>OX421843.1:12274210-13474210 GCA_949127995.1 Suillia variegata | reverse complement strand
TTCCATGAGATGTCGAGTGATTTTTATAAATCCTTCACTTCTATAATTTATGATAGAGGAGCACTTTTGGCAACGCACCTCATACGGGTTATTTGTTTTTTCAAGAAACGGATATTTTTCTTTAATATTCGCACTAAAAACGAAACTGAGCTGCATTGGAACCATTTTTGATTATTTTTCTATTTAATTATTGTCTTTGCTTTTACTGCAAAAATTAATGTTATATCAGGACGAATATCAATTGGAAAATGGCGCTCAATAAACAGTAGGAAATATTTATGACCAAGTGATGCCAGATATATACAAAATATTCTAATCACAGCTTAAAAATAATTTAAAATACCGTTCTTATTAGAATCACAATTTTGTACTGCTTTATTAGAAAATCGGTACTGCAGTCTTTCAGGCAGATGGCCACTCTGCTGGTAAATAAATGCAAAATATTACAACATACGTATATATTATGTATGCATGAATGTAACAATTTAATGTGATAAAGGTTAAAAAGGTGCACAATAAGACGAACTTCAATAGCCTTGCAAAAGCGAGGGGCGGCAGTAGTGGGAGAGTAGGCATAAGAAAGCGCTGAACAAACGACCGGTAGACAGAATACACCAAAAAAACATGCAAGACCCAAAAAAACAAAATCAGGAGGAGACTGCAAACAGAAGGTGAAAACATTTTGTTATTGATTTTGTTGCTGGAATGAAGGTCACGTCATAATGAACCAACAAAAACAAACACAGAAAAACGAACAAGCAACAAAAAAAAAACAATTAGAAATGAACGACAACAAAAAGCACTAATAAAGCAACAACAATGACAATTGCCAGGGGAGCGCTAGCTAGACTAGCACTTCACAGTTATGTTAGGTAACCCAACACGAATGAAAGCCCCACCGATTTGTAGCCCGTACGTATGTGTGCACGTTAGATGCGTTCATGCGTGTGTTTGTTATTGTATGCGCGAGAAAGTGTTGCGGCGACTTGGGCAAAATTATGAAAATCCAAGAGGAAACTAACTCAATTTTTCCAAATAATTCGTATGCTGCGTCATGAAAATTTCAGAAAAAGAAAGAAGCACTCACATATTCCGCTGGAAATGCATTTGTGTAGTCCAGTCGCACGATCACGCTCCGTGGTCGTCGTCGTTCGGTAGTTTTCACCTTGTCTGCCTGCCTTCGCTGCTAGTTTTTTTTTTATTGTTGTAGTTTCCTCTTTTTGCTAATTTTTTATTTTTTTCAATCGATTTTTTCACACTTCTAAATTTCGATCAAATCACGTGAATTTCGGATTTTCACGCGATTTGTGTTGCTTTGATTTAAAACAATTTGAACTTTTCGCCAGTCTCTCAAATATTCTCGCAAAGTTTTTTGTTTTTTATGTTGGTTTTATTTTTTTTTGCGAATTTCTATTGAGGCTGCTGCAAGTGCTCCTTGCTTCACACGGTTTATTCGAATTGTTTCCACGATTCTCTTCTGTCCGCGTTTCACAATTTCTCGTCGCTCGAAATTTTTCAACTTTTCTTTACGATTTTCTTTTGTTTCTGCTCGATTTTCTCTTTTCCCGTTTGTTTAATTTCGCCTCTATTTTGCACAAACTTTCACAAATTTCGCTTTGATTTTTTCTGTTTGTTTGGATGTTTGCTTTTTTTAAGTATTTTTTAACTTTATTAAAACAATTGAACAAATCTAAGTTAATAAGTTTTTCTGCGGCAATAAGAAAATGCCCAAAGGGAAATGTCAAACTAAGCCATTTTAAAACCAGTGTCGCTTTCAAACTCTTTGATGGAGACACAATATAAATTGTTTACGAATTTAATTTCAAAAAAAGCTCAGTGATGACGCCACCTTCCCCATCGTTTGAAAGGCGACTCCAAAATAAAATTAATTTTTGTGTCACCTTTCAAATGTCTTGAAAGTTTCGTTTTTTTACTCTTCGAATTTACAAATGCTTCCAAAAATGTATTGCCTCTCCCCCTTCTCATTTTTTTATTTTCTTATTTGCTAAATTTCAAAAATTTTCTTCCTCCATCTTTCTTTCGTTGTTGATACGTTGAGTTGGCAACACTGGCAGAAATCGTGATGGCAAACGTAAGTGAAAATTAATTTTTTAAATTTGCGAAAATCTCCACCATCGCTTTTTTTAAATACGCGAAAATGTGTGAAAACGTTGCATCACGTCGGCGACTTTTGAGTTTATAATTAATTTTATACTTTATCCCCATCTAGACACTTTATACCTACCCCGATAACTTCCGCGCATACAAGGCGCTCATCGCCGCCCAATACTCGGGCGCTGCGGTGAAAGTTGCCGAAAACTTTGTCTTTGGCGAGACAAACAAATCGGCTGACTTCCTGAAGAAGTTCCCAAGCGGCAAGGTGAGATATTTCGTAAAACCGGTTTCTTGTTATATCTGGGCGCGTCCTAACCTCAAATTTGAATTTTCTTATTCGAAATTTCAGGTACCTGCCTTTGAGACCGCTGATGGCAAATTCTTGACCGAATCAAATGCCATCGCCTACTTCCTGGCCAGTGAACAACTGCGCGGCGGAAAGTGCCCCTTCGCCCAGGCTGAAGTCCAGCAATGGCTTTCGTATGCCGACAACGAAATCGTGCCCGCCTCCTGCGCCTGGGTCTTCCCCCTGTTGGGCATTATGCCACAGGCGAAGAACAGCACCGCCAAGCAGGACGCTACCGCCGTTTTGGAGTTGCTTAACAAGAAGTTGATCAATTCGACCTTCCTGGTGGGTGAGCTCATCACTTTGGCCGACATTGTCGTCTTCACCAGCCTGTTGCATCTGTATCAGTACGTGCTGGAGCCCAGCGTACGCTCGGCTTTTGGCAGCGTCAACCGTTGGTTCATTACCATCTTGAACCAGGTTCAGGTTAAGTCGGTCGTCAAGAATTTCGCTCTGTGCGAGAAGGCGCTCGTGTTCGACCCGAAGAAATATGCCGAATTCCAGGCTAAAACTGGTGGCCAGCAGGTTGCCAAACCTAAGGAGGAGAAGAAGGCTGCCGCACCCAAGAAGGAGAAGCCAGCCGCCGAACCCAAGGAAGAGCTCGATGCCGCCGATGAGTTGATTGCTGCCGAACCAAAATCCAAGGATCCCTTCGATGCCATGCCAAAGGGCACCTTCAACTTTGATGACTTCAAGCGTTGCTACTCCAACGAGGCGGAGGAGGTTTCCGTGCCCTATTTCTTTGAGAAATTCGATGCCGAAAACTATTCGATCTGGTTCGGTGAATACAAATACAACGATGAGCTGGCCAAGACCTTCATGTCGTGCAATCTCATCACTGGCATGTTCCAGCGTCTGGACAAGATGCGCAAGCAAGCTTTCGCTTCGGTCTGTCTGTTCGGCGAGGACAACAACAGCACCATTTCCGGCGTGTGGGTATGGCGCGGACAAGAGTTGGTCTTCCCCCTGTCGCCCGATTGGCAGATCGACTACGACTGCTATACCTGGCAAAAGCTTGACGCCAAGTCGGAAGAGACAAAGAAGCTCGTCACCGACTATTTCTCCTGGACCGGCACCGACAAACAAGGCCGCAAATTCAACCAGGGCAAGATCTTCAAATAAGCATTTGCAAATGTGTTTAGCGAGCGTTAAGACTTATTGTCCAGCCGGCTAATCAAGCCGCGTATTAGCCTAGCCTGTCTTTATACTTTTTATTTTCTTGGTCTTCATTAAACGATAAAAGAAAAGCTCAAGTTTTTAAGAATGTTTAAATTACCTCGCTCGCCTTCTTTATTTGTAACTCTAATTAGCATTTTTTTAATTTTTTATAAAGCGCTTCTTTATTCCACTCACATCGTGTGACGCTGTCACACTTACTCCTTGGAAGCAATGCAGGAATCATTATTTATAATCGTCTTTTTTTAACAACAATAAAATATATTAACTAAAGCAAGTGGTTTCAAGATAGATTTTGGATTTCGAAACACGCATTTTCAATTTTGTACAGCTTTTAAAACCTTAAAACTTTGCTGCAAAAAAGTTTGAGGGAAATTGTATTTCGAATTGAAATCGAAGAAAGATAGTTACACTATAAAAGTGTTAAATGTCAAAGGAAGTTGTTGTTCGTCACTTTGCTGCTGTTGTTTACTTTTCACTTGATGCACACTTTCGATCGTACGATTTTGAACCACAGCTTCAATTGGCGCTGTTTGCGATCCAAAGGTTTACTAGGATCAAAGAACGGAATCAGAATTATCCTGTCCGACTGTCACATCTTGGAAAGTTTTGGCAACTGGAAAAATTTATTTCTGGGAGTAGAAGTTGCAGTTCTCAATCTGACGTTCGATATATTTGCATGCAATCACTCGCCTCTCATTTTAAATAAAAATGAGTATTACATTATTCTAGATAGCCCACCCCACATGATGCACATAAAAGCAAGAAAACAGCAATACAAAAATATCCTGTTGGGGTTGGCGAACATTAACAACAACAAAAATGTAGATACTACTCAAAATAGAAAAACAAATTTTAACTAAAATTCGTTAATGATTAATAGAGTTAAAAAAGTTACACTATTAAAGAAAAAACGTTGCATTTTAAATTTACAGAAGTTTGTACACCTCGTAAGTGACTTGCTTAAACTTTTGCCGAAAGTATGTGAAAGTATGGTACCGGAATTAAATCAGTTTTCTGTTGAAGTTCCACCAACTCATTTCCTGACAATTTTCGACAAATTCACTTCAGTTCAAAATTGAGTTTTGTTGGTTAGGCTCATCGTCTTAAGATTAATTCAAATATCAAAATTTAAATGAATGTATGAAAAACTCGATAAAAAATTTAAGTTTTTATTTAATGAATTTTATTCAATCAGGCGCGTTATCGACAACTTTTGTTTTTGTATGTTATACCATGTTTTGTTTTTTGTTTGTTAATTGTTTTATAATTAATCTAACTTCTACAATTTTATTTATTATTTGAGATTAATATAGTTGGCTGCTTTTAGAGCACGGATGAGGTAAGAAAACATTTTAAAATAAAACTTTAGTGACCTAAATTAAGTTAAAAAAGTAAAGTTAAAAAAAAGATTCAATTCAATTATGTTTTAAGCACAAATTAAGAAATGAAAGTAAATGTTTAAAACTGCAGAGAAATGCGATCGAACATTTGAACAAAAAAGTTTTACTTTTTTCAATTGTTTCCAATTTTGGACTTTGAGTTTGGGAATATCATTTTTCAGTATTTTCTTTCTTCTATTTTTGCTAAGTTGACAACGGTTTTGCAGCAATAATATCAATCCAATGAGTGTGTTTCAATGATTATAACAATTGAATTGTTTATTTATTGTTTCTTCTTGATGACAACGGGTCCGACATTGTCGCCGGTGAGTTTGTTGTGCTCACCATGGCTGCCATCGCAGTAGGGCCACTAAAATATATTAAAAAAGACAAAGATTTTTAAAAGCCGTTGCCAAAATAGACATTTGTGTAAATTTACGTTTTTGGTCTTCCAGCAGCGACAGAATGCCGCCTTCTCCGCAATATCTTCAACATCGATCATATCGACCACTTTAGCCTCATGTTTGCGCACTGACTGATTGCAACGTCCTTTGCCGGCGCCGGAACAGCCTTCGCGTGCTGCCGGACAGAAGGCCAAGTAGGAAACATAGCCCACACCGGCAAGAAAAGCGGTTGGTGGAATCAGCGCCAACCAGTCTTTAACTGAAAAAAATAAATGAATTGTGTTTTTTTTTATTTTTTAAGCAAATCAAATTTTCATATCTTAAATTTTAAATAATAAAAATTGTTTGCCTCAAAATCTCACTTTGAGGGTTTTCGATTGAAGCCACAATTCAAAAGGTTGGTCTAAACAAAATTGCAAAAGGTTTCCAAAATATTTACAAAACAAAATTTATTTCCTAATAAAACAAAACAATAAACAAAACGCGTTTCAAATTATATATTGAAATAAAAAACCGGTCACAGTTGAGGGTTACCCACCGCCTTTCGTCAAACTAAGCCAACCAACCAAAGTGACTGCAAAGAGGGAGAAAGCTCTTTTGTGGGGGGGGAGGGGGGTTGTGTTAAGCGAAGAGTGGGACAGGTAACTAATTAGAAAGCGGTGGGGGAAAAGGTTGATGGACGAGGGCAATCAAGTACGAACGATAGACAACAAAATTGGAATTGTTTTAACAATTCGAAATTCACTTTTTTGCACTTGTCACTCCACTGCGAGCAAAAGAAATGCGGAAAATGTTGCATAATCAAGAACACGTAAAACTAAGCAAAAACAATAGCAACAAAAACACTAAAATTGTGCGTAGCAAAATGAAAACAACAAAAATTGAAAATTGTAAATAATAGCGTGATGCGGCTGCAGCGGCAATATTCATAAAGATAAGCATTGTAAAATAATTAAATAAGTCGTTTTGTAGGAAGAAATTGTTAGTCATTGATGCCGCGTTTAAAATACGAACAAATTGGTGCTCCACTGGGCATTACAGCGACAACCGATTAACATTTTCGCCCTGCCGTCATTGACCTCAATCCCTTCTAATGAGTAGTTTTAAGATTTATCTCCCAATCACCCAATGACCTTCCTCTAGCGCCTCTTCTTTGATATGATACTTACACGACAATTTGAACCATCCTCCGATACTGTCTGGAATTGGCAAATTGGATAAGTAATTTGGTATGGTTGATTTAACGAGACTTGAAATTCCTTCCATGGTAAAATTTTTAAAACTTTTATTTCTAAAACTGACCGTCAAGTATTCGTACAGTGAGAAAATCCGAACAAAAATGTTCGACGGCGATTAGCCGGCCATTATCGTCGGCGGCAGTTAGCCGGCATGATATGTAGTTTTTTGCGCGTCGGCTGGCGCTAAGAATTGTTTCAACAAAATTTTTATAAAAATCAGTTTTTACAAATGAGTTGCGTTTTATTTGTTTTAAATTTTACCAATACATTTTTATTTAGGATATATACATTAGACGAGTAGAGTGAACAATTTTTTACTTAAAAAATTTCCATCGTATTATCGCGTGATTTTTGTTTATGAAATAATTTTCATTATTTACGCAAAACTACTAATTTTTAAGATATCTTCCGAAATTAATTCGAAAATATTCATTTGTTACGAAAACAAATTGAATCCGTCCTAAGAAATAATATGGACGCATACGATATTTAGATTTAATAATCCGTGCAGATGATGGCGGAATGCCAACAATTAGCATGGATCCAGCCATGTTTTTAGAATTGACACCCTCCTCGTTCGAGTAGACTTGCCAAGAACCAGTGTCGAGTCCAAAATTTTGTCTGCCTAAAATACGCAGTACTTCAGTTGTGTTTCGAAAAAGTCCTGGTATCCAACAGGTGGCTTTCTCCAGCATTTGGGAATGTTTTTCAGCTAGGTGTGCGGCAATGACACTGCTCGTTTGGCCCAGATTCTGTTGGCAAGCATTGCAGCGAAACTTGCGCTCAATATGGTCCAATTCTTGCATTATCTTGTGTTGGTCGTCTTTTTCGTCATCGGCATCTGTCAACAGTATTGGTTCTGGTTTTTTGACCAAAAAACGGTTAATAGCAACCACAACGTTATTTAGTGAATTACAAAGAATCGGATCAAGCTGGTTGAAGGATTGCGTTTCCACTGACTTCAGAAAGAATTGAGCATCAACGGTGATTGGATTCAACTGTTTGGGTAAAATATTTAAAATAAAATACATAAATATAAAAAAAAAACAATTTACAACATAAACAATACATCATCATTGATCATCTTGTTAAAAATACTCAACATTTTAGAATCAATTAAAATTCGAAAGTTAGCCTGGAGGCAATCCACCCTTTTGTGATCTTTTAGCAAAAGTATTATGCATATTTTTCTTTAAGCTATTGCTTATAGGTTAATTTTTTTGAGTCATCGCCGATGACGACAATCAGTGTACCACATATTGTATTTTAAGCATTATGCAAGTGAGGGTCTTTTTGAGTTGTGGGCAAATTTGGGCCACAGTGGTAATACAAAAATTGTAGTCTTGTGGTCTCAGGATAATAAATTATAGAATCAACACAAATTTTATAGTCTGATTAAAACATTTCTGCAAGGGATGTCCCAATGAAGTTATTTACAAAAGAAAGGACTGAACTATATAAAAATGTGCTCACGTAATTCTTAACCACTTCTCCACTCATTTTTGCTACTTAATCAGATTTTTTAAATATTAGCGATAAGTAATATTAATTCTTTTAATTTAAAACTCCAAAACTCATGCCACACGCTTGATGGGTGTGTTCATGCAAATCTAACGGTATTTAGCTCCTATATCCATAAAACACCAAATCTTGAATTTCCAAACAATTCCAAAAATTATAGCTTGTTTCGGTATTATCTACAAGTTCTTCTTTCCTTCGCAATTATTATAGCGAATATTTTTTCTTTCGGTTCAAAAGAAATAAAAATTTGAAAGCGGCGAACACGACGGACGACGAGCACGGAAAACATTTAATTTACAAAATTTGTAGTTAGCAACAAAAGAAAAAAGAAAAGTTAATTAGTGAAGTAATTAATGAGAGTGTTAATTAATAAAATGAAATCGGTACGAGTGCGCAACATAATTAAGTAGAAAAAAATAAAATGTCGGCGTAGGGTCAGAGCTAAGCAAAGAAAAAAAAACAAATTTGCGGGCGGCTTTGGAACTAGCACATCGGTCAGTTTTTAGTGAAATGTAATAGTCTTTAAAAAAATTGAAGTTCAAAATTTGCACACAAATTTATACGAATAAAACCAAAATAAAAATTGTGTGCGTTGCAAGTTGCAAGTGCATTCATTAGCATTAGCGAAAAAAAAGCAAAACGAAGTGGTGACGACGCATTCAAACAAAACGAAAAAAAGAAACGAATAAGCAGCCAAAAGAAACGAAAGAAAAGTGGAAGGCGAAGACGCCGTAGTAGCAGCAGCGACGACGTCAGCTCAGCGACGCCGCGAACCAAGCCCAAAAATCCAGTCAAGCATTTCGAATTCAGCAGCACCAGCAGCAGCAGCGCAAAAATCCAAAAGAAATAAAAAATTAAAAAAAAAAAAACATTAACAAGCGACGAACGAAACGAGAAAATATTTAAAAGTGGCAAGAGCTGCGACGGCCAAATTGCAGCAGGAAGAAGGAATCGCGGCGGTCAAAATGTCGCTTTCAACTTAGTTTAAAATAAAAACAAAAATAATAAAGAGAAAATAAGTGAAATGACAAATTAAAAAATAAAAAGTGAAGAAAAGCGAGTGCAAAAAACGCGTTACTCAAAGAAAATCAATTAAAAGCAACGCCTGGTCGCGTCGCGTTGTCGTCGTAGTCATCTATTCCGGCGGCGCTCTCCTCCTCCTCTTCTTTCTTTGGCACAAAGCTTGCTTGCTCCTGTGCAGTATCATCGGACAACAACAATACGCAACAATATAACGAAATGACAACCGAGGAGCTGAAAGTGGTTTTGCGGCGCAGCGAGCATTCCGGTTTTGGTTTCTCGCTGCTGGGCACTACTGGACCGCCGCATGTTATCTACGACATTGTCGAGAATTCACCGGCCGCGGATTGTGGCACGGTAAGTGGGCGTGGCAATACTTTATTTTTTAAAAAATTTAAAATTTTTTTAATTTAATTTTGTTTTCCTTTTTCTACGTTTTTCTCTATTTTTTGTACTTTCAATTTAAATCTTCGTTGGGTGTGAATTTGCTGCGCGTGTCGGTTAGTCGGTTCGATGCGGTTTGTCGTATATCCCAAAGTTTTTTGTTGTTATTTTTGTTCAACGCTTCGCTCCTGCTGAATGAATATTCCCAATTGGTTTTGTTTTGCAGCACGCAGGCAGGCAGGCAGGCAGGCATGACTTCATCCCTATTTAAATTGATGTTTTTTCTTTTTGGCTTTTTTTCTACTTTTTTGTTTGTGCTATTGTAAATTTGCGCTGGCAAGTGTGGCTCTGGCTGCAGCGCCGTAGTCATTAAGCTTTTTGCGTACAAACAAAAAACATTGCTTTAAAAATTTAACATTTTTTTTTTTAATTTTTAAAAGTTAATTTATTATTTTGAGTAGCTATTAATCAAAAACCAATAAATCCATTTAAAACATATTTGCCGAGTTGTATAAAATGTTAAATGACTTTTCTAATTTAGATACTCTGAACAATTTTCTGTGACTACGGTGCTGTCTAAGCTCGACCGGCCTTTGTCTTGGCAGCCGCCCCATTTGGGTGGTTCTTCAAATCGGTAGTTCATTGTGTGCAAAAAGGCAAAGGCGAGCATAAAAGAGGTTAAAGTGTGACATGTCTAAATTATAAAGTATTCAAATTAAGAATACTTAGTAAAATGTTCCTAAATGTTTCCGTGGCGTTGTTTCTATTCATTTCAGTTTTACGTTTTTGCGTTTGTTTTGTCAGGGTGCGGCTTAGTCATCAATTTATGTCGGCGTCTTCCGGCAAAATATTATTCACCCCCCTAATTTCGCTATGAAATGTGGAAAATTTATTTAACTATTTATATTTCTTATCAAACACTTTAAATAAGTTTTATATTGGCTTGATTGCAAACTTTTGGGCAGAAACTTTAAAAAGTTTTTCAATTTTTCTTTATGGCACTTGAGGGTTTTCAGAAGAGGAAAGAGGCACTGAATGAATTTTGTAGCAAAATGTCTGTAAAATTATTTCATTCAAGTATATTTTAAAATAAAAAAATAAGATCTTAATTTGTATTAAACTTAAAACGGTCATTTTGTTGTATGTACGTAAAGCTAATTTTTTCAAACTCTGTTTTGGTTTTTGTTTTCTTTTTGTAAACAATTTCCATGTTATTGTTAAAAGGAAATGCATTTGCATTGCAAATAAACGTGATTCTCATTTAAAAATCAAGGAAGCATTTTGAGCTTTGTATAAAAATTGCATTTACATAATTAAAATAATTTTGGAAGTATTTTTTACATAAAGCGAATTTACATTAACATTAAAAGCAGACATTTCCGAATTAAGTTTTTATTTTGGTAATAACAATTTGGAAGCGTATGTCAATATTTCTTTGTATTCAAAATTATAAAATGCATTCGAATTAAATCAAACCGTCAAACAAAAATTCAGGAAACCTCACAGCTGAAACATTAAATTTATTAAAAAATTGAGCGACTTTTGAAGGTTTCTTAAAAGGTTCGTTTTTTAAAGGTTTGACATAGTTTTTAGATAAAATAATTTTTTAGTCAAGTTGAAAAATGTATTTTTAGATTGAGTTTTAATTCGTCTTTATGTAAAAATTAGTTTTTTTTTGCATATGTAGAAATATTTCTAATTTAAAATGTGTATTCGCAACAGTAAATGAAAGGAGTAAGAAGCAATCATAGAAGTGCTTATTTGCGATGAAGATGACTTTGTCAACTCGAAAATTATCTTAATAATTTGTTATATAAAATAAAATTTTTGTGTAATTCATCTATCTGTCTATCTATCTATCTATCTATCTATCTATCTATCTATCTATCTATCTATCTATCTATCTATCTATCTATCTATCTATCTATCTATCTATCTATCTATCTATCTATCTATCTATCTATCTATCTATCTATCTATCTATCTATCTATCTATCTATCTATCTATCTATCTATCTATCTATCTATCTATCTATCTATCTATCTATCTATCTATCTATCTATCTATCTATCTATCTATCTATCTATCTATCTATCTATATATCTATCTATCTATCTATCTATCTATCTATCTATCTATCTATCTATCTATCTATATATCTATCTATCTATCTATCTATCTATCTATATATCTATCTATCTATCTATCTATCTATCTATCTATCTATCTATCTATCTATCTATCTATCTATCTATCTATCTATCTATCTATCTATCTATCTATCTATCTATCTATCTATCTATCTATCTATATATCTATCTATCTATCTATCTATCTATCTATATATCTATCTATCTATCTATATATCTATCTATCTATCTATCTATCTATCTATCTATCTATCTATCTATCTATCTATCTATCTATCTATCTATCTATCTATCTATCTATCTATCTATCTATCTATATATCTATCTATCTATCTATCTATCTATCTATCTATCTATCTATCTATCTATCTATCTATCTATCTATCTATATATCTATCTATCTATCTATCTATCTATATATCTATCTATCTATCTATCTATCTATCTATCTATCTATATATCTATCTATCTATCTATCTATCTATCTATCTATCTATCTATCTATCTATCTATCTATCTATCTATCTATCTATTTATCTATCTATCTATCTATCTATCTATCTATCTATCTATCTATCTATCTATCTATCTATCTATCTATCTATCTATCTATCTATCTATCTATCTATCTATCTATCTATCTATCTATCTATCTATCTATCTATCTATCTATCTATCTATCTATCTATCTATCTATCTATCTATCTATATATCTATCTATCTATCTATCTATCTATCTATCTATCTATCTATCTATCTATCTATCTATCTATCTATCTATCTATCTATCTATCTATCTATCTATCTATCTATCTATCTATCTATCTATCTATCTATCTATCTATCTATCTATCTATATATCTATCTATCTATCTATCTATCTATCTATCTATCTATCTATCTATCTATCTATCTATCTATCTATCTATCTATCTATCTATCTATCTATCTATCTATCTATCTATCTATCTATCTATCTATCTATCTATCTATCTATCTATCTATCTATCTATCTATCTATCTATCTATCTATCTATCTATCTATCTATCTATCTATCTATCTATCTATCTATCTATCTATCTATCTATCTATCTATCTATCTATCTATCTATCTATCTATCTATCTATCTATCTATCTATCTATCTATCTATCTATCTATCTATCTATCTAATACCTTGTAAACACATCGTAAACACATTTTAATTGTCCTTCTAATAGGACAAATGAAGTAACAAAAAACGAAACAATCGAAATATTTCGATTTTGTTATTCTTTTAACAATCTTAAATACTTAATTTGCATTTAAAACATTTGTCTATTCTATTAAGTGTTGTGCTGTTCTCTTCTGTTCTGGCTTTGTTTAAAAACCAAAACATGTTCGCATACTGAAGCCCACAAAAAAACAGCAACAACAACAGCAGCAGCAACAACAATTGCAACTGACATGCAAATGCAACTGGAATTGAAAATGGAAATTAATTCAAATTGCATAAATTGAAAAATGGAAAAATTAAATAATAATGTTTTTATTTCATTTTTTCTTTGCCTCATGTAGTAAAGTCGCCGTGGTTAATCATCATTTGCGGCGTGGCGTAGTGCGGCGCGGCTTAAGACAGCTTCGAAGTTGACTGTCTGTCTGCCTGCCTGCTTGCCTGTCTAAATGTCCGTCGTCTTGACAATTTTCTATAGTTACAATATTTTGTTTCTCGTTGTTGTTGCTGTTGTTGTTGTAGAGTTTGCTGCTTTCCTGTTGCGTGCCCGCGCGTAGTCGGTCGCTGCGCATGCGTACTTGCTAACACCACCACCAACAACAACAACAACAACCAACACACTTGATGTCTGTCCAGCTGTCTGTCGTTTGCGGTGATTTGTTTTCTCTTTAATATTGTTGCTGTTGTTGGATTTTGTTGTCGCTGCCGGTTTGCGACAATTTTCTTTTCATTTATGTTATGCGGTTTTTTTTTATTGTTGTTGTTGTTGTTTTTTTCATTTGACTTGTTTTTCCTGTGTGTGGCTCGGTTCGGTTCGTTTCGATGCGGTGTCTTTACTTTTTATTTTTTCTGCTTGGCCTACGCCCAATCAGCTCTGAATGAAAATTAATAATTGCCGCAAAAAAACAACAACAACAAATTAATAAATAAAAAATAAAGAAAAGCAAAAAAAAAAAAAAAATAACTAATACTGAAAGTGTATTTTATTTTTATAGTTGATGACGTCGTTCGCTATCACAAATTTATATATTTTTTATTTGCAGTTGCTAAGCTTGAAAATGTTGAAAAAACGCTGCGACTGCACTAAATTATCATCATTATCATCATCATCATTTTGGTGCAATTTCATTGGCCAAACTCGTTTGAATAATCTCCTAGCAACTAAATATAATGTTTCTTAGTACTTATATAAAAACATCGATTAGATTTCCTCGATCTTTTAAATCATGTTAATATCCGTTCATTAGGATGTTCCCTATTAATATCTATATTAGAAGGATGCAAAAACAAATTGAAGCCCCCGAGTCTTCGCGAGCCGCCAAGGTCCTGACAATTTAAGTATAGAGTACCATGCCAAGTTCGGATGTTGCAAGTTAAGTTATAGATAAATTTAAAAAACTATCATATGATACCCGGCGTTGGCCGAATTTTGATTTGAATACAAATATGTGTTAGATATTTAATTAGCGGTACTTAATTCCCGGTACTCCCCGTTAAAACGTTTTTAAATTTCGACGGTGGCCGATAAATTGAAATTATCGACAGTGCCCATACAAACTTCAGATACCAAATTTCGGATTTTTAGGAGCAATATTAGCGGAATAATCGAATATTTTCACTTCATTTCACAAATTGTGGACGTAATAAGTGGGCGTGGCCATTTTTTTTAGCTCAAAACCATCCACGGCGTGGGCACATCAACTCTCTATCTATCTATGGTTTAGACGCGCAAAGGGACGGTAATGAAGTCCGTTTGATTATTTTAACTCTTTTAAAATAACTTCCAAAATTACTTTTGTTAAAAATAATTGACTTCGGACGGGTCTTTACTTGTTTCGAACTTCAGAATTGCATATCCATTAATTAAAAATGGTGCTAAATCTGCTCTTTCCTCCCCACTCCCCATAATGTCTTACCTACTAACGTTACCTAAAAGTAACGAACAAGTAAACAAAGAAAAACAGAAAGAAAGTTGAACGCATGATTACGACCCAATTGAAGCGCTGCCAAAATAAATTTTGTTGGAGAACTTTTTTTAACGACCGATAATGCGAAAACGATTTTCTGTTTAAATTACAAAATGTGTTTGTTATTGTTGTTACTTTGAACTATTTCGCAATTCCATCAGAGAATATACAATATTTTTAAAATTACCTGCCACTGCCTTGCTGCAGTTTCCAATCAATTTGTTACGCCTGCAACTGACGCGGTTTCACAATGGATATATTTCGCAGAGCAGGCAGGCAGGCAGTCCGTCAGTTGGTTAGTCAGTCAGTCAGTCCGTGAAAGACGTCATTTTGTGTACTCATCATTCATGCTCCAATTTCTGCATTGACAAGATTTTTCGTATCTTTCGAATTTTTCGAAAATTACGCAGAAATATTCGTTCTTCTTTCAACAATTCAAGTAATTTGTGCGTTTAATAAATAATGTTGCAATTGCAGTAGCCTTCTCCTTTTCCTCCCCCCACGCTGTACAGTACTTTGTACTTTGGCCTTCCCTCGCCCTCTCTCTCATACAATCGAAATATTTACTTCTATTTGACCCATTTGCAAAAGTTCTACCTCGATTGGCTTCGCTTTTTGCAATTAATTGAGCATTTTATGTTTTTGTTGTTGCATTGTTTGGTGTTTTGTACGTTTTGCTAATTTAAATCAGTTTATTTCGATTTAAGAAATTGCAAAAAAAATCGACAAAATAAAAACTAAATGAAATATTAGAATGCGCAATTTGCCTCGAAATCGTTTGTGGTTAATGTGATGAGGAAGCTGGCAGAGGCAGAGAAGAAGCGAAGCCACTAACGGTGACGGCGCTGGCGACTGGAGTGGTGGTGCCAAGCGTCGTTAGAACGCTTGCGTCTTTGAGTGCGTTCGCCTTCGATATTTGAACCAAAACAAAAACAACAACATGACAAGAGCACACCCGAGCTACACAAAGAACTTTCACAAACATTAAGAAGAATAAATTTAACACTGCTGGTTAATGTTTAAAACATTTTATCTATTAAAGTTTTAAAATTTAAATAAAGTCACTTACACTGCAGTAAACTGTTAAGTAAATAATATTTAATTTTTACATATAAATAATGTTATTTTAACATGACTGCCAAGCAAAGAATTAAACTGCATCAATCGATTATAGATTTAAAATCTCTTTTGGTTCGATTCTGAATATTGTATTTTTTACATTCAAATTGTAAATTTAACATGATTTCTTTCTTAGTGCGTTGTATCTATTCTAGTTGTTGTTAGTCGTTCGTAGCAAACCTTCTTCATACGCGCCACTACATTCCAGTCGTTGTTTTCTTATATTTCTATTTTTTATAATTCAATTAAGGCGAATTTACTTTTGCACTTTTGACTTGAACGACGACAGTCAGACAGACAGACACAGTCTAACCGTCGGAGCGGACAACACGATGACATCAAATCGTTAACTTTATCTCTGTGTCTGTTATTGCTCTTTTCCCCCACAAGCTTACCCCCCCCCCACACAGAAGGTATTTAATGTACGCATTTGACCCTTGAGCAGAAGTGTCCACATTTGTTTCGCTGCTGGCATGGTGTACGTGTGTGCGTGTGATTGTATTTGTATTTAAACTGTAAAACGACATATGGTTTGTTAATAACAATTTCTCGTGGACAAAAAGGAATTCTTATACTTAGAGCATTAAAAGTCTGCTTAACAAAAATTTGTTTACCTAAGCTCTGGAGTTCTGCTCCATGTTAAATCAACCTTTCAGCATTTGTGAGGTTTGAGCCGTGGTACTCAGAGTCAAGTTCGTAACACTCATCGTCCTCAGACTTCTCATAGCTTTAAAAAATTTGGATAACAATTTACAAACCATTTTGCAATTTTCATCAGGAAGTGTGTGGAAGTTTATCTTTTCGCTCTTGTGTTCTAAAAATAGACCAATTGACTAAATAATCTTATTGGTTGAGAAATTAGATATTAATATTAAGAAATCTGTTTTTGTGCAAAATATTACAGTGGTGACCCGAGTCTAGTTAGCGCATATGCGCCGTTTTAATTCCACATCCTCAGTTAGTCTTAATATGATAATAGTTAGATTTCTGGACTAAACATGGCAGGCTAACCGCTAAACCAAACCCGACTTTCTCCCACCAACAAAGTCGTCATATCCTGTAATGAACAAAAGTGTTCTGCTTCTTCACACCGTGTAGAATATGGAAGGGGGGGTCTGTGTTCATGTGGTCGGTAGTATACCATGGTGGTCTAGAGTATCGTTAAAACAAGTTGGCTAAATCCATTTTGTTTGATTTAGGAAATTAAGTAGATTATTAACTTCGATTTCTGACATCTCTCCAAGTCCATCGATGAGTGGTTTGCCTAAGGTGTTCGTTCTCCCTTTCCATAAGGCTAGAAGGGAATGAAGCACAGTATCTTTTTCCTCTAGTTGGCATCTACGACATCATAAAAACTAACATCCGTTTTAAGTTAACATTATTACTATGTTAAAGCAACAGATACAGCGGAATGTAATTTTAACAGTGTTGAAAACATGCAAAAATTTAAATTATTTTTTAGTCTTTTTATAAACAATTTATTAATATAAAATAAATTAATGCTTTACAAAAGTGTGAATGAATTAAAGTATTCTTTTGTGTCATGTACTTTGCATCGCTTTTACGCTATCCAAACTGAAGAGACAAATAACTTGCAACTCAAGAGTGAATTTTGGCACTGACCCTTCTCAATAATTTACCAAGTGTCTCAGCTCTGCACAAAGCGCACCAGCGATGGCTATGGCCATTGCCAGCGCCTCCGCGTGCCGTAGCAGCACAAAGTTGCTCGGTTTCATTGCGCAATAATACACAAAAATTAATTTGTTAAATGGTGAGCGAGCACAAAAATAAATAAAAATAATAAAAAGTTATAAGCAACACAACATTAAATTGTGAATACCCCACCCACACGGCCACGCATCCATCTTGGGTTGTAAAATACTACAAGTACAAAAAAAATTTATAAAAAAAAACACTTCGTATGTAGTTGTCTTTTTTGTTGCTGTTGTTGTTTTTTTGTGGAATGTGCCTACAACCGCATTGAATTGGATTGCGGCGGAGCACACCGAAGTGAATTGGATTAAAAAAGAAATACAATTGTAGAGTAGGGAGGGAGGCAGTGAGGCTTTTGGTGGTTAAGAAGAAGGTGCTGTGTTGGTGAATAGAAAGACTGACAATGATTTAAACAAGTAAACAAGGTAGAGGGGGACAAACGTCATTAAATGAAGAAGCAACACTGAATCATTGCTCTTTTATAGCATTTGAGGTGACATTCAGTGACGTCACACACCCAGAAAACTTGCATTTGATAATAATAAAGATTTAATTTTTTTTTTTAGAAGTTAAAATTGATTTTTCGAACTTTATTAATCAGTTGAAAACTCGTAGCCTCATAAGTTTAAAGCATTAAATGCATATATGCTTTTTTGCGTGCATATAAATGCATTTTTCGATGTTTTTCTTCTATCATTCATTTTTTATAAAAAACCAATCGACCAATTCAACCATTGTTCTTGCATATTTAATGTCCATATAATATGCTGTAAATAACCACTCTGCTCAAAACACCTCAATTACATAACTCAATAAACAAATTATGTTTACATATAATTTTAACTGAATAGTAGCAACAGTTTTGGCTTGACTTTTCGCTCAGTGTGCGCAAGAACTAAAATTCGACTCCGGCCGACAACCGTGTAAACGTCAAGTCGGTTTGTGAATAAGCAACGAATAATAACAATAACAAATAAAAACAATAATAGCAAAAATTGAACCCCGTAACCTAGTTCGGAATCAATGCGAAATCGCAGTCGTCGTCGTCGTCGGCACAGGTACGTTCCTTTTGGGCACTACCACCGCTTCGGGTCTTATTCGTTTGTTATTTTCATTTAGCGTGGGCTGATATTTGCTGAGGCATTTTACTGCCTGCTGCCCGCTGCCCCCGTAGGTGGTTGAACCTCTGTGCAAATTCGAATCTAACATTGATTTCCAATAAATGGCAAAAGGAGGTTATTCAGTTTAAGAAGGCAAAAATGTACTTGAATGCGACCGATGATGACGCTTGATAGTAGAAGGCTGAAAAGCGAATAATTTGAAGAGTTGGTTGTGATTCATCTAAAAATAAATGCTGTTTGTTTGTTTGTCGATAGTTAGAGAAAAAACCAGAAATCATTTTGTTGCAAATAACGTAGAAAATACATAGATCATGTTATTTCGGCAGCATTTCTTTTGTTCAGTTTTTGCCAGAATTTATGTCGTACTAACACGAAATTAAAATAAATGTTCCATTACCTGCTCTGGACTCAAATGGTATTGAACATCTAAAATTAAGTATTATACTTGAAACCTTTTTCACCTTGTTCTTGCAACAACAATGCACTATGTATGCATTTTAACACACTTCTATATCCCTCAGTAGAGTAGAGAGTGTAAAATTAAGAGCAAATGTATTTTGTAAAAGGACAATTCATCTTCACGAATTTTAGGATTATGAGATTAAACGCAGCTCAAAGAAAAATTTATTTGGGTAAAAATAATTTGGAACCAATCCATTATTTCTTTAAAATTGCTACTGAATGTACTTTTACTTTGGTTTTGCAGTCATAAAAAACCTTTTTGCAAAATTACCTTTTTTCTTCTTCTTCGCTTCTTGTCACTAAATGCCGTTTTTCTTCATATTTTTATTATTTTTTTTTACTACATTGTTGCACTGAACTGAAAATGTTTCCTTTTTGCCGAACCAAGAAAAACAACAACAACAACAGCAAAACCCCAAAGCAAATAGTGTTGCATCCACATCGCTAACCACTCGAAAGACTCGCCGAGCGTAACAACAGACTCAACTGAAAAGGTGAGAGTCGTCGAAGTTTGTTGCCAGATTTTTAAAATATCCTTTTGGGTATTTTTAAGTTAATACAAATCTTAATTTCTTTTTAACGGAACGTCAATGTAAAATTAACATTTTATTACATGGAAACATTTTTTAATTTCTCAAAACCTTAATCAATTTAATTCTCATAAATTTATTGATTCAAGAATCTTAAAAATTTCATTGGAAAATTTTTGTGCTAAAGATCTCATGAGGAATTTCATTAGAATCGCACATGTGTGGCAACCTTGATTCGGAATGCTGAGCTGCGCATCTGCCAAATTCATAGCGAGTCTTTCTAAGCGCTCAGGACGACTGACGATGAGAGAAGCCAGCAGCACATAAGGAAAGAGTGGCTGCCACCGCCGACGACAGGCAGTCAGTCAGTCAGTCACAACAGTTCAAACCCAGCTAAGCACCCACAAAGAAGAAAAGGAGCAGCACTGTAAAATTAAAAATTGATTTGTCTGTGCTCTTTGATTAAATTTAGTAAGGTGATTTTTCTGCTGCTGTTGTTGTTTTTGTTGTTCAGGTCATTGTTATTGTTGGTGATAAAGTGTGATGTTGAGGGCGAATGTGTTGTCGCTCGCTGATTGAATTGAATTACAAGCGCAATTTTCATTAACACCGAAAAATGTTGCTCTGCACTGCCGCATCAAAAGTAGAAAAAGAACAATAACAAAATAATAGAAACAACAAAAACAAAAAACGAGGTGCGGCTCACAGACTGTCTGCGGTGTGCAAGCTATTTTTTTCGGCTCAAACAGGCATGAATAGCTAAGCTACCATTGGAATAGTGCAACTTCAAAACACCTTTATTCGCTATTTCGTCCGTTTGTCTTTGTTTTTTGTTTGCGATAAACAGCGACAAAAGTGCAGCAAAACGCGCGAGCACACGCCAAATTTGTGAAACAACTGCAACTAACACCTTTTTTTTTGCAATGCTCTGCATTACAGTACTTTGCAGTATATAATTGATGATATTTTAGAGTACTTGTACAAATTTCAGTTAATTTTGACTTAGTTTTCTTCGTTGTTAAATATTATCAAATTTGCATTTAAATAATTTTTAAAATTGTTCAAATAGAAAGAAAAAAAGATTAAAAAGATTTAAAATTTGTGTAATCTATTTAACACTTGTTTAACTTTCAATCTCTAGCGAATATTCCTACCTTTCCAACTTTCGTAGAATTTTCGCACTAACTACTTGCAAGCACTGTGTGCCCTGCCCTCATCGCCAGTTGAATCGCTTGTCACTCGTATCGCACATTACAATATAGCGTGAAAAAGTCTATTCAAATGAACTATAGCAGCATAATAATACCTACACGCTAATCAACCGGCGCAATTAGCGCTTCTGTCATGGGCATTCGACATTCATTCCATTTAATTCCATTCAATCGAACAAAACAATCTTATAAACAATTTAGCAAATACAATAATTGAGTTGTTAATATTTTTTTCTTCCCTCGTCTAAACGACTAATAAAATATTTAATCAAGAGAGCGTAACTTACATTTTGGAAATTGTTTCGTACTTCCTTCAATTTGCTCTCACTTCCGGTGGTTATGCCACCCCCACCGCTGTCGCTCTTTTCGCTTTTTGGATATCAAATAAACGTCTTCTCTTTAAGAACTCATTAGTATTATTATTAGTTAAAATTAATAAATATTATAATTTGAAATGTAAATAATATCAAATTGTAGTTAATTAATGTTTACTCTTATACTTTGCAATTATTTAAATCTGCTCATACTCTTAAAATCATCATCTGGCCGAATTAGACCTTACTCACATTTCTTCGCTCTCTCATTTGGGAGCGTAAAACTTTAATCATAACATTTGTTGTTTTATTTATTCTACTCTCAAATATAGTTTTTTGTACCGAATTTGCAACATCCTTTACTACTTAATTATTGTTGTTGGCTTGGCTTAGGCTGCAGCTATAGATAATAATATTTTGGTTCTTGTGTATCAAAAAACAAATAATTATTTGATTTAGTTAAGAAACGCGATTTCCAGTTCTAATCTTCACTTTGAGACTCAGAAAATTATTAATATTGTATATGATTTCTGGTAGAATTATATTAATCCGTTTATAATTTAAAGAGATAAATTTTTGATCGATTGAAAGAGAAATTAAGTTTTGGTACAAATATTAAGAACCTTTTAAGCTTTAAGAATAAATTCATCGAATCCTTTTAACATAAAAGTTTTTTATAATTTAGAATATGGGAGCAGGTGAGGATTACCTTTAAAGTTTAAAGGCATTAATTATGTCAGCAACAAGGCTTAGTTCGGCTCCAATGCAAAAACCATTGTTTTTTCGGAAACGTATTATTCGGATTTTGAATTATTGAGCTCATGGATTAATTTAACCTTAAATTATTATTTGCATTATAATTTCTTGCTTGTATTAGTTATTAGAAATGTGTATTAGTAAATTAGAAATAATATTGCGACTAGATTTGATATAGCAAGGCTCTAAAGAATTTCTCATCACAACGACCGACGTTCAACTTACTCGAACCGATACGATACGAAACGATACGTTTCGACAATGAGCAAAAAATGTTTTGTTGTTTTTGTTTTGGGACGGCGCGGCATTGGCGAGTGAGAAGCACTACTAGAAAATTTCAGTATGTATTTCAGTGGCGGCAATAAAAGAACAAAAACCAACAACCACAAAAGTTAAAAAATCACACGGACTAAAAAATAAAAAATAAAAAAAAAACCGGACGGTGATGAATTAAATTATGCAATTTGCAATTTCAAATAACATTAATAAATTGTTTAAAACGTTTAAGTAAAGAAAAACAAGTATTTTTGTGGTTATTATTAAACATGAAACAATTGCTTGCAGTATCATATTAAAATGAGCAGAAGTGTCGCAGCAGCGTTTCCTTAAAGCGGCGCGTCGTTGCTTCGTTTCTTAACAATTTTGTGCTTATTACATTTTATCATCGCGTTTCGCATTGATTTCTATCGAAGTGACTGATTCGGTTTTTTTTGTTCTTCTTCTTCTTCTACGAAAAGCATAGACTAAGCTAAGGTGCATAACATTTATCTTACGCTCTTCTCTGGGCTTATTATCTTACTACGGGTGTTGTTGTTTTTGTTTTTTGCTTTGACAAAAGATACCCACTCTTCTGCGCTCCCCAACGCGCGCTATTCAATAAAAATAGTTTATCAAGTGTAAAACGCAAAACAACAAAAATAAACACAAAAAATAAAAAAAAGGCAATAAAATTGAAGGAAAATCAATAAAATCACGATTTGATTTTACAAAAGACAAACCGCCGGCCTCCAACGCTTCCCCCTCCTTGCTACGAAACTGAACTCATCAATTGTATTTTTTGTATGTGCGAAAAACTAATTTTAAATTGTTAACTGTGAGCAAAATTTAATCGAAAGGAAGAAACTTTTTTTGAAAAATGTGTGTAGTCGTGGGACTGGGCGAAACCAAAATTTTATTGTTCTATAACTTTGCAGTTATGAAGTTATTTTGATATTTAAACTTATTAATTAGCTGATGCTTTAATAAAATAAACATTGATATTAAAATGTCAATTTATTAATAATGCATATCAAATTGATATTCTATTCATGTAAAACGTTTGATAATTTCATAATATAATTCTTTTTCGTTTCAGGTCGAAGCTGGTGATATTATTCAAAAAGTCAATGGCACTGATGTACATCGATATACAACGAAAGAGGGTGAGTTTGTCTGCCTTAAAGTATGCAATAAGAATATTAAAATAATATTATTTGTCTTTACAGTTTTGAAATGTTTGCGCTTGTCTGACGACCTAGTGACTTTGGAACTGAAACGAGGTAAAGTAAAGGAAACTTCTTTCTCGCGAATCTTGTCACAGATTTTAATTTAAATGCGCATTAATTATGCAAATCTAATTTATATATTATCTTTCTCTCGAAGATCCGAAATTGAAAGCGCGCATTAAGGAGCAATTGGCCAACACCAAGAGTCCACATTACGTCGAAATCGAATCTCCGCAAAATATTTACGACTACCGAAGTGGCAGCAGCAGTCATCGCACATCACCACCTAACACCCACATACAAACACATCACGGAACATCTACGTCGCAGACTCACGTCGTCAGCGGTGGTGGCGGCGTTTACGCTTACGACAATTATACGCACAATTCTAACGCTTCATCGCCAACAGCAACGGCGTTGCGCTTTAAATCACCAACGCACTTGCCAACATCAACAACAATAACAAACCGTCAAACCTCCTCGGCAGCGACGACGAATCACAGCCGCAGTTCGTCCGCCTCATCAGCCAAAATACAAATTGTTGAATCGACAACAACGACTAACGTTGGAAATGTCACATCTTCAACAACGGTCGGTGCATCTACATCGCCAACAAGTCGGCCGCCTTCACGCATTCCAACGGCGCTAAAGTTGCCGCCGCCAAAACCATTGCCCGTACAGCATTCGCCGCAACATAAACGCCAGCAGCAGCGTCCCTCGCAAATTCCTACTAAAGCCAGTTTGGCAGCTGCAGCTGCTGCTGCTGCCGCCGCCAACGGTAATACCACGACTGTCGCTGCTACGCCAGCTCCCCTACATTCGACTGTTGCACAGCATTTGCAGCATTCGAACAGTTACAGCGGCAGCACCGCCAGTACACGCAATCATCACCAACAGCAGAAGGAACGCGATTACGAGCCTTTCTCTGCACCGCCACAGCCAGCCAAGGCGCCACGCTTTGAGGCGTACATGATGACCGGTGATTTGATACTGAATTTATCGAGAACACCGCAAAGCAGCAATTTGATACCAGCACACGCCAAAAAGGTAACCACTACAGTTTCAGTTTCCTTTCATTGTTAGATTGGTGTAAAAGTTGTTATAAATTAATATTAATTTTGTACAATTTTTAGCCAGTCTATAATTAAGATTTACGAACCGTAGTTAACGCTTTCATTTAACAATAAAAGTACGAATTTAATTTTTCATTTCTTGATATTTAATTTTTCACTTTTGCAGGTCGACAGCTTACGTGATTCACCAAATCGTGCCGCTGCTACCGTCGCTTCCACGACTACTACACGCGCCAATGGAGCATTAGCGCCGCGCGCCTCCGGTGAATCATCGCCAACATCTTCATCGTCGGTGGAATCGCCAACTCATACGACAACAGCGACTAGTTCCGATTCGGTGAATTTGCCACCACAGCAGCAGCAGCGCAATCTCCAACAACTGCAACAGCAAAAGGAAAAGACGCGACGGGGCGGACACAGGCAACAGCACGAATTGTTGCAGCAACAACAGCGAGACAGCATAAACAATAGCTACAACAACAGCAATCAACGCAAGGATTCGTTGACGAACGATACGCTGCTGTTGTGCGAAGAGTTGGAAAGAGACGAAGACATCTCCGAGGACATACTCATTGAAGAGAATGACGACGACGATGAAGAGGACGATCTGAACGCTCTGGAACAAGACAATAATCGCAGACAACGACGGCGACATCAGCAGCAAAATCAACAACTACAACCACAACGATATCGCGCACATCAACAACAACACCACTACGAACATTACGAAGGCGAAGAGGACGAGCAGGAAGAAGATTACGAACTGGAAAACGAGGAGGATCAAACCCATTACGACATCACCAACATCGAAACGTACAACAGCGGCGGTCGTGGCGGCGACGACGCTAGCGATCGTCAGTGTCTTGTCATGCATTACGGCAGCGGTGGCGATAGTGACGAAGACGATGCTGCCGCCGACGACGAAGAGTTCTCGTCGAATTCGCTGGCATCCGCTTCGGCCAAACAGCGATTGAGGGCACTCAAACAAAAGGCAAGCAATGCAGCGCGTTATAAAACACGCACCGGCGATGCTGTTGATTGTGGACGGCGTCATGCGCACCATCATCACCAACGCCAGCATCACTCTTCATCGTCATCGGCAACAGTAAAGAGTGGTGGTGGTGGCTGTGGTGCAGGCGGCGGTGCGAATACCTCGCAAGATGAAACATCTTTTTCAGTGCCCACATCACCGATTTCGCTTTCGACGCCACTCATTGATAAAGAGACGGCCAATTCGGTGCCCACCAGTCCCGAACCGTCGGCGTCTTTGGGTGCCGTGGGTGGTGGTGGCGGCGGCGGCCTCGGCATCGCTGGAGCGGCTGGTAGTGCAGTTATAGCAGATCCGGCTGCCGCCGCTGCATCGTGCAGCGTTGTACGGCGTCACAATGGTTGTGTCGTCCGCAAATGCGATTCGGCTGGTTTTCGAACAAGTAAATCCGAAGATCATTTGCAGCAAATACAGCGCGAAGGTATCGCGGCCGTCATACCGATTGATATTGACGAGGATGTTAACAGTTCGCTGAATACGCTGCTCGATACGCGTCAGGATTCAGAGGATTCACAGGTTAGTTTATTCAAGCGGGCGTTTGTTCTTTTAGGTTGCCTTTGGAAAGAAACAATTCTGCTGTTTTTATGCTGAATTCATTGAGCATCGGCAGGGCTGGGGTCTCTTAAAACATTAACGATTCTTGGGTGAAAATTTTTCCAGAATAATGCAGCAAAATTTTAAACATCATTCAAATAAAAAAAATATTGTATATGAATAACATTTTTGAAGTGAAATGCAGTCCCAACAAAAGAGTTTCGAAATTAAATTTAAGCATTTCGCTGCATTTTCTGCGTTTCCATTTAATACCGCATATCGAATTGTATACTATGTAAATTTTTTTTTTATGTCTGGGTGGCACATAAGACACATTGAAAGATGTTTTGGTAAAATGTGTGAAAGTGTAAATATTTACCATCGTTATGGTAAATAAAGTTCGGTGTTTATTCTTAAAAATGTTTGTAATAAATCAAATTTATTAATTTTTATGATAAGCTTAAATCATTATCGATATGTATATTATAGAATGTATTTGTATATTTTTTATGAAAAAAGTAATAAAAAATAACTAAATTTATAATTTTAGAAATTATGAAATATTAATTTGCAACTGGCCTGAGTCGAAATTAAAATGAAACCTTTTAAAATTACAAAGTTTTCGCTCAACTTACTTCTCAATTATTAGTCAGAGAAAATGTCTGTTTAATCTTTGTTTTATTTGTTTTTGCTTGTATAAACCTGTCTAATTTGAATCAAAAGATACTTTTGACAACATTCAAATATTAAAAGAAACAATTCACGATATACAAAATACTCTCCTTATCATAATTTTATTATTTTATCTATTTAAAAAAAAAATTTAATATTTATAAACAATATTTTATTGTCACGAAAGTTCTTGGTCACAAAGTAACCAAATTTTGAACGGAATCGCTTTAAATAAACTGGGTTTATTTACTTTTTATCATAACTATTGTATTAACGTTTATTACTATATAATGCGACATTTTAACATGTATTTAAAGTAGTCGTTCGTTTAGCTTATTCAATTAAAAATGTCTTTCGAAATTGCATGTTCATTATTATGTTGTTCCTGTTGTTATAGTCGTAGTAAATTTTAATTATTTCCGAAAGGTAGTTTTAGTGTTACATTTAATATCAAATAAAAACTAATTTTAAGCGTGTATAAGTAGCTTAGTAAATCATAAGTATAATGTAGTTAACTTCTGTAGTAAAAGTAGACCATTTGCAGCCTATCGTAGTTATTGTCAACCAATTTCACAACTTTCTCTTCTGCTCTTATTAAAATCGGCTTTCAACTCTGTTTAAGGCGTTCATAAAAAAACGTTTTTCTTTCAGTGTATAATTTAAAAAAACATAATCATTTATTATATTAAAAAAAAATTTTGTTTTTTACTTAACGCCTTATACGAAATTCATCTACTTTTTGAGTTAATGTATCTTACACTCTATTTCTATTACTATGACTATGACTATTCTATACGTTTAAACTTTCCTCTTGAATGCGTTTCTGCTGTTTTTTTATTATTCTTCGTATTATTGTGTTTCTTTTCCTTCTACACTATTGGTTTTTCTGTTACATGTCTGTTCTTTTAGTCAACGAAAACGTCGTCATCGACAACAACAACAACAACAACATCTACAACAATACAATTAACAAACACCGCCGAACAGCTGAGCGCTAGCTCACCAGGCGGCATACTCAGTCAACGCGAAATTTTCAATAAACGTCGGCGAAAAGTAAGAATTTTAATACCGCGTATAACTTTGGATCCAGCACCAACAACCACGCAAAAGCACAAAGACACAACTATCACAGCAACAACTACAACAACAACAACAGCAGCAAGAGAAACTCTTTGCAAAAAGGTTCTGAACCAAAACAAAAACCAAAAAAAAAAAATAAAACTACGAATACTTTTAAATATTTCTAATAGAGAAGAATAGAAGAGAGACAAACTTATCAAAAACAAAAACAAAAAAACAAAAGCACTCTTAAAAAGTTTAAATTTTTAACACTATTTTTAGTTGGCATGTTTTTGGGCGTGCATGATTTGTTAGAATAGTGTTTTTTTTTGTTGTTGTCGTTTTTTTTTCTACATTTCGCGTTTGCGTAGAAGTATTTAGTATAAATATTTACAAATTTTGGTTTGCGGAAATATACGCGATTTTAGTTTATTGCGATTTTCGAAACTTGTTTATCTGAAAAAAAAAAACAGACACACAAACACACACCTTTACACACACTCACACAAAGACATATCAATGCCGGCGTGTTTTAAAATTCAATGAAATTGTGGGAAACTATTTTAGTCTGCGCATCGGGCGGCTTGACTATTTAATCAATTAAATAATTAAATTAGTTAACATTTTTATTTAGTATTAGTTTTACTTAGGATATAAGTTGTACAATAGCTTAGTTTTATCTATACATACATACATACATATAGCAATAGTCAAAGAGAAAAGCAAAGTAAAGGAAATTTGAAATTTGTTTGTCTCAAAGATTGAAGGCATTTGCTAAAGTAATTCTTTTCAAACAGATCAAATATTTGAACCAACCATAATTAAATGCTAACTTAAAGCACAAAGAATTGTTAAAAAACCAAAAATATGCAATACAAAATTAAATATGTTTTAAATTTAAATGGTTAATAATTAAATATGATTATCAAAAAATTATCAAAAATGAAATGCAAATATTCTCTTTTATTTTAAATAAATATTTAAAAAGTCATTCATATTGCATATATTTTAGAATCCAAAAAAACAATTCATTTTAACTCAGTTGATATTCGACTGTTACTTGCATTAACTACTTTAATACACACGCCTTAAGCTACCTTAAATCGTTTTGAAGTTTTTTGTTTTTGTTTTCAATTTGTAAATTCCTTCACTTTGCTTTTGTTAAAAATCTGTCAAATTTGATGTTTATACAACAAACAAAAATCAACAATTTCAAGACGAATTACTTACCAAAGAATATTTATCATCCTCGCCGCCAGGCTTCCAATCGTGATCGCATCGTTTGGACGTACAATGCGCCACTTCCGCCGCAGCAGCAGCACCAACAGTATTCAGCGACGCACTATGGCGGTGGCGGCTACTCCTCGCCCAATTCGCATTCACACTCTCACTCGAGCTCAATAAGCTCATCGCCGCAGCATTCGGCCGGCAGCGGCAGTCCCGCCTCGCCGACATCCGTTTCAAGTTCCGTTATGTCCTCGTCTGGTTCGAAGGGGGCGCTTACATCGGCGGGTGGCAACAATGGTGGTCACCATCACCAACAGCAGCAGCAGCAACAACATCAGCAGCAGCAGCAGCATACGACAACAGCGGCTGCGGCGGCAGCATCTGCTGAAACTGCAACGAATCAAACGCAAATGGGTTTGTTACAATGTCCTGTTAATAACAGTGGTGGTGGTGGTTCAGGGGGTGGTAGTGGTGGTGGTGGCACTGGCGGAGGAGGCGGTGGTGGCGGTGGCGACCAAAGCGTTTCCGAGGCCATTTCAAATATTTCCAGTCCCGACTATCAGGACGATGATAATTTACTCAGTTCTCGCGATCTTCTAGGCGGCATGGTACTTAGCGATCCCAGCGATTCCGATTCAACTATCTTGGTCTCTGAAGCCGGCACTGGCGCTCAGCGTCAGCATCACCAACAGCAGCAGCAAATGCAAAAGCAACAATTGAAGCACCAGCAGCAGCAGCAGCAGCAACAATCGTCATCTTCGGAACACAAACTCGTGATACAAGTGCGTGGCTTGGATAGCAGCAACAGCACCTCGCCACGTTCCGCTTATTCTTCGGCGGAGCTTAAAGATTCTGAAGATGAGTTAGCCACTCTCACTGGTGATGAGCCAACGACCGCTGTATTGCTGGCGAGTGGTGGTAATAATGGCTCTGGCGATGGACGTGATTCGTCGCCGCCTGTCTCCGATGATGGTAGCGATGTCGAGTCGCTACACTCGTATCATTACTCACCCAAAGCCGTCGATATGCCATCGGCAATACGGCTGGCTAAAAGACTGTACTCTCTCGATGGTTTCAAGAAGAGCGACGTTTCACGACATCTCAGCAAGAAGTGAGTACCATTGCAATGAGTCGAGTGCTAACACAATACTTAATATTTCTTCACTTTTGTTATAAATCTGACTGGCATATCTTCTCATTTTAATTTCGTAATTCAGGCTAATTTTTTTCCCATTCCCTTTCGCACATTTCTAGTAACGATTTTAGTCGCGCTGTTGCCGATGAATACTTGAAATACTTTACTTTTGAAAAGAAAACGCTGGATCAGTCATTGCGCGAATTTTTACAACAATTTTCGTTGTCCGGCGAGACACAAGAACGCGAACGTGTGCTGGTGCATTTCTCAAAACGTTTTCTCGACTGCAATCCGGGCTCGTTTAATTCACAAGGTATGACAAAATATTAAAAAAATAGTTTTATCATATACATAAATATTTATAAATTTCAATTTAATATAGACGCTGTACATACGCTCACGTGCGCCATTATGCTGCTAAATACCGATCTGCATGGACAGAATATCGGGCGCAAAATGACCTGCGCTGAGTTTGTCGAGAATCTTGCGGAGCTAAACGATGGCGAGAATTTCCCTAAAGATGTCTTGAAGTATTTATATCAAGCGATTAAAACGCAACCACTGGAATGGGCGCTGTAAGTTGAATTTATGGTTTTCTTTAATTTCTAAAATTTTTTCATTAAAATATATTTCTTCTTCTAGTGATGACGATGCTGCTGATCTACAAAGCAAACAACGCACTGATAATAATGTAGGCGGTGTTGCAGGCGCTGGCTCTGGTAGTCATGTGGGACAAAATCCATTCCTCGATATACCCGAATCGTCTACGGCCGTAGAGTACAAAAAAGGTTATGTGATGCGAAAATGCTGCTACGATTCCAACTACAAGAAGAGTGAGTAAACGAGTCGAATTTGTTCGAATAACACGCAGTTTTATTTGAATTGTATTCATTTATATATTGAATTTAACTCTAGCACCTTTCGGCAAACGCTCCTGGAAGATGTTCTACTGTACACTCAGGGATTTGGTTTTATTTTTGCATAAAGATGAACATGGTTTTCGCAAAAGCCAAGTAAGTAATTTAATTTAATATTTTGAATTACGTATATTTTACACTTGAAAATTTGTTTTCAGATGTCTGACAATCTGCACAATGCAATACGTATTCACCATGCGCTCGCCACCAAAGCTACTGACTACACCAAGAAGCAACATGTCTTCCGACTACAAACCGCCGATCAAGCGGAATATCTCTTTCAGACAAGCGACTCCAAGGAGCTACAATCGTGGGTAGAGACTATTAATTTCGTATGTGCGGCATATTCGGCGCCACCACTCGAGGGCGGCGTCGGCAGTCAGAAGCGTTTCCAGCGTCCACTGCTGCCTAGCACGCATACGAAACTTTTGATGGTAAGTTCGAATTTAAAATAAAAAATAAAAAAAACTTCATTTCAAAATGAATAAAACATTTTATAGAAAGAACAATTGGATGCACATGAAATACAAGTGGCCCAGTTGGAGAATGCGCTGACGGAACATAAAAAGGGACCTATTCCGACTAAGGGTCTGCCACTGCAGAATCACAAAGAGAAGGAGTGTTACTTGCAATACGAGGTGAATTTAATATATATTTAAAATCATTAAAAACTCTTATTGACTTATTTAAAATTCGAATTGATTAATTAAATTAATTAATTTAAAAAGTTTTACTTATTGCTAATTACAAATTTATATTACAGTTACGCCGCTACAAGGCGTATGTGTCAATTCTAAGTGCAAAAATGCTGGCCGATCAGCAGCAAATCGAACTGCAACAATTGTCGAACGAAGAGGAAACCGATACATTTCCAATGGGCGCTCGCCTACAAACACAACAACCGAATCTGTCGCAGACACAACAACAACAGCAACAACAACAAACGCAATCGAATAGTATTATTGCTCAACAGCAGCAACAACAGCAACAATCGCAGCCGACGACGACGCCACAACAGCAACAGTCCGCAAACAGGTACAGTTACCGTGCTGCCATTTATCGTTCTGATGCTGCCGCTGCTGCTGCTGCCGCCGCACAGCAACAACAACAGCAGCAGCACCAGCAACAGGATCTTGGCTGACGCGTAATGGGAGTTTTCTCAGCTTGTGTGGTTTAATTGTACATTATTATTATTATTTTTGATTTCTTTTTAAAAAAAGGTTCTAATGTTGTTTGGAAAATTTAATTTTTATAATTTGTTTGTTTATGCGTTTCGCTTTAAAAATTGTTTATAGCTTTCTAACTATAAATTTTCACTAGATAATTGTTTATATAACGTTATCGAAAGATCATAAAATACTTGCGAATTGTTGTTTTTCACGTTTTCTAAATCGACATTATGTTGTTTAAAAAGCCTTACATGTCTCTCATGACTCATGACTCTCATGACACTTACAAAATATCAATCAATTGATGATGAGGTGTCATAACACCGAAATTGACAAAGATTTGTCACGTCATTTTTGTCGAAAAGGCTCTGAGAAATAGAATGACAACCGAATATAAAGATAACAGATGCTTTTTGTTTATTGGTATCATGACAATTTCCAAAACTTATCTCTTTTTTAATCTCTTAGCCCAGTGGATCAAGTGAATTTATATTTTTGTTTTGATAGTGTATAATTTTCACCTAAGAACGAATGAAAACTTGCAACTTGGTCGTTGAAGAGGAAGGGCAGCGCCTTCCGAAATAGCTGTCTTAAAAATCAACCAAAACTTATTTTGTTGAAAGGAACTTGAGCTCGAATAATAATTCTTATTTTTTAACTTTTTAGGATGAAAAAACTTTACTTTTTAAAATTTTTGTTTATAAAAATTTGCCAAATTTATTCACAGAGCTATTAAATTGTTTGTTTTTATTTTTGTTTAAAACTCTTCACCTCAAAGTCAACGATTGTAATATTCTCTTAAGCCTTACATTCTTCAGCTCAAGCTTTGTTCAGTTGAATTATAAATATGTACAAATTTAGTTTAATCTTTAATTTTTGTTTAATGTTTTTCGAGATTGTTTTAGACTTTTCTGGTTACATCTAGTAACGGCTGAGCAGCTTGTACTTAAACTATTTGTTTGTATTTTAAGGCATTCCATTTAATGTTTTTCAATTTGTTATATATCATATAAAATTAAAAAAAAAAAAAAAGAAACTATCTTTAAATTCGCTTGTCAACTCTGGAACCGTCGTCATATTTTCATTTGTACATTTTTGTATGTTTAAATAATTAACATTAAATGAAAAATGTGCACGTTAAAAAGTAAATCCAACCAAAGACAGTGAAAATGAAATAATGTACTTCTGATCAATTTTTATAATTGTATATAGTTTTTTTTCTCTTTTATTTTATTTTAGAAATCTTTTTCATTTCGAAATCTAATATCGAAAAGAACGCTTTAACCACAAAACGCTTTCGCTTACCATAAACTGTTTTTTTTTTATCATAACAAAAATCTAAGATTTGCGTTGTCACGAAAATAAGTAAGAAAAAAATAGAGTTTTCAATTTTGCGACTATATAAAATAATTACTCAATACTTGACGAAAGAAAAGAATAAATTTTATATTTTATAAGTATCGTTCGAATCGGTTTAGCGCTACTAAAATTGAACACCCTAATTACTGCTATTTGTGGTAACGCCACCCGCTTGGGCTATTTATATTTGTGCCAATGTTGCGATGCGATTGCACAGAAATCTAATTTTAGGCATTTATAAGTTTTGTGTAAAAATATTAACAGTTGTATAAATTAAAGTGCATAATATGTATTGCTGTTTTACACCGTTCTAAAGTGTACCTATTTGTATTTGGTAATCTGGTAATTGGTAATTGTACTACAGGCACTTAGCTTATTTTGTATATAAAGCGTAATTTTAAACTAAACTAAACTAAGTTACACAGACAAAATGTAAACCATATGAAATGCATCAGTTAGCTTGACGGCTTCGGTTCTTATATATTAAAAGAAATATAAACAAATTAAATTTGAAGCAATACAAAAGAAAAAAGTACATTTTTATGTTGTCAGCAAAGGCAAACAAAAAAATTGTATTTCAATGTGAAATTAATCAAGATATTTTTGATAGATTTGGTATTTTGTTGAAATCTGATTTTGGCAACTGCTTAATTATTTTGTTTGTGATTTTAAGAGAGATTTTTAACATTCGAAATATTAAATTTTATCATTGTTGCGTAAAATACCACAAAAACTCTGTGAAAACTCGTATCAAAAAAATATGCAAAAAAAAACAAAAAACAATTAAAGCGGATTTAGAAATTTTAATTAATACAAAAACAAATGCAAGTAAAATAACATTTAAAGTAGAATATTGTTAGCGTTCTAAGTGCAATGTAGGTGTTGATTCAACCACAAACACAACAGTTTAAACAAAAAGTTCAACAGACTTGCAAAAGAGTTAAAATTTAAATTTTAATAAAAATTAAACAACAAAAAAAAAACAAAAGAAAATAAAAAATGTCTTTAAGGCATGATTAGAGTTAACCAATTTAATACGAAATGGCGTTTAATTAGCGCATTTACTTCATAGCGTTTAAGCATTCGAATCATTATGAATCAGTCAATAATAGAAAACCAATAAATTTAAAAACGTAGTTCTATAGTACCTTTTTACCCGGAATTGAGACACTGACGTTAAAACCAATAATGCAATTTGGCTATTTAAGAATGGAGATGGAGGTTTTTCCATTCGAATTTATGTTGTCTCTTACTTTTAAATTGATTATTTAATATGCTTTTAGTTTACTCTTTCATCTTAAACATTGCAAAATGCAAAAATCATTTCGTTAGGCGTTAAGTATTCATTCATTCATTCATTCATTCATTCATTCATTCATTCATCAACCAATTCAAATTTTTCCTTTTGTTTAAGTTTAATCATTTGCATGGGCGTAGGCAAGTAATGGAAAAAATTCCTAAACAAATGCGCGTTAAAATTTTCCATTAGAAAACGTAACAAAACGTTGATTCAAAGTGAATGGGTCGCCTCCATTCGCATTCTCGGACCTAATCGAACGGGTACAAATTTCAGGATTTCAGCAATTATTTAGATTTTGTAAAGACCAAAAAAACAATATTTGAACTATTTATAGAATATTTGCATATACAATTGTTTGTTGTGAAAATGCTTTATAGCAAAAAATAATTGCTTCAATCAATTTTAATTCAGAAGACGAATTTTTTAAATGAAAATAAAAAACATTTCGTTGTTGTTAATCAATGTGCAGTTAAAAGATCTAATCTTATATGCCAACAAAAATAAATAAAAAATAAATTTAAAATGCCGACTTGTGTCTAAGTGAAATTCTCATTCGAATCGATTTAGAAGTAACTTTCAATTTGGTTTTGCCTACGCCTATGAACGATCATCAGTTTAATTAATTTTCATGACATTTGTACAATTAATCAAAAAAAACTTCATCCATCTGCTCTAATTCTAACCAGTGGACATTTCGACCTAATCTAATACAAAAATAAAAAAAGAAAGAAAAGCTTTTGTTTTCGTTGTCTGTTTGTTCGTTTTTGTGATATTTTTTCTTTAACCCAAAAATAATGCGTTTTGCTTTCGATTTCATTTCGTTTTGTTCCATTGAAACAATGCAAAATTCGATTTTAAAACTGAAATTGGTTTTCCCTCGTTTTTCTCCCCTCTACTCTGCAGATGGTTTTGTGGCTGCTGCAGCGCCTCCTGGTGGCAGCTCCTCTTTTCTAAAAACTATTAATTGTCTAAGCGAAAATTGTAGATTTAAAACAAACATTGAAATAATGCAATAACGAAGGTAATGCACAACAAGCAAAACAAAAACATGAAAAAAAAAGTTACAAATCATTCTCTGTGGTCGCTAAAAATGTTTTATATACAATACAAGTACATATATACATTTCTTTTCTTTTTTTTGTCACCTTTTAAATTAATCTACTTTTGCCGCTTATATTGACATAAATTTTATTTCATTAGTTTTATACATAGAACACGTGCTTAAAGGAAGGAAGGGTGCATCATATTTGTTGTATATATTGTTTAAGTTTTTATTATAATAACTTTTAACTTACTTGACACTTACGCTTTTATTTTAATTTGATTTAATTGGGTTATGTATATTTTAAAAGAAATTTTAATTTTTCTTTTTTCTGCATTTCATACATTAAGACTTGTGTAGAATTTTAACCAATGCCTCGTTAGGTTGAACAAAAAGATTCATTTTTCGCACTCCTAAAAGTATGCAACTTTAAAAAGCAGCGGGTGTAGTTATTGAATATTTGAATTAAGCTTAAGTCATTAAGCAGCTTTAACTAACAGATTTTTAAGAGTATTTTTAAGTAATCAGTTGAGAATGTATTAATTTCAGACTATTTCGATTGTATTACGACTTGTAAAAAATCGTTTAAAAAAGAGTGAAATTAGAACGAAACTAGTAGGAGAATTATCTTAGAAGCTGAACTACCCACCAGCAGACACCGCAAAAATGGGTTTATTAAAGTACATTTTTAATATGTTTCTATCATAAGTGGGCGTTGTTCTTTTTCGAATACCTTGAATTTTAGTCAGTCGTTTTGTATAAATAAAAAATCATTGATTGAAAATTGAAACTTCTATAGTTCAAGTTATTAATACTTAAAATACTTAGCTCATTTCATTTCATATAAAATTATTGTTAATACTTTATTTTTTATATTTTTAATTTTTTCCTTATATGTTTTTGTTTCCATTTTTTTGTTTTTCAGAAAAAAAGAGAAAAAGAAATGATTTTTAGGCGTCGATGAAACATGAGAGAATATCAAGATTAGAATAGCAATAAAATACTGGGTTTTAATTAATGAAATTGGTAAGTGCACAGCAGACACCTTTGACCGCTTGCATACTTTTAGGCGCATCCATCCAACGAAAATCATTGTTTATTTATTCATTTTTATTGTATTTTTTTTTATTTCAGCTTAAGTTTTCGTGATTGAATTTACACACAAACAACTTTTCGCGATGAAAGCAAACAAAGCAAACATAAAAAGAAAACGCTAAAAACTGTACTGTAAAACGTGCCCTACAAGTCTACAGTGTCTGCCAATAGTTGTGAGTTAAAACAAAAACAAACAGAAAAAACTTCAAGAGAGTTTCGTATTAAAATTAGTCTTTATTTAAATATATACATATACTTGCAACATTACCTTAACTATCATTATAAATGATACAAAAAAAAACAAAAAACAAAAACAATGAAGAATAAGAAAACAAATCGAAAAAGAAAACAAAAGAGCAAATTTAAAAATATTTTAACAAGTACATTCTCAATTATATGCTGAAATAATGCTTCAATCGTGTATAAAATCGTACTACTTTCGCGCTAACAAAGAAAAGCTTTTGCTGGAGCCCCTCCAATTCGGTTTACACTCAGTCAGTTTTTTTTTCTCGTCTATATATATTAAAATTATAAATATCTTCTATCGATCGATTTTGCCCATGTACGAATTGTTTTATTTTTTAACACTAACTAACACCACAAACTCAAAACGTGAGTAATCGTATTCCTTAACTGTAAACATTTCGTTTAATTTTGTAAGTTTTTCTTTATTCGTTTTTTTTTTTATTAATTTTATTTATATCGAATCTGAAATCATGTCCACGTAGTTAGAATATGAAATTTAAACAACTCATTTATGTTATTTATTTAAAATATTTTTATATGTACTAAAGAGAAATTACAAACAACAAATAAAACCATTATAATTTTATATTATATAAATTTATTATAAAAAAAAACAAAACAAAAAATAATAATAATAAAAAATACAAAAAAAATAGTTGCGATACTATTCAAAAACGTTCGCTTGAATTAATTCAAAACATTAAATAAAAACAAAAATTAAGAAAACATAATTCAACATGGTTTTAAATCGAACACATTTTTGCGCATAGAAACTGTGTTTGTTTGTTTTTTTTTTTCATACATACATACATCAAAACATACGTTTAGCTTAAGCTAATATACATACGTATATATATATACATATATATATATATAGATGATATTTTAGACTTTATTAAGAGCAAAGAGAAACAAGTATATTCATGATTGTATTAAATACACTTACTATAACGCATTTACATACAACATACAATTATATAAACGTTATATAATAATGTGAGACAAAAAATAAAATACTTCCAATACATAAAAATAACATAAATCGAGTGTCATTTCTTTCTTACTTTTTTCTTCTTTTGGTTTCCACAAAGTGGAGTTAGTCTCAACGAAAGCATTTTTTTAAGGATATTGAAAAGTTTGGCATATATTTAGAAAAAGGCAACTTAATTTTGAGAACAAATGCATAGAATCATTTATTAAAAGAAGTGATCACTTTGCTTAGTATCTTTGAATAGGAATATTTGTTTAAGTGGCAGCTTATTTAAATTCGTTCGAAAAAGCAAACGAAGTGTCGGCCTAGTCCTTTTTAGTATATTTGAATAGGCAGATTTCCAACACTGCCTTAGCTTATTTAAATTCGTTCGAAAAAGTAAACGACGTGTCTGTCTCGTGCAGCATTTCCTCAATGCGCAGTCCGATGCGGCGACGTTTCACATCGACCTGCACAATCGAGGTGGTTACCCGATCACCAATATTCAGCTTGACGTTTTTCATTTTGCCAATGTGTATGAGACCATCGCATTCGACGCCAATATCGACGAAAGCGCCAAAGTGTGTGACATTTGTGACGGCGCCTAAAAGCGAGCATTTATGTGAACAAAAGTACTGTGTAAGTTATATGAATATTTACCTGTGACGACATCACCCTCCGAAAGCTCGGTTAGACGCGTTAAGCCCTGTTTGAAAAGTGGCCGCTTGTCGAAATCGGAACGATAGTCTTGAAAGAGTTCACGCTGCAAGGCAACGATTATTATGTCCAACTGTCATTAAAAAAGAAAAGGTGAATGTATGTTAAAGATAATTTAAGTTGTTATGCTATAAAATCATTTATTAGTTCATCAAACAAATTTCAATTTAAAAATGTATTTTTAGGATAAAAATGTGTCAGAGAAAAATCGGAAATACATAAATAACTTACGCGTTCCTTTGGTAATTTGAAATCTTTTGCCAAATCGTCCATGTTATTTTGCGTGGCATACGCTTTAATTTTAGCTACAAAATCGGGCGTGCCAATGTCTTTCAAATTTAATTTGCATTTGGTTATAATTCTGGAAATATTGATTTAAATATAAATTTAATATAAGTCAACAAATTAACGACATACTTTCTGGCCACCACATAACTCTCCGGATGAACCCATGTGCAATCGAGTACATTCTCAATTTGACCGCCAACACTGCGCGGTTCTATGCGTATAAAGCTGCGAATGTTAAATCATATTTAATTGAAAACTAATTAACGACAATTAATGGCAAGAACATTCTTCAACACTAACCCGGCGCATTGTACGAAGGTCTTCTCGCCAATCGACTTGACCTGCATCAAATCTTTACGCGTGCGAAACGGTCCATTTTCTAAGCGATGCTGTATGATTTTGTCAGCCTTTTTCTCAGAAAGTCCGGCAATATGTCTGTAATTTAAAAGCGTGACACTCAAGCATCAATGCGCAAGTTTTCATTAGACAAAACTCCAACATACTTTAAAACACTTAAGCTGGCCGTATTGATGTCAACGCCCACATAACTGACACACTCGGACACGACATCGTTCAGCGATTCGGACAGCATCTTCTCATTGATATCGTGCTGATACATGCCTACGCCAATGTGGCGCGGCTCGATTTTCACATATTCGCTGAGCGGGTCGTTCAAACGACGCGCAATGGAAACTGCACAGACAAGACAAACAAATTAAATGTAATAAAAAATTATGAAAACTATAAAACATTAAAAAATCCCACCTGCGCTTATTTCATTCATATCCATTTTCGGAAATTCTTTGCGCGCCACTTCGCTACACGAGTATATGGACGCGCCCTGCTCCGAGACGATACTATAGCGCACAGTGTTCGCGTCCAAAATGCCCAATTCGAAAAGTTTTGAAATCCAAAATTCGGTTTCACGACAAGCGGTGCCGTTGCCCAATGCGATTATTTTGCAACTGTGAAAAATTTTTGATTTTTTTTAATAAGAAATATCTCATTAATTTAGGTTGGTAAAAATATTAACGTACTTGTTCCGCGTCAACATTTTGGCCAACTGCTCGCCATAATGTTCCGGATCGCTTTGTCGTTTGTGTGGATAAATAACGCCCGTTTCTAGTACATCTGCTGTCTCGGAAATAAGCGCAAGTTTGCAGCCATTTGTAAAGCCAGGATCAATGCCCAGAATACGTTCGCCTTTTAGCGGCGACATGAGCAGCAGTTGTTTAAGGTTCTTAGCGAATACATCGATGGATGCCTTTCTAGCCGCATCATTTAAATCGGCGCGTATTTGACGTGACAGCAACGGTTGTACTGATGTGAAGTATAATAAAATGTTATTAATTTAAATGAAAATAAAGTGTATACTTACATTTCTTTGCGTAACACTCTTCGCAGGCCTTTTGGAAAATCTCCTGTCGCAAAGCATATCGCAGTCCCTCGTCCATGAAGAGGGAGCGTATGTAGCGCTGCAATTCAAACTTTAAATGATCAGCAATGTCAAGTTTAACATTGAGGAATTTTAGTTTTTCGCCACGATTTACGGCCAAGACTTGATGCGGCTTTAAGTTGCGTACATCGGTTTGGAAATCAAAATAGTGCTCATATTTAGAGGCATCGTTTTTGTTGTTATGATGATGCTGCTGTTGTCCTGTATTTGATGTAGATGCCTTCTCCTTTGCAGTTTTTGTTTTTGTACATTTAAGCTGAATGCGATGTACTTTTTGACTACAAAAAAATCAATGCATAATAAAAATATTTATTTTTCACATATACTAGATAAAATTTAATATTGCACTTACAGTCGCCGCAACTCTTCCAAGACGCCTGTGTGTTTGCTTATGTTGTGCGAGATAATGTTACAAATGCCGTCTAGTACTTTTGGCACGCTGTCCAAATCGGGATTATTTCGCTGCACTATACTCTCGAGACTTTCGACTTGCGGCGCCTCGCCGTACAAGATTCGGTCAGCATAAACTTCCAACCCTAGCGCTTTGGCACGTTCGGCCAAGGAGCCTTTACTGGCCGGCTTATATGGCGCATATAGAAATTCCAGTTCTTCGGTTGTTTTAGCGCACATCATTTCCGTGCGAATGTCTTCGTTGATGACGTTCTCTTTTTCCAGTTGCGTCACTATAGTTTCCGCCTTTTTGCGCAAACCCACAATTTCAGTGTACGAGTTTTTGATTTCGCGCAAACGTTCGGGTGTTATGTGATCGACTAAATCTCGTCGATAACGACAGATGAAGGGTATTGTGTTTTCATTCTCGAAAAGCTGGACGATGTTGTGTGCAGCATGTGGCTCAATGTTTGTTGTTTCCGCGAGAAGATCTTGAATGCTCCAGACCTGACGACGCGCTGTAAATGTATTTTGTAGGTAAGATTGGAGATTTTCGAAAAGTGTGAATTATTCTTCTTCAATTAAATTAAAATACAATTTCCAGTCTCACCCCAAAAAGAATTTCTACCTGAAGAGCTCGTTGATGCAGCTGCAGTCGGCATCGAACGATTGTTGGCACGCGAAAAAGATGGTCCATCAAAGTTATCGTCGTCATTGCCACTGCGTCTTGCAGGAGCATTGTTTTCTTTACCGCTGAGTTCTGCAGGCGGTGCGGCTTTCTTTTGTTTTTCTACAGTTGGTGACGCTGCCTCAGCAACGATTTTCTCTTTGGTTGGCCAGCGCTGCCTAGTTTTTCTGTCGATTACAATATTTTTTAAGTTAAACTTGAAGTTATTTTTTGAATTGTCGCACTACTCACTCTGTTCCATTGGCGGCGACTTTTGCGGCACGATCAATTTGAGAGTTACTTGAGGAATTTCCACGACTTTTTTTGGCCGGCGTTGCATTATCCTCGGAATCGGATATTTCGATAATAGTGGGTTTAGTTGCTGCGCGGCGCTTAGGCCGTTCACTGGTGGACATTATTTCACTTGTTCGGTTTTAAAGTCTAAACTAATTTTATAAAGATTGGCTGAGCGTAGTCACAGCTGCTGCAATTTTACCATTTAGCGCCACGGTGTGTTCAAAAAATTATCTGAAAAAACGAAAACAAAAAATACGAATTTCTATTCAAAAGAAGGTCAGCGATAACGCATTTCGTTAGTCAATTTCGAACCTGACTCAAAAATAAAATTTATAAAAAAAATCAAAACAGCTGATTGCGAACTAAACACACTTTAATTGTTTTTCTTTTTTTTCCGGAAGCAGACAAATTTGTGCATTTTCAAATTGAAAATTAACAACTTACCTGAGCATGACGTTACTGAAAAGTGTGCTGCTGCGTTTGGGCACAACGTCCAGATGCAATTTCAAGCGTTGTTATAGCAGCAAAGACATTAGGAACATCGGTATTTTGGCGCACATTGATGCAGGTCAGTATAATGTTTTCTTATATTTTTTTTTTATATAATAAATATTAACTTAATTATTAAATGTTAGGCAAGACCACCACCACCGAACGTATGCTTTTTTATGCTGGAAAAACGCGTTCTTTGGGTGAAGTGCATCGCGGCAACACGGTTACCGATTATTTGACGCAAGAGCGCGAACGTGGTATAACGATTTGTAGTTCGGCAGTGACGCTGTCTTGGAATGACAAGAAGTATATATTTGTTTAAGCTTATCGCTCTTATGTTTAAAATTTAGTTAAATTACAATAATTTAAAGAATCAATCTGCTCGACACTCCGGGGCACATTGACTTCACCATGGAGGTTGAACAATCGTTGCACGCTGTTGACGGTGTTGTAATTGTGCTCGATGGCACCGCAGGCGTTGAGGCGCAAACAGTGACAGTGTGGACGCAGGCGGAAGAACAGCGTCTGCCCAAAGTATGCTTTGTAAATAAAATGGATCGACCCGATGCGGACTTCGAGAGCTGCGTTCAGGATTTGCAATACAAATTAGAAGCGCTACCCGTTTGTATACAGCATCCGGAGAAGGATGATCAGGGAAATTTAAGTAAAAAATTAAAAAATTGTTTTTAATGTTTTATATAAAAAAAATACTTTATTTTAGATATTTTTGATATAATTTCACTGCAGCGCATTAGCTGGAATGCGTCGAGTTTAGGTCGCAAATTTAGCGCACATCCACTGCAATCAAATGAGGAAGAATTGCTGCTGATGCTGCAAGATAAACGAAATGCTCTCATCGACACACTTTCAGGCATCGATGATGAGCTGGCCGATGTGGTTATTAGCACGAATGGCTTTGACCATGTTAGTACAACGCTTCTGCGCAGCGCTTTACGACGCGCTACTTGCCAGCGACGTGTGGTGCCCGTGCTGTTGGGTTCCGCATATAAAAACGTTGGCATACAGCGTCTTATGGACGCAGTACTGGATTATTTGCCGGCACCGCATGAGCGCAATCAGTTCTACGATTGTTTTGAGTAGGTTTTTTTTTTTGCTGTTAAATTAATTTAAAATTATTTAAAAATATTTTTTCCGCAGTAATGATTTTGTTGGCAAGGTATTCAAAATTGTGCACGACAAGCAGCGCGGTGCACTGACATTAGTGCGGGTCTTTCGCGGCGACATAAAAAAGGGTATGCGCATCACGTCCACTCGCGGCAACGGTGCCGAAGTAATCAGCAAACTTTACGAGCCATTGGCAGATGAGTACCGTGAAATAAATACAGCACCAGCGGGTGATGTGGCCATATGCGCTGGCCTTAAGGTATGTATTGCTTATGTTTGTTTTGCTTTAAAGTTGCACTTTATAAATTTTCGTCTAGAACACAGTGACCGGTGATTTGCTGACTGCCAGCGCCAATACTCTTAAGACTGCTCAAAAACGTTTGCGAAAAATAATGGCCAAAACAGCGCAGCAAAGTGGTGCTTCTGTTAGTTCTGTAACTGATGACGATGACGACGCATTCGACTTAATGAATGAAATTTTCGCCACCGAACCGTACATTCCCGATGCCGTTTACTTTTGTTCCATTGAACCGCCAAGTCTGTCGACACAGAATGCCATGGAACTAGCGCTGAAACAATTGCAACGTGAGGATCCAAGTCTACGTGTCAGCTATGACACTGTGACGGGGCAAACAGTGCTGGGAGGTAGGTATTAATTAAATTAAGCACTAAAAAATTAAATTTGAACTTAACCAAAATTTTAATTTTTTTTTAATATACATAAAAATAAAAACTTCTTCATCAAATTTTTTTTTGTAAAAATAGCTAAACTAAAAAATTTGTTGTTTTATATCAAAGCTATATTGTTATTAATTTTTTTTATTCAAAGGCATGGGTGAACTACATATGGACATTATAAAATCGCGCATTCTTACCGAATACAAAATAGACGTGGACCTGGGTCCTCTACAGATTGCTTATAAGGAAACCATTGAAGAACCCGCGTTGTATTCGCACAATGCCGAAAAGGAAATTGCGGGCGCTAAACAAAGTGTGGCAATCACACTCGAATTATGTAAAGAGCAAAGTGAAATATTTAGGTAAAGTTGGAAAATCGAATCACAAATAGTTTACAATTAATACATCTGTTCCACAATGCTACAGTTTAGATAAATCGCCCGAAAATATAACCGCTTTAAATGTCTTGAGACCACGCATATTGCAAGTAATACGTAAAGGCGTAATATCTGCGCTGGAGCGAGGTCCACGTGTGGGTGGTCAGGTTGTGGAGACGCAAATAAAGCTGCACAGTATAACAATTGGACGCGGCACCGCGGACTCTTTTGTAATGGCGACGGCTGCGCAATGTGTACAAAAGGTTGACATCATTTTAATTTATAAAAATGAATATAGTTTCACCTACTTTTTGCTCTGTTTAGATTTTAAATAACAATGGCACACGTCTGCTGGAACCCATTATGGCGCTGCAAATAATTGCACCTTCAGAACGAATATCCGTTATATTGGCGGATTTATCACGCCGACGTGCACTCATCAATGATGTCCTGCCAAAGGGCGATCGAAATAAGGTGCGTTTAATTATTTCGAATTGAGTAACGTTTGAGTATAATTTTTATTTTATATAAATTTCAGTTAATTATGGTAAATGCGCCTTTGGCGGAACTTTCGGGCTATTCGAGCGTTTTGCGTACGATCAGTTCGGGCACGGCTAGCATGACGATGCAGCCATGCGGATTTTCGAATATGAATTCTGGTGATGAAGTGGTAGCAATACGTCGAGCTCAGGGTTTAGAATAAGTGTGTAAAGTATGTGTTATATTTTATATATATATGTATAACATTGTGAAATTAAAGCCTCTAAGAGTCTAGTGGATAAACTACTATGTTTACAAAATGTACAAACATATTTTTGTAATTTTATATTTAATTTTGAATGACTAAAAACTTCAGAACCATTTAATTTAAACATAACTGACTTTAAACCTAAGCCAATAAAAATATTTACAACGGTTATTTCATTAAAAAAAACCGTTAAAATTGCAAAATAGTTATAGTAAAATAATTAAATTATTATTAAATATTAAATACTTCGGTTATTTACCTATAGGGCCTAGCACCAGAAAAATAAAAATTCTAACTTTGAATTGCAAACTGCCGCCTTGTGGCTTGGTTATTTTAAGTGCGGCCTTGTATCCAAAACCATCAGTTTAGTGTGATTCGCTAAAAATAAGTCCAGATTTTGGCGATTCCCTCGTGAAAAACGGATGCTTTTTAATATTTAGCCGTCGCCGACAAACAAAAAATATTCAGCCAGCCGGTTGAATATTTTTTGTTTGTCGGCGACGTTAAATTTAACTAGCTAGCCGACGCCGAAAATACTTCAATCGGCTTCTTTGTTATGATTCATATTGGTTAAAAACCAAAACAAATTTACTTTTCATGTCGGAAGAAGTTCGAAATTTAAGTTGTAAATAAAGTTTTAGCAATAGCGAAAGTAAAAGGATGGACGGCATTGGCATTCCTTTGAGTTCCAACTACAAAAGTGAAGTGATTGATCCACAAATCAAAATCGAAAATTGTGAAGATTCTGCTTATGCAGTTTCGATTCCAAAAATAAAGGAAGAAGCAGACATGCTTGCCGATGATTTGATCGAAACGTACAAAGGTTAATATTTAAAAGGTTAAATCCTGTTCGAAGAACCAATCATTGTTGACTTTGTCAACAAGTACAAAGTATATAACTTAAAAAATTATTAAGTTATTTTATTGCCAAGTTATAACTCGTAACTTGGGCGTATCTGAATAAGTTAATCACATAAAACCGTGCCAATGTTTGTAATAACGACTATCACTAAATCCATGCGGAAATTTCAGATCTGAATTGCTAGGACTATATTCACTGGTAAACTGTTGATTTTTATAACAAATTAATAATATATTTCTTTACCAGTTACAGATTATAATGAAAATAATTATGAAGTAAAATCTGAGAATGAAGATGATGAAATAAATGAATGTGAATTTTTAACTGATGACGAATCTTTTAACGATTCGGAACCAGAGTATCAACATGAAGATTTACATTTTCAATGTTCAATGAAAACCGAGGAAATCAGCATTGAGGAAGGTAACTTTGAAGATGATTGTAAGCGTGAGAAACAATGCAGATTGCACTTAAAGACGTACGACGAATTAATACGACGATGCTGCCAATTTTGTGGTATAAGCTTCAGTACAGAACTGAACTGGAAAACGCATTTAGAAACAGAGCATGACTTCAAGAAACAATTTTCGATTGCTTTTGAATTAACTGATGCATCAATATTGCTGTGTAAAATATGCAAAACATTGTTGCAGTGCGAAACAACGCTTGAGCAGGAAGAACACCTTATTAGCCATCAACTGTATCCGAATTATCTTAAATGTAAACTGTGTGATAATGTTTATCGTAATACTACTTTGGCCATAAGAGATCATATTGACAAAGAACACAGCACGATTTTAAATAAAATAACAACCAAAATCGTTTGTAAATATTGCGACAAGTTGTTTCAATCAACTCCTGAAGTGCTTCATCATTACTTAGTATGTCACAAGGAGTTGGAATCTGATAACATTGTTTTTGTTTGCCCTAGTTGTGGCGAGGAGTTCATTAAGGAGCGATTATGGCAGGAACATTGTGTTAAAGAACTAAATGTTAATGAGTCGTGTAGTTTGTTCATTGAACTTGGTAAAGAAGCTGATAACTTTACGGATGAGAAATTTCAATGTCTAAAGTGTTTTGAAACAATTGCAACCACAAGTCTGCTTTTAATGCACGCCAGCACACACAAAACAACACACAAAGTTTACAAATGCCGACATTGTCGAGAACCATTTGAAAATGAATATGAAATATCTGATCATACATGTACGCAAATGGTAAATTATACGAAAGTGGTTAACATGCATAAAGAACATGATTCGCAAAATCTATTGCATGTATGTCCGGCTTGTGGAGAAGAGTTTGATAACCACGCCGCTTGGTATGCGCATTTAACCGCCGTACACGAACTCGATAAACAAGAGAAAATGAATATTGTTACAATTCCTGGTACAGACCAAGGAATTAAACCGGTTAAATGCAGTATATGTGAGCAAACGTGGACCAAATTCAACAGAGCCTTACAGATGGTTCATGCTTTCTCACACATGCCATTTAAAATAAAGAAATGCAAAATATGCAAATATGAATATTCTTTAAGTCGCTACGGTCAATGTTACTGTAACCAGAAATCAAAACGTAAGTACAAAAATTTTCTTATTCAAAATTGCAATGATACAATAATTATGAATTTGTAATTAATTTAATTTTGTTTTTGGTTTTCTTAGCTAGATATAAATTGACTATTGGCCCAATTGAAAATTGTAAACTTCAATGCACCAAATGTGGAGCACTATTTCAGGATGGCAATCAATTGAATAGTCATTTATGCACCGAACACAATATTCGTCGACCGATAGATCTTAATTTTGAATGGGTGAAGAAAGATCAATTTTTTAGCACTTATGAATGTACCAAATGCCAGCCCTCATTCCAGGCTATAACGTTTAAAAATATGTTCCTACATGCGATCAAACATGATAAATTAAGTTTGTACCTCTGTAATAATTGCAATAATTCATTTGATTCTTTAATTACGTTTCGATTGCATAAATGTGAAAACTCAACACTTTCATATAAATCAGCTTTTCGAAAATACATCATGCGTTTGTGTCCAGCATGTGGACAGCGAAATGAATCTGTGGAAATGTTGAAAGAACACATAAAAATCTATCACGATTTTAACAATTTGAAAAATTTAAATATTATCAAAATGCCGGAGCTAAAGAAAAACAATTACAAATGTACGGTCTGTGAACATGTTTTTGATACAAAGCAGATGAATTTATTGCAAAATCATGCATTCACACACATGCCATTCAAGCTATATACTTGTTCGAAATGCCACGAAGGTTTCGGTGCACAATCGAAAATATTTGATCATTTGAAGAAGCTGCATAATGTTGAATTTAGCAAATTCCATGGGAGAAATGCTTCTACCGCTGGTTATACTTTTCATTGTCCGGTATGCAACGTGGAGCTGAAATCCGAAGAAGCATTCACAAGCCATATAAATACGATTCATAAGTTTAATACTTTAGAAGGCATGGCACTGAAGAAAGTTGTTGTCCACGATATTAAAATTGCGAAAGATCAAGAAAAATACGAGTGCCTCGATTGTGGTGCAACTCTGAACTATAAAACTTATGATCGTCGTCTTGAACACAGATTTTCGCATTTACCTTATAAAGTATATAAATGTCAAAATTGTAATAGACGATATTCGCGAAAAAATTCAATTTACGTACACATTCGAATGTGTAAAGCGAAAAACGTAGATGAAATAAAAAATAATGAAAAAAGTTTATTACATCAGTTTATTACATCAGCGTCCACGGCGGTTTCTACTAAATGGGACATTGATGACGGACAGCTGAGCAGTTGCCAACGAGACATTGCAGGGGAAATAAATGTAGACGATTCCGTAAAGAGTGTGAGATGTAAAATGGACTTAACAACATCGTCAATTGCTCGCATGATTTTTCACTGTCCGGTTTGCAATATCGAGCTTAAATCAGAAACAGAATTTACCAAACATATCGACATTGAGCATCATTTTAATACTTTGCACTGTTTGGCACTGAAGACGTACGATGGACAGGAATTTGAAGCCAAACCACACTATGAGTGTTTAGACTGTGGTACAATTGTAAAAAATCGACCATGCGATCGTCTTGAACACAGATTTTCGCATTTACCCTATAAGCCATACAAGTGCTACAAATGCAATAAACGCTATTATCGAAAAAATACTGCTTACGGACACATTCGACATTGCGAAAGAAAATCGGAAGCACCTGAAGTCACAAATACCAAGAAATAAAAAAAGAACGACATAAAGATTACCGAAAGCGCTGCAGTACCTCCAGTTATAAATATAAAGTCTGAACATAGTGAAACAATTATAGAGTAGTTAGTTTCAATTATACTTAATGATCAAGTAAGGAAGAAGTTTTACATACGTACTTATGTATGTATATATTTATTTATTTATTTATGTCTAAATAAGTTCTAATTTAAATGTGTGCATTATTTAATTAAAAAAGTTAGTAGCAGGACTGTTGTTTTACTTTTTTTAATAAAATGTGAATACATTTAAACACAAATGCAACATTTGTTTTTTTTATAATCGAGTTTTACGAGGGTGGTCCGATAAGTACTAAGCCTACAAAAGAAAAACGAAAATTTTGAAAACGTGGGTATTTATTTCTTATCATAGTCTCGATATACTTGACCCAGCTATGCTCCAACTTTTTTAACCCGTCTGAAAAATACGTTTTCTCGAGTAAAGTAGGTTTCCATCGGGCGGTGAGGCTAAGTACTTATCGGACCTACCTCTTTACTATCATAAATGTTTATAACTAGAAACAATTAACAACAAAACGAAAGGAAATTGTTTTTCTCACATCTGTGAGTCTATTAGTAAAAAAGTTGGTGGGTCCAACAGATGACTAAAAATAGGTCAGTCTAAAAATCATATTTTTTCTGAGATTCTTGATTATTTTTATAACAAAAAAAAACAAAGTTGTTAAAGTTAAGAGCAATATTTTTATATAATAATTTTTTGTGAAATCTTTTGCAAACGTATTTGTGAGAGGGATATTATTATACCCTTCGCCACGTACTAATGTACATACCCAATGGTATATTGAGTTTGTTATTCCGTTTGTAACGCCCAGAAGGGGGTGTAGTAGGTATGACAAAGTATATATATAATTGATCAGCGTCGGATTCTGAGTCGATTTAACGATGTCCGTTCGTCTGTCCCAGCGATTACAGCCGTAGCTTAAAAGCTATAGAGCTGAAATTTGTTATGTGAGCTCCTTTTTTCCAAGCGGAGGCTAAGTTTTAAGATGGGTAAGACCCAGTTTAAATTCGATATTAGGCACTTAAGTAGTAACACAGAACTACTAACCAAAAAAGGGCGTGATCCTATAAGAACAACGCCCACTTATAATGGAGACATGTAGCACTCATGAGCAAAAAAAAGTATATGAGCTTCGGCATAGCCGAAGATAATTCTTTTACTAGTTTTTACTTGATGTCATTGAAAACTCGTTTCATTGTTTTTTTTTCAAATTTGGTTTTTTATTTTTCGTTTTAAACTTATTCGAATTTACAATACTACGGCTCCATACACTTACACACGCACAAACATATAAGTTAGTACTGGGCGCAACAAAATAAACGATACATTTTTGGTTGCAACACTTGGACTTGTGTCTCTGCAGTCATGTGCGGAAGCCTAGAACAGTAATGGTTGGCCAGGTCAGCGGAATGTGGTTACATTTATACAACTAATGTATCGTCAGCGAGTGGTGCTTCCAAATCGTCATCGAATGGTTCCAAACCGTCATCCGTAGTATCGTCATCGAATAATCCCAAAAGGCCACTCAAGACAGTTCCTATCATGGAATACTCGTACGCCTCCGTTTGTTCGTTTTGCAACTCCTCTGCAGGTTCGTCATGATCTAACTCAAAGAGCAGCTCAACCAAAGCATCTGTCTCCTCCACTAGATTATGCATTCGTTCGAAACTGTTTAGATCCATGATTCTCTCTAAATCTCGGTAGTACTTTTAAGGAGTTTATTCGATGAGCACTTGAAAGATATTGATTTTGTTTTGTAAAGAACCTTTTATTTATACTTCAAGTCCAAATACTAAACCAATCTTGCAATACAACCCACACCAATACTACAACAGACCAGGAACGATGGTCATATGCCGGATCGTAATAAAGTGGGTTTCCGTTTTCCCTTAAAGGAATGGTAAATCATTTATTTATATTATTTAAAACCGAAAATTCCTCGAAAACCTCGAAACTTCACAAGATTCCAAATCTGGATAAGGAACTAACAACAATTTTATGAAACATATTTTTCGCGTGGCTTGGATATATTATGGGAATAGGCCTAATGAAAGACATTACCTGACTATCTTCATTAGTGTATTGAATATTTATTTGATAATTTCTCAGAAAATATTTTGCAAAAATATACTTTCGATAAGACACGGATCAAGTTGAAAGTCTATTTGAGCTCATATAAACTGAATACTCAGAATTCTGAATTGACCCTTAAAGTCTGGACGTATCGCCCAAAAACCCATTTGTGATAAGTTGAAGAATAATTGGCCATACCTTATTTTCTATTTATCTGATGAATAATTTATACATGAGTACTTATGTAAAAATTTATGTTTCTGTCTTTTTTCGATCTTTCTTTTTTCCATCTTACATTGTCCCTATGCGCATTTGAACGATTGCGATGAAATTTTGGGGAGTTGCTGTGCTCACGCCGAAAATAGTTTCAGGCCGCGCTAAATTATTACGCCTAAATTTTGTGAAACTACATACAAATATTCGAATATTCCTTCTAAAAATCGAAAATTTTAGTATCTGAGTGTGTATGGGCTCACCAAAAATGGGCATGGTTGGATCAATTTAACCCCTTCTGCAGTAACCGCTTACTACAAATAATTATCTTAAACAAATATATATTCAAAACAAAACCCGGACAATGGCGGGTACTATAAGCTAGTTTAAAAATGTTTAATGTTCCATTTAGGTTGAGTGAAATTAAAAATGTATTCATCGGATATATATAAATAAAGTTACTACCGGCCCGTAATTTCAACCTAAATAAATCAGAATTTTGAGGGTCATTTGAAAATTCTGAGAATTAAGTTTTCGTCTGTTTTATTTATTGTTCCTGCAACACGGGTAAACCTCGAAAACTCTTCCAGGTAGTGAAATGGTGATATAAAATAGTTTTAGTTTCGTCACATTGTGCGTAAAAAGTTGAGTTTAATACATACATACATACAAACATTTCAAAGATTTTGTGGTGTATTTATATATAATTTTTATATACAATAATATATAATTATACCCTTCACCACGTGCAAGTGCACGTACCGTAGCTGAAGAGCTATCGAGCTGAAATTTTTTATGTGAGATACTTTTCTCCAAGCGGAGGCTAAGTTCTAAGATGGGCAAGATCGGATCAAAACTTCTACCCTCTCCCATACAAACCACCCCTTTCCATAGAAAAAAAAATTAATTAAAATAGTTCCAGTAAAGATATCCAGTTCAAATACGATAATTAGCACTTTAGTAGTTACACAAAACTACTAACCAAAAAGGGGCGTCATCCGATAAGAACATCGTCCACTTATAATAGAGATACATATGTAGCACTTGTGTGCTAAAAAAAAGCACATTTTTGGTGTCACTGAAATAGCGAAGGGTATATGAGCTTCGGCATAGCCGTTATTTTCAAATTTGTTCTTCTGCGGTGAAAATGGTGAAATAATTACAGTTAAATTTGCCAACAATTTCCTTAGTTTGTTGTAAGAAAATGAAGAGGCATTACGAAGTGTGAAGAGTGTCTTTTCATTGCTGTCTGCCGTCAACACCTCAAAAGTCAGCAAAGTTATGGACTTCTTTATCTGACCTTAAGTATCATACCAAACATAACAAAAATGCGAGATTTAAGCGCACTGATCACCGAGTTTTTTTTTCCGCTTCACTTGATTGGCCAAATAATTCTTCATTTGAAGAAGAGATTGATCACCGAGTTTGCCGCTTTATGAACGACCGACTTCTTAACAATTGAGAAATGTTAACTATTTATTATGGCTGTGAAAATACAACTCTGTGTAATAACTGGGTGTTGCCATTTGAGCACTGAGTTCTTTTATTTTTATTTTGTTAGCAATATAAAAAATACGTTGGAATTTTGTATATAACATTTTGAACTATTTATTAAAGTAATCTTCCCTCGTATTAACCGTCTTTTTTTTTCTCCATGAGCGGTGTAAAATATTTTTGTTTTTTCTCATACATTTTTAAGCACTTTTGCCACAATGCATTATCATTATATTCGAAAAATGTCTGGCAATACTGATTAGCAACAGGTTTAAGCTGGAAACTGGAAGCGACCAAAACAGCTGGACAATTGGAAATGTTGGCTCCAAACAGACGCCCAAAATGCTGCACCGCGCAGCAGCCGCGTCAGTTGTTCGTCGACGTTTATTGTTTGTGGATGTTTTCGTAGACGCGTGAAGGACTTCGTGCGTTTTATTTGCGTGTTCGGCGCGGGGTAAAAGAAGTAAATAGTAAATAGTGTGTAAAGAAGCTGTTGGTGGGTTTGTGAAACGGAATCTCTAATAAAAACAAACAAAATAGCAAAGAGTCGCTGACTAATAAATAATTCAAAAGAAGGAGAAGTGCTAAACCCGAGTGAAGAAATTGATTTTAATTTTTAAGAAAGTATTTATTCTTAAACGACAAAGAAAACGAAACGAAAAAAAGTGTTGTGTGGCGGAACGAAGAGAATAAGAAGAAGAAGAAGAAACAAACACGAAAAAAAGTAGTTGGACAGCTTCTTGTTTGCGTCTTACGTCGCTGAGACGTCGCGTCGCCGCATGCGCTACTGTCGGCATTTGACCTCTTCACACACACACACACGCACACACTGAAATATTTACATTTGTGTTTGATTGTGTGTGGGTGGGTGTTTGTTTTGTTTATAAAATTGTTGTTGATTTTTGTGCACAATTGGTTTTAATTACAGCGTTATTTGTTTTTGTTGTTGTTGCTGTTGTTATTGTTGTTATTACAACTTTACACAATTCGGCTGACCAGCTAATTTTGTGTAAAACGTAAATAGGAAACAATTTGAAATTATTCAAATGCGAATTGTGCATTGAAACATTTACAATTTTCCCAAAAATAATTACCAATAATATTTCCTCTTTTTGATGTATTGTGTAAACATGCCGGATTATTTTTGCTCTTTCACTGTGTTGCCTCTCCCCCCCACTCCCCCTGTACTTCAGCAGCTGACCAGCTTCCACAATATTGCTTGTACAAAACCTGTAAATTGTACTTTGACAGAAAATTGCAGTTTCTTGGGCTGATCCAGAGAACCGCTTTGCGGAGAATTTAAAAGAGTTAACAAAAACATAAAAACAAAAAATATCCTTTAAATTTTGGCTTAATAAAAATTGCATATTAAGGTACGTAGCTAAAGGTAGGTTTACATTACAGCTTCACAAGTGAAACTAAAAGAGAGCAAGTGTATTGATATTCCTACTGATAGGAAGAAAAGAAGCAACTTTAGCAAACCTTGTTTATCCCTAGACTGGCAGTATTTGCTTCGAATAGTTGTGCTTTTTTCTTCCTTTCGATTTAATTATAGTTTGCAACTGATCTCTTCTAGTTTCACTTGTGCTATCGTCCAGTTTAACTTGTTCTAGTAAAGTAAAGCTGTAATATTTGCTTCCGTAATACCCAAAGTTTGATAAAACAGACAAACAATTCAAATTGGTCGTTATAAAACGATATAATTTAAACATCTAAATAAATACAAATTATTTGTTAATTAAACATTACAATACAAAATTAGCAAATATTTCGAAATTTTAGTTGATAAAATAATTTAAACAGAAAACGTTTATGAATCATTTAATTGGTTAAAAAAATTGATTTATATGTATGTATAGATATGTAAATATTTGCTTTTATTGTTTACAGAATTGTTAATTTTTAAATTAATATTTGTTTTTGAAAATTTCTTTTTAAATTTGGAACAATTTCAAATCTGACATTTTGATACCTTAAAAGTTACTTTCTGGATTCTTTTATATTGCAGAACAAAATATAAAAAAATGTTCTCTGGAGTCGCCCTTGTCCTGTAGCCATCTTTTTAATGCCCTTTTTAAACCGTAACCGGCTTTTGCGCTACAATTTCCGGCTGTGGTAATTGCGAATGGGAAAAATGCAAATGCAAAATTTCACCCACAACTCGCGCTTCGTACGTGCCTCCATCCATCCAGCTAGCCATCCATCCAGCCAGCCATCCATCTATTTGGCTGTCCGTCTGTCTGTGGCGTGTGAATTTCTCCATGCGCTGCGTTGCCTGCTGCAATTCGTTTAATTTGATTGCTCATTGAACAGCAGCAGCAGCTGCTAGCTGCCGTCACTATTGCTGCTGCTGTTGCTGCGGCGCTGGTAGCGGCGACGGCGGTGGCGTAATCTTTTGCCCCCTTTTAATAATGATTTAATTAAACGCGAAAAATTACTACCAACTGCAAATGAAATTGAAATTCAACGAGTGAGGCTGCCTGCGTTCGTTTGCGTTGAATTTGGAATGTGGAAAAGGTATGATGGGGGCGAAGCGGGCGTTAAGTCGTAGTGAGGGGGCGGGGAAAGCCTGGGGACAGTGCGAATGGCAACATGCAAACCGATAATTTAAATTACAATATATAAAAAATAAATTCATTTCGTTCTTGTTAATTTGGCATTTTAACGATTTAACCGACATACTTCTGTACATACGAATGTTAATTGAAGCTTTAAATCAAAAACCATTAAATCCAATCATTGCCAAGAAAAATCTTTTGTGTGTGTGTGTTTTACAAAATTGGATTTTAGTCTTTTTTTTATTTTATTAGAGAAACATTTAGTTAAAGGCTTAAGAGTCAGTTTTAAAATTGATGATATACATATGTACATATGTACACTTTATTTTGGATCGGTAAAAATTCAATGTTGCCACTTGTTTTTTTAAAGCAGCTTATAGTTTGAAGGACCGAACATTTTACGTTTAATTGTATGATCAAGATCAATTTTTTTCTACAATAGAAACAACAACTTTAATGGAGGCTTTATAAATTTGTATTTTTCTTCTTCTTTTTGTCTTATGAAGTTCTCATTTATCTTGAAATGAAAATATTCCGTAATAAAAGTTAAAAGACTTAAAAAAAGTTTACAGTTAATCAAAAATTTTAATCTTATTATTAAAATAAAAAAAAAACTCTTCAATTGTTACTATTTTCTTGAACAGATTTTTAATTTTAATGCTAATATATTTGTTGTTATGTTAGATATTAAAAAAATACAAAAATAAATAACAGTTACTTCTGTGAATTTCGTAAATTTGTTGTTTATAGAATCGGTGTGTTAAAACCACGTAAAGGTCAAATTTAAACGTGCACAAAAGCGAAACAAACATTTTTGTACAACTTTGGAACAAATAAATAATAAAACCAAACAAAAGCAGTTATCAAAATATTTAAGTTATTTGAAAAATCTTCAATTAGTTGCCAAGATTATCCATTGCCAACGACGGGCGATGGTGCCACCATTGCGTAGCATTGGAAAAATAGAATTGCAACGTACGAATTTATAAAAGAAAAATACAAAACAAAATAAAATAAAACTAAACAAAACAAAACAAAACAAGGCAAAGCAAAAAAAAAACACCTTTTGTCTGTTGTGTCAGTCAAAGTTGGTAACCAAACAACAACAGTCGTCACCATCTCAGCGACAGCCAGCGTACTAGCTGGCACCGAAGCTCACCACAAAATCAGTTGGAAAAAGAAGAAGCCGAAGCAGAAGACGAACAAGCATCAGCAGGTAGGTAGGTCTTGATGAACTCATTCCCATTCCCATTCCCAGCTGTTGCTGCTGATTTTGCTGCTGCTGCTGCTGCTAGTATCGTTGTCTGTTTGTGTTGCTGCTTAACTCAACTATTTGTTGGCAGCAAAACACAATGAAACAGCTTCTCGGCAGAAGTAGCAGCAGCAGAATCAGCAGCGGCAGCAGCTTGTTGTTTTTCTTTTTTTTGTTGGATTTCGTGGGTTTTCTTTGCTGGCGCCTTGAGTGCATTTTTCTGATTAGCACAGCAATTTTTGTTTGTTCGGTTTTTGTTGCTAAGTTTTTTACTTATTTCGTAAGAAGATACTTTTTTCTAAATGTATTTTATTGTTCTTGTGTTTTTGTTTTTGTTGTTGTTGTATGCCATGATGACTTGAAGCTTTGTAAGCTCAAAGTGGAATACTCAAAATAAATAATGGGAAACTGATGAAATCTGCACTTTTGAAATTCTACAATAATTTGGGAAAATTGATGCTCTCTAAATTGAGGAGCTTTAAATGAAAAACCGATAAATCCATAACGTCTTTAAACAATTTTTCGATTTTATATTTTCAGTGGGATACTAGCTCCAAATCATTGTGTTAAAATTAAGTCCACATATTGCATAAAGTCTAGAATTGTGCTAGGATGCTATCAATCAATTAGAGGGGGTGGGTCTTTTGGGAGATGGCGTGATAAGGACATATTTCTTTATCCAATAAGTGGACTACGCGAAAACAAACGCCCTTGAGGGGTCCTGAGAGCTAACCATAAGTGATGACGAGCACCGCGACCAATTAGATTATTTTGTATTCAAAGGCTGCAAAACAGATCTATAGATGGATTTTTGTTCACTCAAAACTTAATGCTAACGTGAAAAGTATTCCAAGAGAGTGAGCAGATTTAAGGCGTGGCTAAAAACTGGTAACGTGAATAATTAACGTACCCTCACACAGTTTCTTAGTTAATAACTTTGTCCATTCTGGTTTTAAGTAAATTTTAATATTGTTCAAATCCTTTAACCCTTTTTAGATACTTTCCATTTCTCAAGAGTTACGACAGAACGATGCTTTGTTTGGCGTTAAAGGAGCATTCAAGGTTGCTTGAAAAAAAGTTTAACGTTTAGCTGTTATCCTTGTATCCTTTAAACATTTATCACCCACTCAAATTAAATGTTTTTAATCAAACATCCTGCAAAACTTTTAACTAAGTTTACACGTAATTGCCAACCAAATAAATCATGGCTTACACCTTGTTCACACGCCTGTTGTGTCTTTCGGTTTTTTTGCGTCTGTCCGTCTGTCCGTTTGCCCGTTCATCCGCCCAATAAAAGTCTTGTGCAAATACAAATGCGCGCAAAATGTAATGAGAAACTTTTCCAACAATTCACAACTGTTTCAAATTAATTTCAAATCAAGCTGTTATTTCCGCAAAAATTAATGATTTTCGTGTTCAATGAACATTGGTTTGCCGTGGTGCACTCTCCTGCTTCGTGCTCCGTTCTCCGGCACGGTTCAACGCAGATGACGTTCAATTCTCTACGCGCTCGTCTTGTCCTCGTCTCTTAACCGATTTTTGTTTAAACTTATTTTTGCAACGATTGTTCGCCCGCCTACCCCCCTCCTGCACCCACGATGAACCACTAAGAAGGGAGTTAGTCCAGCTTGGCTATACACACATACACACTCGCTCACACAGACGCTGTGTTACCGCCTGCGTTCAATTAATTTCGCCCCCGAAAACTTATATTCCAGCTCATGGGTTCGTGGTGGAAATTGAGTGCAGCATGGTAGCAGCACCAGCATCAGCACAGCTTCCGGTGCAACTATTTCTGCACGACAGCCAAAATCTTTTTAAAACAATTTCTAAACTTTGAGTACATAAATTCTCAATTAGGTTTTTTGGGTTGTAGTTGTTTTCTTTTTCTTTTTCTTTTTTCCTTTTTTGTTATTGTTTGCTTGCGTGTGTGAATTGTTGGCGAGAACAGTCCTCCCTACGCTTTTTGTGAATATATTTAATCGGTTTTTCGGAAGCCGAAAAATAAGCCAAATATGGAAGAACTAACCACAGGCTTTATAAATGAACAAACACAGTTTAGAGTGGCCAAGTTTTATCATTTTAATTAAAACGAAGCAATATTTATACCGAGTGCTTAGGGTATACTTGATAAAATGAAGATTTCTTGAGTCTTGAGAGTAATTCTAGTGAACTAATTTCAAGTGGAAGGTCTACTGCTTTCATATGAACTTCTTCTAAATGTTGTAGTGACAAGCTTTCCTCAGGAAGGTCTTATGTTAGAAGCCCTTCTACCTTTGCAACGGTAGCAAAATAAATATAGGCCTTCCTCTTCCAAAGATGGGCTTCCTGGCGGATTTAATAGAGTTTCGAGATAATTTTACAAACATTTTGTTGGATTTTAGACTCTGCAAAACAATTATTTCTATGAGCGATTTGTTTTTGCTAAATGCGAGCTGTCTAAGGCTAAATCTTTGCAGAGTTAGGAATAACTCAGCTCTGTAAAGGCTGAGATTTCTAGCTTTCGAAAGCTGCACAATGCAATTTTGTTCTTAACTTGTGTGTTTCAACAATAAAAAAAAAAAACATTTTCGCGTTTAGATTTTCTACTTTTCTTTTCTACGTATTAAGTAAACAAAATGATAAATTACAACCAATTTCGGAAGACAAAAAGAAAAAGAAAGAAAAAGGAAAATTAAAAAAGTGTACACGGTTGTTCAGCCGCCTGCAGCACAGATGAACTGCAAAGAAAGGACTAAACACTGCGAAGCAAAATGAACTTGCTGCGACAAGGAAGTCTGCCTGCCACTACGACGACAAGAAGCCACAAGCTAAGGGTGTGGGGAAAATGTTGTGGATCGCATAACTTCCAGTTTGGAAACTTATCGTAACTAGTTTCTTTTTTTTTTCGTGTACGTTCGTGTTCGTATGAATGTAGACATATTCGCGTGTGTGCTGCTGCTGTCGCTGCTGCCACTGCCTTGGAGTTCTTTGAATGCTGCGGTAAAAACTAAAAGTGCTGCCAGTCAATTTGCTCGAAGCAGCCAAAGTAGCAGAAAATACCGTACTTAGAGTTGGTTGTTGCAAGAGCAACCGATGCGAACCGAAGCGCACCAAACCAAACCAGTCTGTCGGCCTTTAAAGCCAAGTCAAATCGGTACAGCGACGGCGACGGCAACGGCGACGTCTATCTAACTGCTTCCCAAGTGTGGACCACAACGAGGAAACGACGACAACAACAACGTCGGACGAAGAAGCAGGAAAGAAAAAGCCAGCCGTGCCATAGACACAGAAATGAAACTTAAGCAAAGTATGCTGCAAGCCACAACGACGCTTACTTCATTTGCTTGGCACTACGAAAAAAAAGAACACAACTATTTATACAATTGTTTTCGTCTTGGCCGAAGTGAAAATACCGTGCATTCTAAATTGAATTTCAAAGAAAAGTCTGATTGTATTCTACTATAAATAAGTGGTCGTCCAAATGACTGTTTTGTATACAGCACAGAATCGATTTCCGGCGGCTAAAATCAGATTTGCACAATTTTTGCTGTCTTTGTACTTTCGCTAGACCATAATTAATGCATTTATGTGATATTTGTTTGTGGTGTATTAACAACATTAAAACGGACAAGCCAACCTACAAGCGGTTATGCTCGAAGAAGAAGAAAAAAAAAACAATGCCAAAGAACTTCGCCAGCGAAAACTCGCTCGAATCTGAGTTTATGTTGTTCTGCCGCTGCCGCTGCAGCTGGAAGACTTGCAAAGTGGATTTTGTGTTAAACAACTTTAGGCCAACTGTTCAAACTTGGCTTCATTTTAGCCACTACATGCATCGTGCCAGTCGTACAGACAATATCTTTGGTTCTGCCCCACCGCGACTGCGTCTGTTGGCTAAGCTGGCTGGCTCGACTGGACTGGACTGAATCGAACCGAACTGGACTGGACTGGTCAGCTTTAAACTCGTTTTTATGCGATTATGTGGCGGCATGTGAAGTGCCAAACAACTAACTACCTTCCTGTACTTTTTAGTTTCATTTTTTTTTCGCCAGCTGGACGTAAAGTTGTTCAGTTGCCAACTTAACTACTTTACGTCTACAAATCTTGTTTTTAAATAATTTTTCAATTGCGTATTTCGGAAGCGAAAATAATGCAGCAAAGACAATGTGTGTGCTTCAGTTTAGATTGTTTAATAGCTATTCCAACAAATTTAATAACAGTCTGCGCATGATTCGATGTTAGTTAGCTTTAGGTTTTCTATATCATATCTTAAGTTCTTTGATTGAGCGTTAATAGAACCAATTCGAACTTAGAAAGACAAACGCTGGTGTATCAACTTTCACTCTAAAACCAAAACGACAGCGCTATCAAATAAGTATAGACAGAATGCTTAAGTGACTAGTCTAAATGTGCTTTATGCCAATCGCAGCACATTTCTTCTTTTCATTGCAGTTTCCTTTATTTTATGCTTTAATATTGAATCTTAATTAAATTGCTCAAAATTGAATCTCAATTTTAGGCGCAACATTCAATTTCCCTGTAATTATTTGACACCACCTCATGCATGCATACATACATACACGAGTATGTGTTACTATTATGTATTTTTCGACCGACCACATTTGCTCGTAAAGTGGTCCATGTAGCCAACGTTGTGACCACGGCCACCACCAAAAATAATCCATGTCCTGCATGCTTTTGTGCAATGGCAAAATCATTCAAACTACATGCGAGAGCATAAAATGTATTCTTGTTAAAGCAATTGTGGTGCGGCTTTATCGAATTAGCCACACACTGCGAGCATTTTCAATTTCGAAAATGCTAAACAAATATTTGGCAAATATCACGTTTGTCACAGAGCGTCTAGCACAAATTGTAAAATTTTGCAAAATTAACACGAATTCTATTGGAAATCTACGATATTAAATGTCGAAGCGGACCGGAGCGGAGCGGATCGAGCACGAACAACAAATTTCAAACATTTGAGAAACGACAAAAGATATTAAAATGTAAATTAACAACAACAACAATAACAACTACAAAAACAACAATAACAACAACAATAACAACAACCATAACAACAACAGTGAAATACCACCAAACAACCACATTCACACAATCGACCCCAAACTACTGCCAGAATACCACATCAACAACAACAACAACAACAAACAGAAATACTTACCAACTCTATCCGAAGCGGTTTTTTTTAGGGGGGGAAGGGGTACTACAAAATACCAACAGCAAAACCACAAAACCGGTTACACGAAATTCCAGCACATTTACTGGGAGGAAGAGAAGTTGCAGAGTGTTATTGTTGTTGTTACGCTGGTACACTGTGCTGCTGCTAGCTGGCTGGCTGGTTGGCTGACTGGTGGCAGCATGAACAGCGCAAAAATATTTCCAACATATAAAAATATTAAAAGAAATCTTTGCCCGCTCAGCGCTCAGAGGAGGAAGCAAAGATATCTTCGATGACGACAACGACAACGACGCGTACGTAATCTTATTCACTTCTTTTTTTTCTTTTTCTACTTCGTTTATTTTTTGTGGTACGTAAGGAAACGCCAAGACGAAAAAAAAATAAAAAAAAATAAATTATATCAAATCAATAAATACAAGAAAGACGACATTTAAATGGCAACGCTGCCAGGGAAATACAATACGGCCAACGTAAGAAAAAAATACGATAGTACTTATTCAACTAAAATGCCATAATGACAAATCGCACCTTTAACTGCAGATCTGCAGATCTGGCTTGTGTGCGCAGTGAATATCGAACGGTTATGCTGCTATGCTGCTGTATAAAGCTGCCGAAGGCGACGTTAATGTTGACAACGATGATGATGTTGCTTAAGCCGAAACACTACCAGCGTACAACTAAATTCTATACAAGTGGGATGGGATGGGATGAGGACATCAGACAGACAGACAGGCAGGCAGGCAGGCAAACTGGCGGCAGACAAGCGAGATTTTAGATGTGCCAAACGAACTGAAAATTCGACGTTGCATTGTGCAGCATAATGCAGTGCACAACACAAATGCTGCACAATCGAATGTGCGAATGTGCGTATGTGAGGCACAGGGCCGGCTGAATTATCCAAGTACTTTAACTTAAAATTGAGTTAGTATTTTGCAGGGCAAAAGTTGATGCTGTAAATTGGTTCCATGTGAAAGGTCTTCCAAATTATGTATGAACAAAAATAGAAAATGTTTTGGACTTTTAAAATAAGTTTGGTTCTAATTAATAAATTTATGCGGAAGAGACCGAACTTATATTTTAATTGAATGCAACTTCATCGGGCCTTGGACCTTAAGGTACGCTGGAACTCGAATAAAAAAAAATCATTTGATGCCAGCCCTGGTTAGACATTGGATATTTACTTCAACAGCAACAGCGAAACAATTTCGCCTTCCTGCCCTGTATTTGGATGCAGAAGGATACAAGAAGATTGCATTGCACATGAACTATCGACGACAACATCGACAACGCACAGAGATAAGCCATTCATTGCAGTATTTGCAATCGTTGCTATCGTGGTACAAACAACACTGCAACATGAAGGTCGAACAACAAAAACAACAAAAAAATTACTATGCTTTCGTGCATAAGTCATATTCGCGACTCTTAATGCGGTTTATGTGATTTAAGGCGCGCCCGCCGCTTCGCTTATTTTGTAGCAAACAACACGAACAACAAATATTGCAGCGCTTGGCTTGAAGTATTTTTCCACATGCAGAAATATTCAAGTCATAGAAAACACAATTGAAAAAGCACCACAAGAATAAGGTCAATAATGTAGACATATCTCGATTGGATTTCAGAGATCAGTGCTAAATGCAAAAAAAAAAAAAATAGAATAGAAACAAAAAGAGAAACCAAAGCAAAGCAAAGATTGCGAGATTGCGATTGCGTTGAGAAAGCATTGACACTGAAGAAACCGGTGCGGAGTCGTTTCAAGTCGCGTCGTCGAATTGAGAGTCTCGTGGCTGGCATGGAGTAAAATTAAAATCAATACCGAAATCGAAATGACGATGATTCATATGCTCATACGGAAGAAACTGGTTTACTTAGTTAAGCGCTAGAATATGTGAAGCCAGAAGCGCAGAGCAACTTTAAAGTGGATTAAAAATCGGAATCAAAAGAAGAATGAAAATAAAAAGACGGCAAAAATCAATCAACATAAGAAAATGGATGAAAAATTTTTTTTGGATTATTGACAAAAAAATAATGAAAGTGTAATTTAAATAAATTAAGTACGAATTATAAAACGAATTCCATTCGATTAAAATATTTGTGACTTCATCTGTTAATAAATAATACAAACACCAAACTTTTAGATTTGAAGAATGATGATACAATACTTTCCAAGCTGAATTGAAATTTCCGGATTGGTTGGTTGGTTTTGACCTGAGTCTAATTAGCGCTAATATGCGCCGTTTTAATTCCACATCCTCAGTTAGTCCTATGTATGATGGTTGTTAGACCTCTGGACTAAACATGGCAGGCTAACCTCCTAAGACAACGCGACTCTCTTCCGCCAACCCAGAAATGAACAAAAGTGTTACGCCTCCTCACACCGTGTAGAATTTGGAAGGGGTCTGTGTACATGTGGCCGGTAGTTTACCATGGTGGTCTAGAGTATCGTTAAAACAAGTTGGATAAAACCATTTGGTTTGATTTAGAAAATTTAGTAGATTATTAACGTCGACTTCTGACAGCTCTCCAAGTCCATCGAAGAGGGGTTTGCCAGGTTGAGTACTTGAAAAAAATAGATGCAAGGAATTTTGGTTTGTACGTGGAAATGAAATAAATATTTAATTTTTTTTGAAAATTTAAATTTTAAAACTTTCCTTCGATCAGGAATTCATGTCGCATGAAAATTTCTATTCCAAGGATTGTTATAAACTAGTCGAACCTTGTCAAATTTGCATTGAATTGAACCTTAGGCTAGCCTTTGAACAATTAACAAACCTAGTCTCGATTAATATCGTCATGGAGTAATCTGTCACTCATTAAAACAAGAATATTTAAAATGGAAAACGAAAATAGCAAACACCATCGCTCCTGGAAACATATTCGCATTAATGCTAAAAGAAATTCGATTAAAAACTACTTCAGCGAATACTTTGAATAAGCGCTAACGACCTCATTTAAGTCAACTTAGCGCACAACTCTGTTTAAGCTCAACTAATAAAACCATTTCGCAGAAAAACTTTATCAAGTTGATTAAGAAGAAAAAGCAGTGGGAGGGGGGGGGGGGGTTAAACAACGCGGACAAAGACTCGAAGAAGTGGTACAAATAGAAAAGATGCCATGCGACGGACGTTGGACACGTCGTCACTGAATATCATAAATTAACATGGCGTACTCGCTGGCGATTGCGATTGCGAGAAGCATCAAGTTTTCTGCGTTCTTTATCCAGTTCAGAGGAGGAGACGAAAAAAAAAACACTTTTCGTTTTGCTTCTATGTACAATTCCAAAGTGGTAACTCCTTCGATACGCTGTGAGGCGTGAGTGACATTAAAAAGTCAAAAATTTTAAAGCGTGACAGAATAAAAGGCAGCGAGTGCAGAAAAACAAAAGCAACAGAAACGAGGAAAAACAAAAAAAAAAATTGCGCACAAAACAAAAACAAAAAACAACAAAAAAGCGGTTCAAACTTTTTCTAAAGATGACACTGACAATACGACAGACAGACGAGACGGTACGGTTGCACGGGGGCGTTGAATTTCCGCAAACTAAGAAGAAATCGGCGGCGTAGCTGCTTTTTCTCCTTAAAACCAAGTTAGGAAACAACAACAAAAAAAAAATAGCAAAAGTAGCTCGAACAAAAAATGAACAAGTTCAACGACGGTAGCAGGGGCGGCAGATAATGGGCGTGGATTTGGTGGGCACAAAAAGTTACGGTGACGAGGAGATCAAACAATTTTCATGTTTACATTTTTAATTATTCCAACTACGCGAATTGCGCGCGCAGCAGCTTTTCTGTTCAGCAGAAAAGTTGAACAACACGAATAAGCCGAAGCGGAATTGTGAAGAAGTGCTGCTTATATTTATTTATTCTTTGCCAGTCAGTAACCCCCACGACATGCCTGCGCCTTTGCCAGCCCACCATCGAGACAAGTTTGGCGAAGTCATCCATTGAAGCACAGTGCTGCGAAGCGTTTTAAATGTGGGACAAAGCGGGTTAAAGATATTTAGATATGCCGTTTATAAAAAAAATTAAAAGTACTTCAACGAAATCGGAAAGTTTTCAAATTAAAAATTTCATTAATTTCAACGATTTGATATTCTAAGAAATTGATTAAAATTTCAAATCTTTTTGAAATATTCTGGAAGGGATTGATTCTACAATTTGGTTTTAGCCTAGATCTAACTTTATAAATTATCCAAAGTTAGTTATTTTTACGGAAAATTTATATTATTGCTATTAACCAAGGATCAACTAAATCAGATTTTGAAAAAATATATTATATAGAAAAATACTTGAGACAAATATAGACTTGTTTATATTTTCTTGATCGGGATCAATAACTGAGTCGATTTAACCCGTCTGTGAACATTTCCCTCATAATTTCTAGTTAACACGATAGTTTGATAACCATGGAAAATGTGAACTTCATATTTGAATAATAAGGTAAGGAGAGTAGAAATGAGAACGTAAATTGAGCGAACTCACCTCGATTTCTGTCCTACAAAAATTAAATTTTCAAATGGAGAAACAATATCGAGGTGGAGAGGGAAAATTATCTATTTTCCTCACCTTATATTGTATTTATTACATCATGCTGTTGCCCTCGTACTAATTTTCAATGACCTTGAGAATCATTGCAGATATTTTTTTTTGAAATTCTAAGCAACGCTTTCCTCTATACTAGACGAACTAAATATAGTTTGACCGAGTCAAAAACCTATAAAGTATAGCTTCCAATGGTTATTTAAGCGCACAGACTCTGTGCAAGAAAAATCTTCATCAAATTGGAGTGACTCGAAATTCCAAAAAATTTCATTATTTTGTAAAAAATATTTTTTTTTGCATACATCTTGTTTATTTGAAGTTGATTATTGAGTTTAACCGAGTTCGTTGTTTTTTTTTTTAATTTTAATATGCATCTCCATACCGCAAATTGTTTAGAAAAAAATCACGTTTTAATCAATCGACTGAAAGTGATTATAATGCGCATATTAAAAATAAAATAATGTCACTTGTCCACTGTCCCAGTTGCCACACTGTGCATTGCCATAGTCGATTTTCACAACAGAACTAGTTATTCTCATTACGCGCCAAGCCACGCCAGTCTCATGAAAGGAAAGTTCTATGGCAGCACAACTTCACAACTTTTTCGCAGGCAGTTAAAGTGGTAACAACAAAGTCGCAAAAGTAAAAAAAAAATATGGATATAGGAAGAGGAAGAGGAATATGAAACAGAAGCACCGATTCCATAGAATTATTCCAAAAAGAGGTAGAGAAGGATGATGCCTTAAGGATGCCTGTTCTAGCCATTCGAAGCGAACAAGTTAGTGTCGTGTAGTAAAGGAGAGGAATGGAAAGGAAAGGACGAACCAACAGACCAATGCGAGAAAGAATCACCAACATGACAGCAACGACAGCGACGACAACGCCGCCGCCGCCGACGACTTGGTAAAGTTGCCAACAATCTGTGCGAATGACCATAATAAGTTCCAGCTAGGAACGGGTGGGATATGGTGGTGTGCGGTACAATGAAAATGGCGTAGGGACGTTGTTTAAGTGCTCGTCTCATAGTGTTGTCGTTGCTCTGTTGTTGTTGTTGTTGCATAATGAATAGTTTCATGTTGCTTGTTTCGTTTTATTGTTGTTGTTGCTGTTGTTGCTATTGTTAATGCTGACCGTTGTTGCTGTTGTTGTAGATGCCTGACCATGATGTTGCGCGCCTCTCGTCGCGTGTCATTCGTCGCAAAAATGTTAAAAAAATATGATAAACGTAAAAACGCGAAATAACAACACATTAACGCAAATTCGTTGTTGCTGCTGTTGTTGTTTATGTTGTTGCCTTCTGGTTTTCTTGTTGCTGTTGTCGTTGTTGCTGTTATTGTTACTGCTGTTGGCTAAAGCACTTTGGCTTTGACTTTGCCATTGGCTTCGGCTTCGCCTCTCTGACTGGGCTTTAATAATAACAATTTTTGTACTAAATGGGCAAAGTTGTAGAAGTCAGCAGCAGCAGTAGCCACAACAGCAGCAGCACCAGCACAACCACCACCAGCACCACCAACAACAATAACAACAACAACAGAAGCGCCAAATTGTTGATGGGAAAATGTGTGCGACATGTTGGCAAACCGCTAAGTGAAATTAGAGGTTCTTAATGATGGTTTCGGAGAAGTTTTGCCATTTTGGTATTTTGCGTTTAAATGTTTTATTCCACGTCGTTTTGTGCCGACGTTGTTGCCGTTCTCGTTCTCGTTCTCGCTCTGGATGCAAAAGTTTTAATGTCTAGAATTGTGTGTGAGTGTGTGTGTGTGTGTGTGTGTGTGTGTGTGTGTGTGTGTGTGTGTGTCGACGCTGAGGCAAAGGCATTCACACATGAGCCACCATTGCTAACTTTGCGGCTACGCGAATTGAACGAAAACGTGCCATTTAAAAGATTCTTCAGTCGAATTTTGTTAACGAATCGTCTACACTTAGAATAAACAAACCTTGAGAATCACTGCAACCGAGCCATGTAAATTGAAGCCAAATGAATGTTAAGAAGTTAAGACTTTGACTGGAGTTTTATGACGGATGTTCTTGATTTGCATCTCCTTTCCTTGGCATTTCGTGTGCGATTTGCGTCTGTCATGGAAATACTGATTATGTACGAGTATAGGCGAAATAAATTGGTTTTAGAAAAAAACGAAATTATTTAATCTAGTGCCACACCCATTTTTTGTAAATTTCTTAGGGCAACAGAGAAGTCTTGCATTTTGTGACTATAAAAATTGTTTTTTAATTTAAAGTGACCTGAGGACTGAAATTCTTAATCACATTTATTCACTCAACGAAGTTCAGCGTTGAATAAAATGAGAATAATGCTAACGAAGGCGTCGTTCGGCAGAGTGAGAATCTGCTGATCGAACGTGTTAATTTTACATGCTTAAGCAAAAAAGTTAAAACTATTTTGTTATATTATTTTGATTTTGCTTCTGCTTTGTCTACGTCTTTCTCTCTTCCCTTCCTGCCACCACATGCAAAAACTCTTAATCAAAATATTCATTGTTGAGTCGAACAAACAAAAACGCGAAATGATTCGTATGAAAATGATCGATGATTAAATTCTTCAATCAATTCACTTTAACTCAACAGCGAATATTTTGTATTTGAGCGAGTTTGATCGCTTGATTAAACTTGTCGATTACGTGTGAACGTTTTTACAATCACCCGTTGTCGTTTCTTTAATTCTTTGGACTTTGGCATTAATTTAAAAAAAAAAATTTTTCAGTTTCTGCTCGAGTTAGCAGTTGTATACAAGAAAACATTTTCCAAGAAGTGGTAAGTACGTTTTTTTGTATATAAAAATTAGAATATAAACAGGAAAACTTTCGAACGTCGACGTTGGTTAGTTGAAACTTACAACTAAGAAGTTGCAGTTGCATTCATACAAAAAGCAATTAAGTTGCCAACTTGCGGAGACAACTTATTTAAATTCTTTTTTAAACAAAGCTACACACAATTAAGAACTTTTAAACTTTTTGGGAAAATAAAATAAAATTCAGTTAATCCCGATCGATGCTAAAGTTTTTCCGCTTTGAGTGCAATTGATACGAATAATACTTTTGATTTGAATATTTATACTCAATTTAATTTCGGTTAAATACCTTCTAAACTTCGAGCACTTCAAAGTTCAAACTGTATTTGGGTCACCGAATTCGGTAAACTTGCATTTATTCGTACGAGTATAGCTAAACATTTATACATATATATATATATATGTACATACGAGTATGTGCATACAAACAAACATCTACCCGCACCCGCACCCGCACCCGTACTCGTGTATGTGAGTTATAATCTACAAACACAAATCATGCAAAACATCGATAAATAACAAATTACCAACTTTACAATGTAAATATTGATGTTATTTTAAATTGGCAATTTCCATCCGATAATTGCAAACAGAAATTCTTTTGATGAATTTATAAACGTAAATTAGAAATTATGCAGAACGAAATTTCCAATTGTGTGTGTGCAGTCGCATTCGTGCACAAATGTGCAAAATAACTACAAATGCCAGTAAGCATGTATTTTTCAGTTGGCAAAACAAATACTGCAGGGCTGCATGCTGTAACGTTGCAACGTTGCATGCTGCACAAAGTTCATTTTCCGCACCGCACAAATTAGTGCGCAGCAATCAAAGATTTGGAATTTGCTGCATGTTATCGTCGTCGTCGCTGCTGCTGCTGTTGCTGCTGCCTCGCCCCCATGGCGGTTCTTAAATATGCGAATTACTTCGAGTTTGTTACAAATTAACATTTCAAAAGGAAACCCCAAATTGCAAACCACATAAAGGCTTTTCTGCAACGCCAGACTCGGCAGCGTGCAGCGTGCACGAGGCATTCCGACTGCACTTATGCAGTATAACAATCGAAAAGTTTTGCGCAAGCAGCTGGCCAAATTGTAGGCGGCAGCAAGCGAGCGAGCGTGTACGAGTGTATAGTGTATAAATGGGTACTTACTGTTTGGGTTTAACTAGAGGGCACCTAGGGCACAGCATATGCGGCAGATTAAACAATTTATAAGTGAATTGTAGCGCATGGAAAATATTGCCATTTGAATGCATTTCGTTGTGGCAACACTGGTTGCGGTTGCTCTGCGACTGCGACTGCCGCTGATGTACAGTGATAAAAATAATTAAATACGAGGTTTTTTTAATTGCTTACTACTTAAATGTATCATTCGTAAACAGAGAAACGCTTTGTTGCCGACAATGGTGTGAAATTTAACAAAAGGTGTGTGTGTGTGTGTGTTGTATACGAAGTTTGTGCGCTGAATATGCCTGATAAATTTATAAGCACCCTGTAAATTTTTTTTCTTTGGAAAATAAAAACAGCTGATTTCCGATGTAGAAATTTGTTAGATTAACGAGGCTTACGAGGTGAAAACCAGCTTAAATGAGTGCATCTAAATGCTTTTTTTTTAATTTTCTAAGTATTGTTATTTTTTTTTTGCATGTATGCAAATTTTAATATCCAAAAAAGTATCTAGAATCTCTTTTGTTTAACATATTTAACAATCTGGATATTTATTAATACAACAACAAAATTGTATCCCAAACCACTGTGTATGGAAAAGCACATGTTGCCAGTGTACATGTGTATGACATATGTATATGTATGCGTGTGTGCGTGCATGTGGTGTGTTGTATCGGGAGTACTATCACAAATCGGTTAACATTCCGCCGGAGACAGTCAAATGGTGGCAATAAACTAAAAGCCAAGTTGCATAACTAACCCCGCTGACTGCACTAATGAGCCACAATGCACACACAAACACACACACACACACACACATGTTTCAATATAAATGCCATGCATAATGTAAATACACATACGTGGAACTAGCATACATACATACATGGAATAAGCAAACATACATACGAGTACATATCTAATCAGATATGGCAAATAAACTACTGCATATAATTACATTAAAATGCAATCTCGCAAGAGTGCTGAAATGCGTAACTATGCAAATTATAATTAATTGCCAACTAATGTTTAAAACGAAATATGTGGCAACCACACGACGCCACGCGACGCGACGCGATTCGTAGCGTTGGGGTGCCGCCGCGTTTTGTCGTATCCTGTCGCTGCAGCAGCATGACGCGTAATGAAAAACAACAGCAGCAACAATAACAACAACTACAATAACAACAAAATTTACGTATTGCTAAATAGTGCACATTTAATTAAATGCGATTCGCTTTTTTTTTTGTATAATTTTTTAATTTATAAATTAACAAATTAACTTTATTCGAAGCCATTAATTTGATTCGAAATGACATAACAAACAGTTTAACTACACTCGAAATATTTCCGTGTTCAGTTGTGAATTGTTGTTGCAGTGACCTCTTCTGAACTTACATGCATATGTATATACTTATGTTTTTTTAATATTAATTAATTAATTAATAATATATAAACCTAATTTAATTAGTTACCTGTCATCTCATATAAAATACAGAAAAGTTGTTTAACCCATGACGTAAAATAATATAAGGTGAGGAAAGTAGAAAAGTGTCCCTCTCCACCTCGATTTTGTTCCTCTGATTAAAAATTTAATTTTTGTTAGACAGAAATCGAGGTGAGTTCGCTCAATTTGCGTTTTCATTTTTACTTTTCTAACCTTATTATGGTTTAACCAAACTTAAATGACAAATTAATTATTACAGAACACACATTAAAAAAAAACACAGACGATTAACTACCCTTTTAGACTAGGCAATTTAGGTGGCGAGCAATTTATCGATTTCATAATTATGCTAGCGACCAAAGCAAGCAACATTTAATCCGCAGTCAACTTCACGTTTCAAAGACAGAATTGCTAACCAAAAAGGAATTGCCAGTACAGGCGAGCATGTATCACTCTCCTAGCCTCTTCTTCTAGCTATCTCACAAATTTATTAGTTGCGTTAGTTTAATTGCCTAGTGTAAATAAGGACTTGATTACAGATAATATGTTACAAACACAAAATTATGTTGATGTAGTTAGTTAAATTATGAAGTTTATTTACATGTTCCAGCATACTTCGAGTGTATGTGCCGTCTCGCATAATTAAATTTACAATTTGTATGCACAACACTTGTACCCTTGCAGCATCCTCCTTGTTGTTGGTTGTTCGGCAAGATTTAATGAATTTTCCACTTCCTGTAAGCGTGCTCAACTTTGTTTCGTTGTTATTTTTAATAATTTCCACAAGCAAAAACTTGCAATTATCACAAAGTGCATGACAGACAGACAGACAGTCAGACAGACAAATAGACAAGCAGACAGACAGATGCACAGACAAAATGACGTCTGCAACATATTGTGACACATTTCATTCCTGTGGAACTTTGTTATCCTAAACGAGATTCAATAAAAAAAGCGAACGAACAATCGCACAGCATAAACAAATTTCCTGAGACACAAACTCGTATTCCATTCACTTTGCATACGAGTATACCAGCGCCGGAGAAGCAGGCAGCACAACCCAACAAGGAACACAACCTCGACACACACACACACACACACACATATACGCATAGCTTGTATTCGCATGCATACGACATGCACAGGTGAAATCCTATCAAATCGTACCTACTGCAATACTGCAGGCAATTTCCACATGCGTCCGATGCGACTTTCAACTCTTGTCAACTCTTGATATACCAGGATTATAATTTTTTAAATTACAACAATTATTTTATAAAATTGAGCAAATTAAAAATTGGGTATCAATTTAAAGGTATTTTAAAAGCTTTTAATTAATATTATACGCGTCTTAACTCGATAAAAAAAAATTGAAACTGGCTCTTGTGAGTGTTGTATGCAAAGAATCAAACTATCGTATTAAGTTCGATATTACGAGGATTGCCTTTTATATTTTGGAATTGGGCAGCCAATTGTGCTGTCATCTTGCAACTGACGTTTCTATAGTGAAGAACGTTTTAACGTACGAACTCTTTTTGTGTTGAAAAATTCTTGCCGGCCAAAAATTGAAATTAAATCGTGAACATTTTCATGCGATTATTTTTTTACAACTTTCGACGTGAATAAAATCGATGAACTTAATTCAATTTTTGGTGATAAAACACCACCAAGGACAAATCTTTATCGGTGGATTATTGAGTTCAATGGAGTTTCGTGAAGGTCGTTCAAAATCGGTCGTTCAGGCAACCTTACACATTAGTGGGACCAGCATACATTCAATATTGCATGACAATTTGGCTGTAAAAAAAATGTTTTCGCTTTGGATCCCACATTATTTGACAATCGTTAAAAAACGCTCGTGAATGGAAATGAAAAGTGCTTTGAGAATTAGCTCACACGTATGCAAAATTGTTTTAGTCTTCATGGAGAATATTTGGAAAAGCAATGAAGTAATTTTCGATAATAAATATTTATTTATTTTCTCTAGTCCAGAAATAAAAAAGACAACCCTCGGAACAGCTTACACCAAGAGTTAATACCAAGCGCGGAATCTTTTGTCATAACCTGGTATTTCTTTAACAGACTTCTTATACCCAGCCAACGGTGGTCCCCTTGAATACTGGAAATAGTTTTGAAAAATTATTTGTATCTTTTATACAAATAAAAATAGTGCAACAAAAAAATTTAAATACATTATACATATATACTTCAACGTGGAATTAGCCCATACTGCATGCCTCGCAATTGCGCTTAACCTCGACGTGATCCGAAACACAGCACAAAACAAGGCGTACGCGGAGGCATCAACATTTGCGCGACTGTGAAAAACAACACCATCACACCCGCCGCCTTCTGCTGCTCCTAAAAAAAAAAATAACGAAATAAAAAACAATTTTCCACGCATCCGCCAAATCTTCTACCCCAAAGTCAACAGCGACCCCCCTCCGCCCCCACCACACTGTAGCGGATGAGGAAAATTAAAAAGAGAGAATTGCACGCCGGAAAAATTCAAATAGTGTCAACCTTGGAGTCGGATGTCGCCACATTGCATTTGTGTGTACTTATCCTATCTCCATGGTAAACAGAAAGGAATTTTACAAGTGTGCGCACAGACACAGACACAGAACTAAAAAAAATATGCATACAAAAAAACAAAAAAAAAAAATAGTAACAAAAATAACAAAGCTGTAATTTTATTTGGCTGTACAGTCAGTTTTTGAGGCACTTTTCGGCGCAAGTCAAAAGAATCAACTTACGCAAATTTTCTGCTCGGATGTCAAAGAAATTGGAAATGATTGCTTTTGCCATTCATCATTCAGTTTTTGTCGGAAGTTCGCCAGAAATGGAGAATCAAAGAAAAAAAAAATATTTTTAAATAAAAAAAATTGGCAATTATCTAGGGATGCAACATCGGAAAAAAAAATATCGAAAAAAATGCTTTTCGATGTCGACGGATAATTATTCGTTATTTATTTATTAAAAAGATTAATATACAAAACACTTCAAAATTCTTACGATTAAAGTATGAGCCACAGTTTTTTTTTATCGATTTCATAATATCGATATTTAATTTATCATCCACGAAAGTTAAACGTATATTCCAATTAAAATATATTTTTGTAACTTGATAAAAAATATCGTTAGGAAACTTTCGGTAGTGAAGCATTTCACTAGGGATGAAACATCGGAAAAAAAACATCGATATTGCTATAATAGTATGAATATTTTTAAAAAAAATTGGTTTTTCGATATATCGGAGAAAACAAATGTTTTATATATATTTGTCATTTATTATCAAAAGATAATTATATTAAAAATTACAAAAATCTTACATAGAAAGTAAAGTACAAACTGTGACTTAGGTCGTATCGATTTCAAAATATCGATATTTTGTTTAGTATCCTCGAAAATTAAAAGTAATTTTCAATTACATTAAAAGGCCATTCTTAAAGTATTTTTATTACTTGATAAGAGATATCGCTAACAAACTTTCGTTAGTGATGGAATTTTTGATTACTCAAAGTTATCGAAAAATGTGTTTTGGGAATAGTGTATTTAAATAATGATATATCGAAATAACGAAAAAAAAACATCGATAGTAGTGAGATATGTTTTTATAAATATCGATATTGTATCGATGCAAAATATCGATACATTATTTGTATATTTGGGTTAAATTTGGTATTCTATTCTATTAACCTATTAAAATGGACAGGATAATAATTTTATTTAATAAAAAAATCCAAACAGAATTGTACTAACAACAAAAAGTTCATCTGACCGACTAAAATAAGGGCAAATTTTGAGGGTGGTTCAAATTTGGTTCAAGTGTTGTAAGTAGGTCGCGAAAATTGTTATAAACAAATTTACACAGAAATTATGCAAAAAAAAAGAAAGAAGGAAGGAGAGAAAGAAAGAAAGAAATATGACAACTCAAAGTGTTATGTCAAGATGACGTTAAATTGTAAAATTTAACTTTTTTAACCGTAAAACGCATTTGTATGCAACATGCTGCAAGCTCCATGCATGGCAAATTATGCATGCACGATGCTTTGGGCGATTTGTGTACATTTGCGAGCGCAGTCAGGATGCCAGTCAGGTTAGCAGGCGGGCTGGCTGGCAGGCGACCTAGCAGGCAGACAGCCAGACCGCCAGGCAGGCAGGCAACATTTTGCTCGCTGTAAATTCGCTTTGTAGAGTTAACTGCTTTGCCTTTGGTTGCTCCTGCTGGCGACAAAGTGTCTATTGTCGCTTTACGATGCATTTGCTCAACAGCCCAACGCAGACGTGCACTTACAAAAACACTCGCAATTAGACTGGTTTTGAGAAATTTAAATTAAGAACTTTTACAAACTAAAATTTTTAATTCTCGCTAGTAAAAATACATTTTGAAATTACTAAAAATATTTACATTAATTTTGAAATTAATTTTTTTTTGTTAATAGAATAAATTGTAAAGTTCTCAAAAAAAAAACAAAAACAATTTTTGTTAAGTGCTTAATTGAAAATGAAAACTCAAAAGCAGCCTAACACACAGACACGCCAAAGTATCTGCACTCATTCTGGAGCACTTTTGGGACATTTTCCAATTAGATGTACTAAAATGTTTTCTAGCACACACGCGCACACACACAGACACACACACACATGTGCCGCATGCTGCACATGCTGTTTTACAACATGCCGCATCAAAGCCACGACGACAGACCGACAACCCTACATCACATTTGCATCGCTTCGCTCATGTACCGTGCACCATGCCACATCACACCGCACCGCATGGCACAGCACCACAGCTATCCAAAGATGTAGTGCTCCAGTATCCAATAACGCAAATACCCATGCCACCGCCACCCAACGCCCACTGGGAGAATCGCACTGCACTGCAGCGCACTGCAAAGCCAAACAACGACAACCAATAACCCAACTAATTGCCACTTTCGTGCTCAGTAATGTGCTTTGTTCATTGTTTGCTGCGAAAGAATGTAAAAAAAAATGCAAAACTGAAAAAAGAACAAAGGACAACAACAAAAAATAATACTCGTACTGACATAAAAAATTACTTGTCTGCTCGTTGGCTAAAAATCTGCAGACTCTACTTCCACTGCTGCTCTAACTACTCTAACTACCGCTACCGCTTTGGAATTGCTTTCGGCTTCTGTCTATGCTTAAATGCAGGCATGCATGACTGCGTCAAAAGCAGTTAGTGCCGTGCACGCACAAACTCACCAACAATTACGGTACGGTATACATTCGAAAATATCTCATTCAGCAGAAGCGTCCTCAAGGGCACCACTCCCCATTACGATGCATTGCACTAAATCATTTAAGCGACATGTGACGCAATTTTCTAGTTGCAAAGAACAAAAAAAAAATAAGACGAAAAAATATAATACTACAACAACACACACACACATACACACACAAAAAAAAATCACCACATAGATTTCCCTCGGCGACGACAACCCAAATTGCAGCATACGACGACGATTTTTTATGGCGTTATTAAACTTGCAGATTTCGCTTCTAAGTTCTAAGAATATTTTCTATGCTTTGCAATTTCGTTGTTTTTTTTTTGCTCCCAAATATCGCTCGGTTGGTCGCTCTCGTTCGTAACATATAGGCAGCTTAGGTTTTTCGCTTCCGGTTAAGTTCTATAAAATAATGTCTGATAAAAGTGTGAAGTAAAGAAGAAAAAAGTAAACCACGTGAAAGATGAGTCATAAAAATAATTTTTTTAACATTTGAAAAAATTCGAAGAGTTTGAGACTTTTTCAAGCTTTTTCAAGTTTGAGTTCAAAAGTTTACAATAAGTTAAAGTCGTGTCTGGGTATAGTAAACACCTCGATATAGTGAACACTCAAATTTAACTTGGAGTACTCTAAGTAGTGAACAATCGAATTGTTTTTCAAAATTTGTTTCACTATTTGGAGGTTAGCGAAAACAATTTTGAAAGCAACTTCAAGCAGATAGCAATAAAAAACACAACAAAAAAACTCTACTGATGATGCTGGTATACTAGCGAAGTCTACGTTAAAAAGCGTTCCTAAAGTCTACCTTGAAAGAGTGAACAATCCGGATATAGTGAACAGTCCTTGCAATAATTAGTTCCCTATATCCAGACACGACTGTATTTTGTATTAAAACTATTTCTAGAGTGTGCTCCCTTTTACACTACACAATTTGAGATGGCTCGCCACACTTTCGATGCTCTTTTGATATGTGCACCAGGCAACCAACCGTAAACAATTTTTTTCTTCGAAATTTTGAATTTTCATCTTTGACTCTATGGAATTCTCGCATTCGATACTCGTATTGTGTGTAAATCCGCAGCCAACTTCACGTTTCAAAAACAGAATGACGAACCAAAACAGCATTGCCAGAGCGTGTCTTCCTCTCGCTGCCTCTTATCTCTCACAAACTCGTTAGTTGTGCAAGTTTAATTATCTAGTGTAACAGGGGAATATTTGTCAAAAGTTTAGCACAAAACAGAATTTTTGAGTTTAACCCGAACCTGTTATGAGTGTGGGCCATGAATACCGAAAGTGCCGCATCTCAAAGATAAACTAGTCATATTAAGGATTTTTTTATATGTAGAAATAAATGAAACTTTTTATGTAATTTGCTTTAATTGAAATTTATTTTAAGGATAATTCTTGAAATTTTTAAAACGAGAATAAATATTGCAAAAATAATTGCTCTATTAAGCTTGATGGACCTTTAAATGATAATGTCCAATGTTATCCAATGTCCTAATTTAATGTTTCTGAACATCAATTTCGATTAAACTTATTTATCCTTTTTAATTATAGTCTGTAAGGTTGAAACAAAACAAGGAGACTGAATGAAATAAATAAATTAATAAGAGGTGCAACAGTACTTCGACCCTCAGATCTTTTGTACGTCTTCTGCTAATACAATATATGGAATCCCGACAAAACCTTGCCCATTCCAGTTGCCCTCAGAAAATCGATGATCTTGGCTAGGTCTTACCTTGTTAGTTCATTTCTTAGTATAATATACAATAATAAAGATGTCAAGTATTCATGTCTCTTGGGCATCAGTGCTCCACACCTCCAATGTAAAACAAATCGAAAGTTCTTATCAGTGTACAAATATCTTTCATAGCATAATAAAATGCGAAGTTCTAAAAAAAAAATATCAAGCATTTATGTGGAAAAGTTTATACAGAATTCATATGGTTTACGTTTAAATTAAATGTATCTGTGAGATTTCGTTAGAATAAAATGGAAATATTTTCATCCGAATGCATTCGATGAAAGAAGATGCAATGCTGGAACCATTCATCCCATCGCATTATTAGAAAAATCTGCTTTGAGCTTTAAATAAAAGCGAGTGCCGTGCCGCCGTGCTGTGCACTTTAAATTTTCAAAATTTAATTTAAATATTTTTAATAAAATTTGTGCATGCTGTGTGTGTGCGTTTGTGTGTGTGTGTGTGTGGTGGGTGGCTGTGTGTATGTGTGTATGCGAACAATAGTTGCTCTTAATAAAAATTAATATACTTCAATCAAGGCTTAACTCAATTTTCCTGCCTCGAAAATATCTGACTACGTTACTTGCCTGTCTGCTGATAGTCGGCTCTGCTACCAGATAGACCGACAGACATACAGACAGACAGACAATTACGGGCTATAAGTAAGCCTTTTTCGTTGTGCTTTCAACGTGAACATCAGGCGGCGTCATACACTGAACCCACCAAAATAAAAAAATACAATAAAGAAGAAAAGAAAAAAGAAAAAAAGAGAAGGAAAGGAAAGAAAAAAAAATTACTGATACAAAACGAAACGCACTCCGCAAGTGTAAATTGAGGAATAAACTATGCACATGTATCATCCTGCATGCGGCAGGCAACACCTGCTCCGTGGCATATTAATATGTTTCATGCAGCGAACGAGCGAGCGAACGAATGAGCGTAGCAAAGTGTCTGTCTGGCACATCTGGAGTGCGGCATTTTGTTAGGTTCAGTTCATGCAGTGCGGCATGGCATCGCATCGCATAGCATAGTATGGCATGGCACGTCACCCACTTCAACATGGAATTTCTTTTCGTATGCCAACGACAACAACAACGACAACAACACTTTGTCTGCCACTCTACTCTGCCTAGTAGCCGAATTCTAGTGTGGAAGTGTGTGTGGGAGCGGAAGGAGGAAGGACACAGCAGTGTGCCTTAAGCAATTGCATTATTTTGCATTTTCGGCAGGAAGCGAACAGCAAGAAACGAACCGAACGAAAGGAACGAATGGAGAACACTCATTTTAATATTAAGATTTTTTTCGTTTGTTTCATTCGACAGGAGTTTCGTTCAAGAATCTTGTAAATACACTAACAACTTAACGAAGTATATTAACTTTTTGTAGTTGGAACATTAAGGGCGAACAAGATTACCGAAAGATTGCTCTCGGGTGATATAGAATTGTGGTGTAGGTGCGACGGATCCAAAATAGATATAGCTAAGCTTTTGTTTATATCTGCTTATGTATGTTCATGTAAAAGTGGAGCGGATATGGTCGTAACTGATTAGATTCCAAAAATTTAGTAGATTCAAAATTATCCTTAAAATATCGTTTTATTTTACTTCGTGTTGTTTACATTAAAATTTCAAAAATAAAATTTTCTATTGAAATTTTTAAATATATTTAACACTGCGTCTAAATGTTAAAATAACATGACAATATACAGAAATGTTAGTTTGACATGATGCAGTGTTAATTTCTGATTTTAAATTAACATGATAAAATGTCAAATTAACGTGATAAAGTGTTAAATTTATTTTTTATGATTACTATACACTATACATATGACAAAGTTATCAATGATTGTGCAAAAACCAACTCGACACAAAGTGTTAAACTAAGTTTGATCCTATTGAGTTTGGACCGCCATTTTCTATTGTTAAATATCGTCAGAATATATATTAAAATTTTTATTTGGTTTTTAAAAGGTTTTTTTTTAACATGTTCATTAACGTTGAAAAATATTAACATGAAAAATTGTAAATTTTATATTAATTATAAATTATTTTTTTCTGTGCGTACTTTTAAAAACGGGTTGATACTCTGTCATATACGCGTAAATTTTCATTTGCATACGAGTATGTAAATTCGATTTAAAATGCGGTAACCCTAGGCAAATTCCAAATATGTCTTACATAGAAAAACTTACAAACTTACTCAAGATTATTTTTCATGCTTCACACAGTGGTTTGGGCTTGGTCAAATGTTTGTAACGTAGAGAAACAGTCAGGATAGATATAGAGCATATACGAGTATAGTCTTGATCATAATCAAAAACTGAGTCGATCTAGCTATGTCCGTCTGTCAGTCTGTCACCATTTCTTGCTAATCCAATAGCGACAGAACCGTTGGAGATATTGAGTTGAAATTTACACTGGTTGCTCTTTTGTCATAGACGAACTGATTAGATTTAAGATTTGTTCGCCCATGACGACGTCTTCTATTACAAAAAAATACTGATTTCTTGTTTACACGATATCTGAAGAACTATTGGAGATATTGGCTTGAAATTTTGTAATTAATAACTGATTAAATTTTGAAAACGATTAGAGCGATCCATGTTTGTTATTTTTTAGCATTTGTTAAAATGAAGCCCTCATAGCTTTACTTGGCTATTTTGGTACACAAAGGTTCTTAAATAAGTAAAGTAATCTTATTAGGGTGGTTCAAAATTTAAAGTTTTTTCAAATAAAATGTTATTTAAAAAAATGTATAATACTATTTTGTAATTTATGAACTACCTCAATTTAACTGTGATATTTAACAATGTGGTGCATTTGCATGGTCGACAGGACCGACTAGAATTTCTTACTTAATTATAATTGGAAAATTATCTAAAATTCGGTTATGTTTCGAATTTGTGGGGCTCATTAAAATCATAAGACTTTCTTCCATATCGAATTATTTCTATGTGGCGGTTTGAACAGTGTCATAAAATTAAATCTCCAAATGAATCCGTCAGATATATTCAATTTAATAAACGCTGTGATGTGTGCTGACAACTTGTTTTGACAAAAGTTGTTTGCCTACGAATGTCCAAAAACTAAAACGAATTTTATGTTCATTTTTCTTTTTTTTTTTGGAAATATTTATAATAAAATAGTTAATTCAGTTTTGAATAGTCACTCCTTATTTGAATTACTTGCCGGAATTATAATTTAAATGGTTGCGTCTGTTCATTAGACCGTTTGCTTATTTTTCGTTCCGGTGCTGCCAGTGCCACTGCTAGACAGACAGACACACAGACAGACAGACTTTTACAAATAAGTTCATATTAACTGCTGAATTTTCTATTTTATATGATGGACCTTGACTTGGCTCTGCCAGAGAAATTCACACGTCGTACTCGTACGCAACTAAATGAGTAGCTTCGTAGCTTGCCTCCCTCATCGAGCACATAGCTGAGCAGTGTGTGTGTACGTTGCTAAATTTTGGAATAACAACATAAATTCAAAGTGACAGAGCATGCAGCCAGCAGCCAGCAGCTACTATGTTATTTGTGCCGTCAGACAGACTGTCTTCAGGCGTCGTGGCTGCAATCATCATGGGTATTCCTGTCGTTCGTTCGTTCTTATTTTAACTTTTATTTTTTTTGTTCGTTTTAACAATTTTTTGGTTGGGATTTTTCTGTTTTTAGTTATAATATCAAGCGTACACACGTACGCTCGATTTTAAATATCCATGCTCCTTGAACTTACACTGCAGTCGACTCGACTCGACTCGACTCGCCTCGATTCGACTCCATTTGAACTACATCCATACTAGCAATCCTTCTATGCCAGTGCAGTGCACATATTTAGTACGATGGCACTCCGTACCCAGCCATATTGAAATAGTTTTTGGCTCAGGCCCAGCCAGGGAGGAAGCTCTACGCTGACGAGCTGACTGGCTGCCTGGTTGGTTGGTTGTTTGGTTGACTCGATGCCTGCCTGGTTGGCGTCGGTCGGAGCGTCATCATCATCGTCGTCGCCATCATCATCATCGATGCAACTACTGCTAACAATGGTTGCTGCAGCACGAAGCATGAATAAAACTGAATGAATATATATGACAAAAAATACGAAAACGAAAAACAAAAAGAAATAATAAAAAAAAAGAAGGAATGCACTTAAAATGGGAAAAAATCACGGACGATATAAATTGGTTAGGGACGTAACTACTGCGACAAATACACAGCAACAAATTTTTTAGAGTTGACATTGCAGTGGCGTGTTTTTTTTGTTCCTTCTTTTTTGTTGTTGTTTTGTTTTTGATTTTTGTTATTGTTGTGTTGTGCTGGAGCCTTGATAGTCCTTAAATGAAAAAGGAGTGTAACGGCGTTGATAAAATAAATGTGTATCGGCTTGAGGTAGACGGTGTGTAGTGTCGGAGTGGACCACTGTCGATGACACTCTAGTCTATACAGTGGAACACAGTGAAAATAGAACTAAAAAATACTATTGGAAAATTACTTGAATTTAAATGTATTTCGATACTTACAATTGTTTTGTAAAATTCTTTAATTTTTAGACACAAAAAAATTTCCCACGCCCACCTATTACGCCTACAATTTGTTAAACTAAGTTAAAATATTCGATTATATCGCTACTATTGCTCTTCAAAATTTGGGAAATTTGGTATTCGGTGAGTTTGCATGGGCAATGTTCAAAACTTCCAAAAAATAAAGGCGTGGTTCGATCAATTTAACGCCCACACCATGTATGGGAATGCACCGGGAAGAATAACAAGGTATACAAAATCTGCCACGCCCACTTATTACGCCCACAATTTGTTTAATTTAAATATACTCATACTATTTCATTGCTAATATTGCTCTAAAATTTTGAAATTTTGTTTCAGAATTTGTATGGTGACTGTCACCAAAAGTGGGCGTAGTTTGAACAATTTAACACCAGGAGTTCTTATTTATGTTAAAAATTAAACCCGAGCAACGTTGGCATTTAAAAGCTAGTATGATTATTATATTATTAAATGCATTTCATTTTTATTAACTCACAAATATACTTTCTCCTTTCGTACTAAGAACTGTCTATTGATATATATTATACTCGTAAGTGTGTATGTACTACCGAATGTGTGATATCATGCTGTGCGCCACGCTCCTCGCGCCACGCTCCACTGTACGTGTCAACTGATATGCTTGCGCTTTGGCATTTTTTCAATGCGAAATCAATTGTCAGCCGGCATAAAAAATGAACTTTATCAAATTATTATAGAAAAATGCATGTTGTTGTTGTTTTTTGGTTGTTGTTTTTGGAGTATTTTGCGCGGTTAAATAAGCGCCAAGTGAAATATGTGATTTTTATTTTATGACACAATCTGCAAATTGATGAAACTATTTTTTAATGAAATTATTTAAACAGAAATTGACCTGAAAATTGTGTTGGCAACTCTTTTGCGGTGCGGCATTTGCTGTATGCATCATTAGCTACTGTTGTTGTTGTTGTTGTTGTTGTGTTTATCTGTGTGTGTCTGTGTGTGTTTTTTTTTGCTGTTGCTATTTTATTAACTTGCATAATTTTAGCATAAAATTTATGTTTGTCACGCCCATCAGCGCCGCCCAACCAATTAACAAATACAATAAACTATTCTGCCACTGGTTTCTTGTTTCCTTGGCCTGGCTCGGCTTGGCAAATAGCAGCCAAGTTCCTCCAAGCACAAGATGAAAATGTACACATAAACATTAAAGATCTAGACGCATTTCGAATCGGGTCATTTGCTTATGTGACATTTTATTGTTGGTCGTGTTGTTGTTGTTGTTGTTATTATTGTTGTTGTAGTTATTGTTGTTGGTATAGTTAACCATGATGATGTTGCTGATTGTGTGAGCTTGTTCATCCTGCGAGCGAGCGAGCACATTGTGCAAACAAGCCGAAGTGAATCTGCATTTTGCTGTGGCGAATTCATAAATATTCAAAATGTCGTTCGGAATCATTGGTACGGTAAACACAAAATGGTTTAGTATATCGGCGGATAGGATATAGTAAATAATGTGCTGATATGCATCTTGCATAATTCCAACGAACGAAGGAACTCATTAATTTATGACACATCATGTTTATTACTTTAGTTTTGGTTAGTTTGTTCGACTGGGCATGTGGGATCGAATGTACTCGTAGATGAGGTTTCATGTCGTTGCGAAGTAAATAAAACCGAAATTTAACTTGCCAATTTTACTTTACTTTATCATTTTATTTAATGTATTTTTTTATATATTGTATTAATTTACGGAATTTGGGGGAAGCTGTAGTTGGCAATAGTGGATAGCGATGGAGGCGAAGGTTTAAAGAGTATAACCAAGAAAATCTATTGATTAATGAATGACCTCCAAGAGTAAAGCAATCATCACTTTTCAATTAGACATCTCAACGGTTTGTTTTGTATATTTTGCTTTTTAGAAACAGAATGTTTTTCTTTCTTTTCTTTATGATAATTAAGCTTTGGTCAATTATTATTCTGTTGCTTTTTATACTTAATTATCTCATATTTTAATGTTAATATTCTTGCCAAATAAATTCTCAAAGAAACGGTTTTTATTACGGTAGTTAAAAATGTCGCAGTAATTTTCAGAAAAATTAATTGATAACTTAAAAAAGAAGATAATTTAATGCAGTCATTATCTCTTCAAGAACGATCATTTGTCATATCTCAGGTAGGGTAAAAGACAGTAGCACAGTTACTTAGTAAACGTTAAGCAACGTTTTGGTAACTTTTCTTCACCTTACCATGTCGTACGTCTGTGCTCACATTTGGCGGGATTTACAGTTTAAAACTGAATTCAAACGGTAGTTTTTTGTGACTTAAACTATTGGCAATTAATTTTTCTAATACCAATTGAGTTGCACAATTTTGCGAGAGGTGACAATTGAACGAACAATTTTTAAAGGGAATTGAACCAGGATTCCAAACTCGCTTCGAGCGTGCTTAGTAGCCTAAAAGCAATAACACAAGGAGCTTTATTCAATGCTACGTCATATTGAAACTAAATTGAATATTTATATTTTAATAAAATTATGTTTATCGCCTATAATAACGAAAAATGTTTATACAAGTACGAGCATTATAAGAAGTGGATTTACGAATAATTAAAAAAATACGATTAGGGATTCGAAAAAAATTCGTGGATGGTCCGATAAGTATTTAGCCTCACCGCTCGATGGAGGCCTTCTTCGCAGACCTCGAGAAAACGTATTTTTCAGACTGGTTAAAGTAGTTGGAGCCTCGTTGGGTCAAGTGAATCGCGGTAAAAGGAGATTATGTTGAGAAATAAATAACTACTCTTCCAGAATTTTCGGTTTTCTAATATTCTTGCCAAATAAATTTGTATGCTAATTATTTATCGGACCACCTTCGTTTTTCGATATATCCGTGTATCGATATTTTTGTTCCAATATTGGTTTTATAATATCGATGTTTGAAAAAACAATGTTATCGATATTTTTTAATCCGATATATCGATAATTAAATTTGTATTCAGATTTTCTTAAAACTCAGTTTTTGATCACTTTGAGCAATTTTAAAATTGGGTCATTAACAAAAGTTTACTGTCGCAACTTTTCACAAGTTCTAAAAATATATTCGAAAGTGTCTCATTGTGTATAATTTAGAATAATGAAACGAAACCTTTTCATTGTGGTTGATGTTTCATACTGCAGATGTCGAATAACAAAATCGAAATATTAATATCGGCAGTTTTTTGCTCGAAATATCGATGTTTTTTTTTTCATTAATATCGATACAAGAATTATCGATACCAGCAATATCGAGATTTTTCATTATTATCGATACCAACAATATCGATGTTATAAATTGTGTTGATGGTTGTATTTTTTTGTTATAGCAAACAAATATTTAAAAAATTCTCTAAAATTATAAAATGGCGACTTTTTGGAAATTTAATATTAACGTAATAAAAAGAAAACAAATTTGTACATGATAACGTTTTTTTTTCAAACATTTCAAATTATCTGTACTCTTAACAGGCGCTGGCCTAAAGATGCTCTCGCGTAGCTTCATTACAAATTTAATTCTCAAACGGCTCAACAAATTCCATCAAATATGCAGAGCCCATGTTGTGCCCTCTTGGTCGTTTAGTGCAAATTAAACCCAATGAAGCCTACCGCACTAAAACTTTTCACAAGTTCAATTGGGGTGGGCACACTCGAAAGGCTCCGGTGTTTTATTTTTCCTATCTGTCTTATTTTATCTTCAAAGAATCGCTGGCTGGATTCGACGAAATTCATTAGACTAATTACTATGCAACGCTATTAACGGTTTAGAAAACAGAAACCTCTTTCTTTTTTTTGTTGGTTGTTTTTTTGTTGAACTAACCTCTTCTTGTTATTTGGCAAATTAAAATGGTCGAAAAAAATTTAATTACAGCAAACTGTTAGTTAACCCAAAACAGCCTTTGAAGAAGCGCAAGCTAGTCCGGCCGGCTGTGAGGCAGGGTAATGAAAGCTATTGGTATGGTTAATGTAAGCAGAGAGAATAGCTGGCTATCAGCAGCCATTGAATAGCAGAGCTAAACACGGTGCAAAGCTAAGCTAAGCTAACATTTTGTTGACTTTTCAGTTTGACATAATTAAATCTTCAAAGCTTAAAATTCAGCAAATACCTAAAGGTGCTATGATGGTGCTAAATGCTGCACAGACTGCCAAAGAAGTATAGCAACAACAAAAGCAATAGCCACGTGTTGTACCTAGCTCGTTTGTAGCTATCTCATGCGATGATGGCGGGGCTCTTTGTTTTTTTGTTTTCTATTTTTTCTTCTTCTATTTTTTGTTAAGCTATGCAAAGGTATTTTTTTCTTTCATTTGCCAAAGGCATATCGTACCGTAAATTCACAATCAGCAGTCAAATCAAAAAAAAAAAATAATGTAAAGGTAGGTCGGTCGGTAGGTGGGGAGTGAAATACCATTTGAAAATTCAAAAAGCACGACACAGCAAAAGGTCGCTTTGACATAATTACACGACTCTGGTAAAGAGGGTGCCATGCCATGCCATGCAATGCTATGCCATGCTAAGCTGAGCTGTCCTTGTGCTTTATAAGTGTATTCGTCGGTGGTAACCTGCTGCTTCTCCACTCCACTTTGCTCCACTCTACACTCTGTTCAACATTGTTGACGACTTTTTCTGCTAGCTGTCAGCAGTCGTCAAGTCTTTTTCAACGCACAGTACTGTGCGCTAGTACAAAAGTTAAACACAAACGTTAAATAAATCTTAATCGATTGGTGGCTTGGAAATAAAGTCATCTTATCAAAGAATTGTTTCAGATGCTTGTTACAATTTTCGTGTTTAATTCTATCATGGTGTAATAAATATAAGGTGAGGAAAGTAGAAAACTCTCCCTCTTCACCTCGATATTATTTCTCTCTTTGATAACAAAATTTTTTATGTAGTTGCCATGGTTGCTACAAAATGGTCAAGTAAATAAAAGCAACAACGTAGTTTTTTTTGTCAAAAATAAAAAAAATATTAAACTTCACTATAAGGCAGAATTCGAGGTGAGTTCGCTCAATTTGCGTTTTATCTCTACTTTCTTAACCTTATTATTCAACCATGAATTTGTCTTTTAAAATATAAAATTGTGCCAAAATGTTCTGAAGAACAATATTAACACCGTTATTTTTGTGATATCTTATGGATACCAATCAAGATAAACTGTAGAAAGCTTTGGTCAAAGAACTTTGTAAGTATCGTTTTACATAATCGAATGGTTTGGGAGAGTTAATTTTTTATTTTCAATCTTTCAAATCGAACATTTTCTTCAGATACTTAGAAGCGAAACTCAGACGTCTTGAGGTATAAGTTTATTCTATTGACTTGTTAGAAAGTTCTATAAACAATTTTATTTTACTTATAATTGTTTGCCAATGCAACAGACAAAGTAATTACTATGCGGCGTTGGGACTCCCTCCCATTGTTGCCGTTGTCATCATCATTATCTTCACCAGCCATCGTCGTCAGCTATGCGCATTTTGTTCGTTATTCAACAGTTGATGCGTTTAAGTAAATGAAGATAATAATTTGAATGTCATAAAAAAATTTGTTGTTGTTATGTCCTTTGGTATTTAAAGTCTCTTTTAAATTCTTTAACATGCTTTTATTATTACGGGCATACTTGTATAAAGTTTGTTTTTCTCTACGATTTGTATTTGGGCGTTGAGATTCGCGTTGGTCTGTTGTGATTGAATTGAATATTTTTTTCAATTTCCATTCGGTTTCATTATAAGGATTGAAATCGAAACCTTTTTGGAGAAATAAACAATAGCAATGGCTGCCATTGTTCGACTCGCATTTAGTCATTGTTTAAAATTTGATGTTCACTTGAGTATTTTGACTTTGAAAGGGGTTAATTCGTTAATTATTTACTTCACGATATGAACTAAAAAAAAAGTCAAACTGATTTTTGTCTTGACCATGGTGTAATAAATATAAGGTGGGGAAAGTAGAAAAATGTCTCTTCCCACCTCGATATTGTTTCTCTTCTTTAAAATTATATTTTAGTGTAGTTGCAATGGTTGCCTCAAAATTTTCAAGTAAATAAAAACAACAACGTATTATGTCAAAATAAAAAAAAAAATTCTAAATAAGGTAAAAAATAAGACAGAAATCGAGGTGAGTTCGCTCAATTTGCATTCTCATTTCAAAGCTGAGCTATCTTGCCTTAAATTAAAAAAAAAAATAGTTTTCTCTTTGCGCCTGTAGGTGTGCAATAAAAAATTCTGTAATGAAAACTACACCACATGTATTAGCCAAATGACCTGTCACTTTTTCAAACCGTCTGTAATTTTCCATATGCCTGTCAAATTTTCTGGCTTTTCAAGTAACTTAAGAAAATTGTTTTTCCATTTCTGCTTCGACATGTAAATAAGAGGAAAATAGAACTCGTTCTATTTAAAAGAAGTCATATGACTATGACTAGCATTCACACGATGATTGATAGTTTCCTTCTGCATAAAGTGACAGGTCATATGGCACATGCATGTAGTGTGGTGGCAGCTCTATTGAACAAGGATGTTAAATTAATATCGGGAGCGCGTCGAAACATCTGGAAACATCTTATATCTTCTATCTAACCTGCTTTGTAGTCTATGCGCTACAAAACCATTACTTCGGATGCGATGACATTTTGGTGTGTTGCTGTGTGCTAAAAAAAAATCTGGCACGCCCACCTAATACGCTCAAAATTAGTGAAATTAAGAAGATGAAAAACAACATTCGATTATTTCGCTAATATTTGGTATCCGTGTTGGTGGGGTTACTTCTCCGAAAATAGGCGTGCTTGCATCAATTTAACGCTCACCGTCATTGCTCAGAAACGCCACAACGGGGAGTTCCGTTACTTATTTATTTACATTCAAACTAGACAACGCCGGATACTATAAGTTAGTTTTTTATAAATTCGATAAATAAGTTTACTAACTAAGTAAAAAGTTGTTTATACCTACAACAGTTTCTATTCTTAAATAATTCTGTTTAACAATCCTGAGTAAAGAAATTCTCTGTCTAGTGCAGATTTTTTGAAGGCTGTTATTTCTAAGCTAACTAAGAACTAATTTGTTCTTACTAAATTCATTTCGCAAAGTTGCAAAGTTTTTGGTTTGTGTGGGCAATTGACCACACTGACCGAGATTCGTCTGAACTTTCTGCTAAATCGAAATTCCATGGACGTCTTCGACACGACGGGTAAACCCTCTTGAAGACCACGGTTAACACTACTTCACGTACACGTACACTTACACGTACATGCATGCCAACATACAAACACACAATCTCACACATAGACACACAACCAACACACACACACAACCTTTATGCATGAATTTTATTTTATTTTGACAACGAAGACCATGTTGATGCCGATGTGGTTGTTTTTGTTCTGGCTGGTTGTTGTCGTTGTTATTGTTGTTGTCGTTGTTATTGTTGTTGTTTTTGTAGCCTGTGGCAATGTTGATAAGTTTGATGACGTTGATGGAAAACTTTTGATTGATGTGGAAAACTTTATGCTTGCTATTAAGCGAAATAGCGTCGTGGAGCGAAATCAACAGCCAACCAACCATCTGCACAACCGCCCGTATGCTATTTTATGCGATGGGGGGCGTGGCATTGTCAGCGGAGGCTAAAACTTTAGTTATTAATTAATTAGAGAAGCGAGTGCAGAGCAAAAGTTTTCGACTTTTATTTTTGCAATTGCAGTATTTTGCACTGTTTACATACAAACAAACACTGAAGGCCATACAAATCGGAAACTATAGTTTGTGATCCTTTTTTTTTAATGCCTAAAAAAAATCTTTAAACATTTCAAACCTGAACTCGAAGTTGACTATTTTATTAATTTAGGTTTTTCAAGTTTTCTTTATCAATTCAACCATGGATGCATAATAAGGTTAGGAAAGTAGAAATGATAACAAATTATAATAAATTGAGCGAACTCACCTCGATTTCTGTCTTATTTTTTTTGTCTTATTTTGAAGTTTGATTTTTTCATGGCGACTATACATAAATGTTTTTTCAAGAGAGCAACAATTTCGAGGTGGAGAGGGACAATTTTTTACTTTTCTCACCTTATATTTATTACACCATGAATACAACAAAAAAAAAATTTATTAATTTTATGTTGAGTCCATAATCCTTTACAGTCGTTTTAGAAAGGACATTAGTTTGTTGGTCAATCGGAGATCACTTAGTTAATACAGTATGTTTAGAAATTCGACTCGGAATTAAAAAAAATTGTAAATTGTTGGATTTTCTATATTTCAATATCGAAAGTGAACAATTTCCGAACAATTAGAAAAATTTTCGATTTCCTTTTGTAAAAACTCTTTAGTCGTTGTACTTTTGAAGATATTTTGAGTAAATACAAAATGAGTATTTAAATTTGTAAATGAAAACAATCGTCAATTTTTAATCTTAAATCATAAACAATTAACAGTATTTGTTTAATAAAATCCAATAAAACGAAATATAAATCTAAAGTGTTTAAATTTGTGTGGCCACGAGTGTACCCGCACACAGCTACTCGCTTTACATACTTACCTGTGGCTTTCGAAGGTGTTTGTGCACTCCTTTATGGTATTTTTAACGAAACGTGTGTGTGTGTGTGTTCGTGTTTTCGTGTAGTTTTCCGTTAAAAAGCGATGTTTGCGATATTTTTTTCTCTTTTTTATTTTATTTATAGTAATTTTTTTTTCTTTTTGGTTACTCACACCACAGCCCTAACGTACTAATTGCCATGTTTTTGGGGGAATTAACTTTTCGGTGACTACCATTAAAAAGTTGGCAAAATGTTCATATAAACGCTTGTCCGCGCCCACCCGCGCACTTTTATAAGGCGGCATAACAGTACAAATTGTGTGCCAGATTGTTGTTGTTATTATAGTTGTTGTTGTTTGAATGAAGTTTTGACATAGTTTGTTGCATAGTTTTGAGCGCCATTCGTTTGGCTTGTTAGTTTCGTTCGACGACTGTTTGCTGGCCTGCCTCTATGACTGCCTAACTGCCACTTCAGCGTAAATTTTGGTGCAATTTATGGAATTGTAATGTTAAGGGATTACTGCCAAAACTTCTCCGAGTTTATTCGCAGGGGTGTAATTAAATATTTTGATAGCGTCACAACGAAATACACGCAAATAATCCTTTTGGTATGAATGGCAGTTTTTTTTTGTTTTTTTTTTTGCTTGTTTAATTTAAAGTCAGTTTCGTAATGAAGTTGCGATGTTTACCACTTCATAAGCTGGACAAATAAAAGAGTTATATTTTAACATGAATTTATGTTAATTTAACAGTGGAGTTTTAAGACATTTTTAAAGAATATCCTCCAATTAATGGATTTGATTAATCTTTAATGTATTTAAAGCCACATTTAAAGCCAGGCAGAAATTCGAGTCAAATGAGGAGGTCATCGCCGTCACGGAGGCCTTCTTTGCATACCTCGATAAAACGTTTTTTTTTTTTTCAGAAAGAAGTTGGAGCATCGTTGGGTCAAGTGTATCGAGCTTAAATGAGACTTGGTTGAGAAATTAATAGCCACTATCTTAGTACTTATCGGACCACCCGAAGTACTTATCGGACCACCCAAATCCCTTATCCGATGATATCTTAATGTCGAGTTTAAACCTGTTAATGTATCTTTCCATCGTGCTCGTCACTATCGTAACATGTTGTTATCAGTTTACAGATATCCTCACATAATTAATGTCACTTCCAAAGCGAATGGAATTTTTCATGACACTCCTTTACTCAGATAAACTTTATTCCAATTCAATTTCACACTTTGCGGACTACAATTCTGCTTCAAGTCTATTTGACGATTTTATAAACGGTTTCAAAACAAACGGCACAATTAAAAGAAAGACGAAAAGAAAAGATAAGTAAGGGCATGGATCACCTTTGACTGGCGTTGCAAAAAAAAAAAAAAAAGTACAAGTGTATTTAACGTTTTTCAGCTATTTCCTACTTAATTTATCAAACGTCAGTTTAATGTCCATAAATACCAACTAAATAACCACTGTCAGCCACAGAACGTTCGTTGTTGTTGTCTCTCGTCTCGACCGAGGAAATGAAGCTCCTCCGAACGAGGAGGAAATTACACAAGAAAGAATTATTAAGAAAATCAGAAGATCCTTTGTCGTAAATAACGAGCATTTTGTTATGCCGGATGATAAGAATATTTCCCGAAAGGATTCTTTCACTTCCACTACGTCTGCATGCGTCTGTGTTTGTCTTTGAGTCTGTTGCTGTTGCCGTCTGCTGTATGCTGTCTGTTTTCTTGTCCAAAAGATTTCCGGCTTCGCTGTTGCTGTTGTCGAGCAAAGTGTCGTTTACGTTTACGTTTACCAACGTAACCAAGGAAATATCTGTCTGTCTGCATGTCTGCCTGTCGGTATGTGTGTGCGTCCAGTATTCAATATTTATCTTTATAAAACACTGGTCAGCTAAGCAACAACAACAACAACAACAACAACAACAACAACAACAACAACAAAAATATAAAAAAACAAAGCAGCACAAAAGTGTCATAGCGGATGAAACACATGTAACTAAACGTATTGGCCTGGCCCACAACATAAGCCGGATCGCCTGGCTTACTCAGTCCAGTTTGGTTGCTTTAGCTTTAGCTTTACCTAAGTAAACTTTTTTTTTCTGCTTCCTCTAATGCCTTGTTAGAGTCGAAATGGTTCAATAAACTCATTATTTTGCAAACTTTTCTGCTTGGCTTGATGGCTGCGCTTTGCTGTTCTTTATCGTATTACGGTCTCTTTTTATATATTTTGGTTCCTTTTTTGTTGTTGTTGTTATTGCTGTTCTTCTTCTTGTTGTTGTTGGTGGTGTTGTAGATGTTTTTGTTTTTCTTCTAACTGCTTTCAAACATATTTTGGCCGTCATTTTAAATTGGCAATAAAAACAATTTATCTTAGCTGTCGTCGTCGTAGTCGTCGTCGTCGTTGCTTCTGTCGCTGTCGCCGTTCAGAGTTGAGCGTGTTATTTGGTTTGGTGGTAATTTACTTCAGGAATGCTTGGGTAAAAGGGTTTTTTTAATATGCGCTTGACTTGGTACTATTGTGCGTTGATGACATGTCCTTGAAGGCAGCTTATGAAAGCTTTAAATAATGACAGTTTCGCTACTTTATCTTCTTTTTGTTGTTCTGCTGTTGCTGCTGCTATTGTTGTTGCTGTTGTTTTTGCTGCTGCTGCTGTTGTTGTTGTAAGTAAGGACTACATCCTCTATTCTCTATTTTGAATGTTTTCGTTTGGCGTTGGCGGTGGTGTAAAGTGGCCTTTAAGGATTTAAGTGGTATTTTTTAGGATACAAATAATTTATCGCTTTCAGCGGACTTGTTTAAGTTTTATAACTTGTTTACTTGTTTTTTTTTTATTACTACAAAGTTTTAACTTTCTTTTTTTTTTCTAGATAAAACTTTAGCGCTGGCCTGTCTAAGTTTCAGTTTCGGCTTATGTGATGTATTTAGTTCAAAAGCAGCTTAAAAGGATTTGGAGTTTATGTTTTTTTGGAGATGTACACCAGAGACTTAAATTTATGTTTCCTTCACTTTAACTCTTTTGAAAGACCGTTTGCTAACCCCATCTACAGTCGCTCCGGTTTATTCATCCTTCCACATTCATCAGTGCGTTTGGTTCTCTTTCGTTTTTATTCATTTCCGCTTTGGAAAAATCCGCTTAACTGAAGAATCCACGTAACTGGAAACTAAACTTCACTTAATTGCAGAGTTAGTTGAAGTTTGAGTGGGTGTGGGCTGGTATGAGACCATGACTATCAGTTCTCATAGACCATTGTGCTTTACCCAGGATAGTGTCGGAATAAGAAAGTAGAGTTATAGGAATGCTGTGTTTAGTTATTCATACGCTATTTCTCAAACTTCTTCGTTTCACGAATTAATTTAAGAAGATTGGGGATAGGGAAGAGTTTTATTATCATTCATACTCAACACATTACCACCCAGTATTCGCTGTCTTGCTCTTTCGAAAGCCGGACACATGCAGAGGTAATGCTCTGTAGAGTCATCGCTCTCAAGGCAGGACTGAAAAATTGAATCGTTGATGACGTCTCTGTGGGCCATATGTTGGCCACATATAATATATCCAGTGATTAAACCAATCAGTACTTAAAGTTCAATCCTTCTCAGCTTTAGAAGAAGGTCTGCTAATTTCCTATTCGGTTGACTTAATTGCAGAATTCCAAAGGTTTTGTAAATTAAGATAAACATTTATTTTTCAGTTATCGCATAAGCGAAAAGTCATAAAATTACTGCGTGGCATTTTAGTGTGCCAGTTAAGCGGGTTTGACTGTACAATAAAATACTTCTTTTTTTTCTCCCGGCAACTAGTTTTAATGATTATGGCCAAGACTAAACTTGAGTTAAGTAAATAAATTCAGTTCAAAATCAACAGCTTTAAAAAACTGATTGAACTAAAAAAATCGTAAAATTTTAAAAACTAAAAATTTGTCGTATTTCGGGAAGAAAGTTCAAATGAATGGATTAGCATTTAAAGGTAAAAGTATTCGTCCGGAAATCTAAATTTCCAAATTGAGGTTATGACGAAAAATGATATTCTTGTTAACCCCAATTAGTAATTTACGGTTGCTTCGCTCTAAGGTCGTGTCGCGCGGGGATGCGACACACCTAGACTTGTGCTAGCGAGTGGAACAAAAAACGACAATAAAACTCTGGCGAAAAACTAACGATAAAACGACGACGAAAAAAAAAAACGCCACTGCAACGGAATTAAATAAAGAAAAAATAATTTTTTTCCGCGAATAAAAGGCTTAAGCGAAAGGATAACGAAATTTTCAACGGAAAACCTTGCTACAGTTTGCCACATTCAACATTGGCAAAGAATGTTAACAAAAATAGAAAAAACCAAAACAAAAAAAAAAAACCAAACGAAAAATAGATGAGGAAACGGAGATAATAATCTGACAGAGAGTAACGTAAGTAACAGAAACCCATTCCACATTGTGTGCTTGAAAATTTAAAAATTTATTAAAATGTACTCAAAAATTCTTCGAATTATTTTATTTAAAAATTTTATAACCTTCGAAATTCCACTTGTTGCCTAAAAACACAAACAAACTCACACACACACACACACACAATCAAACGTCTGCCAAAAGTTTTGGCGCTGTTGTTTCCTGTTCCGAATCGTTTATAAACTTGTACCGAATTTTTAACAAATTTTCCAAGCCAAGCCGATGGTGCTTGAGCGTTAAAAGTTTGAAATTCCATAAGCAATAATCGTACAACATACTTTTATGCTTTATCGAAATGAAAACGAAAAAACGCTGAAACGAAAACGATAAAGAAAAATGGAAAAAAAATCCGCATGACTGCAAAATTGGAAAATACCTAAAAAGGACTTGAATACAAATCGAAAAATTTTTAAGTATAAAAGTAAATTGACAATGTTGCCAGAGCATAAAAACGAAAAAATTCCAAATTCAAAAAGCAAAAAGCAAAGAGTGTAAAAAAACCCGCAAGGAAGAAATGTATTCCCAAGATGCACTTTTATGGCAACGGATCGGGTAGCAAAAAAGAGAGAAAAAAAAGAGAAAAAAATCTGCTCAACCGATTTCGGTGTTAAGCCAATAATACCGAAAGTATGTGGCGAACAAAAAAAAATATCGCATAAAAACGGAATAATAAATGCGATACCATTTAAAGTTAAAGCGAAAATTATGCCAACAACAACAACAGCAAAAGAGCAACAACAGCAACAACAAAGCAAATAAAATAAAACGATACCAAACAAAATTGTAAATTATGTTTTTGACAGCTGCGAAATGTCAAAGGAAATTAATTCTAACAGGTTGTCAGAGAAGAAACAACAACAACAACAAACAAAACAAAAAAAGAAGAAAATTGCGTCAAGGAAGCACTTAAAATGAGACGATGGCTTTTAAGTGGAAAATCGCGTTATCAAAGCGTATTTTTGTGATAAGGATTGATACCAAAAAAAAAAAAAAGTAAAACTTCAACTGCATTAAAGGCAATTATGTTAAATTTGCAATTAAGCTGATCGATTTACTAAGCCAAGCAGCGATAATGTAAAACAATTGAATTGTGTCACAGTAACAATTAATCAGGGAATGTTTACTTTGATTAATGTTTAATTGGCTAATATAACATTTGCGGATTATGGCAAAATATCGACAATAGCGTTTAAACTTGTGAACTTATGAACTTTACTACCAAAGAACTTGAAACATGTTTGTATGTGTTATTGCATATTTTGGCTTACAAAGCGTGTGCATATTTTGTTGTTTTTTCTTTTAATTTCTTTATTTTGAAATGCAATATTTGGTAATGCTGCAGGAGAATCAAAAAAGTTACATCACCTCCATTTTAGAAAAGAAAGATTTACTAAAATTTTGTTGGAAAAGTTTTACTTGACAATTTTCCATAAGAGGAAATAGTAATCCCCAAAGACAAGTTTTGCCATTCTTTAATTTCACCAAGTATTGTATTAAGGGTAACATAAGGCGCCATAGCTTCGAGTCATATGTTAAGGAGCTGGTTGAAGCTATATGCCCTTAGACTGTTCAGATCGCACGGTTATTTGTTATCAGTTCTTTCTTTGCAAATTGTTAATTTGATATTATTATTATGCAAGGTTATATTGAGTTTGTTGCTCCATTTGTAACGCTCAGAAGGGGATGGGGTAGATATGACAAAATATATATATAAAGGATCAGCGTCGGATTCTGAGTCGATTAAACGATGTCCGTCCGTCTGTACCATGAAGAGATTTAGAGCTGAATTTTGGTATGTAAGCTCATATTTTCCAAGCGGTGATGGACATGATCGGATCAAAACCACTACCGCCTCCCATTCACTCTATCCCTTTCCATGCTAAAAAAAAAATTTCTTAAAATAGATAGCATAATATGCACTAGTTCATATTTAATATTTAGCACTTTAGAACGTAGAACTACTTACAAAAATGGGCGTGATCGGATAAGAATCACGCCCTTCTCCTATATAAACTAAATTTTTTTGCAGATATAAAATGATTAAAAATTGTTGCAATATAAGTTCCAAGTTCACATTTGGTAGTAGGACAAAACTACTAACCAAAAAGGGGCGTGATCCGATAAAAACAACGCCCACTTATAATAGAGATATGTAGCACTTATGTGCTGGAAGAAGTACAATTTTTGGTGTCTCTGACTAGTTTTTCTTTATCTTAATAGAAAGTTTTTTTATTCTATTTTTACTAACAAGTAAAGAACAAAACTTTCGTGGGTATTTAATTTTTTCGAGCATAATTCTTGAGGACTTTTTGTTGCATACTTATCGCGCATATAATGGCTTTTTTCGAGCATATAACTATCTACTTCGGTCATTCGATTTTACATGGTTTGTTTTCAATAAATCATAATTCTAACATTTTCTCAATACAAAAATGACGATTGTAAAAACTTCTACTTTGATAAAAAAAAATTGCTTTGTGCTATTGCCAAAGGCTGCGAGCGCATAAAAAATGCTTAAGTTATAGTTTCTCCAAATTAAAAAATTCAAATTTATCACCTTTAACTACGTTTGGAGGAAATGCTTTTTGTTGTTGCTTTTTTTACGATCTGATTTAGTGCAATAAATAGTTCAGGAAAAAAAGGCAAAGGCACGAAAAAGCTTAGTCCAAACGGCCAAAAGTCGTTTTGTATTTGTTTTTGTTTTGCTTTCGTTTTTTTTTTTGTTAAGCTGTAAATATATGTGGCCATGGCTCACGGCTACCCATTGGCAAATAACACCAAGAGTTGCCAAATATTTTGACTGTGAATGTTATTTTATTTTTGTCTATTTTTTTTTTTTTGCTTGTTAATTTTTTTTGTACGTTCATTTTTTTGGGGCTTCTGGGCTCACAAGAAAACACGAAATAGTTATTTGCCATGTGTGCAGAAATTTACTATCAGAGCGAGCGCCGCCAAAATGTTGTTGTTGTTGTTGGTTTTTTCTTTCTGGCACCAACTGAGGGTCCACTCTTTTTTTGTTACACGGTGGAAAAAAAGGATTCGATTTGAGTTGAAAAAAATAAAAATCAAATTTTCGACCTTCCATTTTTTTTTTGGGCCTCAATAAATTTCTGTTGAATTAACAAAATCATCTTTTAGATACAAAAATGAAGATATTTGCGGCAACTCAACTCAAATCATATGAGTTTGTTTGTATTTGTTTTACTCGTGTAAACGTGGCACACAAGGGACGAGAGCGAGCGGCGACATGCTGTCTAGACATAAAATATTCCAATATTGTGTGCAACACATTTTGGGGCAGGCGAGTGTCATCATTTGAGCATTTCAACGTTACGTTCAGCGCCCCAAACCGGAGCATGAAACATTTATGCAAACTAATAACAGTGCGAAGCAATAAAGCCGTTTTCGACCGGATACACCAAATATTTAAATTAAAACCGAAAAAATTTCACAACCAAAAAGAAAAAAATAAAAAATAAAAACCCAAAAAAATACCGAAAAAAAACAAAATTTACATTAAAATTCAATTTAAATGGCAACGCAACGAATTTTTGTTATTCTGTTTTTTTTTTTCAATCTGTTTGGTGCACTTAGGCGCCTCGACCTCATTTTTTTTTAAAAAGTGCTTCTTTGTTGTTGTTGTTGTTTACTATATTTTTTTCTTCTTTTTGTTGTTGTATAAATAAACATCGAGCTCAGTCATTTCAAATGACGGTTGCTGCATTTGATTTGAAATCCTGGCAACGTAATCGCTTGCAAATCCTCGCGGAATTCCGCAGTTTGTAAGCTCATAAATTCTAGTAATTTAAATAGAATTTTCACAAGAGAAGTGCGGCGGTAGAGTGGGGCGGAACGGAACGAGGCGGGTGCGCGCAACAAATAACGAACCCCCCACCGTGTGCGTGTGTGTGTGTGTGTGGTGTGTGTGAATTTACATTTTGTTTTTGTTACATCTTTACAAAAGTGGATCAAATCAGTTCAATTGAAATGTGTAACGTACCTAGTTACCAGTCTTGTACAAAAATGTTCAAATGTGGCTGTGTGTGTGTGTGTCTATGTGGGTGTGTGTCTATGTGCGTGTGTGTGTTTGTTTATGTTTCTGAGTGGGTTCACCATTGTTGTAAATGGCTTTTCTCTGTTGCTGTGTGTGACATTGAACGAAGAAATAAAAACGAAGAAAAATAAATCAATTTGCTAAAAAAACAGATTTAAGTACAAGTAGATGCTATCTTCGGCATAGCTGATTACTGACATACGTGACATACGTACGTACATACATACATACATACATAAAATGTTTATCTTTATATTTTACCATTATTAATGACATTGTTATCTAATTAAAAAAACAAAAGCAAAACATATTAATAATAATTTTCATTTATATGCAAATAAGAGAGTAAATTTGTTTTTCCAAAATGAGATAATGATGCAGTTTTGTAGCTCTTGGGCTATTGTTTTGAACTGCATTTGTCGCTTAGTAATTACCCTCACGATCTCCTTACAAATAGAATCAAAAGTTAAAATTCTAATTTCGAGGAAAAACGATGAAAATCAAACTTTAAAATTCGTTTTGTGATGAATTTCCAAAAGTACATGGTTAGGAAAGAAGAAATGAGAACACAAATTGAGCGAACTCACCTCGATTTCTGCCTTATTTTAAAGTTTGTTTGTTTGATTTTTGACATGAAACTAAGTTGTTGTTTTTATTTTGTAGCAACCATGGCAACTAAACAATTCATTTTTCTACTTTCCTCTCCTTATGTATATTTATTACACCATGAAATAATATATACTCTCATTGTATATTATTTTAATGGCTAAAACAATATATTATGTAAATCGAGATAGATATAAAAAGTTAGATTTTACATATGAAATTCTATTAGGTTATATTTTAGATACCATATAGTCATAACAAAAATATCTAGCAAGATAATTATCGTTGGCTATATTGAAGCGTCAATACCCCTACCAATTTAGACAAGAATTATTTTGTATAACATACAAAAACGTGCATATTGTAGCATATTTTTTATATGTTTCTATTGGTAGTGGGCACAGCTGGGCACAAATTAGTTAATTAGTTAAAAGTTAATTAACGACGTTGAATTTTTTACATATGTTTAAATATTCCGTTAATTTCCAAAAAACATTTAAAAGTTACTAACTCTTGTTAAATTTCTTGCGTTAATTCAAGTTCGTTAAATAAAATACGAAAAATCAAAAATTAAGAATTTTATACTTAATATACAAAAAAAAAAAAAAAAAAAAAAACATTCGCTTGGATAGTGAAACAACAAAAATTTAAAAATATTGTGGCGAGCAAGAACGGACATGAATGAAATAACATGGCAAATGAGAAAGAAATCGAAATTGATGAAAGTTCCAGGAGCCACTCGGTCGAAATTCTGGGCCTCGTTTGAACTCACTTTTCGCATTAAAGAAAAGAGTGGGGCAAAATTAAGCTATGTATGCCGAAGATAGTGCATATAAAAATGCACATCTCAAGCTTAAAAAATTTAAAGCAGCACAATTATCGCACCCACCCTACTTCACAAAAAAAGTTCCTAGATATCTCCAAGTTTCGGAATAAAGCAGTTTCGATATAACCAACACCGTCCTGCTCCAAGTTAACAATCCAGAATCGTTAAAAGCAATTTTTTTTTTTTAAAATAAAAAGTGAATTCAAACCATAACAGTTTTTTGGAAACAATTTTTCTATAGAATTATTAACTAGTACATTAAATTTTTAACGAAGTTAACTTTTCAACGGGGTTAACGAAGTTAACTTAACGAAGACCATACATACTATTTATACACCATGGTCCGTGAGTGCGTATGTAACGATATTTTGTTGTAGAAACGTAGTAAATTTTTTAAATTTCTTAAATATTTCAGCTCTACTTTCGGACTCATGCGGACCTTACCATGTGCACATTTCTGTACGGAGCACGCTGCTATTGTTTAAAAACCGAATCCGAACATTTTCAACACTTTTTGCAAATTAATTTTAAGCGTTAATTTATAGAGTGTCGTTCTGTTCAAGTCTGCTTCAGCTCATTGCAAAACTCCTTTTAACACGCTGCACCCTACACCCTGTCGACATAATTCAAGTATAAGTATTAAATTACATAATTGAATTGAATAAAACTTCAAGTGCAAAAAATATAAAAAGAAAAAAGAGCTGAAAATAAAAGCGATTGTTAGTTCACAAAACGCTTGACTCTGGGTTATTTTTGAATTTATTTTGTCAACATTCGAATGGATCCAGTCAGCCAGCCAGCAAGCGGCGAGTCAGCGAGCGCCACTTACACGATGGAGCAGCACTTGTATGCTCGAAGAGTGGAGCATTTTGCCGCATTATTGTGGCCAGCCAGTTGTTGTGCTGCGAGGAAGCATTACTCATGCCAAGTGCTGCCAATGTAATAACAACAGCAACAACAGCAACGACAACAGCAAAACACTACACAACACAAAACAACGTTTGTCGGTCCAGAGCGCCACACTATGCCAGTGTATGCCAGTGTAGCACACATTGTACGAATAGTGTTTGCGATGGTTGGCTATTTTGCTCACGTAATAACGATAATAGTGCGTCTTTAGGTCGGTCCGTCCGTCTGTCCGTCCGTCCGGTCTGATTCGGAATCTGCTCTGCCATGGTCATGGTCCGCTACACTAACGTCAGTTTGTGAATGCTTCGCTCGTGCGTTTTTATTCTTGAGCAGCGTTTTCAGTTGTTTGTGCGCACGTTTGGCTCCACTTTGGTTGCTTATTTTCTTTTCCGTTTTCAGAATTTTTATTTTTATATTTTCCCACTCAGCTTCTTTTCAATTATTATAAAATCAAAACGGCTTAACTTTATTTTGTTACCATAATATAGAAGTACTTTTTTTTTGTTACAATTCTTTGGTTCTGCGCGGTTATTACGGAGCTACAGTCATGGGAAAAACTATACACAACAAACACAACAACATTTGTATTTCGTTTACAATTGTCTGACTGCGGGGATAAACGCTTTCATGCGTCTCTTTATCTTTAATATTTTTATTTATTATTATGAATAGACAAGCTGGGAGCAAAGTACTCTAGAATTAAAGGAATTCGTTTTAAAATATTCCTTAACCATTTATCAATTTTTTAAAATTGCTTTATAAATAATTATTAATTTTTCGGTTTATGATTGGTTGGTTAAGGCGCTGCCTGAGAGGTACAACTCAGACTCAATAAGCACATGAGCGCCATTTTGGTACACCACTTGTAAAACAGCTGAGGTCTGGTCTATGTCAACCATCTTGATTTATTAATAAGCCTGCTAATGTCAGTAATGGAGGATTTCTCCTTCTCCACATTAAAACACTTTCAGCTTCGTTTAACGTTATAATTTGTTGTATTTACTTAATAAGTTTAAAAGATAACACTTTATAAAAAATATAAAGCACGTCCGTCTAGTTTGGTGGCATCTTCTCTACTTCGTTCAGTTGTTCGTTCAAAACTTGTCAGTAGTGTCAACTAAACGTCTTAGCAGTTTTGTTCCTTTCGTTAATAGTTTCGTGCACTTCTTATACTCCTGTTAGTTCGATTGCTTGTGGATTCCAAACCCACATTAATTGTAAACTCTGCTGCCTAACGAACTATCTCGTTAAACATCCATATTCGGGCACTCACATGTATAGTGGAAAACCTATACTATGGATAGGATCCTATGGATCTTTCTTAATCGCCGCTTTTACTTCTATCGTTGTGAGACCATTCCATTTTCTTCGGCACGGTCACCCATCGGCCAATGACCGATTATAGTCGAAGTGATTTTGAAGATATGCGTTCTTGGCTTTCTTCTAAATTCGTCGGCTCTTGAGCTATTGTATCTTGTATCTGAGCGCATGTACTGCCAAATTGATGTTTACTTCCATGCAATTTAATAACCTGTTGCCTCTTAAATATATGACCGGAAAAATCAAATTTCGTTTGATTTATGTATGATGCATAAATTATATTACAACGACATACAACTTAAATCTTGTTAAGATAATAAGAAAGTAATAATCTCCATATAACAAAAAATAAAAAAAACCAGGAAAGTACACAGAAAATCCTGCCACGAACGCGTACAAAAAAAAAGAAGAAAATAATAAAATAAAGAGAAGAGAAGACGAGAAATGAAAAGAAAGAAAAACGATGTCATAAGTCACATTGCGCCATAATACAATTTACATCATAATAATGTATTCAAATATATATTTCTCGGAAACTTACATTTTACACAAGTGTCGTAAAATAATAAATATGTCAAACCTGGCGGCTAAGGCGGCGGCGGCGGCGGCCTGATGCTTCCTCGTGTAATACTTCATCTTCGTCTTCAAATGTTTTTGCACCGCCATTATTTTATGATATTGCTCTACATTTGGTTGGCGTCGTCAGCGTCAGCGTCAACGTCATCGTAATCATCATCATCCTCATCTTTGTCATCGTCGTCGTCGTCGTCGTCGTCAGTGTCGTTGTCAGCGTCAACCTTATGCGTATTGTACGTTAACATCAACGAAACAGCCAACCAAACAACTAACCAAGCGACCAAGTTCACAAGTGTACCCTACTGTATAAAGTACTTTAATATGCTATGTAAATCACCTGTGTGCAGTCTAATGCTTTGCTCCCCTGATACAGTGACGTAAAAACACACATACATACATACATATATAAATTTCCATCCTATTTAAATGGCATTATCTTTACTTGTTTCTTTCCCATGCTTTTTATGCTAGTTCTTCTTCTTCTTCGTTTTTTTTCCTTTTATATTGCTCTTTTTTATTTTTGCTGTTTTCTTTTTGTTTGTTCTTTTTTCTTCTCTTCTATACTTAGCCATGTAAGTAGGATAAGTGTATTATGGTTATGAGAAAGTTATCAGCATTGGTAGAGTTGTGAACAATAGGTGCGAGTATAAGTCAGTACCGCTTCCAAGAAAGTTGCTGAAGAAGATTAAAAAATATTTTTAATTAGAACAATTTTTATTTATTTTTGTTTATTAGTAAATGAAAAGAATTTTAAGAATTATACGAAACGAATAAAAATTTAGTTACGTTTGCTCAGAAAAAAAAAATTATCTATGCCAAGCTAATGTACGAGGTTATATGATTCACCACAGCTCTATTCCTACCGAAGATATTGGGAGCAGACCTTCTACTTTGCCTTCTGAAAGTTCAGCTTAACTAAGAGAATTGCTTGGAGAAGCTTTTAAATTCGAAGCATTTTTTTTATTTTTTTATAACTAAAGACTATAGGAGCACCTCTACCTAGAAGATATTTTGACCAGCTTCGTTACCCTACTAACACTGAACTCGAGTAATTATAAATCTCGCAACTATTGTGGGCTTAATTTTTATAAGTTGATTTGGAACTAGAATTCCATTGCCTAACTAGTTAAATCTGCGCCTTGCCACCGCTGGACAAGTGCAAAGAATATGCTCTGCCGTTTTCTGCTCCTCTTGGGCAGCATCGGCGGGAATCACTCTCAACCACATCTACTCCCTTCAAATGACAATTGAGTCGACGGTGTCCTGCCAATAGTTCAGTATTGAGTTTAATGTCCTTGCGGCTAAGGTTCAGAATAGCTTCTACCTTGATAGTTTATATTTGAAATTTTATTCAAGTTCTTTTCTAAAGATTCTTATTGTAATATAAAGCGCCATGGTGGAGCTTCCATCCATTAGTATCCACTTCAAAGAAACCATTTACGTTTGGTGTGAATGCATCACTAAAGGTAAAAGCAGATAGCACTTCTACTTCTACTTCTACTTCCACTTCAACTTTAATTTTATTTATTTTTGTTGTTGTTGTTGTTGTTTTTTAAATTTTTGCACTGTCTTCTATTTGTTTTCTTTAATATATTCATAAGCTGAAACCGCTGTTGCGACCTATTCTTTATACCGCCATAATGGCGCACCACATTTGTGGCACTTAGCGAAGGAAGTTTTGCTGAAGCATCCATCGCATTATTCACTCACTCACTGACTCACTCACTCGGTCGCTTATTGGGCTGTGGCGCGCTGGCTCACGTGCCTGTGTTCGGGCGTGCGTGCGTTGGATACCATCATGTCACACTGGCGCTGCCACATTACGGCATTGTATGTACAGTGCTTCTCTCGTATTTGTATAATTTCCATTATATTTTTGCCTGGCAATCTCTTTCTTTGCACTACCTCATACTCGTATCTCCAGACCTAACATACCTTCCATACCTATTAAACGAAAGACCGAACGACCGAACGAAGGAACGACCGACCGACCGACCTGCTTGCCTGTGCCTATCTACGCGCCGGCATAAAGTACTTATTTGGGGTTTTGTATAATTATACATTTTTTAATTTTTTTTTTATTTTGCTGTTGTTGTTGGTTGGTCTTTTATTTGTCTTCTTTTAATTTTTCTGTTTTTTTTTTTGTAAATTTTTTTTGCTCATTTCGTATTCAAAACGCTTGTGACAGTTTAACAAATTTGAAATTTAAATTGCACTTAACTACGTTTATTCTGTTGTTGTTGTTGTTGATGATGATGATTGTGATTTGGATTCTGAATCTGAAGCTGAAGCTGAATCTAAGTGCCGCTACTGTTTGTCTTTACCGCTGAGATTTTTTTCGTTGTTGAATTCGTTTGTTTATTATGAGCTTTTTTTTTTCTGTCGACGCAATTTTTTATTTTAATTTTGTTTGTGCGCTTTCGACTCGAAGCGGCACACGCATACTCGTACATACATACGAGTAAATGTACTCGCTGTACCTCTGCCAGTTGCAAAAATTTGAGCTATAGACTGTTTTTCCTGCTGATGAGGATTAAGTAACTTCATTTTTCTTTCTCAATTTAAACTTGGCACTTGCTTAACGCTTTACTAGCTTAAGCATGCTTAAGTCAAAACTTTGAATTATGCCTTAGTGCGGCGCTACACTCTGGTGAGTAAGAACATTTGGTGGTCATACGACAAGGGTTCTCTCATTACAAATAAGGGTTCTCTCATATACTAAATTTTCGTATCAATTTAAAAAATACCTTTGAATCATACTAACAATATTCAATGTTACTATCGTTAAAACTTTTTAAACTTGTCATAAACTCGATAGACACACGGCGTAATGACTACGAGAACATTATCTGACGTGGGTATTCCATAGCCTTATTATTAATAAAAAAAAAGAAGGCTATAGAGCACTGCAACCTGAAAGATATATTGTGCAGCCTCGTCACGGATTTGATACCTTACAATATGCTCATTAATCTGGTTATAAAATACGGACGACACATTCTGGAATATCTGAGGCTCGTATTTTGCGTATTTATACGTCACGCGTCTATAAGAGTTTGTGAGAAGGACTATTTAAAATAATTAGTAGAGCTAATTGAGCGATAAAGATTAAAGAATGTTGTCAACATGTAAACAATATTTTGAGCAGAGTTAAAAATTCGGGACGACTCGTCAAATTGGTTAAATATTTTTTAAAATAAAAAACTGGACTCTCTAGTTTCATGTTTATATTTTTGATATATAAGTCATTATTGTCATTTTAATATTCAATAACTAGCTTATAGTACCCGACTCCCCGTTGTATCGATTCTGATTTATGGCAATGGGCGTTTAATTGTTCCAACTAAACTTTTGGTAAAATAATCAACAATAACCGTACAAACTCAAAAACAACATTTAAAATTTTTTAGAGCAAACTTAGCGAAATAATTGTGGGCGTAATAGGCGGGCGTGTCAAATTCTTTTTGCCAAAAACTATCCTTGGTGTGAGCACAGCAACTACCAAAAATTTTATCGCAATCGGATGAATGGTTTAGACGCCCATTTGGTACAAAGAAAGAAAGCAAGATAGAAATAAAGAAAGTAAGAAAGAAAAAAAGAAAGAAGAATTCATTTTTATATATATAGATATATATAAATATATATGTATGTATATATATTATATAAAAGAACAGATATTTTTGTGTTGCAATAATTTTACAATCCTGAAGAAATTTTCAAAATAGTTAAAAATCCATTGAAAAGTTAAAAAATATTTTTGTCTGTCTGCACTTTGCAAACATATTTTCGATCTTCCTAACAAAAAGAAAAAAACTTCTTTCTTTAGGGTATACAATATGTCGGTGTTACCTGTCTCAAGCGTAGTCTTGCCTCAACATGCTTCAACGCTTGGGCGCCAACGTATTTTGTGAATAGCAATAAGAATAATTATGAATGAGTTGCAGTCTCCGTCTCTGCTTCTTCTACTTCTTTTTTGTTGTTTTTGTTTTTTTTTCTTGCAAAAGTTTTTCCTAAAAATTAAACAAGTTTCGTGCCGAAAACGACAGGGACAAGAATTTATTGCAAGGAGTGAAAAAAAATAAAAATAACAAAAATATGCTCGAAGAATTTCTAAGTTTGTCCGTGTTGATTTTCCCACGTGTATTAAATACTCTGCCACACCTAAAAATGGAATTAAAGAAATTTTTGAGCAGGTGAATAACAAACAAAATAAACGAACAGACAGACGGACGGACAGACAGATAGAAAGACGAGCGGGCAAACGGACGGACGGATGGACAGACGCAAAAAAGGAGCAGTGATTTGTTTCATTGCTATTCTTATTAAGTGAATAAAGTTTAAATTGGTTTTTGTGTGTGTGGGTGTGTGTGTGGGTGTCTGTTTGTGTGTGTGTGTGTGTGTGAAAATAAATGGCTGCAAAAGGAAGCATACTTTTAAGCGGCATAGCATGGCGTAGCATGCAGCATACAGCATGCTGCCTGCCACTATCAGCCGCCAGCTTTGGTGGAAAATTACAGACTTCGCCTTCTCCTTCTGCTGCTGCTGCAGCTCCTGCTTGTTCTTCTCTTAAAATGAAAATTCTTTGCGCACCATTTTTCTTCGTTAATAATGGGAAACTTGAATGCCAGGCAAAGAAAAATTCACTATGATTTTATATATATATATACATATATACATATATATTTATTTATTTTTTATGTAGGTCAGTGGAAGTGTGGCATTTGGATGTGTAAGTAGTGACGCGCATTTTCGGATTACACCCTCTCAACTATGCCGCGCCACAGAGTCCTTGTGCCGCACAAGCACAAACAAGAACGAAAAAAAAAAACAACAACACGCAAATATTTAAAGACTTTATTACTATGCCAAAATGACGTTAAAACTGTAAAACTAAATGCAAGTCCAAAGCGGAAATTCCGAAAAAAAAGAAAGCATCTTAATTTTAGCTTGCACTTTGAGCGATGGTGCAACTCTCTACTCCCAAAAGAAATAAACACAGAAATAAGTTGACTCAGCAGGTTTCGCAAATTAACTTAACAATTTTTTCGTTAAAGCAAATGTCTAAAATTTAATCTTTTTATTCACAAAACTGATAAGTTAATCAGTTGCTCTTCCTCTACTTAACTAGTTAATTAATAACTTTTGATGATTTAGTACATACTTACATTTAAAACATTTTTTTTCAGTGTAAAACTATAAAATGGAAAGAAAGAAAGACGACTTACCTTGTTTTGCATAGTTACTATAAATAAACGCAAAAAAAAGAACTACTTCGGCCAGTCGCCTGCTGGAAGAATCAGGTCAGTGTGCAGGCTGTATGCAAGGAACAGCGGGCGGGCGGGCGAGTAATGCAAATGCAAATAGATGCGCCTGCTAAACAGGAATTCTATTTCCGATTGGCAAAGCCCTTGAGTTATCTGCGGCTACACATTTTATTGCTTTCGCATGTTAATGGACAAAACCAAATCGCTTTGCTTTGCTTATCGTCCAGAGATAGAGAGAAAGATGGAAAAAGAAGTTGTTTGGCTAAAAGCTGTTCGCTGCTTTGCGCCTCAATTTAAGTCAGGCTAAACAACAACAACATTAACGCTTAGCATTGGCATTTGCATACAACATTCCGAAAGGTTTGTGTTTATTTATTTGCGAGCGTTTGAAATCGAATTTTAGCTGCATTTTTGAAAAGCGCCAGTGGCGAGAGCGTTTATTTGACACATACGAGTATGTAACTGCATTCATTTGTTATATATTAGATTATATTAGTTTTTAAATACCAGGCGTTGCCCGGGTTTTGTTTTGAATATAAATATGTGTAAGATAATTAGTTAGCGGAAATTCCCGGTACTCCCCGTTGTAGCGATTCTGAGTTAAGGCGGTGGGTGGTAAATTGTTCCAAATAAGCCCACTCTTGGTAACCACATAAACTTTGTTCTTAGTTTTAATTGTGGGCGTAATAGGTGTGCGTAGCAAACCATCCTAAGCGTCAGCACAGCAACTCCCTAAAATTCGCATTTGGATGAAAGGTTTAGTCGCACATAGGGTACAATGAATGAAAGAAAGATGCATTCATAATTATATATAGAATAATATATATATAAATATATATGTATATATATTTAATACAATTGTTATAAAAATGCTTGATCTATTGTTTATTGGTATTATTCTATCATCCTGCGATTTTGTATTGAATTTCAGCTTGAAATCACTGTTAGGTTTTCTTTTTACAATCAAGAATATTACTCACGTTTTTTATACTATCAAATTAGTGTCAAGACAATCGCTCTTCTTTTTTTTACAAAACTTCAATTGTAGGTGCCTAGTGTAAAAGGGTACTTATTAGTTTGGTTTTAAAATCGAATTAAAATTCCTAAGAAACTTCTTCTTTGCATTCTGAAAATTTCACTTCTTTTATATTTTGCTGCTCTACTGTGCCAAAAAGCATTTTTGATTTGTTTTTCAAATATTTCTGCAATGCACACTCCCCCTCATCCTCTTTTTGAACAGCGCTCTGAAATTTCAATATTAGCTTAGAGCATATTAAAATCCGTTTATAAATATTCGATTAAAAAATCAAAAATAAAATAAATTGCGCAAAAAATCTAAATAATTTATGTATTACTAACCTATTTGTTGTTGTTGTTTTTATGTATATTTAAGCTCACTGTGCATTTCTGTTTAAATTGTAAAATCCCACTCGAAAATTTTTATCAAATTAAAAAATATTTAAATGAATATTTTACGCTTTGCGATTTTTTGTTTTGTTTTGTTTTGTTTTTACATTTTAAATTTTTTAGGTCTTACATTATTCAAATATTTTTATGCCTTTTTGGCTCACACACACACAACTATACGTACATGCACACACACACATACATTTACGTTTTTATTTATTTGTGTGTGCGCATTTTTTTTGCATTGTAACAAAAACACATAAACGTGGCACACAGTCACTTACACACACCCACACTCGCTCACACACACACACGCACACACACACTCATTTACAGAACACACTCTATTCGGAATCCTTTTAAGTAATCCGCTTAACGCATCTTGTATTTTACCGCATTCAAATAACTGCGAGTATTTGCGTACTTGACGCTTTGCAGTACTCGTAAATGCAACGACGCCACTACCAGCAGCAGCAACAGCAGCACCACCAGCCAGCAGCAGCATCGGTAACGGTTGCATTATTTTATGCTGGTTGATTTTCGTAATGCAATTTCACACCTCGCTCTACACTCACGTTATCGGCTGTGAATATTTACGCGCCAGAGAGTCGAGCCGACTCCAGCCGCCCACTTACATGCAAACATTTAAACAAACTTAAATATCGCAGCACGTAATTCTGCACGCAATTAAATAATCTATATCAGTGATTTCAGCCTCATGCCTCGTGCCACATGCCACACGCCACGTTCGCATCGGCAGTCCTCTACTGCCGCTCCTGCTACTGCGCGTGCAATATTGCAGCTGTTGGCAAGCGAGCGAACGTGGGCGGCGGCGGTTTTGGTGATAACTTGCAGTTTGTACTTTACATACTCCTCGCAGATATGCGAGTATACACCTACAAATACCTAAGTAGGTGTATAGGTAAATATTATTATTGCACGCCTTAAACATAAATATTTCGATATTTGAATACGTTATGATGGCGTGTGCGCATCTTTAAAGAGCCACTCAAAAGCAGCGCCAACGAGGATCTCCAGTAGGAAAATGCTTTTCGTTTTTTTTTACGATTCAACTCGTCAGACTTGCCACACAATAAAATTAAAATTATGCTTTTTTAAAATATTGGGAAAATGTGAACCAAGTGTCACGTAACGTCGCGGATTCTGGAGTGGCTTCGCTGGTAGGAGTATAACTTTTTTATTGAGTAAATGCTTCTGCGTTCTCTGTGAAAAAGTGGAAGAGTGTTAAACTTTGGTGGTCACGTTAATAATATTATTGCAGTGTCAACATTTATCCAAATAAAATCGAATATTTACATGCGACGTTGTTGGTTTAACTTTGCGCGTCATGTTAAAAAGAAAAAAATAATGTAAATGCAATATTCGGACTTTGTTACGTTAATACAATATTTAAATTGGACAGCAGCTTTTAACAGTTATAACTTAAATGTCGAAATATTTAAAAAAAAATACAACTTTTTTACTTGGTTAAATTGAGGTGTGTAAAATATTAAAAAAATTGATGGTTGAATAATAAGGTTAGGAAAGTAGAAATGAGCACGCAAATTGAGCGAACTCACCTCGATTCCTGTCTTATTTTTCTGTTGTTGTTATTTACTTCATAATTTTTAGCAACCATGGTAACTGCACAAAAATTCAATTTTAAAAGAGAGAAAAAATATCGAGGTGGAAGGGAAATTTTTCTACTTTCCTCACCTTATATTTATTACACCATGGACTATTTTTTTTATGTTGAGAATATCTTAAGAAACTGATCACTCCTAGAAATCATCTTCAAATTAATTTTCAAAAATATTTTCTTTACTTAAAAAAAAAACTTAGTACAAGATATTTTTTTTTTAACATTTCAGATTCTGAAACCTAATTCCATAGACAACGACTGCCCTTAATTATATAAACACATCAAAAAATTTTTTTTTCCATGGTTGAATAATATAAGGTTAGGAAAGTAGGAACTCACCTCGATTTCTGTCCTATTTGTCTGCCTTATTTTGAAGTTTAATTTTATATTTTTGATAAAAAAAAACAACTTTGTTTTGTTTATTTACTTTATAATTTCGTAATAACCATGACAACTATACAAAATTTTGTTTTCAAAGAGAGAAATAATATCGAGGTGGAGAGGTAGAATTTTCTACTTTCCCCACGTTATACAATATTTATTACACCATGGATTCTTTTTATATTCTTCATTTTGTTAAATTTCGTAATTTTTCCTCAATTTTTTAATACAAGTTTGCAACACAAGCGATGGCCTGTTCATCGTTGTCGAGTTTTCCTACCATGACTGTGCATTTACAGTTACAACACCGCAGCCACCGCCTTCGCCGCCGCCTGTAATCAATAGAGCTGATGCAGCAGCGGCGGCAATCGTGCACACCTGATTCTAATGATGTGGAATTTCAAACACGTACACCCAGTAGCGGCAACAACAGCACCGCACAGTGGGTTGTGAGACCGATTTGGGCGAACAAAAATGTGAAACTTTGCTAATGTGCTTATTTTGCTAATAATATGTGACTGCTATACAAGGTTAGGTTAGATTAGAGTTGCGGCAAATGCCTTGCTTAGACCAAAATAGGTCCATAGCGATAAACTACATGCTCCCTTTAATTGGAGAAAAGCGTTGACCTTACTTCTGTTCCAAGTTGCAGTCCTTAATCAGTTTGTAGATATTTATGCCAGATAACTCGTTTATAGATCTAAAAAGTTCTTGTCTAAAAATCCTCATTCTGAACTTGGCTAGAGGACTGCTATACCAATGATGAGTATAATTAATGTAGTATAACAGTCAATTTCCATATAACACTTTCAAATTTTATTCTGGCTTGGTTAATTTTAGAACACTTCCAAAAAATTGATTTTTAATCAGCCAAATCGATCGGCCAACCCACTTTGCGGCTGTAGCAACCGCCTTCGCCACCTTTTTGCATCCGCAATATTTATGCACGCATCGTTGCTGATGTGCGAGTTTGAGAAGATGCTTGCTTGGCTGCTTGCTTGATGCATAGGCAGCCAGCAACAGCAGCAGCAGTTGCACCATTTGAGTCAATGAATTCTTTTTGTTGCCCGATGTGTGTGTGTGTGTGTGTGTGTAGCTGTTTCACTAGCTGAATGGATGTGAGTGAGGCATGGCATGGCATGGCATCATCCGAACTAATAATTATTATGCATTCCCTGCCGTTTGAAAATGCTGTTGCGTTGAGCATGAGGAGCGTGTTTAGGCATGCGAAAATTTGCTGAATTAATTCAATTCGCTTTGCTTTTATGATGCACGCACGCACGCCCGCACTGCCTCCAAACCATACCATCCATTCCATCCATCCTTCGTGTTCTCGTGAGAACGTTGCGTTAAGTGCCCCTATCAAAATACTCGCCCAAAATGCATTAATGCATATGTTATGTATGCAATCCTGAATTATTTATTTTCAATCGCATTCGTTTATTTATGCATAAAATAAATAAATGTGATTTAAATGTTCAAATTTAATTAAGGTATCAAATTCAGTTGTCCACGTTTATTATTATTATTGCAAATGCAATTCCAACTGAAAGTTATGTCATTTACACTACAATTAGCTGAAACTAGATTTAGTTGGGCATCAAGTAAAATTTTAAAATATGGAATTTATTTTGAATTACGCTGGAAAATTTATTTTTTGAATAATGTCGAAGGATTCTTTGTTAGCATTTAAAAAGGATAATTTAAAATATCAAATAAATTTGGCCTTATTAGGTTAGGTTGCAATGGCTGTCTCGTGAAAAGAGAACCACTTAGGATAGAAGCCCTTTGTGATACCATGCGGCACATGAGTTCTACCGGTAACTGAACCAACCTGTATTGTTTATAAAACTTAGAATATTATTTATATTTGATTTGAATATATCCAGGAGCCCTAAGAAGAAAAGCTTCTCCAGGTGAGTATATCAGTTGTTAGCCAGTGCGGGGCATGTTCATAGAAGATGTGTTATAATTTCTTCCTCTTTCTTCTCCTCATCTCTACAGCTTCTGCAGAAGTCATTAGTTCCTATGACACAATGTCCTGTTAGAACGCTTACTTTGGTCCTAAATTGAGACCTATTTAGCGAAATTATATTGATTAATCTTTTTGAATTCAGCTGTGACCATATCATACGCGAAATGTTGCATGTACTACTCCTCATTCATCTGAAGTTTGTTTCCTTTATAGAAATCTCCTTGAAGGAGGAGTTTAATTATTCATTTGTCGATCGAGTTCATCGGCTTTACAGTTCCCTGGATTGTCTCTATGTCCGGGAACCCAGTATAGTTAAATTTTTTGTTTTTGATGAAATTTGAACTGATTTCTTGGCTCCTAGAGCAGCTTTACTGTCTGATAGAATAAGGATGTCAATACCTCATATCCTGTTTTTCACAAGCCAAGAAGTTACCACGTGAATAGCAACTACTTCCGCTTTAGGAAGCCTAAATGAAAAATTAAGGAGTTGGACTTATTAAATATTGAATCTCTTTCCAAGTTACCAGATCATTGATTAATCGAACAATTTAACTGATTTATTTAACAAACATCTTTTATACGTGTATATAAATATTTAAATTATCCATTTAAGCTGACAATCCAATGGAAAATGTTGTGCTCTTGTCTCAATTTGCATTTGATCAAATAGAAATCTTAAAACGAAACCACAACTAATGACCATCCATGCCCAAGCACCTGGACTGCAACAACATTGAGATTACTTAAGACCGTGCAAACACTTTTCACTTTGTATCCCCGTAAGCGCCTTTAATTTTTTAAATTATTTAAACCCAAAATTACAACAGCACTAAAAGCCGATTCATATGCCAGCCAAGCTCACCACCTCTGGGCGATAAATGCTTAAAACCTGAGAGCTCTGCTGCTTTTTGTTGCGCGCTCACCATCATCAAACAACCAAAGAAGCTGCCTCCAACTCTCGGCTACTATGCATACTTATTTGCGTGTACTTGGCACAACCAGTTGAACTTAAAACTTCAATGATTCAGCAGGGTCACATGGGAATATGCATAAACCTGCCTGCCTGCCCGCCCGCCTGTCTGCTTGCCTGCCTGTGCTTGCTTGACTGCCTTGCCTGTTCGCCTGGCCGCCTGTCTAGTGACTCTTTATTGTTTTGTGAGGATCAGGTTGGAGTGCTCCTGTGTGTTTCCTGCAAAACGAAAATATTCGAAAACCACAAGAGATAATCTTTTACTATACTCCCCGAAAATTCCAAACAATTCCGACGCAGCACACACACACATTTGTGCTCCATTGGGAGGGGAATAAAAAACAACAAAAATTGTCGAAAATATAAACAGCGCCAACGGAAACTTTTTTGCATAATTTCAATTGTTCTGATGTTTGTATATATGTATGTATGTATGTATGTATGTATGTATGTATGTATGTATGTATGTATGTATGTATGTATATATGTATGTATGTATGCGCTTGTCGGAATGATGTACAGTGCTTCATTTGAAGTGGGCTCCATGCGATTTAAATTTAAATTTATTTGTCTGCGAAATATAAATGACAATAAGTCACATCACATATATACACACGTACATATGCTGATATTTTCATATTACTGATTGATGCCTTGAAAATAATTCCAAGATACTTGATCGAAAACAAATCGAAAATAATTTAATTCGTTCATTGTGAGAAAGACCAAATGAAGGAGAAATCTTTAATTTTGTGCAAATTTATTTTACTTCATGCAGATTGTAGCGTGTATAGCCGATATTAATAATAATATTTTGTAGTATTGATACGAATAGTTTGAGATCTTAGATTGATTTCTCAATTCTGTACGAACCGTTATTAATAACGCAAGTCGTTAACGACTTAAATAATATAAAAGTGAACTCATACGACTTAAATAGGAACTTTTTTTAAAGTTGTTTGTATTGTGTTTACCCGAAACCACGCACACGTTCGGACAGTAGGCCATATTGGGTTTGGTCTTTCCTTTGTAACATCCATTGAGAAGCGTGGTTGGCAGGACCAAATATTTATAAATGATTAGTGTCGAATACTACGTCGATTTAACGTGCGATTACAGTCGTAGTTTAAGAGATATCGACCTGAATTGATTTCGAGATTTACTCCATAAATTTTTCTATTCCAAACTCGTCCTTTTTTTTGGAAAAAGATCGGACAAGAACAACGCCCACTTTTAATAAAAATATCTGAAAAATTTATTTCAATTTTGCATTTTTTTCTAGATTGATATGACAAAGAAAAGATTATAAAAAGTTAAAATTTAAAAAAATTACAACAATAAATGAATATTATTTAATATTTGAGAAATATCCAAGTCGTCAACGACTTGACACCATTTTTGATCGACTGACCTTGATGACCCAAGTTCGTTCATCGCTTTTATTTGAAATGTTTTAGGACTTTGCTCGAGCGAAGGGAAGCACTGTGCGTCGGTCGTTGGCTAACAAAACGTTTAGCAGAAAATGCTGTAAGCGCTTTTTGTGTTGCAATGTTGCCTTCAACGTTTTATCTTTACACACACATCTCTGTACACATCTAGTTAGTCTGTCGCTCACTGTTCCGTCGGTTGTTTCTGTTGTCAGCTAATTGAATTTTCAACAAGAAGAAATTTAATTTAGTTGTTTGTTTACGCACAGCAAACGGTCGACGGCGAAACACAAAACGGAACGGAACGGACCAGAGCAGACAAACTAACTAACTGACAGACGGACGGACGGACGGACGGACAAACAGACAGATAGACAGACAGACAGACAGACAGACAGATAGACAGACATACAGACAGACAGACGAACAGTTGGAATGGGCGATTTTGCACTTTACGTTACGGTCGTAATAAAAAGAAAAACTTTTTTAAAAAATTCTGGGAACAGAAATTGGTAATCTACATTTGTACCTTGTCCGTGTCCTTGCCTTTGCCCTTGCTCTCTCAATAAGCGCGTCTTAATTGACGTAATTTATGAACTTTGGTTTTTTTTATTTCTTTCAAACAAAAATTTTAAACTTTCTTCGGTTACAAAAAGAAAAAAAAAACAAAAATTGATATGTTAAAAATGTTTGAATTTGAATTTTGTTCTGGTCGATAAAAAACTAATTTAATTATTTCAATTCCTTCTTTCAAATAATGATTTCCTAAGTTGCTTTCAATGTTCATTTATTTTTCCATTCACTCATTACGAAGATATATAATTGTGACCTTGAGTGTATGTTGTTAGATTGGCAGAGTGTATCAAGTTGTTAGTCGCGAAATATTTTGCTAATGTTTTGATTTAATTGCACCAGTCGGAGTGGCTTCTGTTATTTTCCTCCACATGCAACAACGACGACATCAACGACGGCGACCATGCCGCATGACATGTAACAGTTACTTCATCTTCATCTTGCTCCGTTCTAACTGTTGTGCTCTGAATTTTCCGCTTCGCTTGCGAATGAAAAAGATTTTTTGCATATCTCTTAAATGAAACGTCAAACAGTGAACAAATTGCTATAATTAACATGGCGGAATTCGCACCAAAAACACAACAACAGCAAAAACAGTTTGACGTAATCACATGAACTTTGACTTTGTGCCCTCTTGTAGACACTTAAGAGATCTTTCAGCCATTTGGAGGTTATTTTAGCATATTTAAAATAATTAACGAAGCAGAATTAAAAATAAATCTATAATATAAGTTTTTTAAATATTTTCGTATAGCACATCTTAATTAATAGTATTAATGTTTTCCTTAATTATTTATCTTTACAGTAACTCATCAAAATGCCCAAACAAAATTTAATTTATCCGCTATTGTTGTTGGCTTTATGCGTTTTGACAAAATGTAAGTAAGACTAGAACTAATCACATTTTTCAAATGTATTTATAGCAATTGAATATTAACAATCTTGATCTTAATGATCAATCTTGGTCTTAATAATCAATCTTGATCTTTATAATCAATCTTGATCTTAGTAATCAATCTTGATCTTAAAAATCAATCTTGATCTTAATGATCAATCTTGATCTTAATAATCAATCTTGATCTTTATAATCAATCTTGATCTTAATAATCAATTTTGATCTTAATAATCAATCATGATCTTAATAAACAATATTAATCTTAATAATTAATCTTGATCTTAATAATCATTCTTTATCTTAATAATCAATCTTAATCAAACTTGATCTTAATAATCAATCTCAATCTCAATCAATAATAAAACTCAATCTGGATCTTAAAAATCAATCTTGATCTTAATAATCAATCTTGATCCTTAAAATCAATTTTAATCTGAATAATCAATCTTGAGCTTTAAACCGAATCTTAATCTTAATAATCAAATTGGATCTTAATAATCAATCTTGATCTTTATAATCATTCTTTATCTTAATAATCAATCTTGAGCTTAATGATCAATTTTGATCTTAATAATCAATCTTGATCTTAATAATCATTCTTTATCTTAATAATCAATCTTAATCAATCTTAACCTTAATAATCAATCTTGATTTTAATAATCAATCTTGATCTTAATAATCATTCTTTATCTTAACAATCAATCATGATCTGAATAAACAAGCTTAATCAATCTTAATCACATTAATCAATCTTGAATTTAAAAATTCACCAGGTGATACAAACCTTCCGCCTGTCTTTACGCAAGTCATGAACAATATCGTTCTGTCTGAGAATGTGCCCGTGGGTTCGGTTGTTTTTAAGCTATCGGCCTTTGATCCGGAAGGCAGTAATGTCACCTACAGTTCAATAGGTTCCGAACATTTCGAAGTGGATCCGATATCGGGAAATATAACACTTATCAAACCATTGGATCGCGAAGAAAAGGATAGTTTATCGTTTCTCGTAACGATAAGGGATCGTGTTAATCCCGATGGCGAATCGGAACAGGACAATGTCGTCTCGGTGCCCATAACGTTTATAATATTGGACGAGAACGATAATGCGCCCGAATTTCAAAATGTAATTTTGCACTCGGTTGTAAAAAGTTATTCACAGCCTTAACAAACTTCTACCGAATGCATTTCAGACACCCTATGAGGCTGATGTGAATGAAGATGCTGCCATTGGCACCACCATATACGATAAGATTCTGGTCAAAGATCGCGATACCATTGGCGATAGTCTGGATCTGAAATGTCTGCCACAGGAACAGAGTCCTGAGGCGTGCGACAAGTGAGTTACTCTGTTACATGTTTTTTTTTTGTAGTGTATCTTAATTTTTTATACTAGATTCCGTTTGGAGATATTGTCGCGCGAGCCGACCATACTCACCGCTGCTGTAGTGCTGAACGGCACGCTGAACTACAATCAACGCATGATTTATCACTTCCAGATAGAAGCGACGGTAATTTTGGTAGCATCATAAATATTTAATTCGTGTTTTAACAAGTTATCGCCCTTTAAGGATGGTGTCCACCAATCGCAAAGTACCTTTGAGGTGCGCGTTAAGGATATACAAGATAAACCGCCCGTATTCCAAGGATCTCTGTCGACGGTCATTAACGAGGACAGTCCCATAAATACGTTGGTCTTGAAAATTCAGGCTCGGGATGGGGACACGGGTGAACCGCGTAAAATTGTCTACGATTTACTGACAAGTTGGTTTCTATTATTGTTTGGTGTACACGAGTACTTTCATAAAGCATTAAAAAACTCGGCAATTATTTTCAATAGATCCCATGGACTACTTTTTACTGGACGAGCACAGTGGCGAGTTGCGCACGGCAAAGCCTTTAGATCGCGAAGCACTGCCGGATAGTACCGGACTGATAACGCTTACCATAAGGGTATGTTGGAAGCAACTCTTTTGCATTGGTGTACATATTTTAAAGATTGAACTTTTGTATTTAATAGGCGCGCGAACTGGTCAATGGCGTACCAAGTAATGATGTACTCACTAGCACTACCGCTCAGGCCAAAGTGACCATACGTGATGTCAACGATTCGCCGCCCACGTTCAATAAGAAAGAATACGAGGTATCATTGCAGGAAAACACCGCCTCCGGCACTCCACTGGCGCTTGACATGAACGTTACCGATCGTGATGTCGGCGTAAACTCGAAGTTTTCTCTTCGCCTGGATGATGTGTCTGGCGTTTTCGAAGTTGAGCCGAAATTTGTCACCGGCTATGCACAAGTGAATATACGCGTTGGTAACGGCACCTTAGACTACGAGAATCCAAACCAGCGCAAGTTTATTGTCTTGGTTATTGCCGAGGAGACCGATACAAATCCAAAGCTGTCGTCGACTGCGACCATTACAATAAGCGTTGTGGATGCTAACGATAATAAGCCCATGTTCGAACAGGAATCCTATTCAGCGGCTGTGTCGGAGTCGGCGCTGCCAGGACAATATATAACAACAATCACGGCCAAAGATGTGGATTCGGGAAATTATGGCGATGCGGGCATTCGTTACAGCATATCCGGTTCCGGTGCTGAGTTATTTCATGTGGACGAGGTGTCGGGTGTGATTACTTTAGCCGACTGCCAGGCTAGCGGAGACGATGGGATTAATGCGAAAAGCGGCGATTTGACTGAGTTGGAGAAGCACATGATGCAACAACGAAGAAGACGTGATCTCGACGCATCATATGAAACGTTGGCGAGCCCAAATAATATGGTGAATTATACGACTACAATGGATGCGACTACGACACACTTTGGCGATAGCTTGATTAGCGACAGCACCACAATTGAGATTAACACGACGACGGTGCCTACGCTGGTGGAATATATGGTTATTACGCAACCACCGGCACCGTCACCACCACCAGCGCCAGCGCCATCGTCACCAACATCGCCGTTTACGACGATGAACACTAACGACGTCACTAACGAGCTGCTTGCGGAGGCGCCGCATACGTGTCTTGACTATGAAACAGAGGCCACGTACTTCTTATCGTACAAAGTGAGTTAGTTGTACTGTATGTAAGATATGTGTGTATGACCATTAGGGTGACCAACGATAACACCATGTGCATGCACTAAAACGTTACGTTCTTTCAAAATCAAATTGTATTTGAAATGGTCTTCGTGTACACATTAAATGGTTATAAACAAATTTATTAGTTTATAAAATCCAAGCTTGTTGCCATCCAACTACTTCAGATAACTCTTTGAAAATATTTAGTAACGGTTTGTCACCCTAGTGAGTACGTGTAGATATGAGTACATACTCGACAATTTGTTTGTAATTATATCCGGCGTTTTCTTCCTTCGTTCATTCACTTTCGGTTTTTCTTCTTCTCTTCTCACAGGCAACGGACGATGACGGTCAAGGGCAGGCATCGGTGGTATCGTTGCGTATTTCGGTTACAGATGCCAACGATTCACCGCCCGTGTGCGAGAGCCCTTTGTATCGTGCCTCTGTGGATGAGGGCGCGCACGTATTCGACTCACCGTTGGTAGTGCGAGCGCGCGATGCCGACACTGTTTCGGATATCACTTACAGGTAGGTCAGTCAGTCAGTCAGTCAGTCCGTCAGTGAGTGAGGCACATGCCGACATATTTACTATTGTTCGTAACTGCGTATCCATGCACAAAGCATATTTGTTCTTTTTGGGTTGTCACCAACATTTGGCCCGACGGCTTTGATGATGACCACGTAATTTTATATTCACCTTTTTACCCGCACTCCACACAGCATTATTGGCAACAAACAAATCGAAAGTATTTTCACGATTGACAAACGTTCCGGCCAAATCACCATACGTCCGAATGCGTCGCTCGATGTCACCCACTTACGCACGGATAATTTGATTTTTGCCGTGCAGGCGAATGATGGCATCTTTGCAACAAATTGCGGCATCAATATCACGGTGCGTGACGTGAACAATCACGCGCCACATTTCCTTGCCGAAAAGTATGCGGCACTGGTTGAGGAAAACTCGGAAATTGGCACAAGCGTTGAGAAATTAGAGGCCAGGGATCTGGATACCGGCATTAATGCAGAGTTGAGGTAATATTGCCGATGGAGCGAAACATTACATTTAAATTTATTGCTAAAATTTAAAAACTAGGCTGAGTGAAATGGTTTCGAGACACTACTAAATGAATAAAATAGTATTCGAAACAATTGAAGTAAAATACTTAAAGTTCACAGTCGTAGTCTCGAGACATTTCTAAAATATAATATCCCCTAAAATAAATAATTAAATGACCCCTCAAACTATCTGTATAAATAATTGAATGCTCCTCGTTTTAGATATCGCATACAGCAGGGAAGTTTCGACGATTTTCGAATCGATGAGCGTACGGGCGAGGTATTCGTTTCACGTAAATTGGACTATGATCGACGAAATACCTATCAAATCGAAGTGTTGGCCACCGATAGTGGAACGCCCAGTTTATCGGGCACTGCAACGCTGACCGTCACCATTAACAATAGCAACGATAAGGATCCATACTTTACGCCAGCAACTCAACATGCGGAGGTGAGTTTTAACTGCCACCCGTCCACCATTCTGAAACTTCATTTGACTTTGAATATTTTTTGTTGTATTTTAAATTATGTCAGGTGCGTGAGGATGCGCACGTTGGCACCGTGGTCTATACTCTGGTTGCACTCGATCCCGATGTTGCCACGCACAATGCGCTCGAATTCGCCGGCACCGATATAACCGCCATCGATAAGGACGGCACCGAGGTGCAGCAAAACGAAGAATTTAAGGAGTATTTCTCAATAAATCGCAATGGCAAAGTGGTTGTCAACAAGAAACTCGATCGTAATCGATTTGCGGTAAGTTTGGGACGCTTTTAAAATTTAAAATTCACAAGGAGAATTTAACTTGTGAGACTGTTGCAGGTGATACGCATCAATGTGTTGGTGACGGATAGTACGGCACCAAATATTCAACAGGGTCGCGGTTTGCTGGTCATACAAATTATCGATGTCAATGAAATTCCGCCGGTAAGTAATCGAATTTAAGTTGTTCTCCTAACGATTTTATTGGTTACCAAAGTTTTGCATTGTTTTTCGGATTTAAGTTTCGTTTGTTCCAACCTACACGCATTGTCATTCCCTGCTTAAGTTTTGTTCGTTTTACAATAAGACCTGCTTCCGCAGAAATAGTTCGTTAGATTCCTGGTTGTCAAATGCACTCTCCGATACGCCATATTCGATGGGAAATTTGATCTGGTTATACAAGTCGGTGTAAATGTTACTGCAATAGAAAATAAACGCATGACTAAACCATTTTTGAAATATTCACTTGATACACTAAATCAGGATATTAGGACCAGTACTTCCTAGTTACGTTAAAAAAAAACTCACAGTGTCGATACGCTCAATGACATTTTGATGATCATTTTTGCCATGAATATGGCAAATATTGACATTTTTCCTGGTATATAATACTTGACCGTCACATAACCGAGTAGTATTTCGATTAGGCTAAGCAAGATATTTTCCACGGCCTGCGAAACCATTGTGGGCAGTAGGAGCTCCGGTTGATCATCCGATATTATAGGAAATCTATTAGAAAATTCATTAAAAAACCGACATAACTCAAATATTATCATGTAGCTATGTTTATAACTCACATGGCGATGACATTGGCGGCCAAGCTGATGTAACCGAAAAAGAATTTCGCCATTAGAAGCAGCTCAATGATTAAAATAAGCAATCGTGGCAGCAAAAGGACATCACAGATATTTTTGTGCAGTGAATTTTGAATCTAATTTAAAAGAAGTTGAAGTGGATTTACGTTTAGAAATTGTTCCGCTTACTTCTCGCAAGTCCTGGTGCAGTTTATATGGGCTTAATGTGGCGGCCTTGTAGAGAATGACAAAGAGGTTGATAAACAGAATTTTGAATTTTGTGTATGGAACATCAAAATCCATTCAACAGCAAATTTTGAAGCAATGTTTTTTTTCTTTTTTTTTGTTGTATTTCTATTTGTGTTTGATGAGCTGTGACATTTTTCGCCTAACTGAAGTAGTTTTGAATGGAAAAACCTGGCATTTGGGGCACAATAACTATGAAATAAATAATAAACTATGTTGATAATTGAGGAGCCTTAAAACGAAAACCGATAAATTCAAATTTGATTTTTTTATGTATTTAATAAGATAAGGGTGCTCTGCACCTGACTTCATAATCATTTATTTAAGTGTTGTAATAAGGTCAATGTTGTAATAAGGTCAATGTTGCAATACGTCAGAATCCTACCGGATGTGCCAATGTTGTAATAAGTCAATGTTGTAATAAATTCAGGATCCTACCGGATGTGGTGTTGTTGTATTAAAGTCAGGATCCTGTTGTATTAGTCAGTTCTTATCGCGATTCTCATTAAAAACACTTTTTAATTTTAGTTTACTTTTATTTATTTACTCAAAGAAAAATAGTGGAATCAACTTATTCCTAAAACGAACTACTGAAGACTGCGATTTCTATCCAAACCAAAATCTAAAGAAACCTACTTATCTTTGGCAACACCCAGCGGTTACGTTTTACTCTTCGTAACCCGCTCCTAACCTAGGCCAATAAAAACTAAAAGCTTGACCGAGAATCGATCGCTACTACTGCATTGGTTGACCTAATTCTTCATATTTACTTATGCATATTCAGCTGATTGTATTCATAAGTCGGTTACGATTTATTTGTTTACAAAAAATTGCTAATTCCGCATTGCTTGCAATTTTTTTGAGTTCATCGTATTCGACAATAATTACAATCCGCTTCATGCGAATAAGTCAATATACAACATAAGTTTCTCGAGTATTACCTACTCCTCTAATTTTTACCTACAATAACATAACTGTAATTGAATTACCAGAAATTCAATCCGCCCTGGACCGTTGAGAATCCCATCATAAAATTGCAAATGCAAGAAGAACAACCGATTGGCACCGTTTTGACCACCCTACAAGCCTACGATGAGGATTCGACAATTGGCGAATACAACATCACGTCGAATCCGTATTTTGCGATAAATCGCACAACCGGAGTGATCACATCGACCGCACGCATCGACTACGAAGTACTGAAAGAGGTCAAATTCATGGCGACAGTCAGCGACACGGGTGTGCCAGCGCTTACCTCGACGGCCGATGTGACCGTCGACATTATCAATTTAAACGACAATGAGCCTCACTTTACGCAGGCCAGATATAATTTCAACATCACCGAGAATTCACCGCGCGGCACCGTTGCCGGCAAAGTAGAGGCATCCGATGGCGATATTGGTGCCTTCGGCGAGATAACCTACTCGCTGATCGGCGAGTATAATAAGTACTTTTCGATTGATGCCTATACGGGCAGCATAATGGTAGCCGATGCTTCAATATTGGATCGTGAGAAGATAAGCGAAATTACTTTGACTGCAGTCGCAATGGATAAAGCGCCAGCAACGGTCCAAAAGTCAGCAACAGCGGCGGTAAGACTTTTGATTGAATTACTTTTTTTATAATTTGTTAAAATATTAATAAATTTTTTACGGTTTAACATTTTTAGATCCATATCAACGTGCTCGATGTCAACGACAATGCGCCCATATTCACTAAAGCGGAATACACCTCGACAGTGGCCGAAAATGCCGCACTCAATCCCCCAGCGGCATTGCTTCAAGTTAAGGCCGACGATGCGGACGATGGCATTTTCGGTGAGGTGCGTTATCTCATAACCGACGGCAATGAACGCGGTCTCTTCAAACTTGACGCACAGTCGGGTATTGTTTATCCCGCGCAAAGTCTGAATGGCCAAAAAGGCGTGTATGAGTTGACAGTGTCGGCGCGCGACACACAAGGTTCGGGCACGATGGAGAGTTCGACGCGAGTGGTGATAACTGTGATGGGTGTGAACCAACATCGTCCGGTGTTTGTAATACCGGCGCTGTCGAATGCCACAATCGAGATTCCAGGCGTAAGTTTAAATTGATTTTTAAGAGTTTTCTTTGAAATGTTGATTAAAAAAAAAACAATAAAATACGCAGGACATTGTGCTGAAGGATTATTTATTGCTCACCGTTAAAGCCAATGACAACGACACCGACGAAAACGGACGCATTTCGTATCATTTGCAGGTAAGTTTGTAAAAATTAAACCTGAGTTTTTCACAATTGGGTCACAAATTGATTAATATTAAAAGGTTTTCAATATTTAAAAAATTATTGTATTTAAAATTTCCAGGTCCATAATCAAAATCTGCAAGAAACCGAAGAGTTTAAAATCGACGCCGAAACGGGCGAATTGCGCGCTAAAAAGGAGCTCAACCGCAAAGATCGTGCCAAGTAATTAATACTAATTTAATTTGCTCGCCTTATTTTACAGTTGCAATTATTGCACGCTTCTTTATTGGCTTAACCTTGTCGCTAACGCAACGCAAAAAACAAAACATAATTATATTCGCTTTACCGTTTGTACTTTCCTACTCGCCCACAGTTACGACGTTATTCTGGTGGCACGTGATGCCGGTAATCCGACGCCGTTCGAAACGTTGCGTTTCCTTAGCATTAGCATTGTCGATGCCAATGAAAATCGGCCTGAATTCGCCGATGCCTCTAATCCCTATAAAATATCGATTAACGAGAATAGTGGGCGCGATGTGAAGGTGGGCCGTATTCAGGCAACAGCGCGTAGCAAACACAACAAGGACGTTTACTATTACATGCTGCTGGGCAACGAGGATGGCGCTTTTTTCGTGGACAAGCAAACGGGCGATATTTTCACGAATAAAAGCTTGGATAGGTCAGTCAATTGGCTACAATAAATTTACAAGAAAATTGCGAATTTATTGCATTTGTGTGTGGGCGTGATTTAACACGTTGATGAAAAAGGACATATATTAAATTAATTTTTAATTTGTATTATTTAAGTTTTATAGTTTAAAAATAATGGCCGAAATTGGGCTTTAGATTTAATCCTGGCTAAATTAAGCAGATATGAATCAAAATGTTACACCAAAACATTTTTGCTGCTTATTCTATAAAATAAGATATTTAAATATCAATGAAGTCAGTAATCAGTTGCATAACGTTGAGATGCTATTGAGTAATATCCTGTATACAAGCTTAAAACAACAACAACTTTATTTCCTTCAACTTAATCAAGCATTTTATTAAGATTTAATTGTATTTTATTATGATTGTTGGTATTAATTTATAAAGTATTTTTTATACCTTTTAACATTTTAAACAAAAAAATTGTTTTAACTATGTACATTACTTTTTATAACAGGGAAATGACCGATGTTTACACACTTTACGTACTGGCCAGCATTAAATCCGATTTGCATATATCCGAAGAAGAGCGCGCCTCTTTCTCTATAAAAACACTGGAACGTGACAATACGGTGGCCAAAGTATGGATCACAGTACTGGATGTGAATGACAATGCGCCCGTCTTCGCCAAAGATGTAAGAAAAATAATTAAATAATAATACTTATGTGTGTTTTAGTATACATTGTTAAGCTGAAGCTGTATTTTCAATAACATATTTCCCCACACAGATGTACTACGCCGGCGTAAATGCCAAAGCACCATTAAACAGCGTCTTGACTGTTGTAAATGCTACCGACGCGGATGAGGGTAAAAATGCTAAAATCGAATATATGATTGTCGCCTCTAATTTGTATAAATATGGCGCGACTAAGTCAACAGGTTCAATAGTGCCAAGTCCATTTAGTAAGTTGAGAATTTGAAAAAAAATAAAAAAATACAAATATTTCATTAAATTGTTTTTATTTTTAGCAATTTCTCCCGAAGGACGCATTACGAATTCCGCCTTCATGGCTGAATACAATCAGGATCGTTTTGAATTGGAAGTCGTAGCTAAGGAACTAGAAGCGCCACAGCGTTCAGCGCGCACTAAAGTCAATGTGAGGCTAAAAATTTTCTTATTTATTTATAGAAAAAACAAATTAACACATTTTTTTAATAAAACATTCAATTTAGGTTTGGGTCTTTGATTCCTCACAGTTGGTGCGCGTCATATTGTCACGACCGCCCGAGGAGGTTTATCAAGAGCAGGAGGAAATCATTGCAGAGTTGCGCAATGCCACACAACATCGAATCATTGTTGATGAGATACGGTTCCATGGTGATGCAATGGGTCGCATACGCATGGACTGGTGTGATTTGTATTTCCATGCGGTCGAACCGCGAACGCAACAAATCGCGCCGGTTGATGAAATACTCAAAGTGATTGATGCCAATTACGATTATTTGAGAGTAAGTCAAAAATTATAATAATATTTTAGTTAAATTGAAATAGATTTGAATTATTAAAAAATAATATTGTATATAAATTCTTGTCTGCAGGATTACTACGCTGGATTTGCCATCGAAAATGTAGTGCCCGCTTACATTACAATTGTCCAGGATGAATTTGATTTGGCCGTTGCCGGTTTGGTAGCGCTGATAATTGTGCTCTTTGTGGGCGTCATCAGTTTTATTGTGCTTTGTTGCTGTCTGAAGCACTGGTAAGTCGCGTACCAAACGAGCTTGCGTGCTGTTGCGCGATAGAATTTTAAATAAACTAATTTGTGTTTTACATTTAAACAGGAACCTGTCTGTGCCCGTAGAAAACAGACGCAAGGAGGCTTTAATTAAAAAGCAAATTATCGAGGATCTAAATACCACGGAGAATCCGCTTTGGATAGAACAGTGCGTGTTTTAAAATAGTTTATATAGTAATATATAATTTAAAATGTTGTTATATTTTTTTTATATCTAGAAAATTGAAACTTTACGAGGAGCAGGAGTTGACTATGCAAGTTTTCTCCGAACCTGATCATATATCAAGCACCGATTCACCGGTAAACTGATTTCTATTAGTTCATGTTTTTAAGTGTATTTTCAACTAATTCAAATTTTCATATGTAGGCTCAATTGAATCGACGCAGCTCAATGGATCACGTACATCATACGGTGGACAACACATATGCCACTATACAGCCACGAATAGCAAATCATGGTTTGAGCGGTAATTCGAGCGGCGGTATGCTGCCTCCTGGTGTTGGTGCCGGCGGTGTGGGCGTGGTTGGACGCGCTGATCCGCACATAAATGAATTTGCCGATTATGCCACGCTGCGTAATAACCGAGCGCCATCGGTAAATTGTTTTTAATTATTAATTTATGTTTGTATTAAATTTAATCTTTAGATTTACAATTAGATTGTACAATTTTACCTCCTTATTTTTATACGAATTTTTGTTACTATACTGATTTTATATTCAAAATATGGTCTAAAGCAAATCATCTAAGAATTTACTTGTAATTGGTAAAAGTGAAAAAGAAAACATTTTTTTCCCATTTATAGAATTTCTGTGTACACTTTACTTTTAAGGATATCATGAGTTGAAATCATTATTTTAACTAAAATTCGTTTATGAATAAGGACTAACCCCTTAAATTGTTTAAACAAAATATAAAACTCATTCGCAATTGCAGATGTACGAATTCACCGGCTCGACATTCCAGGCGCCCATACGGGAAGGCGACGATGCTGTAGCCGAGCTCATCTAGGCTAAGTCTACGTTAAGTCGAACTGTACATTTTTTCCGCCCCGCAGCACACTCCCTCGTATATAAATAGTTTCTAAGATGCATTTTTGTATTTGCTAAGTTATGCGTTAAAAAAAAAGAGAAAACAAAAAGTTGACAATTACAATTGTGTGTGTATTGAAAAAAAGAACAACAAAAACAAAAAATAAGAAACAAAAACAAAGAAATTATTTCAATATTTACTCGAATCTAGTGTAAAGTTTATAATAACGATGTTAATTGCTAATTGCAAATGCAGCTAATTAAACAAAAAGGCAGAAATCGAAATAAAGTACTTTAGTTAGTTACTAATATTTACTGTAAGCGTTAAGCGTAGCCTAAGCAGTTAACTTGACTAAACCTAAAATAGAACCACTGAACAAGTGTAAAAGTAAAAGCATTTTCCGCATAAATAATGACAATAAATAACGACTAGTTTACACAATACGAACAAAAATGGATGAACAAACCAATTTGCCAAAATCAACAAAATATTGATTCACATTTTCGCATTAGTTATGTTATTAAATTTGAATCTTATTATTTGGAATAAAAACTAAACGAAATGTTTTTCAAAAATATTCGCTCAATCTTGTCGACGAATTAAACTTAACATTAAGATTAACACTAACACAATATAATTAAATTTAATTTGTAGTTTATGCAATTTATTAACAAATTGAATTGTTTGTAAAGTAATTTTAAGTTAAGTGATTTATTATTATTATTATTAAATATTAGTTTGTGTTAACAAAATAAGACTAAATGATTTGCTTCCAATTTTCGAAATACTTCCATTTATGATTTGTTTGCTGTAAGAGTATTATTAATATAATTGCAAATGTGGTTTAGCTAAGCTCTTAGATTAATTAGCCGAACTTGCTCATATTTTGTTTTCCCTTTACAATTATTTTTGTTTTTGATTATCATTTCTTTTTTACATATCTACGATAAATATAAATAAATGTATATTAGTGTAAACTTAACGAAACACAAATCTTAGTTACATGTTATGTATGCAAATTTATAAAATCTCTTGTGTCTGTTCGAGTTGCGTTAGCGCAGAAGCTTGTATACTCGTCAATACTTTGAAAATTGCCAATAAATAATATTATTTATTTAAAAAAACAGTCGAAGCGTTTTTTATGGAGTTAAATAAGAGGTTATTGTTGTTGGTAAACGATGCTTTCCAATAATAATTTTCATTCTCTGGAAAATCGTTAACGAAATTAAAACATTGAAAAGTTAAAGTGCTTTGGATAAGAATCCTTAATATGCATTTTGCTCGAGAAGATCTGTAATATGGAAGATGTTTCTTTTTCGTCAGGCAGGTTGCAGTTTTTACACCTCGTGGTAACAAGATCTACTCTGTTACCTGTTTTTTCATTTTTCGACGTTTAATTTCATAACTCAAGTTTAGTGTTTCCTTATTCTATTATAGTTTGGAATGTTAGCCTAACTAAATCTAAGGTTACAACAATTAGAAACTATATTTTTTCATTATTGCCTAAATAAATTGAAGTATTTATTTCGCAAACAAAATTACGACTGGAATCGCTTGGACAGACAGATATATAGACGGACGGACGGACAATGTTAAATCGACTCAGAATTCGACGCTGATCATTTTTATATATTTTTTGACTCACCTCCCACTCCCTCTTCTGGGTTACAAATGAAAGAACAAACTCGATCAACTATTAGGAAAGCAGACTTAGGCCGTCAGTCAGTGATTTTAACTTTAAAAATCTAATATATAAGTCAATCATTTTTACTCTAAAATTTACATTTAAATATTTGTAAGTGAAATTTAAAAAGAAATAAAGTTTTTAAATCTCAAAGCTATGTCTTCAGATAAATTCGAAACTTAATTGTATTAGAAATAAGGAAATAAAATACAACTCTGCGTCTGTGTATCTGTTCAACTGAACGTACTCGCTGCCGGCTGTCAAAGTCAACAAGAAATAAATAAAAAAAAATCGAGGTTTTGTTTTGCGAATTAGATTTTTTGTTTAATCGAATAATAATAATAATAATGAAACAAAAGCGGCAATATCAGAAAAAAGAGGAGACGCAGCAGCAGCCGTCCAATATGAAACAGAAAGTGCCCGCTGTGACGGTAGCGCAGATAAACGCGGACGTCATTTGGCAGGTTTGTTTTCAACCGCGTTGCACCGAGTTTGCTATTTGTAAACGTTTAAATTCGCCCTCTTTATAGCTCGCTGCTAAGCACTGGTCACCTGAGACTAAAGCAGATCACCTGCCCTATGATGCCCGCATCATTGAGCAGATTTACGCATGTGAAATTGTCGAGAATCGGCAGGCGTCGCGCCGCATTATGATGCTTGAATTTAGCCAATATCTGGAGGAGTATTTGTGGCCGAACTATGAGCGCGAGACAGCAACACACGCGCATCTAATGTCCATTGTTGCGATGGTGAATGAAAAGTTTCGCGAACGCGTTGAAGTGTGGCCGTTATTTGAGGCACGTTCGTCGCAGTATCCCGCCTTCTTTCGGCATGTGCTGGAAACGTGTTTGCCGGAGGAGCGTTTGACAGAAGGTGCTGGACGATTGCGTACAGCTACTATGCGTGAGCAGACAGCGCTGCTGGTGTTTCTTAATCACTGCTTTAATAGTATGGAAATTGAACTGTGCCGTGAACAGGCCAAGCGTTTGGTCTCGCTTTCAATGTGGAGCTGTTTGCAGCCAAGTAAGTAGTGGGCTCAATATTATTCATATTTTTTAAAAAATAAAAAATTAAATATTCTTATTAAACAGAACGTCTTGAGCAGGAGCTCCGTGAAATTCCCGAATGGAAAAAGTACTGGAAAAAGTTGCAAAAGAAAGAAAAAGGCGACAAAAAACCCGAAGTTGAGTGGGAACGACATTTTTTACAGGTATTTAAAAATCAAACATTTAATTAAGAATTTTGAACAGGCGTCTAAGAAATTTGTTATTTAATGTTTACCCGTGTAGAATTTAATCATTAGGTTTCTCAATATTTTGGAAGCGATTCCATTAACCGGTGACATCGATGAAAATACGGTGCACTATTGCGAACGCTTTTTGGAGTTCATAATCGATTTAGAGGCACTACTGCCGACACGTCGCTTTTTCAACACCGTACTCGATGATTGTCATTTGCTGGTGCGCGCACAGATTTGTAATTTAGTGCAACGCGAGGACGGAAAGCTTTTTGGGCAAGTAAGTCAATTTAAAATTATAAATAAGTCTTTTTGTTAAAGCTGCTAGTCGGGTTCTGGTGGTATTTGAAGTCAAGGTATTTAGAGACGGGAGTAGGAATTTAAAGAAATAAAAGCAGCGCAATGCATTGTGAAAATATCAAAATTTTTAAGTAAGCTGATTTAGAGTATTTTTTTTAATAAATACTTTTTAAGCCAAAAATTGTAATTTTAGAAATATTGGTATATTTTTATTTAACCTTTTTGTTACGAACAACTGAAAAATATTTAACAAAAAGTAGCAGTAAAATTCTAAATTAACAAAAATTCAAATTGTTCGATTAGAATTTAAAGTTTAATTAAAAGATACCAAGCAAATCTCTTACGATTTCTTGATTTAAATATTTGACTCTTTTGCGTTCGTTAAACGTAGACAAATTCGCTACAACTTTATACACTTCAATTGACCTGTACAGGTTTCAACTTACAACTCCACTATCGCTATTACTTGTGTCATCATGATCGCGGAAACGATTATCGGCATCGCGATCCAAGAATTTTAAATCAATAAACGCTTCGTTGGTCCTTTCCTCATAAATTTTGCTACTTTCAAATATAACGTTATGTTGTTGCAAATATTCGGTGGACTGTAATTAAAAAAAAAAGAGAAAGTTAAAAAAAGTAAAAAATTGTAATTGTACAATTAAATTACACGATTTCTTACATTTAATAAGTGTCTCGATATTCTGGGTGCATGTATTGTCAGCGGATAACGACGTTCTAGTTGTTTATTTAACAGTTCATTAATTTTTGTGATTAAGTCTAAGATATCCGGCCAGACTTCAACCAGCCTGCTGATGTATATATGCTCCAGTTGGTAGTTGAATCTAATTAATTCAATTATATTATATACGTCCTCGGCGTAATCCAGGACCATATTATGAAATGATCTTCCTAAATATCTGTTGGGCTTCTTTGAAAAGACAACCTCGTAATTGGCATGAAAGGTGCGCACATTCCAAAGATTTTGATAACAGGTCATGTCTAATGGAAATTGTATATCCTCTCGTACGGTATAACTGTGAAAACGCATATCATAAACACTAAGCGCCATGGGTTCGAACCATGCCAACCAATGGAAATTGATTATTCTAAGTATTCTATTTGTCATTCTATGCACTTTGTGCACAAAGGGACCGACAAGGCGTAAATTTCGCAAAGTACGCGTTTTATTTTCCATAAATCGCACGAATTCGGCACCAATCGCATTCCAAGATAACGCGAAAAATTCTAATCGTAGTGGTCCATTTGCGGCCGCTCTAAGCGCCTATATTATGTGGAAATAGAAATTCAAATTATTTTACATTCTCCAGCAGTCAATGACCAGAATGACCATTTCAGAATGTGTTATTCTATTCACTACAGGTTAAATTAGTTTTAACAATTGTTGTATCGCTTTTGCCTCTGCACTGGTGTACAATTAAATGGTTAGAAATATGTGAGTGAGTGTGTGTACATGCCTCTTTAACTAAATCCGGCTTCGGGTGACCGCTTATATCCAAATGGGTCAGGTACAGCATGTAATGGCCCATAAGGATTCTGGTTAACCATTTTAAATATATGTTGGCCTTGGGTATGTAGAGCTCTTGCAGGTTTCCCATTTCGATAAGGTATTTACCGGTAATATATTCGGAGCATAAGCACAAAACCTCCAAAGCGCGCCAGTTCCGTGACCAATGATAAATGTGCACATCGCCAACGCGTTCACGATAGCATACGAATGTGCGCAATCGTGAAAATCTAAATCTACCGTAAAAGATTAAATCATCATTTTCAATAGGACCGGGAAATGCGGGATGTCTTGCTGGCATAACTGTGAATCGTCCCAAAACGTGCAGAATTGCCTGAAAAAAGAATTTATACTCGATCTGCTCCAGTTCGAATATGTCGGCGTTATTTGTGTGTAGATCATAAAAGTGCTTCGACCGCCAAAGGAAGTGCACGATGAGCTCGTGGAAACACGCGCAGACTCTAGCACACACAACCTGTTCCACAAACGGAAGCCTTTCAAATATTTTGAGCAAACATTTGTCGCTGAGATCCAACATTTCCGTTCTTCTCGACGGAAGCGTTAATGTGCTTGGTCTTCGCCTCAACATGTTTGGTTATTATAACTTTTTGTCTGGCGCTTTATTTGTGGTTGCGACGGACGCACGTTGAAGCTAAACGCAAAAAAAATTAATTATTTTAATAAATTGCAGATGTCGTTTTAAATAATAACGCTCGAATAAAGTGAGGTAAAAATTAAATCAATTGATAAACGTCCAAAAGTAAGGACTACTTTTTTTTTATATATTTATAATTTTTGCATAGAAAAAAAATTCTAAAGAAAATCTATTTAGAAGTTATATTTTTATATAAATAAAACGATATGTTTTTCTTATCAAATGAACCTCTAAAGTCAATCCACGCAACGATGACTGATTATATTGATCAGTCAGTCGGCCATTTGGTAATTGCATATATTTGTTACTTTTTGTTTGTATGTATTTGAAATACGAACAAATTTTAAGTTTACACATTTCGAGCGAGGATGTATAATTTTTTCACCTGTTTTTTTTTATATCACTTTTAACCTTTTTAACCTTTTGTGTTTCACCGTTTTCGATTATTCGTGCTCTTCGGCGATTTCTGATATTTCTTCAATATTCTTTTGCTCCGCTCGCTGAGGTCTTGCCTTGCGAGTACCGTTGTTTATTGAAAGCGGATGGAAATATTTTAGGAAAGTAGCGGAATTTTTTAGACTTTTTTGGGTTATAATTCAAAATCCCGAAATTCAAATTTACCGAAATTCACCTGAGTGAACCAAACCGAAAAAATCTAAAACCCGAAAAGACATTTTTGCAACTCTTTTAATTATTATTTATTAAAAAATTATAAAGTAAAAATTATCCAAATTGTAAAATTTCTCAGGAAACCGTATAAATCCCATAAAATATATGATTAAATACCATATCTTACGTCCGTGCACACATGTCGGAAACAACAGTTTAAAGTCGACTCGAAATGGCTTTTTACAATTTATACGCTAAGGAATGAATTTTTCTGAAGTTGCCAAACTTTCCGAGAGATGACGGTCGAATAGACAAATTTATATGTTAACTTTGCTCCGAGTAGGAATTGTACCCGAGTTCCAAACGCATCAAACATGCTTGGTAGTCGAACGCAATATATATTCTAAGCATATGCTATATATATTAGGTTAGGTTGTACTGGCTGACCGAAGTCACGCATAGACCTATTAGGTCCTTAGCGATACCAGTTTGAGATCCTTTTTGACTATTTTTAAGTAGAGTTGACGTCATTCATTATGCGGGAACGATTGTCAATTGAGCATTAATACCCTTTTTGGCGACTTCATCTTATCGCTCAAACTTAGGTGCACCTAGATATCTTCAACGAGTTTTAGATAATGCTGGGCAGGAACATATTATAATTATTGATTGTCCTTTTAATTATTAAGAATTTAATATTTTTCAAGACCAATATAATAAAAAAAAGAAAAATTTGGCGCCATTGTTTTTATTTAACAGAGATTCGAATCTTCAAAAAAGAATAAAATTTTACAAAATAATGAACAAAATTTTAAATATTAAAAAATATTATTAAAGACATACTCATGTGAATCGTTTATCATTAACATTATCATCATGTGCAATATCATCATTTGGTTTATCATCATGTGCAATATCATCATTTGGATTATTATCATGTGCATTATCATCCATAGGAAGATTGCCTTCATCGGTATTATCAGTTGTTTCACTCTTATCTTCAAAATCTACAACATTATCTTCAGCGGCAACTTGGACGTGATCACTTTCCTGATAGTCTACAGTATGAGTATACTTAACAAGTTTGTCTTTAGCAGCATGTTTAATAGCACCTGCTAAAATACCTCCAACTGCGCCAAACACTGCACCTCCCAAAGAACTTGTAGAAGAATTTGCAACTATACTTACAACAGCAGCACCCCCGATTGCACCTCCAACAACACCTGCCAGCGTACCTGCAAGGACAGTTCCAACGACACCTGCACCACTAACACTACTATCGGTAGGGATAGAAGACATTTCTGAAGCACGGGATAGTATCTCATTGTCTATCCTCGGTATTAATTTAAATTCAATAAACGCTGGTGAGGCCTCTTCCTCCACTCTTTGATCGATTTGAAATATAATATAAGGTCTATATTTCTGTCTCTATAATTTATATGAACAAAAAATTGATATAAATACAATTTATATACAATAAATACAAATTCGTTAAGATTACTTTTAGGACAATTAAACACAAAAATAATAAAGAGTGTTTCTTACATTTAGCAGCTCCTTAGCTATATTAGAAGCTGTAAATATCACAGTTGCTCGATTGGTTCGCTGCATTGAATTGTACAGTATATCCGAAATGCTCAACATTTGTTGACTACAATCGCCCATCGATTTGCTCAGATACATATGAGTCAGATTTGGTGTTTCAAAAAGGATTTGTGCGATTTGTTTGGCTTGGTCGATTCGGGATATATCCAGAGAAGGCTGACTTTCATTATTTTCTTCTTGGTACTTCACCCAAGCGGCGTTCGAGTCCTTCGTCCAATTTTGTGTCGATATTAAATTGGAAACTTGAAAGAACTCTAGCGATTTAAAGCGCCGTAGAATCAGTAGCATGTCGTGAAAGTCAAGGCGAGAATCTTCCCATACCAAAGTTCTCAAACTCGCAAAATCGAAACTCATATAAAATGCGAATTCGAAGCGAAATGAGCGAAAGACGCTATGTGTTTTACTGGACACAATAAGTTTCTTCAATTGATCTGAACAAATATTTAAGATCTTCTCATATTCATTATAACTAAGATTTTTAATATCGTCGCTCTGCGAGTAAATTGTTTCGTATTTAATACGAAGAAGTTGTTTCAATTCAAGATTGTCACTGGTCACGCATTTTTCGAGATAAACCAGCAGTTCTCCTAAACTGTTTTCCTCCATTAATTCCATTAAACGAATATCTTGGACTATTATTGCCTAAAGTAGTATTAAAAAAATATATATATGTCATACAAATTGAGATAGTTCTTCAATAAATCTGAATTTACTTGTTCTAATGAACTATCTTGAAAGTATGAACTTTCTGGATATTCCGAACTTTCTTGATTTTCTGTATTGATTATTGAAATTTCTTGATTTTCCGAACTTGTTGGATATTCCGAACTTTCTGGATTTTCTGTATTTATTATTGAAATTTCTTGATTTTCCGAACTTTCTTGATATTCCGAACTTTCTGGATATTCCGAACTTTCTAGATTGTCTGGATTTTCTGTATTTATTATTGAAAGTTCTTGATTTTCCGAACTTTCTTGATTTTCCGAACTTTCTTGATATTCCGAACTTTCTGGATTATCTGTATTTATTATTGAAATTTCTTGATTTTCCGAACTTTCTTGATATTCCGAACTTTCTGGATATACCGAACTTTCTGAATTTTCTGTGTTTATTATTGAAATTTCTTCATTTTCCGGACTTATTTGATTGTCTGGGTTTTCCATGATTTTAACAATATTGCCGAATGGAATCAGACGAAAAGGTTCACTTATTCTGAAATAAAAATTTTACTTGAATTGTTGTTGGCAGTTAAATTATTATTATAATAATACTTTTAAATATAAAGTTGAACTACCGACTTCCAGGTTTTTCCGTTTTTTTCTTCTTCTGTTTTCTTCACACAAAAAAAAAAAAAAAAAAAATTTCCAATTTTAATTTTTAAATTACTTCTAGTTTTTATAGACAGACTAGCTGAGTGTACCCGGCTTTGTTTGTTTTTTTTTTCACAGAAACATTTTTAAACTTATTAGTTGATTGAGATTAATTAAATTTCCAGTCTCAGCCACTTTTTCTGAATTTATGTTAGCAAGAATATGTAGATTATTTGGTAATTTCAACGCAGATCTGTAGTGGGTGTTAAATAGAACCACTGCACCTAGTAAATGGTAAATATAGTTCTCAAACTCCGAACTAATGCCACTTTTTCTGAGGTACTAGATATGGTCACCATACACCTAAATACCAAATAATATCATCGTAGATAAAATCATGTTTCCGAGGGCGTAGATTTGATCTAACAACGCCCATTTTTTGTGAGGTCACTATACACCTCCATACTAAATAGTATCATTGCAAATACATGAGATACAGTGATGAGCGTTTAATCGATCCAACCACGCCCACTTTTGGTGGAGTAGTCGACAGTGACCATACCAAATTGAAAAGATTTTTAGAATAAATATTGGTGAAATAATCGAATATTTTACTTAATTTCACCAATTGTGGGCGTAATATGTGAGCGTGGTAGATTTCATATAGCCTATCATTTCTTCCAGATATATGCTTCAACTTTGAAGAAAATCGGTTCAAAATCGGTTCAGTACTTAAAAACGGAACAAACGAAAATAAATAAATGAAGAAAAACAAATCCCTTTATAATAGTACCCGGGATATATATGTATATATATAAATATTTACCGAATTGTGTTTTGTTGTTGTTATTGTTAAATTTTGTTTTGGAATACTGCTTAAACAAAAAAAAAAGGAAAAAAGCGCGCGTGGAAAGCTGCAGTGCTCTAAGAAGGTTGCACTACGTAATCCCAAGTACCGTAAATCCTTTGCTTTTTGGCAGCTAAATTTTTTTTATAAAAAAACACAGAAACTACAACCATTTTTTTTTTACAATATTTGACATATATTTTACACTTTAAAGATGCTGCCAATCAGGAACTTTGCTTCACATTTATAAGGTTCTCTTATTAAAAGTAGCCACGTTTCGTTGGTGGTCATCAACTTAGGACTTGTATCCCATTCCAGACACTGCTTTAAATTAAAATTTAACGTTTATATTTAAATATGTTTTAATCTTAAAATAAAACTGAAAATTCATATATCCTGCAACTGATTCTTAAATCAAGAATTTCAGTTTAAATTTTAGATTTAAAATGATCCCCAAACCCGGAAGACTCTAGTAATGTGTCTCCATATCGACGTATAAGTTTGCTCCCGGTTATTTCAAAACTCTTTGAAAAACTTTTAACAAAGCTTTGTACCCGTTTGTACCCGAAATTACTGAAAAAGTTGTGTTCTTCCTGATAAATATTGTAGATATATTTATAGTTCGTTCTGTATACTCGTATAAAAAAGAGAAACATTTGGCGCCATTGTTTTTATTTAACAGAGATTCAAAACTTCAAAAAAAAAGGAGAAAATTATACAAAATAATGAAAGTATTTAAATTATAAACAAAATATTATTGAAGACATACTTATTAGAATTGTTCATAATGTGCATTATCATCTTTAGGAAGATTGCGTTCATCGGTATTTTCAGTTTGTTCACTCGTATCATCACAATCTGCATTATTATCTTCAGCGGCAACTTGGACATGATCAGTTGCCTGATCATCTTGAGTATAATTGGCAAGATTATCTTTAGTAGCTTGACTAATAGCACCTGCTATCATACCGCCAACTGCACCAAACACTGCACCTCCAAGAGCAGTTGCAGCATGACTTGCAACTTTACCTACAACAGCAGCACCCCCTATTGCACCTCCAACAACACCTGCCAGCGTACTTGCAAGGACAGTTCCAACGACACCTGGACCACTACTCACGGTAGTGCTAGAAGACGCTTCTGAATCTGGGGATTGTATCTCATCGTCTACAAATGGTGTCAACTTAATTTCAATAAACGCTGGTTTGACCTCTACCTCCACTCTATTTTCTTTTTGAAATATAACATGAGGTCTAAATGTCTGGTCCTACAAATTAAATACAAATTCGTTAAGATTACTTTTGGAACAATTCGACACAAAAATACTAAAGAGTGTTTCTTACATTTTGCAGCTCCCTAGGCATTGAAGCAGATGAAAATATCACAGGTCCTCGTGGTGTTGTCATTTCCTCTATCGAGTTGAACAGTATACCCGCAATGCACGACAATTGTTGACTACAATCGCCCATCAATCTGCTCAGATAAACATGAGTCACATTTTCTGTTACATAAATGAACTCTGCGATTTGGTTGATTCGGAATATATCCATTGAAGGCCTATTTTCATTCATTAATATATTATTTCTTTCTTTGTAATTCTCCCAAGCGACGTTTGAGTCCCTCGTCCGATGGTATGACGCCATTAAATTGGGAGCTTGTAAGAACTTTAGCGATTTATAGCGCGTTGCAATCAGGTGCATGTCATAGAAGTCAAGCCGTGTGTCTTTGCATACAAAAGTTTCCAATAACGAAAAATCAAAACTCAAATAAAATGCGATTTCGGAGCGAAATGAACGAAAGGCGCTATGCGTTCCATTGGACACAATAAGTTGCTTCAAATGTTGTGAACAGACATTTAAGAGCCCCTCATATTCAATATAACTAAGATTTCTAATATTGTCGCTCTGCGAGTTAATTTTTTCGTATTTTTGACGAAGAAGTCGTTTCAATATAAGATTTTCACCGGGCGTGCATTTTTCGAGATAAGCCAGCAGTTCTGCTATACTACTATGCGCCATTAAATCCAATAAACGAAGTGTTTGCTGTTGGATTATTACTGCCTAAAGTAGTATTAAAAAAATATATATGTCATACAAATTGAGATAGTTCTTCAATAAATCTGGATTTACTTGATCTAATGAGCTTGAACTTGCTGGATTTATTATTGAATTTTCTTGATTTTCCGAAATATCCACGCTTTCTTGATGTTCCAAGCTTTCTTGATTTTTCGGGCTTTTTTGATTGTCTGGATTTTCCATGATTTTCGTATGTATTTTTACACCCTAAAGAGTTTTAAAGAGTCTCAATATATGGATCGAGTTTAGAACTATTTGAACTTTAACAATATTGCCGAATGGAATCAGACGAAAAGGTTCACTTATTCTGAAATAAAAATTTTACTTGAATTGTTGTTGGCAGTTAAATTATTATTATAATAATACTTTTAAATATAAAGTTGAACTACCGACTTCCAGGTTTTTCCGTTTTTTTCTTCTTCTGTTTTCTTCACACAAACAAAAAAAAAACAAAAATTTTCCAATTTTAATTTTTAAATTACTTCTAGTTTTTATAGACAGACTAGCTGAAAGTACCCGGCTGTGTTTGTTTTTTTTTCACAGAAACATTTTTAAACTTATTAGTTGATTGAGATTAATAAAATTTCCAGTCTCAGCCACTTTTTGATCTAACAACGCCCATTTTTTGTGAGGTCACTATACACCTCCATACTAAATAGTATCATTGCAAATACATGAGATACAGTGATGAGCGTTTAATAGATCCAACCACGCCCACTTTTGGTGGAGTAGTCGACAGTGACCATACCAAATTGAAAAGATTTTTGGAATAAATATTAGTGAAATAATCGAATATTTTACTTAATTTCACCAATTGTGGGCGTAATATGTGAGCGTGGTAGATTTCATATAGCCTATCATTTCTTCCAGAGTCAGCCCGATATATGCTTCAACTTTGAAGAAAATCGGTTCAAAATCGGTTCAGTACGTGAAAACGGAACAAACGTAAATAAATAAATGAAGAAAAACAAATCCCTTTATAATAGTACCCGGGATATATATGTATATATATAAATATTTACCGAATTGTGTTTTGTTGTTGTTATTGTTAAATTTTGTTTTGGAATACTGCTTAAACAAAAAAAAAAGGAAAAAAGCGCGCGTGGAAAGCTGCAGTGCTCTAAGAAGGTTGCACTACGTAATCCCAAGTACCGTAAATCCTTTGCTTTTTGGCAGCTTAAATTTCTTTATAAAAAAAACACAGAAACTACAACCATTTTTTTACAATATTTGACAATATTTTACACTTTAAAGATGCTGCCAAGCAGGAACTTTGCTTCACATTTATAAGGTTCTCTTATTAAAAGTAGCCACGTTTAGTTGGTGGCCATCAACTTAGGACTTGTATCCCATTCCATACACTGCTTTAAATTAAAATTTAACGTTTATATTTAAATATGTTTTAATCTTAAAATAAAATTGAAAATTCATATTTCCTACATTAGAACTGGGAACAAACTAGTTAAAAAGTTAATTAACGAAGTAAATTTTTTTGCTAAGCATAGTTTCTATAAATAAATACAAAAATGAAAAGTGAGTTGAGTTTTTTTTTAAAGATTTATGTTTTGTTTTTTCTATAGAAATTTTAACTTGTACGTTAAATGTTTAACGACGTTAACTTTTCAACGATATTAACGAAATTACCTTAACGAAGTTAAGTTTTTGGCTAACTTTTCTCGAATGCCCACCAATGCTTGCTATGATTATTACCCATTATTTGTTGAATTGTTTAATATTCACTTCGTTAATGGCCCTCGCAGTCGCCTCGTCGTCCTTGAAAACTTTCTAATTTCCTTTTATAAGATAAATGCTAATCGCCTTTATTCTTATACGAGTTTTATTTAAAATACTGAATACTGAAAAAGACTTAAAATATCTTCGAAAGTAAAGTGTCTAAGGAATTGTTCGTAATTGGGAAACGAGAAGAAAGAGGACGCATTTCTTGTTCCATTCATCGAATTATTATGGACTCTAAACTGTAGAAGATATTTTGAGTTGAAAAACCGTATTTTAACTTAAAATCGTTTACTAATCAGGGAGCACATTAAACTGCTAAAAAAATTCAAATTTTGAAAACATTGTTAAAAGGTTTATCTTTTATAATTTTATTAAATTTACTTTTATGTGTTCAAATAAATATTATTAGCTTCTCGTAAACATCTTTAAGTACACTTAATTGTTAGTTAGTAAATGTTAAACATTTTTTTTCGCGCCTTCTCACATGTTAAATCAAGAGAGTCTTATGATATTGTACAAATTGCTTAAATCTAAAATCTAGCTTTAATTTAGTTAGTAGTTAGTAGTTGGTAGTTGGTAGTTTCTTAATGAGTAGTCCAGTTCACATTGTCACTTGCATGGTATTCGGTATTCGATAAGATTCGCTTCGATTCGCTGCGATTCAGTTTGTGTTAGTAGTCGTTGCAATTCATGTAGTGCATCTCGTCGCCCCAATCGTTCGCCGACGGCGGCTCATTGTAACAGCAGGACTTTTTCAGCAGAAATGTGACATGCTTCTGCCGCAGCACACAAACGTAGAGTAGCAGTGGTGCTTGTATCGCATTGACGACTATGTGCGCATAGAGCAGTCCATCGAATTGCAACCAGGATAGAATGAGAAACAGCCAAGAGATCGACATGACCAGCAGCATTAGCGAATACATGATGAAACTATCGGAATAAGGAAAAGTACTTGTAATTAATTGAAATTTTTAAAATTATCCAAATCCACTCACTTTGCCTTCAGCTTGTGCTGTATACGGCCGTAGACATTCCGGCGATTTATCAGCTTCAAAGTCGTTATATAGAAGAATATATCGATGAGTATGGTGCAGGCGATGGGCGCGAAAAATATCGCAATGCCAAGCCAACCGATTGTTTCCTGTTCGGCAATTAAATTTTGTTTCTTGTACGAATCGGCGTCGAGAAAGAAATGCGCAAAAACGGCCATCGCAGCCATCAGTCCAGTCGTGCCCCACGCATACGCCGAGTAGTAGCAGTACTTGCGTCCGTCTGTGACGCGCAGAAAAACGTTGCGCGAACGAAATGTCTTCCAGATGTAATAGCCGAAACTGTTCAGCCAAAAGAAGGCGCCCAGCAGACTGAAGTAGAGAATGATGTCTAGAAACGTGGCAAAATATTATTGAGTACATATTTCTATTGTAGTATTCATACATTAATGTATGTCTTCTAATGCGACTCATACCTGCTACTATGAAGCTGACATGATTTGTAAATTCCGTAAAAATACGCACAAGATCCGCCGCTTGGCTAACCATCAAGCAGATCGCAATTGTGGTAATGATATTTCCAACCAGATCCCTGAAAATAAAAAAATGCATTTAATAAATGTTAAGGAATATTGTAAAATTATGTTATTACCGCAGCGTAGGCAGAATGAAGTAAACGATCGCAATGATCAAGAGTATGATCAGTGATATGCCATGAAAAATGGGATTCAGTATCTTGCGCAGCAGGAAATTCGTATCAGTCCATTTGATTTCTTTTTTCGCTAAACAAATGTTGGCGTACAGAATTTGGCGATGTTCACCCGATGTCGCCAGACCCTGCAATTTAATTTCAATTAATTGTCTTTATACAAACGTTCGCCTCTGCATTCCTCCACACACTCGGACTCGTGTCTACTATATACAAACCTTATCGATGCAGTACTGATCTTGTGCGTAATCATGAAACAGAGGCTTTCGTTCATCGTCCAAATCCTCATCGTAGTCGGTGTGCTCGTATTGTTCTTCATCGGTATTGGTGTAGTGGCGCAATCTGCCATCATTCAGCAGCACCAGCTTGTCGGCACTCTACTCGAAAAGACGATACGAGAGTTATTATTTTTAAATGAAAAGTAAACATTTTATTTTTCTATTCAAGTTTAACTTACGCCCTGGTAGTGATAGATGGGCCAGGTTTGCATGGAACCACATGCCGGTATGCCAATGACAAATTTAAATTTCACTGGTATATTGTGCTCGCCATGATAGTTTGTAAACATCGGCTGGAAATATTCTGCAAATTAAAAATGGGAAATGTTTAAAATTGTTGATATGTCTTATTTAATTTAATGTTCAAAAATTTCACTTAGGCGTTTAGTTAATATTATTAAATAAGGTATTTAATTTTTTTGAACTATTCTTTGTTGCATATTAATTCGATCTTAAAAGTATATTTTACTATAAATCGTGTTATGGCAATTCTTTTGTTCTTTTATATCGCACTAGGACCAATATTTCAAATATTTCAATAGATCCGATCTAGCTATGAACATTTTTTCAGAACGCTCCTTCTAAGAGGCCAAATTATAGATCAAAATATTGTTGTTGAGTCTAGGATTTGGAGTATAGACTTTTCGGCTAAAATCATATTTTTTCGTAAAAAAGGAAAACTTTATTTATGACATGTGGCATACCACATGAGAGGTTAGAATGTAGCTATTAGAATCGGTTTATAATAATTCTTAAATTAGACTAAACGTTATAAAATTAAAATGAGATTTTTACAAAGTTTGAGTAGTTAACATTTGATATTTTGGTTAATACTCTTCAATCCCACTATCATTTTCTTCCGCTATTGACTGCATTTACTCGTATTTATTACATTCGTTTAAAATGACCATTTCCAGCGCAGAAGCACAGACGAAGAGTCAGACATACAGTTAGACATCAGTTCAGTGTACTCGCATCAGCGTCGTATAAATACCGACGTACATATACAGTATAAGTACGCCTATTATGGTCCAGTCTATTTTTGCTTGATTAATGCTATTAAAATGCATCGTTTTTGTTGTTGTTGATTTGCTACAAACAAAAACAATAAAAAAAACGCATGCCAATTGTTTGACACAAATAGCCTCAAAAGTAGACAGAAGACGTCTTCAGCAATTTTATTGCAGCATTCAGCGTGTATTTGTTGTTGTACTCGTACAATGGGTCCATAAATATTAACACTTTAATTGCATTGCAAAAAGAAAAAAGAAAAAAATGAAAAACAAACAGTTCAATGAAAACAACACCGGCGAGCTGATTAACTTGGCCGACGCTCAACTACCCTGCTTTGGAGATTTATGTTATTTATAATCCTGACTATACGAAGGTGGTCCAATAAGTACTTAGCCTAAAAAAGAAGATCGAAAAGTCTCCTTTTAGCTCGATTAGCTTGATCCAACGAGGCTCCAATTTCTTTAACCGGTCTGAAAAATAAGTTTTCTTAATCTGAGCTTTTCTTGTAGTACGAGTATTTCTAAACATTTTAAACTAATTTTTCAATTATTTAGAATTTCTTTACAAACATTTGGTGAACCGTTAAAAAACGTTTCCCAAAGTTTAAATTAAAGAAAAACTATAAATTCCGCTTAAATCTTTGTTATTTTTCTGCTGTTTGACGAATGTCAAAATTGACATAAATGCATTTTTATAACTAGTGAAATATATTTAAAAAGCAATGCAACTCCTAAAATATAAATATTTAACTTAAAGTTGTCATATATTTAAAAAAAAATCGTTATTCATCTCATATTAGTAAATAATTCTTTAAGCTCGACTGGCTGCGGCGGACGCCACATGACTAATTCGCATTGTTACGGCTCAATTTGGTTACGGCTGCTTGAAAAATTATCTTTTTTTAATTTGTGTGTGATTGTGTGTGTGTGAGTGTATTTGCGTGCGTGTGGCTTGTAACATGAGCTATTGCCAATTCGTTGTGGCGCGCTTAAAGCGTGATTTTATTTGTGGTAAACGAATTCATTTGACTACAACAAAAAAGTGAAACATTTTGGTTTATTTTGATGCAAAAAAGAACCAACGAAAAACAACAACAACAACAAAGTGCAACCCCTTTTTCGCTATCAACAAAAAATTCAAATAATAAACCAGCCGCTAAAAAGGGTAAAACACACACACACACACACACAAACAAAAAACTTGTTTAATGTTTGATTTAATTTTTAACGCTCGTGCATTTGCCACCACAGTAAATGAGAGTTATGTACATATGTACAAATATGTTTACAGTTAACATTGACTTTTGTAATGCAAATTCTGAAGTTTGCATTTTCATTAATTTGATTTGTTTTTTTTTTTTTTTTCATCTTTAATCAAATATGATCAGTTGGCATTTTTTCTGATGCATCTGTCTGGCTACTTTTGAAGCTTTCAAATGCAACGTTTGGGCACACAGGCGTTGTGTATTTCAAATATTATTTTTTCTTTATCTATATAGATATATATATTGTATAAACGTGGGTGGTCCGATAAATACTTAGCCTATAAAAGAAGAACGAAAATTCTGAAAAAGTGGTTAATTATTTCTCAGCATAATCTCCTTTTAGCTCGATACACCCATCGATGCTCCAACTTCTTTGAACCCTTTTAACGTTTTCTCGAGGTCTGCACAGTATGCCTCCATTGGGCGGTGAGGCTAAGTATTTACTAGACCATCCTCGTATATATTTATATACTTATACATACATACATACATACATACATACATACATACATACATACATACATACATACATACATACATACATACATATGTATATCGCTGTCAAAATACACAAAGGAGAAGCAAAAACATTAACAAATGGTAACAGAATTATTAAAAATGGTTTTGTTTGTATTTTTAAATTTTTGGCTTTAATTCTCTTACTTAGGAAACTGTAAAAAAGTGCTTAGGGCCATTGTGCATTTTCGCAAAGATTTGTTTATGTATATTTGATTTGTTTATTGTATATTTGATTTCTAAAATATCATTGCTTGAGCATTATTTTTGTTTATCGATTTTTATAATTAAAGCCTCAGCAAATTCTTAACCTAATTTGCTTTGAATGCCTTAATTTTATTAACTTGTTTGTTTTTCAAATTACAAAACCTTTTACAAAATTTCGCATTTAAAAATGCATTTATACAAATACTCGGTAAATCCAAGTATTCAAATCTCAATATTGATTTATATTGTTAAATGTTACCTTTTCATATCAAACATTTTTCATGTCATGAATTTTCAAATTTAATATACCCCCCATAAACAAATCCCGCCCACTTCCAATAAACACTTCCGCTCTGTTTTGTTGTTGTTGTTTGGTTTTGTTATTTGACATACTTAATAAATCTCTCTTTAAAAAACTGTCGGTCACTCAAGTGAGTCAACGCGTTTTGGTATTATTGGATAGCAATTAGAAATAGTATTGAGCATAGTCGAACCGCCAACGAACGACACGTGCGTTACCAACGACAACAATTAGTACAAAAAAAAAATACAAAAAAAACACCGACCACCCACACCCTGCGACAACTTCATCGATTTCTGACTTCCACCATAAATTACTCACTCAAAAATCAACCGATTTTTAAGCATATTTTCCAATCGGCTGGGCCTAACGCTTTCTACTAATAAAACGACACTTAAATAAATCAAATATTCATTCCATTTACCGCTTTCGTTGACTTGAGTGCACACCGAATCGACGTGGATTTCGAATTTTTCGCAACACTTATTCACCAAGACGACATTTTCATCGTCTGCCGCCAAATTGGCAGCATGCCGACGCTGTAGCTGTGAATATTTTACATCTATGGTTGTTGTACTCGCTGTTTGTTGTAATGTTGACAACAGCGCGAGCAGGACTAGTGACAGACTAAGACCATAAGAATTGGTTTCGAATATTTCGAGTCGCTTAATTGACGTTCGGCGCATCGTTGTTGTTATTATTTATATTTTTTTTTATTTTCTATCGAAGGGAAATATTCGCTGCTGCTATTACTGTTGTTGTTGTTGTTGATGATCGCGTTTTCATCTGTGCGCGACAATAGTTGTCAACGCCTACTGCGTCATCGTTTCGAGCCACAACTAAAACTTTAAAAAGCCGGTTTTCTGCCTCGTCGTCGTCGTCGTCGTTTATTTGTAGCATTAAAACATGATCATGACTTTTATGCCAAACACGCTTGAATTCCACTCGGTTTTCTTTTTGTTTTTGCTTTTTGCTGTTTTGTTTTTCTTTATTTCGGCTTTGTAGAATTTATTAACTGAAACACTCACACGAGCGCAATTTTGTTGTATCTCGCGCGTAATTATAAACTGCAATTTTTTCTTTGTTGGAATTTGTAGCGGCGTTTCGAAGCGATTCTATTAATTAAAACGCTTCACGCGATTTTATTTGTTTTGCCTTGTTTTAAAATTTAATTAAAGCATTAAACAAACAAAAAACGAACAAACAAACAAATTACAAAATCTTACTAAACTATTCTTTGAAACAACTAAAAAAAAAGTAGGCAGACAGACAGACGACAAACAGTATTTAACCGCACAACTCTCAACTCTCCGTTCCTTAACGAAATAGCCAACCGACTAAACTAAACTCAACACGACTCGACTCAATTCAACTGAACAACTGACATTTTGCACAATGACTTCTGGATTTCCTCTATTTCTCTCCCTTTTAAGCACACACACACACACTCATAAATAATAGTGTAGACTTTTCTCCCGGCACTTACTCACCCGATTCGTTTTTGAATTGGAGTCGTTGAAGCCGGTCCACAGTGGAAGAGTTTAAGAATTATGACGATACAAAAACATAATCAATAATTACATTAAAAATAATAATAACAACAAAAATAATTATAGATAAATATTATAAATATAAATGATAATTAGAAAAGGAATACCAAGTAAATTTCTTTGGTTTTTAATTAATTATATTTTAAATAACGATTTTTTTTAATATATGTAGAATCGAATAAAAATTCAAAATTTGATTTTTGTTATTTTTTTACAAACAGACAAATTGAAACTCTTTTTTATAAAATAGACACGCCACTGTATGGCCCTTAGCACACTATCAAACTCACAGACCGTTGGAGACTCACTCTCTCTCTCTCTCTCTCTTTCCGTGTCACTCTACCTTCCCTTTATTAAGCACGGCTTTAAGAAAAAGAAAAAACTGCTCGTCTCTCGATTTTGTAATTGAAAACGGAAACCGGCAATGATGAATGTTTGAAGTACTACTTTGTGCTTTTGTCCGCATTCTGCGTTTTGTATCTTTTGTTGTATTTTGATAAAGTGATAAGCGACATTTTCGCTCGACATTTTATTCACATCTGCAGCAATTGCGGCAGTTGCAGTTGCTTCAATTCGAATTTTTAAATTAAATTAAACTAAATTAGGCTAGACGTTGCGAGTACTTTGTATGTAGGTAGGCACGTCTAAATTTAAAGGCTATTGACTTTTTCACTACACACACACACCGTGTATCGTGTATCTTCTCGTGCCTGTCTCGCACATTTGTCAGCACCACCTCAACTCCGCCTGCCGTTTTGACTGTTGCCGCGTGTTTAGTCCCTTCCGTAACAATAACATAGATTTCTGCTTGAATAAACATTCGTCTTACCGCTTTCGCTTAACTAAGGCAAGAAGAGGCAAGCCTCCATCTGCTACCTTCGCCCGCTCACACAACAGCACACTCGACAACAACCGGGCGCTCAAACGTCTCTTTCATACGTGCCTGCTCCTTCATATATGCCGGTCGTCTAGAACTTTTATAATACACGTATTTCGTTAGCACACGCTAAGGACTCCTGTTCACTCCAATCTACTTAGTTCCTTGATTTTTGTTTTATGTTTGTTTTTTGCTTTTCAGCTTGCATGTTATTCGCGACTATAAATATTCCCATAAGACTCCCGGGTCTGCCTGCCCACCATTCATCCCGTTCTGTTTTTTATTTCTTTGTTTCTTCTTATTTTCGCTGTCTGTATTTTTGGGCTTGACTATTTTTCGTTTGGTTGTAACAATTTTTTAACTTGGCGCAAATGCATTTTTCATGTCGCGGTTGAAGTCTACACCCCAAAGTTGTGGAGATTTGCGTGTTTTTCCGTATTTTCTGCATGCTCTTAAAGAGTTTAAATTTTAGATTTTATGTGCTGTGGAGTTATGTTTTCGGTCGTATGAATGATGACGTAGTATTTCGTTTCGTGTGTGCTTGTGCAGGTGCAGCACCTGATTTTGTGTGTGTCGGAATTTTCCTGTACAGGTTGTAGAAATAACAACGGAAGGCAGTGTTCCGCTGAATGGGTTCTAGAAGCGCACACCACACAGTGGCGTTTTCATTATGAGTTTGTCCACTGTATTATTGCCTATTTTAATTGCCCAATTTGTCACTTATAACTTTTGACATGAAAGTACCATCATTACCATCATACTAGAATGACTTCTGGATCACCAATTATATTAGGTGTTTCATGTTTACATTTTTTTAATCTATTTTTGGAATACTTTGACTTAAACCATTCTTAAATAGCCCAGATTTAGTTTAAAAGTTCCTGTCCTCAAATTGATTCCGATCAGTTACTACATAAACACGTTCCATCACAACCTTTTCAGCTTCTAGATATGCTGAAATTCTATACGCGCTTTGAGATCAACGATGTCACCGGCGATTCGCTCACTGATCACGATATGACTCAATTGCATTACAAGAAGATCACCTCCTTACAACGTGCCGCATTTGCTAAGTTTCCAAATCTCAAACTGTTTGCATTGTCCAATGTCGCGTCTGTGGATACACGCGAGTCGCTTGAAAAACACTTTGGTGCACTAGACGCCAAGGCGCTTAAAGAGATTGCCTCTTTTCTGAATCTGGTGCCAGAAGATCTGCAATCGCCATTCGAATGGCATCGTCTGGATGAGGACTTTCTTAAGGAGTTGCTAATAACACGTCACGAAAAACGCTGTTCCCAGCTGGAAGCGCTCAACGAGATGCCATTGTATCCTACCGAGGACATTATCTGGAACGAGAATATTGTGCCCACAGAGTATTTTTCGGGTGAAGGTTGTTTGGCGCTGCCCAAGCTCAATTTACAGTTTCTGACGCTGCATGATTATCTGCTGCGGAACTTTAATCTCTTTCGCCTGGAATCGACCTATGAGATACGACAGGATATCGAAGATGCCGTCAGTCGCATGCTGCCTTGGCAATCCGAAGATGGCGACGTTGTATTTGGCGGTTGGGCGCGTATGGCTTTGCCAATAGCCTCATTCGCGGTCGTCGAAGTTGCTAAACCGCACATTGGTGAAAAGAAGCCGTCACGCGTTCGCGCCGATATTTCAGTGACATTGTCGGTTCGCAAAGAAATCAAAGAGGAATGGGAAAACCTACGCAAGCACGATGTTTGTTTCTTGATAACTGTGCAGCCGACGCAACCGTATGGTAGTAAATATAAGCCACGTGAGCCTTTCATACCACAAGTTGGTTTGGTTTCTGTGCGTGGCTGTGAAGTTGAGGGTATGCTCGATTCTAATGGTCGTGTTATAGAAGATGGGCCTGATCCACGTCCCATGCTGCCGGGTGAACAGCGCACATATCGGGTGTGGTTGGATTCGAATCAGTATCGTTTAGATATGGATGAATTGCAGGAGGGCGCTGATGATGTCTACGAGGGTTTTAACATAATAATGCGTCGCAAACCAAAAGAGAATAACTTCAAGGCTGTGCTGGAGACGATACGCCACTTAATGAACACGGAATGTGTAGTGCCGCCATGGCTGCACGATATACTGCTCGGCTATGGGGATCCAAGTGCAGCGCACTATAAACACATGCCCAATCAGGAGCGCGATTTGGACTTTAATGATACCTTTTTAAATTTTGAACATCTTCAGCAAAGTTTTCCGGACTATGAAATAAAGTCTGCTATCAAGGATGAGGAGAAGGATAAACTGGTGGCACCTTTTCGTTTGACATTCGAAGATATTGCCGAGAACCAGGATGACGACGATGACGATGCGGATGAGAACAATGACACAGAAATGACCAACGCTTTGCCGAAATCTATCATAGTGAATCCCTATGTATTTCCTAGTCGTGGTCCTTATGTGGCCAATAAACCGAAACAGTACGTAATCATTATTTTTGAAATTGAATTAGAATTAAAACTAATTTTTATTTTGTAATCAAATTATTTAGAAACTCTGTGCGTTTCACGCCCACCCAAATCGAGGCTATACGCGCCGGCATGCAGCCAGGTCTGACGCTGGTTGTCGGTCCGCCCGGTACCGGTAAAACCGATGTTGCTGTGCAAATCATCTCGAACCTATACCATAATCATCCTAACCAGCGTACGCTGATTGTAACGCACTCCAATCAGGCACTGAATCAGCTATTCGAGAAAATTATGGCGCTAGATATTGATGAGCGACACTTGTTGCGTCTCGGTCACGGCGAAGAGGCGCTCGAAACGGAAAAGGATTTCAGTCGCTATGGACGCGTCAACTATGTGTTGGCTAAGCGCATCGATTTGTTAGGACGCGTTCAAAAACTACAAGAATCATTGGGAGTGCGCGGCGACAATGCGTACACCTGCGAAACGGCTGGTTATTTCTATCTCTACAATGTTATGGCACGTTGGGAGAAATTCCAACAACAAGCAGCTGCCGTTTCGGCCGCGGAGGACGCAACCGTTTGGCGCGCTACCTTCGAGAAGGAGTTTCCGTTTACAAAATTCTTCGCCGATGCACCACAGCCACTCTTCCACGGTGATTCCTTTGTTGAATACATGGAAATAGCAAAATCTTGTTATCGTTATATTTCGCACATATTTACCGAACTCGAAGAGTTTCGTGCATTCGAGTTGCTGCGCACTGGACTCGATCGCTCAAAATATTTGTTGGTTAAAGAGGCCAAAATCATTGCGATGACTTGTACGCATGCGGCACTCAAACGCAAGGAGCTGGTGAATTTAGGTTTTCGCTATGACAACATACTAATGGAGGAGTCGGCGCAGATTCTGGAAATTGAAACATTTATTCCGTTGCTGCTACAAAATCCAATGGACGGTTTCAATCGTCTGAAGCGTTGGATAATGATCGGTGATCATCATCAGCTGCCGCCTGTTATTAAGAACATGGCATTCCAGAAGTACTCAAACATGGAGCAGAGTCTCTTTACACGTCTTGTGCGTTTGGGTGTGCCCACGGTCGATTTGGATGGTCAGGGTCGTGCGCGATCGAGGTGAAATTCATTTGAAATTGATTTTGAAATAGTTAAAGTTTTTTTTATAAATAATTGTTTTTATATTTTTGCAGCATTTGTTCGCTTTACAAGTGGCGCTATAAGAAACTCGAAGATTTGGCGCATATATTCGAGCGTGATGAGTACAAAAAAGCAAATTCGGGCTTTGTGCACGACTATCAGCTCATTAATGTTGAAGATTTCAATGGCGTCGGCGAGACGGAACCGAATCCATACTTTTACCAGGTAATATTTGTATTATTGTTAAACAAAGCTAAAACAAAAGTTTCTTAAATTAATTGAAAATACATTTTACGAAAATAGAATCTCGCCGAGGCTGAATACGTTGTCGCCGTCTACATGTACATGCGTCTGCTGGGCTACCCGGCCGAAAAGATTTCCATACTGACCACTTATAATGGTCAAAAGCATTTAATACGCGACGTCATTAACGTGCGCTGTGGCAACAATCCACTGATTGGCTGGCCGCACAAGATAACCACTGTTGATAAGTATCAGGGTCAGCAAAATGATTACATTCTGATTTCGCTGGTGCGCACTAAAGCGGTAGGACACTTGCGCGATGTGCGGCGTCTTGTGGTGGCAATGAGTCGTGCACGCCTCGGATTGTATATCTTTGGGCGAGTGGCGTTGTTTAAAAACTGCTTTGAGCTGCAGCAGACATTTAAATTGGTGAGTTTAAAAATAGTTCCAGGATTGACAAAAAATTAATTTAAATAAAAAAATTGCAGTTAACCAGTCGGCCGCAGTATTTGCAACTGTTGAACGACGAAACCTATCCCACAACGCGTTTGACCACGGACACAATTAGCAACGATGTCAAAAATATCGAAAACATGTCACAAATGGCCGAATATGTCTTTGAAATGTACATGAAGCGCATGGAAGAGATTAAGGATCAACTACCCAGCGAAGCTGATATGCAGATGTATGAAAATTTGCCACATGAAAATGCAGAGCAGGAGGTGACTGACGCTTTGGAGACAGCGGATAACAGCGAACCGCCAACAAAACGTAAAGCGAAAGAGCCTAAAAGCAAGGAATCAGCTGCAGCAACTGCAAAAGCCTTCATACCGACGCCGATTGTCAACGAAATCGATGCTGATGACAATAGAGCGCACGAAGCGCAAGCGGTCGTCCAACCTAAGACAGTCCAAGTGGAGGAAAAACAAACTGAAATTGTGGAAGCAGAGACTGCCGCAGAGTAATTATTAAGTTTTAAATGAATTCAAGTACTATTAAAGTCAATAAAAAAATTAACAAATATATTTAAAAAGCTACAAATTATTTTAATATAAAATCAATGTTTTAAAACACAGATAATCTAAAAATAAATTCACATCCAGTCAGGTTTACTTCTTAGGCGCCGTTATGCCCTCCAGTTGCGCCTTCAGTTGTGTGTTTGTTTTCTTCAAGAACGCCACCTCCTCGGCGTATTTCTTCTCTTCCGATTGGCGCAATTCAGCATTGCGACGTTCGGCCTGTTCGTTTTTGATCTTCATGTCCGCAATGATTTCCTCAAGCGTTTCCTTGTCTACCTCAAGCGTCTTGACGCGATCGCGTAACATTTCCTTTTCTTCGTGCGCTTGCAACGCTTTTCGCATGCCAAACGCCACCGAGCTGCAGTACAGCGTCTCGTAAGCTTCCATCGACATGGCGATCTCATCACGTATGCGCAGCAGCAGGAGGCCACGTTCGGAACAGTTGATAGTAACCTCTCGTATGATTTCATCTGGAGGGGGTGATTCAAGAATAATTCAAATAAATGTAAAACCAACTGAAATCGATTTGGGTTCATTTACCGAAACATTGCGAATAAAGTTCACGGCGTATGGGACAAATGCCAGTTTCACGAGCCTGTGTCTGCTGTAGGCGCGTGTCGAGCATTTCCTGTAGATTAATAACATCTTGACGTGTAGCAGGCGTGCTCGAGACCTAAAGTTGGTGCAGACATTTTTGCAAACTATAAATGTTGTATCGAAATTATCAGAAATTGTTTTTCTATTTTACCGTCTGTTGCCAGAGCTGACCGTCGTCTTCCCAACAGCGTGGTGGTAAAATTGAATTTAAAATCTCTTCCGTTTCCTTTTTGCTGTCGAGTATGGCGCCCGCGGTTTGTGGTCGTTTAAGTTCCTGTTTTTAGTAAATTAATTCGTTTTGAAAACATGAATCAATTAAATCATTGAGAACTCTTACCAAATCCGTGGGTATGCCCTTTTTGTCCGGATGCTTTACTACCAATACCGGATTGTTGTAACGCACCAAGGTTTGAAATTGGCCCACCGTATTTTCGTCTTCCATTGTTAGCGTTTAAATTCGTTAAAAGTTTATTAAGTTTTAATTTATTCGAACGCTGTAATTTTTACAAAATAAATGTTGATTTTTTTAACTTGACGTTTTTATTTTTTAATTAACGTCTTGATTTTTTAAATTTAATGAAGCGTTGTATTTTATTTACTGCAGAAATGCCTTCGGTTGGAAAAATATTTTTTTGTTGATTTGTTTAGTTTGAAAGCAGTTTGATGTGCAGCGTCGTTACTAGTAACCGTAAAAGGAAATAGCACCGCAGGTGGAACTTAAACTTGCGTTAATCTTAATCGAGCGTGAAAAATTGTAAATATGGATAAATATAAATAATTGCTTTGAAAGGTAATTGTAATAAGGTTAAAAAAATAAATTTGTTAGACTTGATTACCAAGCGCTTCCTTTTCATCAATAATCTATTTACTGCAACATAAATTATGTTTGGACCAAACGTGGACGACGCTTACGACTATGACATTCGAATGTAGTTAAAGGTAACTAATAATAGTCGAACAAAATTTCTGATAGAATGTGTCAACTACGACGAATTTATTTTTGACTAACTCTTTTTCGAATATAAAAATACTTCAACTCAGTTAAATTCAACGATTTTTCTTGGAAAATTAAAAAAATTTTATAAACAAATTTAATAGAAAGCCTTAGTATTTAGTATATATTATTTATTTATATAATGTTTGTAATAAATATAAGAATTGCTTGATACGTCTTTGCGTGGTAAATGATGGTAAATCCAAAATTTTTGTATTTAAAAATGTGCTTCACATCTGAATAAACAACTTCGTTTAAACTTGCGATCTTTTATTTTTTTGCTTATTCATATTATTTATCAATAAAATTTCTTTATGGTAGACCTTCTGTAAAAAATTCGATGACCATTTAAAATAACAAACAAATTTTTTTCATAAATTAAACAAAAATGATATATTCAAACAGCTTTTTCTAATACTGTTTCCAAGTCTTAAATCATATAATATAAAACAATGTGTGAGTACCCTTTTGTTGTACAAGCACATTATTCGATTGTCAGTGGAATAACGATAACTTCTGCTATCGACAAAGCAGTCGATTTGACATCTCTAAAAATTAGAGTTGCGCCAATTTCTCTCGTAAACAAATAAAAATAAAAGAAATTGGCAAGGAGTTAAAATAAATTAAAATATTTTTATAAATTTGTAATACACACTGGAAATGGCCTTCTACAATGAAAACGTGGGCGTGAGTATTGTACCCAGCAGGCGGAAACGCGAGTGCGACTTTTTCAAAATAACCTACAAGTTCTAAATCAATTTACGAAAATCTTCGTTTCTTTAGAATCGCATATTGGAACTGCTTAACTATCCAATACTTGACCGTTGTGCGGAACTGGCGATGCTCTTCGACCGCTGTAGTTTACGCGAGCTGCAGGACATTTTTCCGACAGTTGTGAAATCGGTGTTCGGCATTGGAACCGGCGGTTTGGGATGGGGAATGCGCGCTACAACCAAAGAAAACGCGCCGCATTGTTTTGATATGTTGCATGATTTTTTTTCGCCGCTTGGACCTATGTTTCGTTTGTGTTATCGTCTGCTCAACGATGCGATTAAGTTTGAGTTCAATTTGGAATTGCTGCCGGTGAGTATTGTAGATTGATTAATAATTGAAGCCTTAGTATAAAAGTAACGTATTGGACAGTTTTAAATAAATTCCATTCAATATATTCCATATTATTTTCAGCACAAAGTGGCAGAAATGATGCAATCCGGCCAGTATTCAATGTTCTATGCTGATCTCATCAATATCGATCCCTTCCGGCGGCAGGTTAGCTCCCTGTCGCTGAATGCATTCGACTACTATGTCCTCCACTTCGTCATACACGCCACATTTCCCTTGCATAAAATGTATCCTGCAGCGCTGCAAGTGCACAACGAGCGTATGAAAACAGTTTACTTTTTCCTAACTGCCGAATACTTGTGCACCTTTCTGCCCAGCAGTCCTGATGGCGTTGTGATGCCGACAAATATTTGCGCGACAGTAAAAGCACCACAACCAATGCCCGTCCAGCCGATGCAACCGATGCGCTCCCCAAAATATTTGAAAATTCCCAACTCATCGAGCCTGTATGTGGGCGCAGGCGGATCTTCGGCAACGGCAGCTGCTGCACAGGCTGCAGCTCGCAACACAGAGTCGCCACGTGCGCATGCTTGGCGTACCGAATCGGTTTTGCATTTTTTCATTGACACTTGGTTGCGCTACGACATTGATGAAGCGCGCGTAAGTTGTGGAAATTTGTAGAGAAATTTTAAGCACATTTCAAATAATCAAAATTGTATATTTAGGATCTGCCCAGTAGTGAGTTCATACGCGTCGTACGTATTCTCGTTAAACAAACGCACACTTTTGCCAATTCGGCGCCTATCGATCAAACGGCTATGGTAACTTTGCGCAAAATAGCGCAACCCATGATGAAGGCACGCATTTATCCGTTTCTCAAGAGTATCATTGGTCGCTGGCCACTAGATAGTTCGTTGTCTGTGGTGCTGGAACTGTGGTTGAGCTATATACAGCCTTGGCGGTACACTTGCATGTGGCAAAATAATAGGTAAACTAAAAAATTATGATTTTTGTTTAACAAAATTTATTACAATCTAAAATTTAAAACAAAAATTAAACTTTTAAATTATCTTCCACAGTGCAACAAATATTGAGATTCCAATAAACAATCGGTTTGACAATTTTATCGCAGAAAATCTTGTAATTTATACACAAATATTTGTGCATATTTTACCGCGTTTTGAGCGACTGGACTTTACTTCGTTTCGGAACGTTATAATGTTGCATCGTTTAGTGAAGGTAAGCTGGAGAATTATACAAAAACATCAAAATTAGATTTTAGTCATTTTAAAATCATTTTATTTTTTATTAGGTTTTTAGTCAGAGCACATTACCAAAAAGACTGTACCAAGCTGAACAATCTTATGCGGGCAACAACTCTTTTGGTTTCGATTCGCCACAGAAGCACTCTACCTACATAAGGTATTTAATTAAATTTTTCAATCCTTACTGACAATTGTAATTGATTTCAAAATGTTTCAAAAGGCACAACACTTCTTCGGGCGCTTGCGAATGGGACACATTCTTTCACGAGGAAATGTATACGCAAATGTTTGGCACTGCACTTCAAACTGAAATTGAGCAATTCATTAAAACGGTATACATCTCGCGCATGTATGTGCAACAGGAAATTAATTCTATACGACGTGACCTGCTGGAAAGGCGTAAATCTTTCGGTTTCTTTAAGAAGATTTTCTCTAGTTTGTTCGAAGATGTCTCGCCGGCGGAAATTAAATTACAGGAAATTGTTAAGATACCAGACATACTCGATTTGGCAATTCGTTCGCTCGGCACAATGTTTAACGTACGTTTGAGTTGTTCGAATTTTTATAGATTTTTAATATAAAATTAACCGTTCTACTTAAATAGGTGGAGTTGCCTAACATTTCGATGGAACAAATTGAACCGCGCGAACAAAGCTTTTCGCAGGTGAACTTTTCACTTTATGATAATAGCGATTATTTGGATTTTTCTAAAGTGTCGCCATTGCAGGTAAATAAATTTTAATTTTTACACATGATATTCAAAATTTAAAAACTTTTTGGTTTTATGTTGCAGATGAGAAACAACATGGCCAATATTAAGGCCACAATTGATCCTGCGCTGTTTCCAATACAGACTCACGAATGCAAAATTCTTGTACGATTTTTACATCAGGTTTCGTGCAAAATTAATGAAATGGTTTGTACTGTACTTTTATTTTATTTGAGAAAATAATTGATAAACAATTTCAAATTTAATTTCTCTGAACTTCTTTTCAGTACGGCGATGAACTGCAAGCTTGTTGGAATCGTTCAGATTTTTTGGGTAAATTTACGCGTCAAATTTTAAATCCGCCAATGACGGCGCAATGGTTTGACAAACCTAAAGGTAATTTCTATCATTTAATTACGATTTTGTTTAAGTGTTTAATGGAATTTTGAATTTTTAGGCGTCAGTGAGTTATGCGAAGAGCAATTACCCGCCAGAATCTGTTTGCGTCCGTTAGCGTCGTTTAAAGTTTTAGCGCTACTAGCCCTATCTCTTATCATTGGACACCTTATGTGGGGTGCACCGAGTTACGGCCCAATGTCAGTGTTTTTAATATTTGTTATATATCTGTTTATACTAGCGATACTTTCATAAATTGTTGTTTTCGTATTTATATTATATTGAGGGACTTATAAAACAAATTAACAACAAATCAAATTGTAATTTAAAAAAAAAAAGAAGAAATATTTTTGTTATGACATTAAATGATTAAGCATTTTCGCAGCCGCGTATTCGAATTGCCAACTGCAATGGTTGACTCGGCACAGTTACAAGACGCAGTACACAATCGATTGGTTGAACATTTGTACATTTAAGATAAAAGTTATTTGCAATCTAAAATGGAAATAAATAAAATTCAAAAGATGCTTCTTAGTATACATGTTAATAAAACCTACAGCAGCAATTAACGAATGCATTTGCTTTGTTGCAATTTTTTTTCCAATACAGGAGCGGATGCCACTTGCGAATGGCAAGGAGCCTTGTGCTTTAAAAACATCATTTGTGCCTTTATTATGCTGCCAACGTTCTGGGTTCACAATCAACGGATCAGAAAAGTGTTCAGCATCTCGTCCGGCTGTGTAAAGCGACAACAGTACGAGCGTCTAAAAATCTCAGTGTGAATAAAAATGAAATTTAAAGAAAAAAAATCTACAACGTACATCCTTTTCAATGTGATAGCCATCGATAACAGCGTCTGTCGCCAAATAGCGTCCGATGAAGGGTGCTACTGGATACAGGCGAAGAGTCTCTCTAATCAGGCCACGTACTAATAGCTTCTCATCGTCGCCATCAACAGCTACTTCTACGGCCAAGCGATGCTGCAGTTCAGAGTCTTGTGCCAACAAGTATAAAGCCCATTCGCTGGAATAGGCAGTCTACAAACGTCAACATGTTGTTCAGTTTTAGGCTATTTATTTTAATTTCATTGTAAAAGGACTAACCGTATCACCAGCTGCTATGACAAGATCAACAAAAATACGTTTCATTAGATCTAAAGACATGTCTGCAGCTTTGAGTTTGAAAAATAGTGAATCGGTTTTATCGACATTGCCGACACTATTGCCATGCAAAGCAACAAACATATCAATTATTTCCGATCCTTTCTGCAAGACTTCTGAAACGCTCTGTTCAAATTGTGACCATATCTTCATGTTCAGAGCTTTCGCCAGCCGCGGTGGAAAATTCATTAGCAATGAGCTATGCTCGAAAATCTTGTGCACATTGCGAGCGAAATCATTTAATGCCAGCTCGATTTGAAGGTGCGTTGAAGTGGTGCCGCCAAACATTATGGCGCAAATAACTAATCGGATGAGATTTATGTATAGTAGTTTTAAGTAATATAAGGGAATTAAAACTACCATCTATTGCCCAACGATAGAGCTGCTGTTCCAAATCGATAATATTCACGTAAGCACCACGCTCCTGGGTGGCTGCTTTTGTCTTCCATGCATTTACAAGACGCTGAGTGTACGCTTCGATATGTGTCTCCATCCAATCCAAATTGCCCATCAGCAATAAACGATTAAGCAAGCGACGATTGTGAGACCATTCTGCACCTTCCCTAAATCGAATAAAAAATGAAAAAAATTAAATTAAATTTGATTTAAGTTGCATCTCTTAAATAACTTACATAAAAAACAAGCCACGTTCGCATTTGTGTGTCTTGTTATACAGCGTCCAAGCGTCGGGCAACGGATGTCGCGGATACTGTCCCTCGTATAGAAAAACTTTGCTCATTAGACTTGCTGATGCGACAAAGACAGCATCCTGTGTGCCACCCAAGCGCTCGCGAAATATCGGACCGAGTTGCTGGTGTCGCCGATCGATGTATTTGTGCAATCTGAAATGCAAATGAATTTACGCTTTGATTGAAGGCGTGAGCGTTTGACTAATTTCTTTAGTTGAAATAATATTATACGCATTGAGTAATGCTAAATGGGTTTTATTCAATTGATTCCATTTAGAACTGTCTTTTAAAATTTTTTTTATTTATTTTTTTTTATCAGTAAGCTTTTAAAATATATACTTTGTATTATAATTCCATTTAATCCTAGAGTATTTAAAATGTTATTTTAGAAGCTCAACTTCAGATGTACTACTTCTATCAGACAGCCAGGCAGCTTTTAAATTTCTTATAAACTTCTCATTCCAATCAAAGCTGGACTGCGTTTATCTTAAGCTTCTCAACACCCTAGCAGCGAGAAATTCTGTTACTCTGATATGAAATGAAATAGCGGACTTTTTCGCAAAGAAAGATGCAGAAACTACGTTCAAAGATCCGGAACCCTTTTGTGGGGTAAATATTAGCTTTATAAATAACTTGATACGTGTATGGTAAACGGGTATCCTGCAGGCAAGTAGACTCATTGACACAGTACATAAATAGGTAGAAGCTATTCGTAATCATAGCAGAAAGGACATTAAACTCTGCACTGAACTATTAACAGGACACTGTCGACTCAATCACCATCTGAAGAAAATATGAGTGATTGGAAATGATGCATGCCCACTCTGCCAAAAACATGTTCTTTGCACTTGTCCAGCAGTGGCTAGACGCAGATTTAACTACCGAGGTAGTGGGATTCTAATTCCAAATCATATAGTAAACAATTATAAGATTGCATTTGTAGAGCAACGAAATTGCAAAATAGATCTTTTAGTTCGCAGTGCTCCTTTAGGCTTTTATTTATTTATAATAATAATAATAATAATAATAATAATAATAATAATAATAATAATAATAATAATAATAATAATAATAACTACTTACTGTGGTGCCGCTCCCGCAGCAATTAAATCGAACAACGTTCCGACCAATGGTAATCCTTTAGGCTGTGGTATCTGCCGTTGTAGCTCGTCTACCGTTGCATTTGATTTCTGGCTGCTTGTCCTGCCATCGCATGCGATGTTCAATAAATTAAAATTTTGTAAAATCAACAAAAACTTTAGCCAAACGCTTCGTAATGCTCGCAGCGCCCACGAGAAAAACGCAAACGTCTTTAACATTCTGATGGCGCGTAATTAAATTTGAGAATGAATGCTGCTGGTTCGGCGAATTTTATGCACCATTCATGAAAAAGTTTTGCTTTTCGTTTCCAATTGTTTTTGTTGTTGTTGTTTTTGTTTTAATACATATCCGAAAAGAAAGAAAAAGTAATGCAAAGCACTTGATGTCTGGGCTAATGAACCGTCGCGTTTGCCTTTGCCTTTGCGACTTAATTGAAATCCGCGCGCGAACGTGAACGGTCGATTACAATAACAATAACACCAACGTATGGTACTGATGTTAAAATGCTTTTGTGGCGTGGTATCTTCGAGGTCTGACTGGTGTCTTGACGCGTTCACAACTCGAGCCTATCTGAAGTGAACTAAACTTAAGTCAAGAATATGAAGCGAATAAAAGGAGAAAAAATACGATTATATTAAAAAAATGAAAAAAAACAAACAAATAAAAAACCCAAGCGAGATACACTTCGTCTTCTTTTGGTCAATGTTTTATTTATTTGTTAAGACTTATCGAAGGGTAAGATACATGGAAGATGTACGGCTGGAATACTGATATCGCATAACAAAACGAAATAGAAACTGATTGTCGAAAGTCAATTAAAATCAAAGACTCACGCAACGAAAAAAAAACAAACAACAACTTTTCCGCTACCTGAGCAAACGCTGTCGTCGTATGTTAAGATAAAAAGAGGATTAAGACCATTTGTTGGAGAAGGTACTAAGTACTAATGTGCGTTTGGAAATTGTGAAAATGATAAACGTGAGTTAGAAACAAAAACGTCGCTGAGTAACGGTGACCAGGTACTTTGTTGTGTTTGACAGCGCGCAAAGGCCAAGATGCCATTTACAGTGCTTTTAACTGTAAAAGGTGTTGTACAAACTATTCAGAGCATCTATAATTAGCTTTTCCAATAAGCTCAACTTTCTTCTAGAATAATCTTAACTGAAAATTCGTTTTCCATCTTGTATAATTTTATTTAAAATTTAATTAAACTAATCCGAATCGCATAAAAAGTCGAAAAACTCTTTTGTCTTTTTCTCGTCATACGCCCACAGGCGCAATCGTAACAGATTCTCTTTTTTACGCAGACGCCAGTCCACAGCACGGTGCTCTTGTATTTCCGCATCCGTGTAAACCACCTGCGCCTTGTGTCGATTGACCGCCTTAGCCACCAGCTGATTGGTCTCACTTAAGCTCTTATGCAGCAAACGTCCTTGTCGCTGGAAATGCTTAACATAGTCGTTGACAGCATTCCAGCGCGTCATATCGACGCGACAATGCACGCGTTGACAGAGCGCCACCAGCTCATCTCGTTTCATTGGGCGCCGTAAATCGCGGTCTGTGGGCGTGTAGCCTTTGAGAAAGTATCGCACCAGATTAATATCGAAATTGTTCTTCTTGACAGTGGCCGCATTTCGCTTTTTTAATTTTGTTCGCACGTTACGCATTTGGATTAACTCAAATTACAATTTGCACAATTAGAAAATATCAAACTTAAAAATTTTACTTCAACGTCACAAATGACTTCTTTCTTTTTAACATTGGCTTCTTGGGTTGCTGTTGGAAGTCAAGGTAATTTAATTTTAACTTAGTTGGAAGTAGCAGAGCAATGCAAGTGTTTCGATAGTAATAAAATAAACTAGAAACTAGTAGGAAATTATCTCCGGTATTTCAGGAACACCAACAAAGATGCTACAAAGTGCTACATGTTTTTATTAAATGTGGGCGTTGTTCTTGTAGGATCATGTCCATCACGTGAGCAGCTTTGTGGTACAACTTAAGTGCTAAATATTTAATATGAACTGGGTATCAACGCTGGAACTTTTTATTTAAGTTTTTTCTCATGGAAAGGAGTAGTTTGTATAGGATGTGGATCTTGCCCATCTTAGAACTTAGCCTGGAGAATAAGAGCTCGTATACCAAATTTCGTATGATTTAATCACTGGGACAGACAGGTAGACAAATAGACGAACTACTTCACATCGACTCAGAATCCGACACTTATTATTTGTATACATATCATATCTACCACGTCCACTTATGAGAGCTACAACTGGAAAAACAACCTCAATATAAGGTTAAAAAAATACTGGGACCATTTGAAAGAAATTCAGAATTAAAACTTTAAATTGAACCAATTTATGGTTAACACATTTTACAAATATTCCCTTTAATAAATTTATAACTTTGTTGTTTTTTTTTTTGTTTGTTTAATATATTAATTTATTATATACAGTTTTTTGACCATATTTTGAAACGGTTAAGTAACCAACTACCAACCGAAATTTTTACACAAGTTCAATAAATAACAAGTCAAATATTTCTAGATCCTGCATAATGACGACCAGTGATGAGCAGGCTGTAGAAGCGCTCAAGAGGACAATATTACAAAAGTACCGAGTATCGGATTAGATGGAACAATAAGCTGTACGCTGATATTAACATAGGCGAAAATCCAGTGTCCTCGTTTGCTGGGTCATGTCGAGTTCAGGCGAAGAGCACATTTAACACGCTATACCCAGCTTATTCATATAAGACGTAAACATCTCAGGATAAAGGATCAAGTGAAGCGCAAGCTGACAGCACTTGTTGAAGCGAATTGCCGTCAGTGCACACACAGCAGAAGCAGCTATCGCAGATTCTGAACTCGGTCGAGATCGATAAACGATTGTAACACCAACTTAAGTATTTTAAGAAATATTCCTATTGTGCTTCTTTCACAATTCGGATTTTAATAAATTCGCTCGCTATGCAACCAAAACATTTTGTTTTAAAACATACAAGTTACAATAACAAAGAACAAAGAACAAATGCCATTTTGTTTTTAATTTCAAAATTGAATCGCAATGAAGTGTAACCGACATTTGCAACACCAAACACTTTGTGTACGAACCAACAACGACAGAAACTCTTACGACTTGCCTCATTTAACAACTACGAGAGGCAGGGTAGGGACAATATCGAATTCAGTGTCCCAGTGTGCATATTGTGCGTACGCAAACAATAACAACAACAAAATTAATAACAACAGAGCAACGTAGTAAATGAGCTGCTAAGTTCAGTTGAGTTGAGTTGAGTTGTTTTGGCCGGTCCCCATTGCCGGCGTTCGAGCACACATGTTGCTTTTCTTCGGATCGGGTGGATGGTTTTTTTTTTAGTTGTTGTTGTTTTTTCATTTCATTCGGTTTCGTTGCGCCAGTTCGACAAACAATTTTAATCTGACAAATCGCTGAGCATGTTGGCAAGCAACAAACAGTTGTGTTCGGCTCGTGAAGCGGGCAAGTTGTGTGTTTTAGCAGCGTTTTCCGAGCGTTTTCGATACGGTATTTTAGCGTGCGGCGGTTTTTGTGTCTTTCTTTTTTCGAAGTGCGGCTGAGGAATGTTTAAAATTGTGGTGCCTTATTAAGTTTTGTTTCGTTTCGTTTAGTTTAGTTTCTTTTCTGTTTTGTTCTTCTTCGTTTAATTATTGGGTGCTTTTGTCTTTTTCGCGATCGCATTTGAATGAAATTCTTTTAAAAACAGAAAATTTCAACTCGATACTTTTTCGCATTGAGATCGATTGGCGCGCCTAATTTTTGTAGATACAAAACATTTTTTTCGGCATTTGCGACGCATTACACAACACTGTTGCCGCAAGCAGCGTTGTTCGTGTGCAACGCCAACCAACGGGCGGACAGCCGGTCGGACGTGTCAAGCCAGTTCACGCGTTATGTGACATTATCCGGCGGACAGAGTAAACAAGCATATATCTCCAGTTCATAGCGCCAGACTGCGGCTGACTGACTGTTTGCATACAACTCAATAAGTTGATAAAAAAAAAAATCGCTACTGATTAAATAAGGTTAATAGTAGTATTTAAAAATAAAATAGAAAAGAATCGCTCTAATAATTGCAATTCGTACGAGATTGCGTTTAAATTCAAATCAACTTTTATAGCAAAAAAATTGCGCGCTATCAAATTTAATAATACATATATATATATACAGCCTGAACTATACAAATATTTCAAACACTAAAACTTAATAAAATACTTACATACATATGTATGTATAAATTAATGAATTTTGTTGTGACCCTTCTCCAAAAACTCATTTATCTAATAGTTTACATCGTCGTTTGTTTTCAGTTTCTTTTCAAACGTCATCTCATGATTTACATACATATAAAAATTACAACCAACATGTTTATAGTCCATTCGCTGGCGTTGAGCTGACGTTTTCCTAATTACGTATGCATCTATTTTAGTTGGCCATATTGTATATTTAACATATAATTCCACAGCCAAGTCTATGTTTAGATATAAATGTCGTTTTTTTTATATTTTTTGTAAAAGGTCGTAGACCTTTAAGCGATCTCGATTTTGCAAATATTCTATCATGACTTTGTGGGCATTTCAGTTGAGTTGATAAAATCAAGAACTTATGAATTTGGTGTCTACATTTCATCGTAGAGCATTTGAAAACAACTTCAAAACTTGCCGCTGTCTGCTGTGTCTAGTTTAATACGAGTTTATGCAGACTAATCTCTTTAAAGCTTATGTTGATAAATATTTCTATCGACTAGAGTACGAACATATATCTTAACTAAATTTAGATTTAAGATAGATAACATTCGCACGTACCGTTAATAAATGGCACAGACATAAAAACTGATAACGCAATTCTTGTTGACCTATTTCGTGTGCTTTGGAATCTTAAGCGCAAAAAGATTAGCGTAGCTCCTCGTCTACAGGAAAGACAATTAAAATTACAAATAACAAAAAATGCTTTATACCTTATTGTTTGATATGCATGTATGTATGTATGTATGTATGTATGTATGTATGTATGTATGTATGTATGTATGTATGTATGTATGTATGTATGTATGTATGTATGTATGTATGTATGTATGTATGTATGTATTATTAATGAAATTTATTAGTTGTACGTACATATGTACATCGACAGCGATAATGTGTAATTTATGAAAATGCAATGACCTTGTTATCTTGAAAAACGTCAAATCATTTTGAAACATTAATCATAAATACAAAAAGAAAACAACAACAATGACTCAATATTAATCTAAAAAAGAGAAGTTTCGAAACGTATTGCGCTCTTGCCTTTGTCAAAGACGTACTCGCCACAGTGCCTGTCCATATGTAAAGATTGTGTCACCTGAATACATTTCTACACTTTCAAACAACCCTTAAGTGCTTTTGTCAGGTTGAAAAAGAAAAACAAAAGAAAAAATACCTTTGCATATCATATTTTTCTAAAATTAGAAACCTAAATTTGTAATTAACAAAACGTACTTTTATGTTATGCTCTGGGTTCCACAAAATATTTGAAATATTACAATAAACAATGAAATCGGTTTTTCATATTTACCATATTTCAGTTTGATCTGAATGGGTGCTTCTGTATTGTGTTCATCATCTAATTGGGTTAAAATACAAGGTCAATCGGGTACGCGTCATTCATTCCGTGCTGGCTATGCTCCGCCAGTTATTAAGTGCGGCATTGATAAGGCAAATTGTATTATCTTTTGTAGTAATGCACTACACAACCGATGGGCATTGACCGGTTGAAAGTTTTTATTGAAAATCGTTAGAAATATTAGGCCTAATAATTAGGGCGAAAATGTTGTAGCGGAAGTTGACATTAGAGTGGAAGTAGCGGAAGTTAACGTTTACTTATACATATGTATGTATGTATCAAGTTATATTTTGTTTATCTGCTGTAGTATATAAACTCTTTACTTTGACATTAAATTTCAATGGACCTAGAAGATATCATTCATAACCTCCCAAGTTGATTCTACTTTTTAGTAGTTCATAAAAGTTATTCTATAAATTTCCAGATTCTTATCACATATGTAATTCATGTGCTCATATGACCGATAACTGTTTACTGTTCAAATGTCTTTATTTATATTGTATACTCATTGTCTGTGTTTGGTTTTGTTAGGTATTTATTTACATTGTTATTATGACATAACTTTTAAGTTGGGCTAATTACATACATACTTATACATATGCACATATTTGCCGCAAAATGCATTAATTAGTCGGTTTAAAATGTTCTTTTTTTCTTCATAGGTTCCATGCTGTGTCGTTAGTTTAGTTTCACTTCTTCCTCGCCATGGATAGTTCACGTAAACCGGAGAAGGAAAATCCCCGTCGCTTTGCCGGCAGTTTTTCGCAGCTGATATTTGCATGGGCAATACCAATGCTCTACGGTGGCGCCAAGAATGGACTTAACACAGACGATCTGACAAAGTGTCTGGATGCCGATCGTTCCGAAGAATTGGGCGATCAATTGGAGAAGTTAGCCATACGGTTGAAATTTTTAATTGGATTTATTGTAATAATTATTTGTACTTTAATTAGGAATTGGTACAAAGAAGTGGAAAAGTCGCACCAGAAAGGTTACAAGCCGCTATTGCGCCGCGCTATCCTTAAGACGTTCTGGCGTTCAGCCGTGGTCGATGGCCTCATTTGTCTCATCTACATCACAATCAAGTATGTGATTGTTTATAACTTAATAAGCACGAGTATTTATTACAAAACACAAACGATTTCAACAGGTCGCTTATACCAGCTCTACTGGCGCAGCTACTATTGCAGTTCCAAAAACATGCGGCGTCTATAATCAATGCCGATTATTCAGCAACCGAAGATGCATTTAATCGAAGTGCGCGTTCCATAGATGCGGGGCATATTAAAACATTTTCTTTGTCTCGTCTTGTGCCAGATATCAATGAAGGCGGTACGTATAACCATTTCAAGTCTATAGCCGCATGTGTGTCCGAGTGTGTGTGTGTGTCTAAGAAGAGTCATGTAATTGTTGTTTTTACACCATATCAATTGCACTTAATTGAGTATGCAACTGGAGCTTGAGACCAATATTGAATTTATTTGCGTGGAATTTTCTTGATAATTCAATTGCGTAGAAGGAAATTCAATGAGTGAACTTACTTGGAAGCGTGTTTATCGTCGGCTCAACAATTGATACTGATTTAGATTTTGCAAATTCTTTTATACACAGCTGGTCCTAATTTACTTGATGGAGGGACAAAACCAAACCAAACCGCCGTAATCGCCAATGAGACTCTCTCAACGGGCTTGACTGCGCTCGAGGGCTTTAACATTGGCATGCAGTATATATGGACCGATGTCTATTGGCTGGGTGCTATACTGGTGCTATCCACACTGTTAGGTTGCTTTCTCATACATCACGTGGACTTGCGGCAACGTTTAATGGGTGCGCGCATGCGAATTGCATGTTGTTCTCTGATTTATCGAAAGGTAAAGCTACAAAGAATCACTTTAACTAATCAGCAGAAACTTTAACTCATCTTGTTTATAAACAGACGCTACACTTATCGATGAAAACTGCTGGCCAGACTCCAGCTGGCTATCTTATTAATCTGCTCTCGAATGACGTGAATCGTCTTGACTACGGTTTCATATTTGTGCATTGGATCTGGATAATGCCCTTGCAGGCGGTGCTCATTTGTTATCTCATCTGGCTAAAAATTGGACTAGCTGCTTTAGTGGGTGTTGTTGGTCTGCTTCTGAAGACGATTCCCGTACAGACTGGCCTCAGTAAATTGGCATCTAAGTTGCGCATGAAAATCGCCGAACGTACCGATGCACGTGTCGGTATTATGAATGAGCTGGTGCAGGGCATACAAGTGATTAAAATGTACGCTTGGGAGAAACCGTTTCAGGCTGTTGTGGCGGAAGCAAGACGTCGTGAGATCAAGCAAATTCGTTATGCGTCTTACTTGCGCGGTTTTTACTTGAGCACGATGGTCTTCACCGAACGTTCCACACTGTACATCACCATTGCGGCTGCGGTGCTAATGGGTCAAGTGATCTCAGCGGATATTGTCTTCTCGGCTGCAGGATACTACAATATTTTCCAATTGGTTACGGCCATCTGGTATCCACTTGCGGTTTCTTTTGGAGCAGAAGCATTGGTCTCGCTTAGACGTGTACAACACTTTTTACTGCTTGAGGGACACGATGATAAGACGCGTGGTCTGACACATAAAAAAGACGGTGGCAATGGAAGTGACACAAGAGCAATTTTGCTTAAAGAAATCAATGCCAACTGGGACTTATCAAAGCCGCAACTTACACTGCAGAATATCAATTTGGACATACAGAAGGGTCAGCTGTGCGCAGTTATTGGACCAGTTGGAGCCGGAAAGGTTTAACAGCAAAAAGTTTGTACATTCAACGATCAATTTGACTACTTTCCTTATTACAGAGCTCAATACTACAATTGATCCTCGGAGAATTGCCAATTACCGATGGCAATGTGGTCATCCAGGGTGAGGTTTCGTATGCGGCACAGGAACCTTGGCTCTTCACCGGCACCGTACGTAGTAACATACTCTTTGGCGAGGCATATGATCGCAAGCGTTACCATGACGTGACCAAGTGCTGTGCGCTTACCACCGACTTTCAGCAGTTGAGTAACAGCGACAAGACAGTTGTGGGCGAACGTGGCGCCTCTCTATCTGGCGGGCAGCGTGCACGTATTAGGTATTTATTTTAAATTTACCGTTTATGTCAAAATCTAAAGTGGTTGTTCTTTGTAGTTTGGCACGAGCAGTCTACAAACCGGCCTCGATATATTTGTTGGACGATCCGTTGAGTGCAGTCGATGCTCATGTCGGTCGACATTTATTCGACGAGGTAATTGGGCCCAGAAGCCGTTTGGCCAATGAGAAGGCAACGCGCGTTTTAATAACGCATCAAGTGCATTTCCTAACCGAAGCCGATTGGATTGTGATAGTCGAAAATGGACGCATCTCACGTCAGGGCACTTACAATGATCTCGCCAATAGTGATTTGGATTTTGCGAAACTTTTGGAAAGGCCGAAAACTGCCACTGGCAGTCGCAACGACAGCGAAGACGATACCAGCACGTACGAAGATTTGTCCATTTACGAAGAGGATGACATTCCGTATATTGATGGAGTGCGTGAGGGCTATCAGCCGTTGAGAAAGAACAGCTCCAATGATGGTTCATTGACGCGCAAATCTGTAGGTTACAAAATTGTAGTTATATACAATTTGTGAGTACTGTATTTTTACTTTACATATTGCAGGTCAGTTCCGATAAAGATGTGGCGGGCGGTGACGAACATGCCGAAGATCAGGCGAAGGGCGGCGTCTCAGGCCGCGTTTGGTGGGAATACTTTCGTGCGGGAAGCACTCTAATGGGTCTCAGCTTTATGGCGTTCATCATGATATTCTCACAGGTCGTGTGCAGTGGTTCCGATTATTTCGTCAACATCTGGACGCAGCAGGAATATTTGCGTTCCATCAAAGAGCCAACAGTGCTAACGACATACGAGTGTTTGTATATATACGGTGCGCTGATTATCGGTGTTGTTGTGGTGAGTTTTTAGAATTTGAAGTCATCTACAACTTTAGATTTTTATAAACTTTGTATCGCCTTTTCTTGCAGATGACTGTCTTTCGTGGCTATTTGTTCTTCAAGGTCTGCATGCATGCGTCCAAAGTGTTGCACGACCGCATGTTCGGTTGCATATTGCGTGCAACAATGCGCTTTTTCGATACGAATCCTTCGGGTCGTATTCTGAATCGTTTCTCCAAGGACATGGGCGCTATTGATGAGTTTCTACCAAAAGCCATGATGGACTTCATACAGATAGCATTGGTGATGTTCGGTATTTTGATTGTGATTGTAGTGGTTAATCCGATTTTGATGTTGGCTATTGTCGTGGTGGCGATTATTGACTTTTTCGTATTGCAACTGTATCTGCGACCTTCTCAAGATCTCAAGCGTTTAGAGGGCATTTGTATGTATTCATTGGAATGTGTTTTTATTTATATTATTTGTTTTTTATTATTGTTTATTTAACTTTTTTACAGGTCGCAGTCCGGTTTTTTCACATCTTTCGGCCACGTTATCGGGCATAGCCACGATACGCGCTCGTGATCTTCAAGATGTCGTCGCTAAAGAGTTTGATGAACTGCAGGATGTGCACAGCGCCGTTTGGCAGTTGACAATGGCGTCGAATACCGCTCTGGGCTTGTGGTTGGACATTGTCAGCTGTTGCTTCTTAACAGCAGTCACCTTTAGCTTTATCATACTCAAAGGCCGTAAGTACTTAACGTGTCTATATTGTTTTAATATATCATAACGCACTATTTTGATGTTTTGTTTAAAGAAACCTACAGCGGCAATGTTGGTCTCGCCATTTCTCAGGCTATGATACTCACCGGTATGGTGCAATATGGCGTACGTCAAGTTGCCGAATCGTTACAGCAAATGACCAGCGTTGAGCGTGTCTTGCAATATACCGATTTGGAACAAGAACCGGAGAATGCCAAACAGCCACCGTCGAGTTGGCCCACTCACGGACAGGTTGAATTCAGGGACATGTCATGTCGTTACGATCCAAATAGCGCCGCCGTACTTAAACATTTGAACATCAGCATAGAACCCGGCTGGAAGGTTGGCATAGTAGGACGTACAGGTGCCGGCAAATCGTCGTTGATTGGTGCGCTCTTTAGGCTTGCGAATATCGAGGGCGGCATCTATATAGATGGCATCGAGACCGGCACCATATCGCTGGAGGCGTTGCGTTTACAAATATCCATTATACCACAAGATCCTGTGTTATTCTCCGCGACAATTCGTTACAATTTAGATCCATTTGAGAAGTATGCCGACGATGATTTGTGGCGTGCTTTAGAAGATGTAAGTCGAAACGTTTTTGGTTGAGTTTTTTGTAGTCATATTTGATTTGTTTTATTAGGTGGAACTGAAAAGCGCCATTCCGGGACTTGATTTTATGGTCACTGAACATGGCAGCAATTTTAGCGTTGGACAGCGTCAACTGTTGTGTCTGGCACGTGCCGTTTTGCGCAACAACAAAGTGCTGGTCCTCGATGAGGCAACGGCTAATGTGGATCCACAGTAAGTAACAACTAAATCGCCGGTCTAGTTAGATCGTAATTAAAAAATATTTTTAAGAAATTAAACTTTTCTCTTTAGAATTTATAAAATCGAAATTTAAACTTTTATCTTCTTTTAGGACCGATGCCTTGATCCAGCGCACGATCCGTATTAAATTTAAACACTGCACTGTGCTGACGGTAGCACATCGCCTCCATACGGTAATGGACTCGGATCGCATACTTGTTATGGATGCAGGAGTGGCGCGTGAATTCGACATTCCACACATTTTGCTTAAGAAACACAATGGAGCGCTGCGACAAATGGTCGAAGCAACGGGGCGGGAAGCGGAAGCGCTCAAGAAAATCGCCAGCGAAACTTACCACAAGACACTCGAGGCGTTGCGTAAATCAGTGTAAAAACACTTTCAATCGTTTTTGGTGCTGTACAATACGCTCAAATATTTTAATTTAAATTAAGTTAAGCGTGAAAAACCATTTTAATTAATAAGTTATTTAATTATAATTTTTTTATATATCATGTCCAATGCCAAAAGATTTAACGCAGCCGTTTAGTACTTAGAAAAGTTCAAATAAGTGTTATTTTATAAGGCATATTTGAGCGGTAACTTAAACAAAAAACCTATTTGTAGGTTCACTTACAGTGCATTACGTCCAGCAAATGGATTTTTAAATACTTAATTCAGTTTAGAATAGCGAAATGTCGTAAAAAGTACTTTACTTTTTTTTCGACAAATATATTTTTATATTCTAAATAAAAACTTTACTATTTTCACAAACTATTTGTAATATTTTTGAAACTGTTTTATTCCATTATATTATAAATTTACTTTAGATAAAAGTTCATCGATATAACAAAAGATTTTAGTCATTGATTTTTCACATATTATTTGAAACATTTTTATGTTTGTGGTTTTTATTGCATAATCAGAAAATAATTACAAAATGCACGTAAATTGAGAAATAAAAGTCGACTATTAAAATTACGAACAAATTCGTTAAAAATTTTAACAAATACGGACACACAAAAAATATTTTCAACAAAAACACTTATTGAATTCTTAAATATATATTTTAAAATACTAACTAGAAGCAAATAACTAAACAAATATATTTGCATGGACTAACTAACGTTTTAACCATGGATCGGGGGGACAATCAGCTTCATGAGGATCTTGTTGGTGTCGTTGCATCTGTTGCGGTTGTTGTTGGAAAGATCTTACCTCGGTGCGATCCTGAAAGTGTACTGAAGACAGGCGACTTTCACCGGAAAATAGATTCGTTGTGGCCGCTGACGAGGTACTCGATGTACCCTCGCTGCGCGAACCAGATTGCGTCGAATATGATACAACGGGCGTAGAGGTTTTCTGACGATCTAGGGTCTTGCCATTGCTGCCAACAGCGGCAGTGTTTGTGCGTGGCGTACATGCGGGCGTTATGTTGCCCAGTATCGAATTGAAGAAATGCGATCGAAGTGAATCGTCCGTGTTCGAAGAGGTACACGAAGAGTTGGAATGTTTAAGCAGTTCTTTGGTAAGAAAATCACGTAAATTGATCGCGCGTCCCTGTTCGTCGGCGCTGAAACGAATGCTCTTAAAAAATAAGAGAATTTTAAAAGATTTTAGTAATGTCTAACATTAGAAACGATTTCCCCAACTCACTCTATTTGCGGCCTCTCTGAAACTGCGTTGATTTGCATTTTGGTGTGGCGACGATTTTAACGTGCCGCTCGTCGTCGTGCTGCTACTCAGCGCAGCTGCTTCTTTGCCCTTGCGACGCATCGCCGCCGGCCACTGCATGCCGATGCCACGCAAATCCTGCTCCAAATCGCCCGACATATTATCGGAAGTGGATAACTTTTCAATGCCGCTTTCTGTTGCTGCAATCAGGTGCGCGTAAATGGCTGCCCGTTCGGCACCCTCTTGGCCCTCGTGATGTGTCGAAGCAAAGAGGTGTTTCTCATCGGTACGGCGAAAAGAGTTTTTAAGAATATTTCGCCGTTTAAGCTCTTCTTCGATATTTATCGACTCGGACTCGGTGTCGCAGGCGTTTTGACTACGATGTGCACCGCCACTTACATTTTCAGTACTCTCCGTTGTATCGTTGCATTCGTCGTCGTCTTCGGGCGTATTCGTACGCAGACGTTGTCGATATGTGTTGGGCGACGGGAAGGATTTGATGGTCAGATTGGCTATTCGCAGACAGGCCAGCAAGTTTTCTATCGTTTCTGGCGTATTATCGTTTCCGAATGGAAGTCCAGCGGAATCATTACATTCATTAGCGGCCACATCTTGGAGATACGTTGTCAGCGAGGGAAATTCAACATAATTGAAAGCTAATGGAAAAAGTTTAAAAAATAAAATTATCATTAAAATCAATAAACTATTATGTTGAAAAAAAATTAACAATGCTACTTTCAAACTTACCACTATTGTCGCGGGCTTCCTTCAGTGCCGCAACCAATTCATTAAATTCTTGTTCAATGCGCATGCTCTGCTCGGGTTGAATGTGTGTAATATCCAAATGCAATTGTTGCAGGTATTCTTCGAATGTGGGAAAAGAGACCGGCGTGCAGCCGGGTGGAACGGGTATAATACCGCCAGTAATGGTGGTTTCAGTTGTCGTCGTTGCTGGTACACGCACAGAAGTATTAATACGTGATGTGACGGGAGTATCCACCTCCATTATGGTGGACAACTCATGCGCCAACTCATCCTCGATAAGTTGCGGACTAAAACGACGAAGTGTAGGCGGCGGCCGTGTCTTACGCTGTTGCGAACTTGTGCTATAGCTGTACGATTGCGTCGAAGTGTATGAGATGGGCTCACAGTCGTTAAGCTGCTCTTGCGCAGTTTGTGGACGTGACATGGAGATGCCACTGTCGCGACTCAAACCGGTCTGTTTATGTTTTTCCAGCGGCTGTTGCTGTGGAGCAGAATCATCTGTCGGCAGCGCTTCTAAATTCGAATCGAGCAGACGACTTTGTGATTGATCGCTACTCTTGCCGCTGCTCACACTTATGCGACGGCCATCCGGCAATTCGAGATATTCATTGGAATTGCGTGTACCATTCTCGCTGACTGAACTGAGAGTTACTTCGAGCAAGCGCTGCTTCTCCTCACGCACTTTATTGATGAGTTCGTTCAGCTCGGCTATGCGATTTGTGCAGTTGTCGGTGAGTTGGGCATAACGCGCAATTTGCTTTTCGGCATCGGGCGAAACGGCACGTGCTTCGACGGCTTTGTCGGCACGATGTGTGCTTTGAGATTTGTTTAGTGTTCGCTTTTGTTGTGAGGATGTTTTTGATGTTGAGGGCAATTCACTTTCTTCACTTAGTTCGGCAATTTTTACTTCACGTGGTTTTGCTGGACGATGTGCAAATTCCTTTGTTTGGGAGCCACTTTGGGTAATAGGTTGGACATGATCGGAATAATATTGGTTTTCTAGGAGCTGTGATCCACTTGAGTCTTTGGTTTTTGAGCTACTTTTTGATATGCCGATGCTTTGAACACTATTGGAAAGATTTTTGTGTGAAGTGGACATAGGTTTCGGTCGAGTCTCTGGCATGCCGCGATAACCCTCTTTTGTTTTTGAACCGCTTTTAGCTAATTCTGCATTAGAGAATTCATCGGCAGATCTTTGTTGCAATTGACTTTCGACAATAAGCTCGGAACGACTCATTTCTCGTGTTTTTGATCCGATTTTTGGAATACTTTTGTCCTGCGCTCTAATTGCTGATCTTTGCGGTGCTAATCCACTATCATAATGTTCATCGACTAAACGTGAATGAATTTTTTCAAGAGTATCTTCAGACCTTTGCTGTAGCGGTCTAGTGTCATATTGGCTATCCAGAAGTGGTCGCGAATGACTATTTTCTTTTGTTTTTGATACGTCTCTGCTAGTACCACTGCTCTGTGGACTGGAAACAGGCAATCTTTGTGGTATGCGGCTTGGTTCTTTCGATGTTAAGCCACTTCTCATTAGTTTTTCTTGAGTGGGCGTGGATTCATGTTGACTACGATTTTTCTCCTGTGTTCTTGAGCTCACAGGAGTATCTGCGTACATTGGCTGTGCGGCGGTTCCGGCACGAGCTTCTAAATTTTCTAATGGCACACGACGATTGGTTTCACCAGTCGTCTTCTTTGAAGTTTTAGAGTCCGATTGTTCTTCTAACAAACGTCGGCTAGTTTCATCTGTCCTTTTCGTTAATCCCTGAAAGTAGAGGCGAATAAAGTAAATTATGAATAAAAACCTTAAAGTTTTGATTTTTAAAATTTTGTATATTTAAATTTAGCAGCATTTGAATCTACCTCTCGTTTCTTTGTTGGTGTTACAGGATAGCTTTTGCCCCTACTGGTTAATTTTTGTCCCACCAGTTTACGTTTCGGCAAGGATGTGCGATTCTTTTCCGGCGTTTTCCTAATAGATTTTGTTTCCCTTTGTGTCGTTTCGTTCTGTTCATTATGTTGTAAACGTTGGCGCCAAATATCCTCGAAAACACGCAAACTTGTCTCCAACGACACATGTGAATCTTGTGCGCGCAATGTTTCCTCAAGTTCGTTAATAAAACTACGATTTTCCTCGACAAATCGTTCAACGCGCTCCAATCGCTCTGTCATTAGCCGCTCCTGTTGATCCGTGGAGGAGGTCACATTGCCCGTAGTATTTACAACGGAGGACGAAGGCGTTTCCACTAGCGAAGAACTAACGCTGAGCGCTTGAACCGAGTTGCGCGTCATGCCGAGCAGACGCTGAATGTAGTGCGCAATGAGAGGATTGATGCGAGGATGCTGTTGCATTGGAGACACGGCACGATCTGGTGAGGAAATATTACGACGATCCACGAGCGCATCAACCTGATTTAGTGATGACATTGACGATGAGAAATTTTTAAATTGTATTTAAAAGCGTTGGCAAATTATTTGCATTTTTATTTATAAACGTATTTTGCATTTTTTAAAAATGTTTCCAACTTAACATTTTGTAGCATGTGTGTTAGAAAACAAAAAAAAAAGGATAAAATACTTTTAAAATAAAGTTGTATAATAAGAGCGACGATCTCATATATTATATAGTTGAGAATCAAAACGAAGCAATTAAATGTTTAACATATAGGTACTTATTTTAAATTTACGTAAATAAATAGCAACATAACTTTTTATAGTTTATAAAAGTTCTTGTCTTATAAATAAACTTTTTATAAAATTTCCCGGTCCTTTATGTAAAAAGTCCTAAATTACACTTCAGACGGTCTTTTTTAAGAAAGTCTTTTCTTGAAGCTATTAAATACGGTTTGGCAATCAAAAGAGAATGAATTGGTAGCGGTGTGGAACTGTCCACTTCCAAAAATAGTTTCTAACAGATCATATTAATACTTATTTTGCCAATTGGCTAATATAAAAGTAACAAAATACAAACCCGCACCTTTAAAATTAATTAAGTTTTAATATATCTAAGAATATTGATTATATATAAAGTAAAGCCGATAGTGTAGAATATTACAAACGTATAAATTATACGCTTATAAAAAATCTTTTTTTTTTATAAATCGTAAAATTTGTAAATTCATTATATTTTTCTATTAAAATTTATTCATTTATTTCAATTTAAAAATTTTAAAACACAATGAAATTATGAAAATTAAAAAATTAAATCAAAAAATATTTTTATTGTGTTGATTATCTTGAATTCTTCAGAACTTCTCTATGCGACATTTTGATTTTCAATTAAATTTTTCGTTTAAGAACATCATCACTGACCTGATTTCCAAGTGTCGGCGGCGGACTGCGATATGAGGTCGAATTGGAGTCGTACGAATTTTGACGTCGGATTTGTTCTGCTCTTGTCACCGAAGGAGGGGGCTCTGCTCTTGCTTGGGTTTTGTTCGAGCTGACCAAGCGCTTTTTGGAAGTCTTCTTGGCATGTCTTGCGGGCGAACTACTTTGTTGAATCAATGTCGAGACACGTCGCGGACTTTTCGCGTGTTTCGACGTCTTAGGCTTTTCAGAAATTTCCACACGGTTTGGATCGCCTTTGACTTTAATAATTATTTCCAGGGGTTTATCGCCACTTTGTGTAAATTCATTGGAACTTTTGGCAATGGCTGTGAATTCAACGCCAGCGCTGCCAGCAGAGGATGAAGTGCCCTTTGAGACCGGCTTGCGCGCACCACCAGCTGAAGTCGATGAGGAGGAGGTGGTCACCTTTTTATAGAATTCGCGCACTTTTTGCTCGAGTATGGCTTCCTTTTGTTCCAGTTCTTTTTCGCGCGCCGTTGTCGACAATTGGGACTTTTGACCTTTTTGTCCCTTTTGCTGTTTTTGTTGTTGTTTGTTTTGTTGATCTAAGTCATCGAGTAAAATTGTTTCGCGCTCCCTACGTAAATCACTGATGGACTCAATCATTTGTTGGATATTTTCACCGCTCTCACCACTCGTGGCAGTTGCAATTTTATCGCTTTCAAGCTCCTGCTGCAGTGCATCACGGAGCTGTTCAATACGACCGAGCAGGTTTTTTAGCTTACGCGACTTTTCTTCATTTTGAAGTTGTGGCCGCGTTTCATATGCGTTCAGCTCGTTGCGTATTTGCTTGCTTTGGTCGTTTACATAGCCAAGAAGAATGGAACAGCAACTGTCGGTCGAGGCCGAATTGTTGTCGTCTGCATTGTGATGGAGCGCACCAAGATTTAGATCGCTTGGTATGGATTTTGTGTTGAAGGCAGAATCTCCTTGAGCATTTGTTCGGCTTACTTCGGGGCACGTTATTATGGCTGGCCGTAGTAGGATTTCCTCTATGGCAGTATTCATTTTTGTTTCTTTTCGCGCCGCTTTATCCGTAAAACGGTGCCGTGCCATGAGTTTAGCCTAAAGTTAATAAACAAATATATTAAAGGTTTTTTATAACGTTTATATTAAGTTTTAGATTGCATATAAATTAATTAAATAAGTTAGGTTTATAAATAAGCAAATAATTTTTAAGTATATTAAATTTTACTATTAATATGTATTGAAATTATAAAACTGAAGAAAAATATATCAAAATATAAATGAAAGTAAAAAATGTCAACTTACATCCGTCGGTATTAACTCGGGATGTTGTCGCATAAGCGTCTCAAGTTTTTGCGTCAACTCGTTACAATCCCGACGCACTTGCTCGCGTTCGATAGCCTTTTTACAGCGTTCCTCACTTTTTTGTCTATTAAAATATTAAATCATGTATCAAACTTTTTTTTAATAAAGTAGTCAAACCTTAGTCGCTCCATATCCTTCTCTCTGGAAGCGCGTAACTGCTGCTCGATGCAGGCCTGTTCCATAGCATTCGGCTGCAAACACCGTTCGCTGGGACGAACGTGCACCGTAATTGTCGATGGTTGTGCATATTCTTTGCTAAATTTATTGTTGTAATCGTAGAATTGTACGCGGTCGGTGGCGCTGCCACTGGGAGGAAGACCTGTGTGGCTGGTAGTGGCATCAATTAGCGTTGAGATTAGAGTGGCAGTGGGAGCGCTTGTAGAGGGCGCATCGCTTGTGCTAGGCGCTTGTGAAGATTTTATAGTTGCAGCGCTGCCTTTGCGTTGTGGCGATGTCGATTTTGGGATCGATTTCGATTTTTCACTGGCAGTGGCTAACTTATTGGCTACAGAATCCGGTGCTTTAGTGGGTGAAGTGTATCTTTTTCCAGGCGATTTTGTTTTATCAGCTGAGGTAGTCTTGCGTGTTGGAGTTGCAGGCGGTGTTGCCTTCCGTTGGGGCGATTTGGCAGATGGCGGCGCTTTTCTTATAGGAGATTTAGGTGACTTCTTTTTGCTAATTAAATCCGAAATTTGTGTAAAACGTTTTGGTTTCGCTGCAGGAGCTGCAGCAGCGGCGGCAGCTTTCGAAGTGCTCGGTTTTTCACTTAATTTAGTTTTAGTATTTGCTGCTGGTTTTCTTATTGGAGATTTCTTTTCTGGTGTCTTTTCATTTTGTTTCTTTGTTTCCAATCGTGGCGGACTTGATCTAATTGTACGACAGAATTGGCGATTATTTTCAGCAAATTTATCGCAAATGTCCTCTTGCCGAAGGCAAGTTGAATCGCTGCTATCCACTTCTATGTCCAAACACACAGCGGGTGTTTTGCACAAGCTTGGAGCTTGTGTGCGCATGCATTTCCGCGGCGAAGTTAAGTCCGAGGAGCAAGATGAGCTATCAAATTGCGAATATTCACATGGGCTGTCGGGCGAATCGGGGTCCTCAGTGGAGTAACAAATACAACATTTTGTGGCATCGTCGTGAAAGCAAACCGTGCGTTTTGGTTTCTCATTGGCCGCAGAGCAGCTTTTCCGATCTGGCGAACGCGTTTGTGTGCGTTTTGCAGCCGCCGTCTGAGTTTGTGCGCAGCTTATTGATTTTTTAGGAGGACACGTATTCGGCTGCTGATTTTCGACATTATTTCGGTGACATGGCCTTGTCACTGGCCAACAACAGCGTCGCTGACATGGACGAGACGCACGTTCACAATTTTCAACTTGTGCTGCGTGATGTGCCTGACCTACTTGAAATATGGAGGTACGGTAGTCATGGTTGCGGTGGGCCAATACATTCTCACGCCAACAGTTGAGCTCTTGAGCCTTGATAGCTTCTAAATTACGTAGCTGGCGGCACTTTTCCGCCGACACGTCATTACGGATCTTACGCGACATGTTTTTTGACTCTTCGCGTACCTTTTAATTTAAGGAAATACAAAATGAAGCTGTAGAAGTTCAAAAAATCATTTCTTCTACTAACCTGCTGCAATCGCATTTTTCGGCGCTCCTTCTCCATTTCCTTCTTCATTCGTTCTTTATCGTCCAGAATTGGGTTCCTAGATGAAGCAAATTTACCATTTAAGGTAATGTTTACTGCCATTCTTTCGCTATTCCTACACTTTCGTTATTTTTCATTAAAAACAAATTAATAAATTTAAAACAAAACTCAAATTATTAACGTACTAAAATTCCGGCACGCGCGAAGAAATAAGACAAAAACTAGTGGTGAGAAAATCAGTTTGAATTTTTTTTCAAATATATTAGTGGTGGTCATATTGATATCGAGTACAGCATTGCCATTTTAGCATTTTTTTGTTCTATTAGGAATTTCTTTTCTTTTATATATATATTTTGTTTTTTATAAATTATTACATAGTATGACCTATCTAACAATAGCGACCATATCGTCACGAAGATATCTATAGTTATCGATATATACTTTATAACTAAGTTTTATAAATGTTTTTCAAAATAGAACTTTAAAGAACTTACTGACGTAATTAGATATTTGAAAACCACAGTAAATATAATTTCATGCTATACTATTATATATATTATATTTTTTAATTTTTTAAAAAATTGTTCTCTTGTTATATTAAAAAATAAAAAATAATTTTAAATGCAAAAAAAATAATCGATAAAGGCTAATTTAATAGAATTATAATATCAATCGTACAACTTAATCGACATACAACAACTCATATATATTTGTTTTTGTACATTGCCTGTCAGTCTCAATTTATGTCCTTTGACAATTCAATTTAATAGCAAGAAAAAAATATCAAATCAGCTGTTATGTCTTCATGATCCTATTAAAATTATAACCTATTAAAATACGCAAACTATTGAAACTGAATGAATGTTCACTACATTTACATACTCTTATTTGCTCCAAAGTAAAAAAAAAGTTTTTGAACTCATGTAACTATGTAAAGAAGTCTCCCGATAACATCTATTTAATGAGTAAAATGAAACGAGTGTTATCTAAATTCTGAATAAATATATTTTCTTGTATTTTAAAAATATTTTGTCATATTATTGTTCAGTTTCTCTGCTGTATTTCTAAGTTCTTAATTTATTTCTTTGTTGTTTTTGTTTGTTTTTATCACAGTTGGTTATCACATTGGATTACGGATCTTCTTTTCAGAATCTCATTTTTCTTCATCTTCCCTTGCTGTGTTTAATCACTCAATTACCAAGGACGCCAGACAACCGATTCCTTAGCAGCAACAGGCGAAGCAGCTGGGCTCTCATAATCGTCGCTGTGATAACCGGAGGAGGCGGGACTCAATGGTGCGGAGGCGGCTGAAGAACAAACGATGCTAAGTGCTTGCATGTGTTGCGATTGTTGTTGTTGCTGCTGTTGTTGATTGTATTGTTGCTGTAGTCGCTGGTAGACACGACCCAAATGCGACATCACCGATTTGCCCATGTCGACGTTTATGCCTGGCGTCGAGGATAGCACGCGCGAAACCTCATTGACCGCATTCATATAGCCATTGCGGAAGCTGTCCATTGTTGGCGTTGTTGTTGACTTTTGTGATTTTTCAATTTGTTGTTGTTGCTGCTCCTGACGCATATAGGCAATTGTTGATTCCAGCATATCTGCCTTGTCCATGCGCAGTATGGCCTCATCGCTTTGAAAATCTGCCATCATATGTTTGAGTGCATCCAGACACTTGTTGATGCGTGCGCGGCGCTGACGTTCCAATAACGGCTTCTTGACTTTCTGATAGAGTTCGGTTTTGCTGGTGTATGATGTCGAAGTCATGGTGGAAGATATTTTCATGTTGTTTTTTTTTTTTTTTGGCGGACGAATACGTAAAATTTGTTCTACTCTTATTTGAATTTACAGCTTGGCTCTAGTTTCTCAGTCTGCACTCGTTGCCAGTTGAATCGTTTCTGATGCTCATGTCTGGTAACTGTTGTCCTTTTATATCGGTCCGAGCCCTGCAAAATGCTCTCATTAATACTATGTACACTCTAAAAAATTATTATAATACACATACATGAATTTTAGACTTCATTTAAATTAATACTTTATTAGAGAAACAATTTTAATAATACATATTATTGTTATTAAGTTCGTCGCATAATTTCGATTTCCAACAACAAAAGTACTTATTAAAAAATTTATAAATTTTCTGATTTTTCTGATATTTTAATTCGATTGAAACGCACTTCTTATGAGTTCATTTAATATCTTTCAACAGTTTTTGCCAGTGTTATTAATATGAGCTCGCTCGGGGTTGTTTTGTATCGTCTCGTCTCGATTCGACTCAATTCGGTTACGTTCGGTTGTTTCCTTTCGTGCTGCAGCTGCATTCCTCTTTTTTTATTTTTATTAAATACAAAACTAAAAAAAAAAGAAAAACAACAACTAAAGGAGGACACTTAACACAAAAAAATACCTTATGGCTCGTGGCCGTGGGAACCGAGCCGAAAGTGAGTTTCTCACACTGCCGTCGTCGAGCAAAAGCCACATGCTGCTCTTTAAGGATCAGAGTAATTTTGCAGCTGTCGCTATTTGGCTGTTGCAATTGCTGCTGCTGTTGTTGCTGCTGTTGTTGTTCTTGTTGTTGCGTTCGCTCTTTTCCGTGTGTGTTATCCTCATTGCGCATATCCTTGTGCTTTACTTATGCTGCTGCTCTTTGCTCTGGCTCATTGCTCATAGCTCGTTTGTTGTTCATAATTATGATGAGTCGTTATTTGAATCGGCTGCTTCGAGTTAATCTGATTGTTAGCGCACTTTGTTTGGTTCTTCTTTTTTGTGTTGTTATTGTTGTTGTTATTGTGTGTGGACTCTTTGCGATCCTGTTGTCTGTCCTTTCGCCCCCGCACAATGATTTATACATTTCATGCGATACGAATAATTTTGTTGGCGAATTGCGTTTTTTGTGTTCCATTTGTGGCTTATTGTTTTTTTTTCTTGTTCCTCTCACTTTTTTGTTTTTGTTTTGTTTTGTTTTGTATCGTTTCGTTCTTTTGAAACTGTGGGAAAATATTTCCGAAGTACTCGTACGTAGTTGAATGCAATTTTGTGATATTTAATTTGTTCATTATCCCATTTGTGGGTCGTGCTATTCTTATGGGCGGCGGCATGTGGCGCGCGAGTTATGTGTTGCAAGGAACTGTGCTGTGCGTGCCAGAAGTGCCAGGGTCAAAGTGATGATGATGTCGGTTTAGTGTTTATTGATTGACGTACGAGTATTTATTTATTTTTTTTGAAATTCTAATTAGTTTTGGAAATTGTGTTCGGATCGTGCCGAATGCAAAATTAAATCCGTTGATCAACCGGAAAAGGGAAATTTATTTTTGATACATTTTTATTTGTAACTTTTTGTAGATCTGCTTTAATTTCGAACCTATCAAATCTTTTCACTTCCTTGACAAAATTGTCTTTAATTTTAATAATTAATCTATAAATAATTAATCTTAATAGGTTGAAAATGTAGTTTCAAAGGGTTATACATTGCCTGAGGTTTTGCCGGTTGTCTGTTTTAACAAGATTTTGGATTTATATGCAATTAATTGTTTATATGTCGACAAAATAAATATAATTGGACATAGAGTTGCAAAGCCAAAAGTGCGTTTTGTCACTCAATAATTTAGATTTTTAAAATTCTTTACTAAGATACACACAGGCCCTAACTTACATTTTTATTTTTTTTTCGAAACATGTTATTCGAAAAAACTAGAGCCAACAATTAGAGCCTTATAGCGAAAATTGCGATACTATAATTAATACAATAAAGCGATTCTTCTTTTATAGAATTGCAAATTTTTGTAATTAAAATGTTTACAAATTGTTATCAGGTGTGTAGTTTAATCCAAATGTGATAAAGAAGGATCAAAGCTTCTCAATTGAGATTTTTAAGAAGCTGGAATCGAGAAAAGTAATTCAAAGGATTAAGAAAAATTGACAAAATTGAAATAATCTGTTAAACATTTTGTATAAGTTGAAGCATCACATTTTAATGTTTTTTTTTTTGGCGTGCGCTGCATCGGACCGAGAAATATAACAAGCCACAAAACAACAACAAACCACACATCGGATCGATAAGGCACTTGCATTTGTTGTTGTTGGTTTTCCATCATTGGTTCTGCTGTTACAAATTGGAACGGTAAGTCGCGAGCTACATATAGTATATATATATATCGAAATGATAAATACATATGTTCGATAATCTTATTATAACTGATAAAGTATTCGATATAAAGTTTAACTTAAAATAAATAAATTTTTTATAGTACTTAATTATTTCTTATTTTGAATATATTTTTCAACACTCTTTACAAACACAATTGAGCAGCTTTAACTCAAACACCGATAATTACAATTTAGGACAAATTTGAGTTTTTGATGTGTTATTTAAGTGATGGATATACTCCACCAGAGCGTATACTCAGCATGTTGAAAAAACATTCCTTGGGGTTTTTTAAACGTAAATATGTTGATTAAATATTAAGATAAGAATGAATAATGAATATCATATAATTATATGAATTTTATTAAAAAGTATGTATGTATGTATAATTTGCATGTTGTAAACAAATTTGTATGTTATAATACCGATTTACACATATAACTAACTTTTTTTTATATGTATATAGATTTGCAGTCTAGTTTTATGTAGAAGTATTTTTTATATTCTTAAAAAAATATTTTTCATCATCATATCTAATCAGAAAAATAAGATACCATTATCTAATACTAGCTTAAAGTTCTCGACATTGCTCGGTTTTTTTAAATATGGTCAAATCTTACTTTATTAGGTTGATTTAGATTAATAAACTTCCAGTTGTGAATTGTACAAAATAGTCACCATACACCTCCATACCTAATTTTGTTATTATGGTACCACACGATTCTGAACTGAAGCGGTGGGCGTTAAATTTAACCAAGCGCGCCCAATTTTTGTGAGTTGGTAATGTGGTCACCATACAACTCTATTCCAAATTGTATCATCGAAGAACATCAAGTTCTTGTGATAGGTGGTGAACGTTAAATTGATCCGATTATTTTCACCTTTGATGGAGTTATCGACAGTGACAATTAAACTAAAATATCAAGATATATATTTTAAAAAAATCTAAAACTTGGTATTTGATTTTAATGTTTAACTTAATTTCACAAATTGTGGACTTCAGTAAGGATGATAAAATCAAATCATTCAACATTTTAGCTGTGTCCAGTTTTTCATCAGCTGATTTATATGACACTTGTTAGTTGAAACAAAATACAATATATCGAATAATAAACAACAAATGTCTGAAAAGATTTTACTTTAAACTATAATGAGATTAGTAAGTTGATATCTGTTAAGTATTTTACATACTTACATTTTAGCCCATACAGAATTCCCTGATCAAGAAACTGTCATCTTTAGTGAACATAATCCTTTTCCATTATTCTTAAATACTAAAGGAAAGTTCATTTTTAAATTCAGATCGGCTAAAGCACAGCTCTGCATAAACTAGTTAATTAGGTAAAAGTTAATTGACGATGTTAAATTTTAAATTTTTAACTTTTCCGTTTATTTTGAAAAACATTAAAAAGTTAATTAACTCGCGAAAATTCAAGTTAGTTAAAACGAAAATTTAAATTTTTAAAATAAATATCAAAAGAGGAAAAATTAAATTAATTTTTTGTTAATAAAAAGAGAGTGGGTGAAAAGTAACCTCCTGGACTGCACAATGCGCGCTGCAATTGCGCAGACATTTGCAACAGACCCTGTTATTTAGGCAGATATGTCATGTTGAGTACTATTGTTTAACTATATATGTATGTATGTACTTATATGCATAACTATTTCTTCTATTTTATGAGCTTTTTGTCAAGAATTTTATATGCTATTTTTTTGCTATATAAATTTTAGCTTGTATGTTAAATTTTTAACGACGTTAACTTTTCAACGATTTAACTGAGCTAAATTAACGAAGTTAAGTTTTTGGTTAACTATTCTCGGATTAACGAAGTTAAATTCCTAATTAACGATGCCCACCTATGGGCTTATGTATCTCAAAATTATGTCAATTTAAATTGAGATGCATAAGGAAATCATTTCACATTGTAAAATGTCTAGTGCCATAATCCAGTTCAATAAAAGAATCGCAGTTTATATTTTAAATAGTTCGTATATTTATAATCTTCTTTTGTACTCTTTCTTTGTTAATCATTTTTCTTAATATTATAAAACAAAAATTAGTTGGTATATAAAGCTCATCCCTATCACAGAAACATCAAATAAAACTACTAACAAAATTAATGAATTAATTAAACACGATGAGCAACTCGATCATTAGTTAAATCCCGTGCGTGGCAAATCAAAAATTACCAAGGTCTCCAGACTGAAGCAGACATTTGCAACAGACCCTGTGACGAACGGGCTGACGACGAGGATGATGCAGAAAGTGCAGGAGATGAGCGTGCGTAGTCACTGTCACTGGCATAGCCGCTGGAAACGGGACTATACAGGGCGGTAGTAGTAGCAGTTGAACCGGGACAGTTGATGCTCAGGGGAGCGTTGATCGGAGTACGACTTGCGCCGGCATCACTGGATTCCAATTGGTTGAGGCGCAAACCCAAATGCGTCATCAGTCTAGTGCCGAGAGCGACATCGACCTTAGGCAGTGTAGCCAAACAGCGAGAAACCTCATTGGCGGCCTGAATGTAACCCGAACGGAAGCTCTGCTGGGCACCAATGTTGTGCTGAGTGTTCGAAGTCGATGTCTGTTGCTGCTGACGTTGTTGCTTCAATTTGCGCAAGTGCTGTACGGTCAGTTCCAGAATATCGGCCTTTTCGAATTTAACGTTCGGATCTTCGTTATGTTGTTGCACGCAATCGGCCATCAGATCCTTAAGATCGTCGAGGCACTTGTTAATGCGTGCGCGGCGCTTGCGTTCCAGCAGTGGTTTCATAACTTTGCGGTATTGATACGTCTTTGAGAGTTCGTATTTGGTTGATGCGATGGTGGCTGCCATTTTTAGTATTTTCGTGTTGAATTGGAAAACAAGAGGAAGACTTGTATGTGATTTAATTTTCTTATTTGTAAAATACTTTTTCGAGTTGTATTGACTCTTCAAGTTCTGAATCGAGAATGATGTCTGCTGCAGGCAAACGCCAGCCTTATATACTCCACACGTGTGTGCGAAGTCCTGTCTGAGTGCTCGTGCTCAACACACGACGCACAACGAGAGCGAGAGAACTCGAACAAACTAAAGCGACGACCAACAACAACACCACCTGCAGGCTGCAGGGGATCTTTTTCGGATATTTTTCGACGAGTGCTTCTAGTGGTGCAACCAACGCACTTTTTGAGAACGATCTCATCGTGCTATCCTGGTGGTGGTGGTTGGTTTTTCATGTTGGCGTTGCGAAACAAGTTTGCTTAAGGGATGTGCGTGTTGTTGTTATTGTCGTTGTCGTTGCCGGAATGGAATGGTTGGTGGTGGTTTCTTCGATGTGCTCAGGTAGCCTGATGTTTGCCACAAGCTGCTCCCTTCTGCTGTTATTTGCCGTTTTCGAAATCGTGGGAAACACTTTGCCAGTAAGTTTCCCACAAGATTTTTCTCGCCGGTGTTATTATCGTCAACACTCATCCTTCTCCCGGGATTGATAGTAATAGGGCAAGCACAGTGGTCGACTGTGCAGGTTTTTTTCGGAAATTTAAAATTAGGTGTATGAATGTTGTTGGGTGTTGGGAAAAACCATGTCATGATGAAAAAAAAACATATGCAAGACATATTATGTTATATCTGTGTATTATAGTTTCACTTGTAAAATTCAAATGGCTGTGGGGAAAAACGATGAGAGCGAATTTTGTAAGTTCATCAGGAACGAATTTTCAAGTTTGATTTTTCACGATTTCTTCTGGCTCGATAAGTAAGGAAACCGCGATGGTTACTAATAAGCGACAAATGCAAATCGAAACTATTTTATCTCATTTCGAAAAAAATAAATACTTAACGTTTTTCCAAATAGTTCAACTTCTTGCCTCTTGTTTTTGTCTCTAGAAAAACTCAATTTATTATATCTAAGAAAGTTGTTTATTTTGAAAATTTGGGTTTTGATATTATTTAATATTAGATTTAATGTTACATAATCTTTTTATCAACAAAATTGAATAGATTCGACTTCAATTCTTATGTAATCGGTTTCACTGGATAATACTATTTTTTTATAATAAACTTAACTAGCTTTTGGAAATTTGTCGTGCCTGGACATGGCAGTAACCAGTTCAACTTAGGATTATCTAAAAGTCGCAATAATGTAATAGAATTGTAAATGACGATTAAAGGGTTCCATATCTCAAGATGAAGAAAAAAATATAAAATCCAGGAATTATGGGAGCCCTTCTTGTACTAACCAAATCGCTTTGAATAAAGTATTCAAGCCTTTAAACTTGAAAGGACAAAAAATGTTCTGTGAAAACAATTTAAATAATTTTGTTATATCTTATAAGATTAAGGTGACATTTTCATACAACTCCTACTAGGAATTCAATTAGCTATAACTTATCTAGCTTTCTATTGGCTTTCCGTATTATAACAATTTTAAAATGCTTGGTCTATGTAATGTTATAGTTATGCATTATTTCCACAAAACCGAAATAAAATTTATTACATGTCAATTTCTCAATTTATTCCACTGTAAATCGTGCCAGCGAGCACACCGAATAAGCAAATAAAGACACACTCTTAGCCCTCGTCGTGCGGAGTGAGTTGGAGTAGTCCACAAAAATAAAAAACCAAAAAATAATAAGTAACGAAAAACTACCACCTGCCCTTTCGTCAAATTATGTGTGTACGCTAAATGCTGCTTCTGTTGAGCACTTGAATGGGATGGGACACTAAATGGGATGCAAGACGTAGACGACGACGACGCAACCGAATGACTGGATGACTGTGACTGGATTATTTTGAAGACCAATTGTAACGTATTTTTCAGCTTGGTGCGGGACAGACGCAAGCTCGAAACCAAGCCAAGTTGAGTCCGAGAGTGTGAGAAAATTTTGTTGGTTGCAGCTGTTGTTGTTATTTGTTTTTGTTTTCATTTTCTCTTCTTTTTTTTTGTATTACTGCAATTCGCTTTTTAAAGTTAAGTTTAACTGATCAGCGATGAAGTCGGTTTTAGGACAGACGGATGTGCATATGAGTGGTGGTAGTGGTGGTGGTGGTGGTGTCTTGTTGGAATGAATGTTTCACACGAACATCGACAATAACAACAACACTAATCGTAGCAGCAGCAGCAGCAGCAACCCTTCATTGAGGAAGGAGCGTTAAAATAAATTTGTGTGTAATTATAGAGTGTATCAATTAAGTATCATCATCAATGAATGGGGTTAAGATTAACACGGTGTGTTTGTGGTTGTTGTTGTTGTTGTTGTTGTTGGATAGTCCAATATATTGCGTGCGCGTTGCTTGTGCCTGGCAGTGGTCGTTCCTTGATTTTCGATTAAAGATTAAGTGGCCTTTGGAGATTTATACTCGTACTTAGAAATGCGACCTGGACACGCATTTAGGTCATCTTTTAGTTATGGAAAATTATCGACATTTAATATAGAGTTTGGAGATGATAGTACGAGTACTAGTGCAAGGTGCTGTACTTTTGGGTTAGGGTGCAGTGGCTGATCGAAGAAGATCACATATATAAGTAGACCAGTAATGGTCCTTAGTGTTGTCAAGATTATAAAGAGGTCGTAATATTCAAATGTGTTTGGGATCATTGAAGCTTCCCTAGGATTATTGATGATCCCAGATGGAAATATTTCAGGTAACTTAATTTAAGAATGTTTAGTTAATTAGGTTTTTTTTTTTTTAATATTATTTGGTTAATTTTAAAAGGCTTTAACTACCTTACTATATTACCCATTAGAACTTTTTTCATAATTTAGTTTAAAAAAATATTTTTTTAAATAAATTAAACTTGTTTATTTGCCTTTTTCCACATACCAAAAAATAATGAACAAACTGATTGTGTTGCCAACTTATACATGTATATATACATATGTATAAGGACAATTCTTTGAACCAAAATTTTAGTCAAGTATAGAATCTATTCTAAAGAGTAAAAGCAAGAGGGCGATTCTTATACTACACTATAGTTTGAAAGGTCTATGATTTTGTATGCTAATCTAAATAAAAAATTAACTTACGTATTAGTGTATCTTATATACATAGATGAATCCGAGCGAATCCATTAACATATAGAGACTGAGATGTAAACTGTCTTTTGTCATTTTAACCACTTTCTATTATCGGATTATTGTACTGAACCTAAATTTTTTTTTTATATGCCAGCCCATCTTATTGCTTTGAGGTGGTGATGGCTCTTACCAAACTATGGAACTAATTAAAACCAAATTAAAGTGGTTGTTATATTGTCAAGGACACAAGGACATGTCCTTGAATGAGATCTGCAGACAAGTAATCGAATGAAAAATACTCAAAGGGCAACAGGTACTGCATCGTAATGGGCTTTCAATTTGTATAGACATTCGAAAATTCATCGACCTTACAGAGAATTAAAATTTAAACAAATCTGTTAAGCGTAAACAATGAGAATCTCTGACTATAAGCCTCAAATCCGTGGTGGAGTTAGAATACTAAATATGCCGATATAATAAAGAAAAACAACGATTTACGGTTTCAATATTTATTCGAGTTTCAATATCAATTTTTTATTTATCGATCTAATTACTTATTAGCTAAAATGTATCACATTTGTATGTACTCATTTATATTGGAGTCACCTTAACTTAGCATCTACATAAGCATTAATTCAACTTGAAACTACAAAGTTAACTTTAAATTCGCTGCACTGCCGCATGGCTACTTGTCTACGCAATTGGACAAAGTTGTTGACTGCATCGCAATGTCGCGTGGCTGCCACACTCTGCCATTAAGTTGGCGCAAATGGAACGCATGCGCGCGGCACTGGACAACGTCATTATCATCTTTAGCGGCCGAGTGCAGCAAATGTCGCTGCCAGTGGCGCTTGTTAGCTGGACATGCCATAAACCAACAAACGGAAAAAATTGCATGTTCCATTCACACAACAGCGACGACTCCAAGTCGCACAAAACATAACCAGTTTCCTTTTTGCCATTCATAGTTTTGCGTCTGCCTGGCTGCTGGCCTGCTTGCCTGCCAGTTGGTGATGTTGTCTACTATGGACAAATGTCTGTCCGCCGTTGTATGTCTGTCTATTCGATGGTACTCAATGAAGTTGTGCCAATGCTGCTGCTGCTGCTGCTGGTGCTGCTGGCTCTATGAATGAGTTGAAGCTCATAGTTGTTACGCAAGGCAGGTCCATGTCGGCGGACGCTTTGGTGTCCCAGTAAAAACAACCGGCGCTAGTTTCGAGACAAAGCACACTTGCTGGTGTTGCTAATGTTGTTGGTATTTCCGCTAATGTTGCGGCTGCTGCTACTGCTACTGCTTCCTGGAGCCGTTCGTTAGCTTCGTTTTGTGCAATAATTAACGCTTCGCTGCTAAGTGGATCCGAATTGTGATAATTTATGTTGTTGTTGTTGTTGTTGTTGTTGTTGTTATTGTTGTTCTTGTGACTACTGTCGTTGTTGTTGTTGTTAATGTTGGTCATATTCTCCTGCTTTTTGTGAAAGCAGACGGATGCCGTGGTCGCCATTAGGCGCTGCATCACTTTACGCGCCAAAATTCGCAGTTTGCAAAGAGTCGGCGCCTGGACCGCAGCAACTCCAAAACGTTTCACTTTGGTGGCGTACATTTTTTTTGTCTACTCTTGAAAATTAAGTCGGATGAAGTTTTCACTTGTTGTCGGTTTGGCCGTTCGACGTGGAATGATTATGTTCCATGCACTGCTCCTGCCTTTTATAACGGTCGCTGGCCTGAACCCTTCCCAAAAAGCCAAGCACAAAAACCAAAAACAAAATACGAAAAAACGAAAAAAAAAAAAAAAAACAAGTGGCAATCTGCGCATGTGTACGATATTTTGCTGCCCAACGAAACCGCAATTTATTTAAATGTCTGCGACACACTTGCCGCATGCTGCGTCCATGTGCTGCACGTGTTTCCTACTATACTAAATGCAAAGTGCGCGTCGTGGCACTTGTTCGCAGCGAAGTCGTCGGTCGGTCGGCCGCCAATGTCGCGGCACACTCACGTACAGCCAATGTCGTCGTCGTCAGTTGACAATGCCGATGACGACGACCCTTCGCTGTTTCAGTTTCCAGTTTTTATTTTGTTGCTTTTGGTGCGGGGTGCGGCGGTCACACGCCACCCCTCGTCTGTTTGCTGCTCCGCGTCCTTGTCGTACTTGCGGCACAGGCACTTTTACACTGCTGCACATAAGAATGGGCATTCAATGGTTTTTCGAATTTTGTTTGGCAATTTCGGAAGAGTTTAATGACTTAAAGCTTTGAAGTACTAGGTCGAAGTTCCTGTAATTTACTTCTTTTCCGTTTATATGATTCGCTTTATATGATACCTCATCTACCACGACAATTCTCGTTCACAATTTAATAATATCATAAAACGGACAAAGGCGTGTGTCTCTTTTCGTGTGTCCATAAGTGTAGCACTGTCATCATACCCTTGTTGATTCGCAAGGATATCCTCCGCAAGACATCAGCCGTGTGTGCATTGAGCGCGGCAGTTGCAGTTCCCATCGTAAGGGCGCGTGTATCGTTGATTCGGTTTGCTGAATTTCGAAAAAGTATCCCACGGTTTGGATGGCAGATGTTTGCAATTTGGCAGTGATCGTCGACTTGCTCCAGTGTATGTTGTAGGCAGGAAGAAAAGGAGATTGCAGCAGCAGCATCAGCGTCAGCGTCAGTAGCAGAGCGTAAGCAATTGCGTAGTTGAGACATTTTGCGCGCAATGAATTTTGCGTAAAATCGTCCAAAAACAAGAAAAACACATTTTTGTTGTTTTGCGCAAGGGATGAGGAATGGATGATGCACTTGTTATACTGATGCATCTCTTGTGTTTATTTTTGTTTTTTTTTTATTGTCCCTGTTTTGTGGATGTGAAGTGTGGGAATATTTTTCGGAGCTGTTCATTTTTATTTTTTTTAGGTTTTATGGTTTTGTTGTCCTACTTTACTTATTATGATTTAAGATCAGACGATTTAAATGCATTTTTTTAATGGGGTATTCAAAAATGTTTGAACTTTAGATCAAATAAAAAAATTTTTGAATTAATGGAATATGCTAAAATAGTTTTTCTTAACTTTTTGGTGGTCAGTGGTGCAACTAGAATCGTCCAGAGATTTCTTCATAATTGGTAAATAATTATTATATTCTTGAAACAATTAAATGGGAGAATTTTTTGACAATTAGACGTAATTATCTGTAAGCGATATTATTTATGTAAGTAAGTAAGTAAGTTAAGTTAAGTTAATAAGTAAGTAAGTAAGTAAGTATGTAAAAACAAACTATTCTGTTCCTATTTAAATCGTTCACTTGTTTCAAAATGCTGCGATCTCAGTCACTGACCACTATCTGGAACATTCATTAAACTCGTATATACTTAAACTTTTCTTGTTTTCCAATATAAATATTTCAATCAGGTGTTGCTCACGTGTTCGGCACACTCCCGACTGATTTGGGTGGCGGGCCGCACTTCGTAAGTAATTTGTAAACACTTGTTTTGCGAGACACGCGCTAACTGCGCCCGGCCGACGGTCGTTGTCTAGGCGCGTGCCAAATTCCATTTTCAAAAATGGAATGCGCTTCTAATTGAAACGCCGCATGGATCAAAACGAATTTTAATAATTTCCAATTGGTCACGTGTGTGGCACATTTAAGGATGTCTAACCGAGCCCGAATAAGGGTGCTGCTTTCCTTTGTTGTACATAGCACTTAAGTGAAATAAATAAAATTGTTTCATTGCCAACATTTGACTTTATAGCATCGTTTTGTAAGTACTCAACTACATTTGTAAAAATATTATAAATTTAATTTTTTTTTAAACATTAGTGTTCATTTTTCTTTGTTGTGATTCAGAGTGATCCTTGATCATTTCAATTCGAGCGTTACTACTTGATTAGTCTCATATTTTGAGGTGAAGTAATAAAATGTTAACGTAACCCAAAAACAATTTTAAATGTAAATATATTTTTCAATTTCAAAAATAATATATGTTTGTATGTATGCATGTATGTATGTATGTATGTATGTATGTATGTATGTATGTATGTATGTATGTATGTATGTATGTATGTATGTATGTATGTATGTATGTATGTATGTATGTATGTATGTATGTATGTATGTATGTATGTATGTATGTATGTATGTATGTATGTATGTATGTAAGTTTGTATGTATGTATGTATGTATGTATGTATGTATGTATGTATGTATGTATGTATGTATGTATGTATGTATGTATGTATGTATGTATGTATGTATGTATGTATGTATGTATGTATGAAAACAATTTTAAGTCCTACATTTTTTAGACTAGTTCAAAAGTTATATATAATAAAAAATTTTTTAGAAACGTTGCGAGTTAATGGCAAAAAACAATTTTGGATTTCGCCATAAAACCTTTTAAAGATCCTTTAATACAAATTTTTTTTCTTTATACATACACTGAAAGAAAAAGATGGTAAATTCAACATTATTTAAACAAAACTTTACTTTTTTCTGTCTGAATTTAAAAAAAACGAACAAAATAAATTGTTAACTCCATGGTTGAATAATAAGGTTAGGAAAGTAGAAATGAGAATGCAAATTGAGCGAACTCACCTCGATTTCTGCCTTATTTTGAAATTTTTTTATTTTTTTGATTTTTGACAACAAACTACGTTGTTGTTTTTATTTACTTGCTAATTTCGTGGCAACCGTGGCAACTGCACAAAAATTCAATTTTCGAAGAGAGACAAAAAAGAATCGAAGTGAAAAGGCACATTCTTCTTTATTACACCATGAAATAAGGTATTGTTTAATCAATTGGACCAAAAGAGAGAAGTTTGGCTGCAATTAAGAGCAAATTGCAAATACAAATGTCATTAAATTGCAATAACAATTATTGACAAGGTAGACTTTATTAACTTTGACAGTTGCATGAAAATTTCTTAAGTATTTTAACGCTCAATTTTCGAAATTTCCAGTCAAGCCAAATGAGAATTACACAAAACGAAAACGGAAAATCAAAAGCACAAAATTAAAAGTTTTTCAGAAAATTATTCTCTCTGAGAATATAAGAAATGTTGAACAATAAAAACTTCCTACAAAGATAACAATTTTTGAGTAGATCGATTTGGTTGTTATAACAACTTTCTTTTTTAAACACTTTTATACTTTTATACTTTACTCTTTTAAACTTTATTTTTATATGTTGACATTGAATCCAATTGTAGAATTAAATATATAAAAACTTCGTAAAAAGAGGCTTAAGAGATCGTGGCTTGGCGTATGTATGATTGATATTCCACGGATATTTTTGTGGGGTTAAGTTTTCACAAGAGCTCCTCAGTGACGAGTTTTCCCAAGAGGGTAATATTTTGTTTAACAATTTTAACTTTATTCTTTGTCCAGTATTTGCATTAATTATTCGTAAGGTGAATTTAAATTGTATTGTATTCAAATTATTCAGATAACCTCACTTCTGACAATTATTTTATATAATTTTTCTTCTTGAAATAAGTTCCTTATGGTGACTGCTAAAATAATAAAGAAATATTTCCTAAGTTCGTTGTAAGTGAAATACTGAATTTTTGATAGTGTAAATATTTTATTTTTGTTTTCAATGTTTTCTTAAATCTATTAAAGCATTTGTTTAAACAATTTTGTAAATCTTATAACTAAAGTTATCACAGTTGGAGGCGATCGCAGTTCCATTAGTTCCAATTAAAGCTCAAATACCGGACAATTTCAAACGAAATTGTTTACCATGGACGCCAAACGGGCTTCTCGACGACGGCGGCAACAGGCGAGGCCATCGGACTCTCATCGCAGCCACTGTTATAACCGGAGGAAGCAGGACTCATGGGTGGCGTACTTGTTCGAACGCTGAGCGGTTGCACTGGTGAGTTACCACATTGCAGCAAACGATTAAATTCACCGCCCAAATGTGTCATCACCGCTTTGCCCAGTTCGACGCTCATGCCGGCTGTACCGGCCATAACGCGCGAAACCTCATTGACCGCATTCATATAACCATTGCGGAAGCTGTCCATTGGAATTGCTGGAGCTGCTGTTAGCGCTGATTTTTTAGCGGTTTGTTTACGCATGAAGACAATCGCTGATTCGAGCATCTCCGCCTTGTCCATGCGTAGAATAGCATCGTCGCCTTGGAATTCGGCAACGAGTGTTTTCAGAGCATCCAAGCATTTGTTCATGCGTGCCCGTCGCTGACGCTCCAGTAGAGGTTTCTTCACCTTCAGATAGAGTTGAGTCTTCGAGACGTATTCAATTTTGGAAGCCATCGTAATGAATTAATATTTTTGTTGTTTCTTAATGTTTCTTGTGTTGTGCACACGACGAGAATTTCAGTCGGAATGATGTTGTCGGAGTGCGTACAGCAGGTTTATATACTTGCGCGAGCCAAGCACTCTGGCCTCCAACGAAAAACAACCCCTAAATGCAATGCAACAAGAGGATATATACGAAACGTTGCGATACACAAGTGAGTGCGTGTCGTGAGCGTGACTTGCATGCATTCAGAAATTCCAATAGGAATAAAGAATGGTAATGGATGAGGTGAACGAGTCGATGGAACTTTTGTGCCGTGGGGTAAGTAACGACGTAAGCATTTGGACGCCGCAATTAATTGCTAACATAATTTGCGAAATTGCAACATTCACAAATTATTAGCAAATGTTTATGTGCAATGCCACACCCCAGACGACAGTAAACCAAAACACTTTGCGTCGCAACAGAAACGTGCCGATCGTTAAGAGCGTGTGCCATCGCCATCATCAAAATCAGCACCATCACAGCACAGTGGACCACTTGCAGCTCGCATCAGTTACTGTAACTGCGATCCGAATCACGGCTTGAGTTTCTCAATCAAAATCTGTGGTTACCATCAGTGATTGTTATTGCCTCGGAGGTTTCGTCGTCGTCGTTATTGTCGTTGCACAAACACACGCGATAAACACACACACACACACGCCTCGAGATAAAGTCGTCGTCTTTGTCTTCATAAGCGATTGTTGCATTAGCCAACCACTACTAAGCTCAAGACGACCAACGAGACGACAAGCGTCATTACAAGATCGCTTCGATCGCTTACCTACCTTACGTCTTACCACATCCCATTCAACCTCCTTGTCGGTACATGCACTCAAAGTTAACTTTATTCGCGACGACGACTCATGCTAAAAGTGCGATCAGCACAGCGACGACGACTTCAGTCAACCTCCTCCTGGTTGGGTGCCTGCCACGCACACGCCACCCAAACCTACCGAACCGATCAAGCGATCGAACGGCAGACGTATGGACGGACAAACAGACAGACAAGCAAACTCGTGTCGCCGCTTGACTGCCTTGCTAAATCCCAATTCGAGCAGCACCTCACCACCACAAAAGCCAAACAAGATTGCGCTGCGCGAAGACAACGCCAAAGCGTACCAGAGAAAACAGCAACCGTGTTGGATCCGACTTCGACTCTGACGAGGCAACCCAAATAAGAAACCAAGCAGCGATAAGAAAAAAGCAGTGAAAAAAAGAAAAAAAAAAACAGGCAGGTGTTCACCTCGCGTGGGAAACACACGACAAAATCGGTTCTCACGATTCGAAAATCCGGCACAGAGGCACGTCTGCGAGCAGGGCTTACTTGTGCGTCGATATGTTTGGTTGGTCGGTCGGTCGGTCTGTCTGTCTGTCTGTCGGTATGTCAGTTGATCAGTTGGTCTATCCGTCTGTCTGTCTGTCTGTCGATTCGTTCTTTCGTCACACCAACTGACGCAACTTGAGCTTAGTAAGTCAAGCCGTAATCAAGTAAGTACGAGGAGTATTGGAGCGTTCGTGTTGTTCGCATTTGTTATGCATCAAGTACCACATTGACAATGTGGGTAAGCCGAGGGGAGTCGGAGTAATGTTTGATATGCTGTTGGTATCTGGTCGCTGCTAGCGAAGCGCTGTTTTGGTCATTAAGGCTTGCGCTGATCAATTGGCGGCGACGGCGGCGACTTGTGTTTACCACAAGTTCAACTTCCCCGATGGTAAACGACGACAACTGCCGGTTGACTTAAAAGTAGTGGCCGATGTTATTACAATTTACACACGATTTTGATTGTGTTGGTGGTGTGATTGTGATTGGCTACTGGTCATGCGGAATTAAAGTCTTGGAACTAATCTTCGATAAGTTTATTACACGTTCTGATTAACTATTTCATTCATTCAACTGTGACGCAATTATAATAGCACGAAACGACGCATTGTTAGTGTTATTATCAGAGTTCTTTTGCTCATGGTCCTTTCATCCACCTCAACAAAGGTTCAATCACAGAGGAGAACTGAATCTACCTGGCTACCTGCTTTTGTTCAATAAGAAGTTTGAAATTGGAAAAAACATTCCCACGCAATCTTAAGGTGCTCATCGTTATTATTCTACTGCAGTCTTAATCCTGATTCATAGGGGTTGGTATTCCTTCGTCGTCATCTCGAGTATAAAAGACGAAATCACAGAAAATTCTGCATCATTCCAACTGCATCATCTCACGTGTGCACACAAGAAAAATTCAAAAATATAACTTGTTAACGATGTCTTCCAAAATTGAATACGTCTCGAAGACTCAACACTATCTGAAGGTGAAAAAACCTCTACTGGAACGTCAGCGACGGGCACGCATGAACAAATGCTTGGATGCTCTGAAAACACTCGTTGCCGAATTCCAAGGCGACGATGCTATTCTACGCATGGACAAGGCGGAGATGCTCGAATCAGCGATTGTCTTCATGCGTAAACAAACCGCTAAAAAATCAGCGCTAACAGCAGCTCCAGCAATTCCAATGGACAGCTTCCGCAATGGTTATATGAATGCGGTCAATGAGGTTTCGCGCGTTATGGCCGGTACAGCCGGCATGAGCGTCGAACTGGGCAAAGCGGTGATGACACATTTGGGCGGTGAATTTAATCGTTTGCTGCAATGTGGTAACTCACCAGTGCAACCGCTCAGCGTTCGAACAAGTACGCCACCCATGAGTCCTGCTTCCTCCGGTTATAACAGTGGCAGCGATGAGAGTCCGATGGCCTCGCCTGTTGCCGCCGTCGTCGAGAAGCCCGTTTGGCGTCCATGGTAAACAATTTCGTTTGAAATTGTCCGGTATTTGAGCTTTAATTGGAATTAATGGAACTGCGATCGCCTCCGACTGTGATAACTCATATTTTATGCTTTAATAGATTTAAACAACAAAATTAGTATTAGTAACAAAAGCTTTAATAGATTTAAGAAATCAAATAATAAAAAAATATTTACATATATGAAAATTCGGTGTCTTCTGATTTATTTACTTTGGTTAAAACATTTTTTAAGAAGCCTTTGTGGGAGGAGTGTTAGAAAATCAATAAATTTTTATATATTCTGGAGTATCTTTAAACGTTATATTTCGAAAAATTGGTTTAGGAATGATACAAATTTGTATCAATTGCGTCCAAAAACAGGACATAAATTGATTGATACTATTTATTAGCTGTTAGAATTAGACTTTGATGAAGAACGTTTTTACTTTAGCTATTTTGATTTTCTGTAGCTTAAGAAGAAAGAAGCTACGTTAAACTGTTTAAAATATTCTGACATATACAATAGACATATAGAATAGAATATTATCGAGAACACCGCTTAAGGTAACACTTTTGTTTCTATCCTATCGATATACGAGGGTGGTCCGATGGGTACTTAGTCTCACCGCCCGATGGTGGCCTACTTTACAGACCTGGAGTAAACGTATTTTTCAGACGGATTAAAGAAGTTGGAGCATCGCTTGGGTCAAGTAGGTTAAGAAATAAAATTTTTCGTTTTCTTTTGTAGGCTAAGTACTTATCGGACCACTTAGTTATAGATTTAGATTTCTTTCTTTGACATAACTTTATAAAATGGCTTAAAAAGATCTTGACATGTCGAACATTTTAAATGACTTTTTCAGAGTCATTTAAGCTATAAATTTAATACAAATTAATTAGTTTAATTAAGTTTAATTTTATAGTAATTAGGATATTTTTTTGTTATTATTAAAAGGCTATGGAAGCACCGCAAACTGAAAGATATAGTGTGCAGTCTCGTTGCCCTACAAATACAATTCTCGACTATTTATAAATCTTGAAATCGTTGTGGGCTTAATTTTACCTATGAGTTTTGGAACTAGACAAGTGCAAAGAACATGTTCAGTTTCTACTCCTCTTGGCGGAGTCGACTTGAATCATTTTCTACCGCTTCTATTTTCTTCAGTTGGTAATTGAAATAAGGAGATAATTTAGTTGCAATTATGTCTTGTATTTTACTAATCTGTTCTGGTATGATTATGATTAGCAGTGAACCAAAAAGTCTGTAAATCTTCGACTAGATATTTAGAACATGATCTTTAAGACATGGTATTACTGACTGTTTTAAAGTTACCAATAATTAAATTTACAATTTTATTTCCAATTCATTGAAAGTTCTTCAGATTTAATCTTATGAAGAAGTTCTTCGAAAGAACCATACCAATAATTTAGCTTCTAAAGGGTATTTAGCACTGCACCACTTACTATAGAACGTGATTTCTTAAGGAATTTTTAATACATGTCATAAAAAAAACGAGGGGTGATTTTTTGTTGTTGTTGTTTTCTCGACCTTAACAAGTGAAGCACACGTGTTCAAATTTCGTCCAAGTTAAGGTAACCAAGGACAATAGAGAACCTGAACCAATGTGTGTGTGCCCAACGGAATGTTTTTATGCTGCATTAACGGTCGGTGTTGGGATGGAATACGGCACCATAACTAACGTACAGGAACGTTGCGTGGGAAAGGTAAATTTTCGGGTAGATAGATAGCGTTACATACATTTGATTTGATTTGGGTATTTTCGTTGGTTGGTATCCTGGACGCACATGTGTGATGTGACGAGGTGCACAGCAAGTGTGTTTGACCTTAGGTTGCATAGGCATGTTAAGAAATCAAATAGCAAGCAACGAAAAAACAACAAGAACAACAAAAAAAAAAAACCCAAATCAAAAGCAAATAAAGCGGGCGAGGATGGTGAGGAGGGTGCACGATGCACGATGCACGTGTGCGTTGCAACTTTCCGCATACCACATAGTGGTGTGCATTATCCTGCCCGTACGTGATGTGGCCTTAGGGTAGTTTGTTGTTTTTTATGCACCTGAATCCTGCTTGTCCAATACTGCAGTAGTGTGTGCGTGTGAGTGTACAGTATCAGTGCAGGATAGGATCAAGTGTCGGAATGTGTTAAACGGTTTGTTTATCTTTCCAAAAGCGGCCGTTATACCGGTCGATGTTGGTCGTTCCTTATTTTTTTTTAGTTTTTGTATTTGTATTTTTTTAATATTCAAATGCGATTCGTTGGAATTCATTCTTGAAGCACCACGATGATCACGTGCAGCATGGTAATCCGATCGGGACCCACACGATCTTTTTGTTTTGTGGCGTGGTGTTCAAGTGTGTCTGCGCGTTGTTGCGGCTGCGCGGCACATGTGACAATTACAAAATCCGCCTCACTCGAAGGCGTCTTCAACGTTGGGCGTTGATCTCGAATTAGTGACACGTTCTCATGTGTTTTCTTTCTTTTCGCTGAACTCAGATCGCCAGACACACACACACACACAAATGAAAACACACACATACAAATGAACACATACATATAATTAATGCGTTTCTGGAAGTTTTGGTTTTTTATGTGGTTATTTCCTTAAATTGTAAACAAATTTGAATAAGAGCCGCGCGCGCGCACAAGACAGTGCACGCCAAGTGCATGTGTCTGCCTCGAGTGGCATGTGGCCGGCTTAACTCATCTCGTTTAATGCCACAGATTCATTTAGTAGCCGGTTATGTATATAGTTTATTGCATGCTTGTTAGCACTTGAGCTTGTTGGTGCAGCTTGGATTTCATTCCGTGGAATTTTTCGCCAAATCGTGTTTGAAGTAATATTGCAACAATTGGCCCGACAAAATATCTCGGTGGCATATAAGTATACCCGTATTATTCAATGAAATATCACCGCACATCACATGTGGCTTTGCGGAAAATACGCGCCTACATTTGATGCCGACATCCTGTCCTTTGTCCTTCGACACGAAGACTTCCTGTACGACGCATCCGATGACCACAATTAGACTTGCCGTCATGCCTGGTCAGTGCTTGGAAATATTTTCCATTTTCCAACATGTGTTCGACTTGTAGGAATTGGAATTTATCAACGTCCCGTGACAAGTTTAAATTTCGAAATGTACGTGATTTTTCGCATTCATAAGTTTATCTGCTTTCATTCAAAAATCAAGCCAACAAAATAAGTTTTAACCCCCTACAGAGTGCGACGCTTATCTGTGCTAGTTCGCTGTGACACCAGTAAGTCACGTGTCTAGACACGTTTATGACAATTATCAGTGGAAAGAAAGAGCAAAAAAAAATAATGTCGTTAATAACCTTTTTAGAGAGTTGTCCTAATTGGCGTTTGTCGTCAGTTTTTTGTTTATGTCTCGAGCGTAATTTTTCTTATCACTGGACATTATCGTCAGTCAGTGCTGCCTAGCTGCTATTAGCATGGCAATAAATCCTTTTTACTGTATTTTGGTGCCTGAAATATTAGAAGCCTGCATGGACGTGATTCATTGAAGATCGGAGATAAATTTCTCAATCGTATTGGAATGAGTCACCGATTACTAATTATCTATCGCAAATGCACTTGGCTCCTGGTTTACTGGGTTTTAAATTACAGCAATTAATTTAATTATCATAGGGCTAGACAGTAAATATTTTGTTTAGAGGGTTGGTCATTTAAACAATTATTTATTTAATTATGTTTGGGTTTTGACAATTTGATATTTAGTAAGGTAAAATTTGATTCGGTTGAGGTAAGGTTAGGATATCCTTGTTGGTCGTGGTCCTCAGCGATACAAAACGGAGTTTAAGCGAAAGTAGTCTATAAAATTCAACATATGTCTGGCGACTTCTTCTAGTCTCTCAAGCATTACAGATCCTTGGTATTGAAAATGAGTTCTCGAGAGCACGGGACAGGAACCCGGAACAAGTTCACTAATTTCCCTTTCATCATTTGGTTTTTTTTTTTTTTTTCAAATAGTGTAATTTAACATTTATTTTAACTTGTACCCCAACGGGTTCATATTATAAGAACAAATTGTAACAATTATAGAAAATATATTCTTCATTCTTCTCTGATTGTAGATATGATACATACATATGACAACAAATACTATTGATATTATTATACAAATCTCAATGAACGATTTCGTCCTATTTAAATTTCGAAACTATGATGTTTAGTTATAGTACTGAACAGGACATTAAATCTACATTTAAATATTTCAAAACCAAATGACCAGATATTGAGAAGTTCTTATTTCTTAAGTTCCATCTACTAATTGCCTTTGTGTACCAGCTATTAAACCAAAAAATGAGTTATTTGTTCGACACTTAAAACACATTACAGACACACTTTGTTATCCCATTTTGAGAATTCCAAACAACAATTCACGTATCCTTAAGATTCTATACTTTGTACAAAACTAAAAAAGAAAAACAATCTGTACACAGCATTTTTTTTTTGTACACCAAATCAAACCTCCTACTCCTCCAAAATTGTGTCAAACTCGTGACCAAACGTACTTCTTCGGAAGAAGTACTCCAAGCACAACGCTCGACTGTCGCTGTCATCATTCCAGCCACACTCAATAAAAAACCATAATTTGTCTCCTCAAAGCCAAAAAAAGAAAACTCCAATTAAAAAAGGAACAACCAACATGAGCGATGTTCTCACCAATCCAAAAACACTTTGGCGATATTTATGCGTCCATGTGTTCGCCCATAATTTGATCCTTTTAATCGTCATTTTTGGACGTCGTCTTGTTAAATGTTGTTTTAATTTTTACTTTTTTTTTCTTCAAAGCATTCTTCTGTGCCAGTTCTGAGCGTTTTTCATGTGTCATGCTCTTTTGATTGGGCGACACAAGAACGCAACGCTTCCATTGTGCTGCCTTAAAATTAATGTATAACCAAAGCAAATTATTGTAAAAAATTTTCTAAATGCTTCCCACGCTTATGAGAAGGTTTAGAACTAAAATTTTTAAAGTAAAATAGAGGAAAAAAATAAGAAAAATCTAAACAATCATGGAAAAGTCTAAAATTACACACCTCAAAATTATTAAGGATCCTCGCTGTATAGTTCGTATAGCTGCTATAGGATGCCAATCATGCAGTAATCTCCTTTTCAATAAATTGTCCATGACCCAAGCAAGCGTTGAAAATCGTCGTCGGATCGGAAGAAATTCTCCCACGTTCTTCGTGCGGCTGGTACTCGCACTCGTAAGGACTCAAATGCACACGTGTTCAAAATTGTTCCAGCTCAAACATGATTTTTTTTTATTTGTATTTGTATTTCAGACATACTTAAATGCATTAAAAATAAGATAACAGAGCGAAGACTACAAGAACAACAACAACAACAAGAACAACGTGCATTTTTATATGAAAACCAAAGTGATCATTAAACAAAGTGTATGAAAAAAAAAAATTGAAGATCCTTTAAAAAAAAAAAAAATACGATCTTCCTTTAAAAACTGTGCATTCAAAAGTGTGGGAACACGCAGAAACTCTCGCTTCTCACGATCCTTTCAAAGGATAAGACTCTGTTTTTTTTTCTTCTTTTTTTTGCTTGCTTTATATTCATTATCCTTATGGTATCCATTGTAGCCCAAAAATCGAGCACGATCACCTCCAGCACCAGGAGTGCAAGTAGGACGAAAGCAACACGCTGCACTGCTCACGCACGCAGGTTAAATCTCGAACACCAGAACAACGTGCACGTTCTGGTGTCCCAAAAAAAAATGGAAAAAAAAATTGGATAAAACGCACCTGCCGTTTTTTTCATATGGACTTTTCCCTTCGTTTGCCAGCAGCACGTATCCTTGCGTTCCCACGAACGAAAATGAGTCCCGAATGCCTTCACTGTGTGTGCTTGTTTACTTGTGCTGGTGTGTGCGTGTGTGTGTGTGTGCCATTGTGTATCGAAATTCAGTTGTTTTTTTTTCTTATGGGTTTTTACACAGCGACCTGCTTTCTCGCTGCACTGCGCTCTGTGGGTATATAAGGCAGCGCTCCTCCAGGATCAGACATCATTCAAGCACAAGCAATCGTTCCGTAAAGAACAACAATAATTCTTACTCAAATTAAAAACTTCTACAAAATTTCGTAAAATGTGCGTAGAAATCTCGAACAACAACATGAACGCCACCATGGAACTGAAACACGCAACCAAGAAGACATCGTCATCCGACAAGAAAGTCTCGTACAGCATCAAGAAGATGCTGAAGCAGCTCTTCAAACAACACAAATCCGAGAAACTCATCATATCACAGAACCTGGAGAACTCCAGGAAAGCCGACTCACTGGAATCACTCGAATCGATGGAGAATCTTCGCAATGCCGACATCGAATCCGAATGCGCTTCGCTCGAATCCTATGAGAACGATGCCAACGAACGTCTGTCCTGCGAAATGGAAGATTACGACTTTGCCGAAATCATCGAGGTGCCAGTTCACTTTGTACGCACCGAGCATGGTACCTTCTTCTGGACTGCTACTTCCGAAATTCCCGCCGACAACGATCTGATTGAGCCATTGTGCTGCAACACCACGAATCAAATTGCCGTCGCTCAAATGGCCGATCGTTGGGCTCAGGCTTAAGCTACATTCAACTGCCGCAACCGCAAATCAAATGCAATCAATGTCTTCCAGTAGCAGTCCAAACTTCACGGCGTGAAGTCAACCAGAGCTGTTCACCAATCCAAACGTCTTCCATGGCTTCGATTAATTTTTCGACTGGCTAGAAAATTAATACGAAGCAAACTCAAAAGCTTTATCAAATTGTGATATTTTTAGTTAGAAAAAAAACAAGAAATTATTTATTAAGAAAATATAAAAACAAAACAAACAAAAAACAAATAATTGAGTTTTTATTTATTTACTCTTTATTGATTAGAAATCAATCAACAAATTTAGTTCAATTAGAAAATATGAAAAAAAATTGTATTTCCTTAGTTAACAACCTGCAATATTGCTGATTTAAATAACAATTATTGTTATTGTATTGCTGGGTTTCAAGGCTATATGCTCACCGATTGAGGCCCTATGCTCTCCGAGGAGTTCAAGGATCTAATGATGATGATTGCTCGGTTTGGACCAATTTCACTTCGTATTCGACTTCCCTTTGGCCATTTAAAATATGATTTATTTCAACTAAAATCCAACTTGTTGAATTTCTGTTTTGCCAACAGAAACATCCACATTCCTTATGCTGTATTCGCTTACTCGTGTCTGCTCAGTTATAGTCAAAAGCAGATATATGCCAATTTCAGAAATTGTTGCCGTGGTTGTTTTTCTAATAGTTAGCTCAAGATTCTAGTTGGAAATTATTTTGGTTTGTGTCTTAGCTAAAAATTGTTAGACGGTTTAATTGGAATTGCAAAATCTATTTGGGAACCTTACTAGCTATTTACATTAATATAGAAATTCGGTAGAAGTGTTTAAAGTATCGAATCAGAATAAAGATATTCTCATCCTTGTACAAATGTATGGATGGTTGGCGATAGTTGATGCCGATCGTTTGTCTAAGAGTTGGATGGTTGCTCCTCTTCTCATCATCTTGTGATGAATATGGCGTAGTGAAATTAAAGGACATTATTTTGAACCTTAGGTTACGTTATAATGACTGTCTCTTGAAGAGAGACGCACTTAGGCTAGGAACCCTTTGTTATACAATGCGGTATATGAATTTTCCAACCAACTGAACCATCTTGTAGTGTTTACAAAATGAGAATATTTTTAATACTAGATATAGATATATCGACTAGGTCTACGAAGAAATGCTTCTCCAGGTAAGTATATCGTTTGTTAGACAATGTGGGGCATGTACATATGTATAAGATGTAATATAGTTTCTACCTCCTCCTCATTTCTACAGCTTCTACAGAAGTCATTAAAGACGATACCACGTTTTATTGCCTGAATACCTACGAAACAATGTCTTGTTATAACGCCTACTATGGGCCTAATTTGAAACTTACTTAATGAAATTAGAACGACTGAGCGTTTTGGATTCAGCTATGACCATATCATATGCGAAATGTTGCATGGGGAGTAGTAACCATCCATCTGGGGTTATATTCCTTGATAGACATTTCTCGGATGAGGACTTAAAACCTTACTTTTAAAATTTATTGCTTAGTCATGAGCTTTGAAGTATTCATAATACAATTATTTAAAAATAATAAAAAAAGTGTCGAAGTGAAATAAATTTTCCGTTAACAAATATTCAAGCTTTTTAGATTTATATGCACAAATATTATATACCGATAACACAAATCTAAAATCGGATTCATTAAGAATCCAACTAGCACTTTCACTCCTTTTTGTTGCCACATCCTCGCTATCATCTTCTTATAATGATTTTGTTGCCTGCAATTTTACTAAACCCAATCTGTGCGGTTTATGAACCTTAACAGGTACGTCTACTCCAGACAGCTCTTTGAGATTTACCTAAAGTTTGCGATCTCACCCTCCATAAAGCTGGGCATTCGCAGAGAAATGGAAGATAGTTTTCTTTTTATCTGAAATTGATACTTAGTTGGAAATCCTTTTTATAGTATGACTTCTCATAATATCTTATTCTTTGAACGGACTTGGGCTGCACTATAGTCGGAACAACAATCCCCAATTAGTGCTTAAATTCATTTAAAATCAATGTGTTTAAAATATAGGCCATGCACAATTGATCTTGTTGGTCGCAGTGCTTCCAGGCCTCTAATAATAATAATGACCGGGAGTGATTTCCTTCTATTCGTCCTTGATTATTTTGTATATCATTTATTTATTACTAAAAGGCACATTGCTCTCATCAATCGATTCCATAAAAATATTTTAAACCATTCGATTTTATTTGAAGTAACCTATACCGGGTATTCTCCGCCGTATTAAATAAATTAAAATTTGTTGCATGATTAATTTTTGTTTTATTTAAAAATATATAAATGACAATTATCGTTAAAGCTTCCAGACCACTTCGGTTAAATTACAAACACAAAAAATAAGAAAAATAAAAAAAACTTATCATCATTGCATACTTGACAAATACAAAATAATAGGATAATAATAGTTTTAATAAATAAACATACATATTTACATGTTTTTTGTTTTTGTTTTTGTTGTTGTTTGTTTTTGTTTATATCACAGTTTGATATTAAAGCAGAAATTAAACGCTAAAAATGCACAGAGACAGAGAATCGAAACATCGCATCGCATCGCATCAACGCACTTGGGAAGACAACGGATTTTGCTGATACCGACCGATTCATGTTCAGATCGTCGAATTAAATACATACAATAATAGATAATAAATAGTTTCGCCTTAATAACTAATACTTCTAACGGGTTCACCAAGGACGCCACACGCACTCCGAACTGGCGCAGGACTCCACTGAAATCACAGAGGCCGTATCCAGCGAGGATTGATCTTCAACGGTCGTGACATCGATTAAGTCCGCATTCTTATCGGCGCCAAATTGCTTGTAGTTCATCATATTGCGAAAATCCAGCGAAGCTTCTTGCGTCATGGCGGGCGACACCGCCAAGTAATTGATATTTGCCGACGGCATTTGCACACTTGTTGGCAGTGCGGCCGCCGTGTCCAGTGTAGCTGCGGCTGAGGAGCGCAGCAACTGGTGCTGCATTTCGATGAGACGCGACGACAGGAATTTCATTATTTTGCCACCGATCTCGTCGGTTTGTCGCTGTTGCAGCAGCACTTGTGTGATCTGATCCGCAGCATGCACATAGCCCGATCGAAAGGATTCAACGTGCGCGTTGGCGCTTTGTGACGTCTGCAACGAGAGACCACCGCGTTGTTTAAGCTTACGCATATGCTCGACGGTCAGTTCGAGGATGTCGGCTTTTTCGAGGCGCGTCACATGTTCACCCTCCTGCTGGAGGCACTCGACCATGAGGTCCTTGAGATCGTCGAGACACTTGTTGATGCGTGCGCGTCGCTTGCGTTCGAGCAACGGTTTCATAACTTTGCGATACTGATACGTTTTGGACATTTCCATGACCATTTTTAATTTGGTACACGTGCGGCATAAAATTCACTTGCTACTTTTTGGGGTTTGTGGGTTGGGCTAAGACTCTTGGGTCTTCACTTCGTTTGAGATTTAGTTTTACGAGATCGCGTCTAGAGTTTTTTTTTCGTCGGAATGTTAAGCCTTTGAATTGACAGTAGGCGACGTGGTTGACAACTTGCGTTTCGGTTTAGAAATGAGCCGCAAACATGTTTTGCGTCTAGCTTTTATACGACGCCGTTGAATGTTGGGGGTTTGTTCTCCTGTGCTACCGTCATGGCTTATTGAACGTTCGGTCTGCTTTGGTCGCTCGTCGCACTCGTGCTCAAGTAGCGAAGTGTGCATAAAGAGAGACTACTGTTTCGTGGCTGGCGAGAACGATCGCAAATGGGAGAAACAGTGTAGTTAACGCAGTTCGAGGAATACGAGTTTTGGTCGTCTTTTGCTATGCATATGAAATCGTTGGTAAAGGATTTGGTTCGTTTTATTTTAAACCTAACCAGGAGTTGAATTTGGAAATTATCCCTTTTATATAAATTTTTAAGTATAGATACGTGTTAACTCATAGAGGAAATTCCCTAAATCCAAAGAAATGATCTCGATTCAAGCTGATCGTGTTATCGCTAAAGTTCTTAATTCAATACCGAAATTCCTATTTTGAAACTTCTTCTAAATACAAATTTTGAAATAGGAATACGAATATTGTTTTGAGATATTTTTCTTATATTTAACATAGATCGAAAAACTTTTTAATTCAATATTTAACATTCTTATTTGCAGATGTTTTGATCTTAAAATGAAATTGAAAATATTAATTAGCTGCAACTGAATTCGTTATTCAATTTAAGCTTCAATTCAAGATTTTAGGTTTTTTTATACTTTTACGCTTAATTTAAGATTTCTAATTTGAGTCTGAATAAAAGAATCTGAAATCAAGCCTGATTGTCTTAAATTTAGATTGAGATTTTTCTCTTAGTGTTAGGAATCATAAGTAATAATGGAATCGTTGTTTTGGTGCTTAAAGGTATTTAAATATAATTTTTTTTTAAACTAAGATCAGGAATTAAACAACAAAATATTTGGACGCGATCACCCAATCATGGTGGGCTTTTATCAAAGCTTTATTATAACAAGTTGTTACAATTGCATCCGAACCTTTTTCAATCGAAAAATACATGTTTATATTTTTTGCGTCCCTAACAATCAAACCTGGAATGTAATGCATGGAAGTTCAAGGCATTAACCATTGCGCTACACAAGATCAGGCACAAGTTTGTTTACAAGCTCAATTAATATTTTGGAAATTTTTCGCCTATTTGTGAAAAAGTGTAAATTCTATTTCTGATATTGTGTGGATCCAGGAAAATTAAAATTTCAACTTTCTTATTTTTTTTTAATAATTTGACTTAGCTTATCCGAAAAAGGGAATTTCCCCGAACGTTAACAACACTGTTCGCCGGTTGTATTGCTCGCTCTTCGGTGCTCCGTTTGCAACAACTTGCCACAATTGTGAGCGTGTGCGAGTCGTTGTCGATCGATCGTGCCTGGCTCTCCGCTTCGCTCGTAAGCTACGCTTGCGCCAATTCAAAGAGACGCTGAGACGATGACGGCGACGGCGACGACGATGACGACGACTCGACTCTGAATCGGCCATTGATCGCGCCAAACTGCGCTCGCGTTTGTTTGTCTGTGTAAGTGTTGTATGCGCGAGCCCCATGCTCGGGCATGTCTTACTTATTGTCAATGATGACAGTTCTCTGCCGCTGACTTGTGCTGTTGTTGCTGATGTTTTTTTTTTGTTGTTTGTATTTTTTTTTAAGTTTAGTTTTTGTTGTTGCTGTTGCTGCTGTTGTTGTTGCTTTCGTAAATCGCATTGTGTACAGTATTATACGCTACACACTTTTCCAGACCGTGGGAAACAGATTTGTCGTGTGTTTCCCACACGATGGACGGATGGATGGATTGCGATGCGATCCGATGGATTGCTGAAATGCCTTTTGTTGTTGTTGTTGCTGCTGTTTCTGCTGCTGCTGCTGCTGTTGTTGTTGGGGTTTTTAAGTTGTATATAGAAATCGCGCAATTACGAGGCATGCTTGGCTGATGATGATGGCATGAATTTCGTTGAAGCGTATCGATTTAGAGCGGGGATGTGCTTTTAGGGCCCCCATGCACAAGCGGACTTCTTGGTATGTGGGCACGAAGGAATTCGGACTGTTGGAATTCGATGTTGTCGAATTCGACGCATAGCAAAAACATATTTTATGTTATTCTTTGTGGCATTCCACCACTAGATAAAAATATTCTACGAAATTTTTGGGAATACCTACCCCCAGGCCGCTCCTGTTTGATATGTTAGTTTTTGTGATAATTCCTTATTGCAGTATCAGGGGTATCACACCGCAACCACCGCAGAGCAGACCAGACCAGAGCAGAGCACAACAAGTAGTCACCGCCGTGCGGCACTGTACGCTTAACCATTTATATATTGGTTTGACTTTTGGGGCCCCACGATATGTATTATGTAGAGTTCGCGTGTGTGCCGCGCGGGACGCTTTGGCCTCCCAGTCAAATGCTGCCGTTGTTGTTTCTTTCGGTTTGGATTGGATTGGCGGCGGCAGCGGCAGCGGCAATAACCGCAACGCGTTTTGGGGTCCCAGCGGGATCAACTGATAGTGTGACGACGATCGTGTTGTTTGGGGCGCTCGCTCGCTCGCTCGCTGTGATGGGAATATGACCACCAGCTGCTGTTAGTGTTGTTTTTTTTTTCTTGAATGTTTTTGGGGTTTTTGTTTTTATTTTTGTTAACTGCTCGATTGCGGTGTAGATATTTAGTTCGCTCACATATGCTGGTCTTCCATATTGTTTCTCCAGTGTTGATGGCTTAGTTAAGCCTTTTTTCTTGGTTTTCGTTGTTTCATACGAATTGGGTCTGAATATGCAACCACAAGTCGTTGCTCGGCTGATGATTATACTATCTGGTGGTGGCGGCAGTGGCGATGATAATTATGTCGCTGGTTTCCATTGGCATATCATGTGCGCCCGTTTGCCTTGCTCGACGGTTTTTGTTGTTGTCTTGGTTCTCATGCTCATTAGCGAAATATTGGTTGGTTGGCCTAATGATAGTGCAGTGTGACCGACAATTGTTTTTTATTGGATTTCCGTTTCAGATTTCTAGCGTGCTGTCGATAAACAAAACAACTTAATCCATGATTTGAGGAAATACCAATTAAATTCATTAATTTTGTCTAGAATTCTGTCGGCTGCTGGGATTTTGAATTTAAGATGATGTAAAAGTTGAATTGGCTTTTAGCTGCTTGATGACTGCATTAGGAATATAATAATTTTTAATATAAGATATTTAACAAATGCGGAATGCTGGTCGGATAGGATAATTAAAATGTAATTATTGAAACATCATAACAATTAGAGATGTTTATTGTAAAGGATCAATGTAGATAAATAACGAATATGTGGTTCAAACTTCAGTAATCCATTAACGGTCAATTGAACTGAAAACTTTAAATACTCCCTAGTTCTATAAAGGAATATATATATATGATTACTTCCACTATAACCGGTCATTGGCCGATGGGAGACCATGCCAAGAAAATGGGATGGCCTCACAACGAAAGATGCTGAAGCTGCAATCAAGAAGGATGTAATGAAACTACCTATGCGAGTGCTCGCGTCTGGGTGCTTTACGACATAGTACATTCGCTATGGAAAGTCTAAACGAACTTGCAGAATTTAAAATAGATAACATTAGTCGGTTTATAAACAAATCTAGATGGCTTTGAGTGGACCGGTTTTTCAGGGGTTTCACAAGTGGTGTTTGATCATGGCACTATAGTGCTAATTGGAGCCTGAGTTATGTCTCTCAGGCAACACCTAAACTAAACCAAACCTTAGTAAGGTTAGGTTAAATTGGCTGATCTAACAATAAAAAAAAATAAGATTACGTATAGACCTTTAGTGGTATCCTCGTGTAACCAAGATTATACAGAGGTATTCCAACTTTAATAGTTAACTTTATTAACATAAACTCTTGTTAAAGTTATTTCTGCGTATTTCCGCTGTGGTTAGATGGACCTCTTGCGGATTTCCTTAAGAGTCTTCCTGTTAGCATCACGCGGCGAAATGGCCTTTCGGATAGCGCGGGTCTTTTTCTTCCTCAATTCCAAAGGCTTGTACTTTTCGTTCTTGAACACTTTACGCAAGTTCTCTTTCTGCTTTTGGTGCATAACAATATAAACACGAGCGATGGCTTTGCGGACTACGCGGATCTTGGAGAGCTTAGATGGAGCTCCTCCAGTGACCTTGGCCACGCGCAGATTAAGATGTTCATTCTTAAGTTCATCGAGCTGTTCGGTAAGCTCCTTCTTGTCCTTTGTCCTCAAATCGGAGCACTTGACTGTCACCATTTTGTCCGCCGCTCACTTAAAAAACAAAAAAGGGGAATCGCAATCAGGCTTTAGTTTATGGCGAAAATAAGGCCTAAATAATTTGACATATATAATAAAATGTCATCGCCTGAGTTAAGTGCTTTGAGCCACGTTCAGGTATTAATCACCTGTAAACACTTTCTGGCCGGATTTCTCTACTTCCATGATTTTTGATAAATTTTAAGTTACATTTCTCAAACCAGCACATAAATAAATGTTAACTTTTAGAAAACAAAAAAAATTAGGCCAGAATCCTTAGTTCTAAGGATCGCTAAATAAAAATCGATAATTTATAAATTGTCAACTTTAATCAGTATATGAATTATACAGACTTGAATTAGTACTGCGTTTTAAATCTAAAATCTGGAAAGTATTTGTGTTCCTGAAATCATTGATACAATATTCAGCGCTAAACAAAAAAAAATTTAGGCTTGAAAAGTTTAGATCTGAAACCAGTGCTTGCTTCACTCAGATCGGAATTCAGTGCTGAATATGTCAGTATATCATTCGATTTGCTTTAAAGCAATTCTTTATTTCTCCTTTTTTTAATTAATTTTACTCCAACATTTTTCGTTTTATATGTAACTAACTTGAATTAAGTGAAGAAATTTAACTCGAGTTAATTAACTGTTTAGTGATTTTCCAAAGTTAATGGGAAAGTTAAAAAATAGCAAACAATTTAACTTCGTTAATTAACTTTTAACTTTTTAACTAGTTTGTGTCCAGCTGTGATTATTTGTATAGCAGCTATGCCTCTTGTTTGAAGTTAAAATTTAAAGTTGAATTCAGTTAAAATTTTAATTGAATGGTTTGATCTGGCATCTTAAACTTTCCCATAAATGATTACCATAAAATTCGCGACTTCACTGCGATGCGTCCAGCATCCGTGTATATAGTATATAGTATATAGTATAAATACAAGCAAGACGATTTCATCGATCTCACCGACGAACCGCCCCTTACATATATGCATGAACTAGTTTATATCTTTTGAAAAAAAACACGCTCGTGATTGATTGTTGGCATTATAAACTATTATAAAATATCGCTTAAGGTGACCGCTGTGACCATTTGAAATGAAATTAAACGATCATTAATTTCGGCGCGCTCAAAGTGTCAGGCACCGCTTGCCTAACGTCGACGGGTCATAAAAGCAGTTAAAATTTTTTCTCTTCTCCTCCGTCGTTTTTTTTTTTGGTTTGTGGTTGTTTAGTTGGTTGTTGAAATTGTTGTTGTAACAAATCGAAACCGTAAACGCTACAAAACAGCGCAATACGCCAGCCACCAGCCACCAGCCACTTAACGCGCGATTACGTATTCCAGGCTGACGCTCGCCGATGTTGATGTTGATGATGATGATGACGACCAAAACGAACAAACTAAACCAAGACAAACGACAACGACGATCGACGATCGCGTCGAACAAAAACCTCAACCAGAGCCGGACTGAGGCAGGCGCATACGTACGTACACCATGAAACCGAACCGTGAGAAAGTGCTAAACCAAACGATTTAAATCGTCGTTTTTAGTGTTGCCAATGAATAATGCATGAGCTCCATGCAACAACAACAAAAACAATAATAAAACAATAAAAACAACAACGACACAAATGCGGCACGCGGGAGCAATGGAGACGATCGCATCGCATCGCATCGTATCGTATCGCATTGACTTGTCGTCCGCCGTGTGGTTTCCAAATTCAAATGTGGCGCAAAAGCAGCATGAATAAAACATATAAATGCGCCGTGCCAAGCCAAGCCGAGCCAAGCCAAAGTTGGCTGAAGCTTAAAATAGCGCTAACGGCCAAGACGGGCGCGCGCGATTTTCGACGCAAAGACAAAAGCAGCGCAAATATATACGCACACAAGCAACCATCAAACACACACACACATGCAATCGTATATGTTCGTTACCAAAAAAAAAAAAAGAAAACTGAAAAGACACAACACGATGCAACACTGTCGGAAATTAAAGACCTATTGTCCAAATCAAGTCATCAGAGATTTGAAGGAGGTAAAGTGCTCGGTAATTGGAAATATCCAGCAGAAATCTTGACATTCAAAATAATATATTAACTCCAGAACTAAACTTGCAAAGCTTGGCAACAACCAGTTAAAAAGTTAATAGTTTAATTTTTAACTTTCCCGTTAATTTTAAAACTACTAAAAAGTTAATTAACTATCGTTAAATTTCTTCCGTTAATTCAAGTTAGTTAAATGTAAAATCAATCACATATATGTAAAATTATATTAAATTTTTAACGACGTTAACTTTGCATTGAGATTAACGAAAATAACTTAACGAAGATTAACTTTTCCTGGATTAATGAAGTTAAATTCTTTATTAACGATGATCACTTTTGTAAACTATTTACTATAATTTTTTCCTTTATAATTTGTATAATTTACTAAAATTCCACGGGTCTTTTTCGAAATAGAAAAAAAAATTTGAATATTTTTAGAAAGCTTTTAAATGCGCTAAAGAATTTTGAGCTACAACAATTTATTTTTATTTATATGAGAATGGGATGATCTCTCTTATAAATTTTAAAACAACAAAAATATTGACCAATTTAGCAGACCGGACAGCGCTGTTTCGGAATAGGCTACTATTCCTCATCATCGGTCTTTTGCTTGGTAAAGCTTTATGTTTTCATATCCGTCTATAAGCTCCTATGGCTAATTCAAAGAAAACTTCCTAGTTTCAAAACTCAATATTTTTTTAAATACCCGAAAAATTTCAAAAATTTGCCCGCTTAAGTGAGAGCTCCAACTTTTAAGTATTCCAAAATATGAAAACTTTCAGTCGAGGTATTTAACGCGGGTTTACTGTGCTCACTTCACTTTATCGCTAATTCTAGGAATTCAAAGCATATTCATCCGATTATCGAAGACTCTTTTCAGCCTTAAATTCATGGCCAAGAAAGCAGACATTTGCAATTCAAATGCTGATAATAATTATTATCGATTCGCTTCATTATTTTGTAATGCGAACTCTTAAGCATCATGTACGAATTTTCTAGTGGGCAGTGACTTTACAACAGGCACAAGCCGCACAAGCTCCTACAACGTCAGCGCCGTCGCGTTTGTAAGTGAAATGAGTGAGCAAGCGAGTAAGCAAACGACGACCGACCGACCGACCGACGAACGAGCCAACAAGGCAACGAAACGGCTGAGGCCAAGATTGATCGCACCAAGTTGCTGAGCGAGCGCACTTTGCACACGCGATTGGCACGGGCTATTGTAACTGCTGCTGTGTCGAATGAGTCTGCTGCCGCCGCCGCTGTAGCAGATCGGGCGCTTTGGTGGGTTGCGAACTCTATGTTCGTCTGTCTGTCTGTCTGTCTGTCTGTCTGTCTGTCTGTCTGTCTGTCTGTCCGTCGTCTCACGAGGAGTCGTCGACGTTGTTGCAGCTCCATGCAGGCAGGCAGGCTGGCAGGCGCGCATGATTAAGTTGCTGTTGCTCGCTGCTGTTGCTGGGAGACTCTATAAGCGCTCCACTTGCGTGGTTGGAGCGCAGCATGTGTGTGCTTTTTATGTGTGTGTGTGTGCGGGGGGGGGGGGGGGGAGATAGCTGCAGAATGAAGTGTATTTCTCTTCGCGTTGCGCATGTGCGACTTTATGCACGTCTCGGTGGGATCCGGCGGATTGGATAGTTGCATTATTTTCTGTTGTTATTCTGTTTTTGTTTTTGTGTTTTTTTCTGTTTTAATAACTTCGCCAAGTGGTTGGGCATGTAAACGCTAATCGTTATGGATTTATCGACATGTTGGAACTGGTTTTTTGTGAGTTGGACAATTTTTTGTATGAACTCGCTGAGCATGAAAAATATGAACGTTAATTTGAGCCAATTGTGTAGTAGTTAACGTTTTCGTTTAGAACCACAAATTTTCTTAATAGTTTTGCGAAAATTAATGGATTCGATTAGATTTGGTCACGCACTTTATGTGCCATGGTCACGGTCTGACCAAAGACAAAGTACTCTTACATTACGCTTGAACTAAGGACTTGGCAATTTCATTGGAAACTGTTGCACGTGTGCATCGTTTCCGATGCCTGGCCTAGAAGTTGCTCCTACTGTGATTTTGTTGCAATTTGGCCAAACAAATTTTTGTCTGAACACGTGCGTCAAGAGATTCTTTCATGTTGCGTTTGGTTTGAGTTTTTTAACCTTTGTACTCATCGGATATTGAATTGTTGAATGGCTAAGAGCAAAAAGCCGAAGATTTTTGATTGATGAGTCTTTGCACGTGTTAAAAATAGACAATTTCATATTGTCTTATTGACTCATTGATGTAAAGCAGAACAAAATTTGAATGAAGGATTTTTTGTATAACAAAATGAAATTCTTACTTAATGGAATTATTTTCCATTACAACATCTCATATAAAGAAGTAGACACTGGGTGTTTTTATATTAATCTTGTGGTTATGTCCATAACCAATATGTTTCAACCGAATAAATACATAGAAGTAATTTCCAATATTGTGAACTTGAAAAAGAATATTGTATTATACAAAAAAATTTTACTATATTGATTCATAAAATTTAATTAAAAAAGTACCTCTTTAGCTTACCTCATATAAATTAGGCGAGAAAATCTACCCGATTAAAAACACGGTTGACATACATGTGGAGCGGGAGCAAAACGGACGAACTACAAGAAGCGGACAAACATATTAACATCCCTGAAATTACAAAAATAGTTGACAACATTGAAATACACGATGATTGAAAAAGAAAAGAGACGAACGAACAAAAGAGTTGAAGTTGAGACGCCGACGCGAACAGACAAGTTTTTAAAACCAAGATGAACAAAACGAGCCACTAAGGAGTATTTTAAATATTATTAACATTAAATACACTTAAGTACATTTTAATAATAATAAAATGTTAAACCAACGATCAAACGCAATGTAGTGGTTTTATTGAAGAAAGAAAATTCACATACATATGCATGTGCATAGATACAAGTTGTATTAAAATGTAAAATAAACATATGCCTTAAAAATCTTAAAAAATCAAACATTAATATCAATCATTAAGTTGAGTATAGTCCCAACCTGATGCCATACTCAAAATTCTAAAAATAAACTTGTATTAAGTTTTTGAAATGGAAAAAATTCGATTTCTTTGGAAAACGTAAAAATTTGGCGTTGCCAAAAATTGTTTCAAAAAGGTTATTCGTAAAGCTTGAAATGTCCTTAATATGAATTTAACTTAAATTGTATGTCACATTTTTAACCTTATTTTCTTTCGCAATTTGTGGGCTAAATGAAAAAATATTTCGGTTCTATTTTCGCCAGTTCATTTCTCTATCTGAAGTTTTTTTGAAGCAATACCAATATTATTTTTTTTTAAATTTAATTATGATTATGTATTAAGTTTTTTGTGTTATACTTAGTAACGTTTTACTTTTATGGACTTTTCGGTTTTTGATCTAAAGCTCTTCAATTAGAAATATTTTTCCAATTCAGATGTCTGAGTAATATAGATTTCATACATATAACACAAAATGCAACTTATTGAACTTAAGATCAAGCTTTCCATTATAACTGGAAAAACAAGGACAAAATTTCCTCAAAGTGCAAATTGTATCTTTCAGTCTGTCTGGTTAAAGTTGCTCGGGACTAAAGCACATCTCACGTTCTCGTATATTCGCTTCTACATATCTTCAATTGTGATTCTCTCTTTTCTGCACTTGTTTTTACAAAAGTTAAGTTATGTATTTTAAGTTTCAAAAAAGGAGTCAAATTTAAGCAACAAATTATCTATATATATAAAATAGAATGTATCTTTCTACCTTTCTATCTTTGTACCCTATGCGCGTCTAAACCATTCATCCGATTGTGATAAAATTTTGGGAAGTTGTTGTGCTCACGCCAACTTAGGTTTAGGGCCACGCCCACCTATTACGACCACAATTTGTAAAACTAAGTTAAAATATTCGATTATTTCGCGAATATTGCTCTTAAAAATTTGATTTTGTTTCTGAGTATGTATGCCGATAATTTCACAGCCATAACTCAGAATCATTACCACGGTGAATACCGAGAAGTTCCGAGAAGTACCATTTTTTTAAGTGGCATTGCAACGCATGCCGGGCATTCGCTAGTACTATATAAAGAAGAGTAATTTAAAGTAATTATTGTTAATATGAATTTAGTTTGACTTTAACTTAAGTTTAGAAATGTGGAATGTGCAATTTCTAATATCCAAAAATGGATAAATATGCTTTGGAGTTATGGCCACAATTTCAAAACGTTTTATATTTTTTTAAATTTTTTTAAGTTTTTACTTAACATCGTTGAAGATAATTAGGTTGATCAGCCATGCCCTCGTATAAGTCAATTCATTTAGAGATGCTTAGAAACGATTTTTATACACGTTTTAGATCGAAGTCTCCTAAAATAAATAATTCTTCAAATGAAGTTTCTTTAAGTTAACATGGAAATTCTAGGTAAATACTTCATATAATTGCAATTATTAAGTTAATGACTCGTGTAAATATTATTGAAGATATAGGAAAAATTTTTGTATTGTCTAATTTTTGCTATGGGAAAATATGAAAAGCAACAATCGTGATATGACTTTGTTGGTTTCGCAATAAAAGTTCTCTTTTAGAAACCCACTCAAACAGAAGTTAACACTTCAATAAAAAACAACTTCTTCCAACAAGAAAAAAACACGTTCCATATTCATTTCTGCTACTGGAACTGGGCAATAGTGTCGGAGTACGCCTGTGCGCATTGCTCTGCACTTTACGCACTACGCACAGAAGCTGCATTGTTAAAAGACAGACAGACGCAAATGACGATTTCGAAATGTAAACAAAGGCGAAACGTAACGAAACGAATCGACGCTAAGAAGCCTCGAACGGAGTAACAACAACAGCAACAACAACAGCAACATAGACAACATCAGGTGTCTTCGAGGCGTGGGAAAGCGAAAAAATCACAACCTTAAATCGAAACAACTTAGCAGACTCCCCTAAGTTGTTATTTTCGATTTCGATTGCATATCATTCGAGATAGGGGCGCAAAATCTTAACGAGCGCGCTGTGAACCTGCTACAAACGTTAATCACCGCTGTTCGAAAGCAACAACATAACCAACCAGCAGTCAAGGATGTATGTAGCGCTTCCGAAAGTGGGGGCCGAAAAGAAATTTACCGTAGGTGGTATTAATCAATACGTACTACATAAATAAGTTAATATACAATTCCAAAGAGAGAAGCCATATTATTTAATTAATTCTGTCCGAGATTGGCCATAGAATATTATTTTAGGAATATAAACTTTTCCTGAAGAATTCATTAATATAATTTTTATAGGGACAAAATCTTTTAAAAAATATAAAACCTAATCTAATGCTTAATCTAAGATTAAAATGCATTCGAACATAGCAGGAGTTCAGCGGCCCCCTGCTCCCCAACATAAACGCCGCCTCGTTAACAACATTGGCCCGAAAACCGTTCTTCACCGTTGGGTGAATCGAAACCTGATTCGAAAAGAAATCAATTTCGTCATCTTTATTATTCCACGACGCAAACGAATACAAATGAAGAAGAATACCCATACGCATGCGCATGTGCACCAACTCGCATTCGTCAGTTGTACACTAAATCCTTGCGTGGGAACTTGCCGAAAATCCTTCTTCCCACGGATGGGACACAACCTGCTTTCGTTCGTATTGCATTTCTCTGTTTCCGAGACGAAGACAGACGGCCGGCCGGCCAGACGAACAGCGACAGTAGCGTTTCATGCGCAGTTCGGGGGCCTTTGTGAAACAAAGGAGCAGCTGCAACTGTACGCCACAAAGTAACTGCGTCCATCGTACACCGAGTACAAATCGAAAAACCAAAACAAAAGCGATAAAATTCTTATAAGCAAGTTGGACATAAACAAGCAAATCCCAACACAATTCCAATTCCCTCAGATTCGGTGTATGTCCGCTAGAAATTCCCACACTCACTCACTTCCTTTGTACTTTTTTTTTCATCCAATGGTTTTCGTCTTTATTTTTTTTTTTAAATTGCTGTGCTGCCTGTGCCCTCAGCGAACTTCAGATACTACAGTCTCGTAATTAGCAACGAAGTGTTAATGAAAGAGACAACACTATGCGCCTACTGCATGGTGTGGTTTTCTGCTGGCACAGCACCCACCTGTTGTCGTGTCGCGCCGGTACTTGAGTCCATTGCCTTGGTACTTTACTAATTACAGGGTAGAGCGAACAATCAAATTCCAGTAAAATAAAATTTGAATTTTTTCAAATAAATTTAAAAATATTTTACATATGTATATGTAAGTTGAAATTTTGGAAACTTTGAATGTGTTTAAATATCTGAAGAAAATCGTACTATATACCTGTTTGTTCAAACACTATCTACCCTGTATTTTATGATACTGTAAGGTAATTCAATTTGAGTTTAACTACAATCGGTTCGTTAAACTTTAACAAACCGAATTTATTTATTCTTAAACAAAGTTTCTGTGAAATTGTAACTGTTAAATACATAACATTGATTTGATAAATAGAAAGATTTATTTAAGGTTCAAAATTACGTGGACAATATTAAAGAATATAATTTTTTAAAAGTACTTACATATATATGTACATATACTAAATTTATTTGTATTTAAAAGGAATATGTTCATCCATTATATTAGGTTTACAATTTTTAATAAAATAATTATTAATAAAAAGCTATATAGAAGCACTGTAACCTGAAAGATGAATACGGAGCTTGAAACTACGTGGTTATAGCAACCGGTTCCAAACCCCTTAAATACGTTATAGCAACCATCCTTGGTTTTGTCAGTATAATGAGTTAAAACCGGTTAACGAAACAAACAAACACACATACATATTTCTACTTAGTATAGTCTATTTAGTATAGTTTATTTAGAATAGTCATCTTAGTATAGTCTATTTAGTATAGTCTATCTAGTATAAAAGAAAAGGTTTATCGTAAAAATGTTTTACTTATGCAAGCACCCTAATATACCGACCATAGCTCAAACATTTTTCTGAACAATATGAAGCTAGCAATATGACGTCACAAAACCAATTTCTGTGACATAAAATAATCAATTTCGAATGATTTAGATTTCTGCTAGTTCAATACTATTGAGTGGAATATACAAAATTAAATTGGAGTTAATTACTATAAAGTTGTGGGTACAGAAACTGAGATCAATATGTATAAAAAAAACAACATTTTTTATAATTGTTTTATTTTGTCGATAAAAGGAAGTGCCACCTTATGAAAAATCACTGACGTCATACGTTTTACCGAGTGCTTACTGTACGGCTATGACTGCGCCCCAATGAGACCACTTCCACTTTTACGAGTGAGTATCCTTTCAACGCACTTCAATGGCCGACAACGATGTCGAGACGAAAAAAATTAAAAAAATTAGTTTCCCACACTTTTTTCGGGTTGTACCATGTGCGCCGGCGCAATACAGATTTTTTTTGTTTTTCGGTTAATCTGTAAGCAGTAGACGTCGAGAGTTGTTGTTGTTGTTGCTGTTGATTTGTTTTTTAATTTTTTTCGTATTGCGTTGCAGCGTATACAGCGACCGACTCGATACTGGCTACCTGCATTCTGGTTCTTGACGAGAGTGGTTTGCCCTTTTGGGTCTCTCGATCATTTCACCATAGCATGGGAAATGTACACAAAACACGGATCCAACAACAACAGCAACAACAACGACAACAACGACGAACGGATCGAATTCGTTGTGGATTCCTGTTGGAATTTTGTTGTGCGCTGGCATGGCATGGCTTGGCTTGCTTTGGGAAGTGCAGTTCGCTTGATCGTTCGTTCGTTCGTTAGTTCGTGTGATTTTTCTGCTTTCGCTTACTGCTGCCGCTTCTTCTTCTTCTTTTGATTTAACAGTGGACGACGATCGTGGTGGTGGTTCATATATAAGTGAGCGGATGCAGACGCAGCAGCATCAGTTCACAAGCAACTTTCACAGCGAGCACACCAAAAAAAACGAATCACGCACCACAACGAAGACGATCTTTGAAATACAATTTTAAGAAAACTTACGCATTTGATAACAACAACAACAATACAAACAAAATGTTTACAGATACAAAGAATCTCGCAAATGCGAATCACAGTAGCGCATTGGAATTATCCTTTGCCAAGTCCAATGACAAATCCAAAGGAAGACTACGCAAAGTTTGGAAGCCACTGTTACGCCTAATCACACTGAAATCGACGACGACGAAAACCGGAAACGGATTCGCGGCCACAAAGCATCCGAATAACGTGAATTTAAATAATAACGCCGCTAACACCTCAAGCCACACAAAGGATATCTACGAACTGTCGCCAACACAACTGGAGCAGTATGCCGCCGTTATGCGCAGTAAAGTGGCAACATCGGAAGCGGAAGACGAAGTCGTTTCGCTGCGAGACTACGACAACTACTACCAAACAGAAGCTACTGCGGTTACAGTTCAGCTGAGCGCAGAAAAAACCCAACCGACTTGCAGCAGTGCCGTTATCAGCAGCGCCAGCATTGAGAAAACACCCACGCCCACATGTACCGGTTGCGCCCATGGACGAAATTGCCGGCACGAACAGTATCACAGCAAGAGCACCGATCATCAGTCTAGCAGCAACACAATCAGCAGCTACAGTCAGCAAGAACAACAAGAACAAATCGAACTGCCTGTACACTATATCAGCACAGAGGATGGCACCTTCTGCTGGACATCGGCACAGAATAAAATCGATGATGATTTGCTAAATGCCTGGCTGTGTCAGAGTTTACGACAGTTTCCATTGGAGGCGTTGGTTTGCTAAAAGCAATAACAAGCAAAGGGGCGTATGCAGTTAAACAATTTCATTTTTGTTAAGTTAGTTACTTAAATCAGGGATCTCAATTTATTAGTTTAATAGTTTAATTAGTAATTTATTAGTCTAATTATAATCCGATATTCTCGTATTGTCTTGCAATATTAAATCTTGTGATATGTCTCAACATACTTAGAAAATCTTTAGTTTATATTTTTATTATTATTTGTTAAAAGAAACATTTTGTGTTCATTAAAAATATTTAATATAATTAATCGATATCATGTGTGACCAGTGAAGCACTCAGTAAAAAATACAATATAAAATATATAATATATACTATATATAAAAGAACAAAGAATTTCGAAATGATGTTTCCTTTTCTTAGTTGTTGAAATTGATTTTGGTTGCCATTAGTTGATTACTTTATACTGACTAAATACAAATAATATGGCAGTAATAAAATTTTATCTTTATGAATTGGCCTGCTACTTGTCTGAAGTATTGCTGATAAGTTGACGTGTGCCCTACATTTGGTAATCAAAACATTTATTCAAATGTTAGTTTGAATATTTAATTTCTCTCTTCTTGCTCTCAAAAATAATTTTACAGAAGAATACGAAAAAATTCTACATTCCATATTGCCTGTAAAGAATCTAAGGATCGAAAAAGTATTGTGTATATATGTAAATATGTGTATATATGAGTACCTAAATGAAAAAGAAAAAAAAACGAATTAGACCATGGTGTAATAAATATAAGGTGAGGAAAGTAGAAAATTGTCCCTCTTCACCTCAAAATTTGTTCTCTCTTTGAAAATTTAATTTTTGTGCAGTTGGCTTTTGTTGCTACACAATTTTTAAGTAAATAAAAACAACAACAAAAACGTAGTTTGTTGTCAAAAATCAAAAAAACAAACTTCAAAATAAGGTAAACAAATAAGGCAGAAATCGAGGTGAGTTCGCTCAATTTGCGTTTTCATTTTTATTTTCTTAACCTTATTATTCAACCATGAATCAGAGCATCTTTTTTGTGTTCCTTTTCGTCCATATATTTTACTTCTTGATATTTTGTTTTTAGTTGAAATCGAAAGGCAAATTGAGAAGATTTTTATAACTTTGGCCTCGTCATGGGCCATGGTTGATTGAAAAAATTTAATGTTTACCTTTCCTCGGGTGGGTGGAATTGAACTTGGGTAACACATGCTCTGTTGACCACCACTTGTCAAGAAATAACTAAACTTTGATTTATACGAACTACCAAAAGTCGTTGCAACCCAGTGTAAGGTGTCAATATTTACTTATCTTCTGATTTATAAATTTATTTTTCAGTTGTTTCCATTTGATAATAATATGAATTGTTTCTCAACATTTGAACTGAGGTACAACCTACCCAGAATTGACGACGTGGGTTATTGCTTTCTGAAAATGTGAGACCTACTAATCCGCCCATGATGGCTGGGTAAGACATCTCAACTTGTTTTAAATCTCGGTCTATATATGCCTGCAATGACGTAGGTCAACTAATTTTTATAAAAGTATTAAAAAAAAATTGTATTTGATGTAAATAAATTAGCATTTAATAGAAAAGATCTTTATTATATATGTATATATAATTATTTGGGGGCTGGATATAAACTTGTTTGTAGAATCAAATACGATTAAGTAGCTTCCGTTTAACACTTATCGGCACGCAGAATTCTGAGCGGAGTTGTATTGGCTAAAATTAAAAAAACAACAACAACTTGTTAAGTTAACCATTTTTTTGTAATACAAAAATTGCCACCCACCTCTTTCGGCCAAAGCGCAATTGTACATATCCAAGAGACAGGAATTGCTCAGAAGAGCACGATATTTGCCATTGGAGACACAGACCGGCGCATAAATCATGGGACATGGCTTGAGACACGCAGGCGTCATCAAATCCAAATTGTCCAAAGCATCGGCGAGATTATCGACCAGCTCGGAGGTACACCAAGCCATGTCAGTCTCAGCAAATGCTAAAGTAGATACAAAATATTTGTTTATATTTCATATTTTCACGGTGGACTTGGGCGACAAATTTCGCTGCTATTGACTCACCTTGGACCAGCGAACGTTCGAGACGACAGTTGCTGGCTTGCAGCTCACAACTGTTGCTGAATTCTTTGAAGACTTTGCCATTGTCAGCGCAGATGGGCGCATACAAGGCGGGACAGATTTGTGGACATTGCACCTCATCGGTCGACACGGAATTGGCGTTAATGTTGCCGCTCTGAATGGCCAGCACCAACATTGCAACGGCGATCATTTTGTTATTTGTCATTTTTGTTGTTGTTGTTGTTCGTTGTTCTCTTTTAGACGTCTTAACACTTGGTAGTTTACTCGTTAACTGATTCGTAGTCACGTCATGGTATTGCATTATATTTATATTCGGGACTATAATTTTTTTTGGGAAATCTGTTTACGCAACATTATCGCGTTCTGATAAGAGCCGCCATTATCTTTTTTGACTTGATTGTGTTTGATTGCTGAAAAAATGCGGTTGTTATTAAGTTTTGTTGTTTTTGTGTATTCTTTCGCTGTTGCAATACTTTTGCTGGTCTCGCTGATGAGTAACTCTTATGTTTGGCTGGAACCGTCTGGTAGATACTTAAGTACGTTAGTTTGTATGTTTGTCCTATGCCTCGTATCTACCAGAAGATACTACGTCTGATATGTTTGTTTACTTAAGTGGCATTGAATGTTTTTTTTTTTTGTAAACAAAATTCGCCTAAAAACATTACTTACTATTACTGTTATTATTATTAGTTTTATTATTACAGGTTGTTTACTTGTAAAACGAATTTCCGGAATTACTTAATTACATTCCTCGATGATTTTAGTAAACAAATTCATCATAAGAAGATTGTGTGACATGTTTGGTACTTTGTTTTTCGGTACTTTACATTTGTAGATCTGAGCTGTTATCTGCATTGGAACATCCTATGACCTAAAACGGGACACTTGAAGAAGAAGAGCTTTTTCATAAACAATTTTCTAATTTATAGTTACAAATTGTGGCTATTTGGTCGGAATATAAATTAAATATATTCATTTTAAAGTCCATTATCTAGGACCTTAAAAATGATAATAGTTCTATAAAATTAAAATTAATTAAAGTAACATTTGAAGAAATTCGAGGGTGGTTCGATAAGTACTTGGCCTCACCGCCCGATGGAGGCCTACTTTGCATTGTTAAGTGTATCGAGCTAGGAGGAGTCTATGTTTTGAGCAATAAGTAACCACTTTTCCAAAATTTTCGTTTTTATTTTGTAATCTAAGTACTTATCGGACCACCCACGTTTTTTTTTACATAATTAGTAGTTGGATATAATAAAAAATATATATTACGTCTAGGTGAGAATATAACAATACATTGTTTATGTTAATTTAACATTTTCAACGTCAATTTAACATGAATTTCAGTGTTAAATTTATCAATTTTAAAAAATTTGCAAGAATGAAGTATTACATTAATATGATATAGTTTTAAATTAACATTGGATCCTATTGGCCCAAAAAAATGGGGCGTTTGTATGTGAGGTGAGCGTGGTTCTTATCCGATTTAGTCGCGTGTTACTACTAATATGTCAAATGTCAAATTTGAGTTGGTTATCTACACTGTAACTATTGTTTATAATTTATTTTCTGCACGAAAGGTGGATTTGTTTTGTCCAATATTGCTCATCTTAGAACTTTTCCTGTGCATCGAGAATAGGAGCTCATATAGCTCATAAGCTCGATATCTCTTAAAAAACGACAGGCAAACGGATATTGTAAAATTTACTCAGAATAATATACAATATATTTATATATTGTCATAAAACAAACTAAATATACGCTTCGGTTTGAGCTGCGGTTTGGATCCTTTTTTTCCCATAATTTGTTATTGTTAAATAATAACAGAATGTGTAAAAATGTTGAATAAAATTAAAAACATTTACTAATTTTATTTGCAATATGTTTATTATCGTTGGAAAATATTAACCAGAAGAAGTTTTAGTTTAACTTGATTATAATTCTGGGAGTGCTCTCTTGGAAAAGAAAAAATTACTGCGGAACGTTTTTACATTTTATATATTACAAAAATATGAATAATATATTTTTAAATATAAAAAAACGAGGTTCTTTTTTTTAAATATAATAAGGAGCTTTTAAAATACTCTTGAGCAAAGTTCTTCCAAAGACTGAGATTTAAGAACCATGACACTAAAACAAAAATTGTTTAATTAAACCATGGTTGAATAATAAGGTTAGGAAAGTAGAAATGAGAACGCAAATTGAGCGAACTCACCTCGATTTCTGCATTATGTGTCTGCCTTATTTTGATTTTTGACAACAAACTACGTTGTTGTTTTTATTTACTTATTAATTTTGCAGCAACCATGTCAACTCCACATATATTTAATTTTTAAAGAGAGAAACAATATCGAGGTGGATAGGGAGAATTTTCTACTTACCTCACCTTATATTTAATACAGCCTGAATTAAAGAAAATATAGGAATTAATAACATAGAAATTATAAGTAATAACATTACTTAAGCAAAATATGTACATATGTATGTAAAAATATTGATATCAAAGATTTGAAGATTTGTATACAAACTTTTACTAAATTATTGGATAAAATTTGAATTCGACAAATTAGTTTTCATTTATACTTACAATTGTTAAAAGTAAGTTCTCAATATAATATGATCAAATAAATTAGAGCTTAATCATCACTTTAGTATAATTATGCGACTTCATCGTTTTCCCGGTGATATTTTTCGTCTGCATTTTCTTAAACAAACTTAACATCATTTGAATTTATTAAGTGAATTACCACTTCTTTTAACCATAACTTCAGACTTAAACAAGTTTATATTTCTACAAAACATTTAGACAATATTCGAAATTAGTACATAAAAAAAACGAGCCCATAATTAAAATGCCATAATCTCCTTTAATTAGGTGTCAGTATTCTTGTGTGTGTATTATCAACCAAATTTATAAATAACCCAAAAAAACATAAGAGGTTCTTTGCTGGCCAACAGCCAAACAACAACAACAACAACAAAATCCAAAATCCGTTAAAATGAACAGCATGTGGCCAAATGGTTGGGTAGACCTTTCGTTCAGAATACCAAATTAGATTTTTAAAGGAGTGCCTCGCATGCTTCTGCCCGAAACAAAACAAAAACCAAATAACCGAACCGACAAAAGTGTGGGAAAGTGAGAACGTGCCGTGGCCAACACCATGGCGGATAATAAACGCTTCTTATGCTTTGCTTTTGACGCGGTCTCAGCGCACGCGGTTATTTGGGTGTAGTACCCGAAACGTGCACATTCGAATTTCCAAACGAATTCATATGCAAAGTGGTTCTTCCAGCTAGAAGCTTCCCATTCAGTTGGCATTCAATTCAGCGGGCACTTTTGGGTATGGCTCTAACCAAACGACCTTTACATTTGGATGGTATGCGTCGTCGTCGCTGGGCACAAGTGGACTTATGCATATTTGTGACTTAATAGAAGATTACTGTATATAACTTCCAAAGAAGTTGACTTAACTTAGACATTCAATTGATTAATTTAAAAAAAAAATTTAATTGACTTGTAGAAAAGGAAAATTCAAATTTTGTCTGTAGAAAATAGTTTAAAAAAATTAATTTATGATATAGAACTATTTTTATATAGAAGTACTGGGACATTAATTTATCGATTAAATCACAAAATATTTTAAAGAAAATTTTTATAAAATTTCTTCACATTTTTCGTTTAGCCGCTCCGGCGATATCGCGACTTCAAATGGGTTTGACTAATTTCTGTTTAACCAATATTTTAAGCATAAAGCAAAGACTCTTCTTCGGTGTGTCCAATCGACGACATAAAAACTTCGATTTGGCATGCGCGGCACACTCGCGAAGGCCGCAGCCGCAACATTGGAGAAAAGCCTTTCAAAATACAAATACAAAAACAAAAACGAAAAAAGTACTAATAATAATTTCTTATGGTGTTCCTTTTCACAAGTCGCGCGAAGTACGAGTAAGTCCATAAAAATATTTTACACCCAGGGGAACGTGTGTGTGTGTGTGTTTTGTGTTGTGTTGCATAGTGTCCGTCCGTCCGTCCGTCCGCCTGTTTGTGTCTTCTGGGAACGACGGCGATTCTTATCGTCTAAGTATGCGGATGATGATGGTATTTATTTTATTTTGTTTATTTTCTTCTTTCGGTTTGAGGCGCATACAAAATTAATGAGTTAAGCGACGTTTGCATGACAAAAACAACAAAACAAAAACAACAAAATCGCCGCGCGGCCTTACAGGGTTCTTATCTTACATACGTTCGTTGTAGTTGTTGTTGTTGTTGTTGTTTTTGGCGCTTTCTGCATTTTAAAATGTTTTAATTGGGCAATAGAATTATTGGATGTGAATGATTCTCGATAGAGAATTTGTTCGTCAGTTTGTCTTTCTTTATCGCCAGCGATAATTGCGCCGCGCATGCGTCCGCCTGCGAACGCGCGAGAATGTCGTTTTGGGTTTAAGTGCGCATGCCGCGCACAAAGTGTTTGACACATGCTGCAACGTGTTGCATTTTAAATTTATTAAATTCATAAATAAGCGCAGCGTATGGAGAAGACAATATTTGCCGAAGTTATGTTGCAAGTGCCGCAAAAGCAAAAGGAGTATTTTTTTTTCATACACCACGCAGGCACGCTGGCATCATGGGGTCTATTGAGTTTGGTCTCTCGTTTGTAATACGTTAAACTGATATGGCCAATCTCTGCATTTTACGTCAGGAGTCACTGCACCTTCTCCAATTTGTTGCAACGCTGATGATGTTGTCACAACCTGGTCTATTCTTCTTCGTCAGACGACTGTCGATTCCTACATTTAGTAGGCGTAAATCCATACATTTAGTAGTTCATTCGAATTTAATTGTCGTCCAATAACTTTTCGAAGAATTTACCACATGATCACCTCAAGAGTGACTTCATGTCTCATTCATCTTTACAATGTCTTTAAGAATAAATTTGTTTAAAGTTAAAATTACATTTGTTTTGTATAAATTAAACAAATAATTATTTGATTACTTAAATACCAGCTTATAGTACCCGGCGTTTTGTTTTTATTAATGAATTGTCTACTCTCGCCCACTTTTTCTGGATTTATAAACACTCAAAAAAATGAAATGTAAAAGATTACCGGGCGCATATCATCTTAACAAGAATCATATCACTTTGATTAAAATCATGTTATTTGTACACAAAAGATGTAAAATTTAAAATTTTTCTGTCGTATTATTATTAGAAATGTTCAAATTTATACAAATTACGATAATTACAAATCGAACATTAATAATATCAAATTAACAGTCATTTTAAATATCATTCTTATCAAAATGTGTGAAATTAAAAAAGTTGTCTATTTGAAAGAATAACAAATTATATAGAAAATTTTATTATATTAGCATGCAGAACTTCTCCTAAACTTTCCTTGAATTTCCCGGAGAGTCTTGGTTTTTATATACAGTTATCATGTACCGCAATACCAAGTTTCGCCTCCATATTAATTATCCTTTCCAGTGCTCATATTATATATGATTAAAATTTTGGTAGCACATTTCCAATCTTACTTAAAAATATGCGTGCGTTAAATTAAACCAACCCCGCCCAATTTGTAATACTTCATACATATTTCATACGTGAGAAGTATCAAAGCTTCGACCTAGCTGCATATACCTACCGTCTCCGATTATTATTATTGTTATTGTTATTGTTAATAACGCTGTTCGCTGAGTTTGGTAAGTACTCGCTTAACTTACTGCATCTAAAGAGCGCATAATTGTTATGCAGAGTTACACGATTCGATTTGGACGTTTCTTCTTATCCGTTACGCCTTTTTTTCTTGTATTTTGTATGTATGTATGTCTTTTAATAATAATTCAAGCTTGTTTATCTTTGTTTGTTTTTTGCTCAGTTCTGCAAGTTCGTCTTCATGGGGAAGAGAAGACAAGACAAGACTAGAGAAAAAAAAGCACTTGCCTGCATATTTCCATGCCCAGCCTTATGCTTATGCTTATGGGTCGGTCAACGTTGTCATCGGTTTATGGGTTTCTCGGAATGCTTGTCGAATGAGGTTATCCAAAGTTCTGCATTGTTACTTAAATTTTAGTGCGGAAAATACGGATTTACTTCAAGCCGTACGTTCAGGTTGCGTTTAAATCTTTAATTTTTATTTTTCTATATTAATGTTTCCAATTTTCATGGAGTATCGCTTGTGTCCGAAAGGCCAAAAGGTGCATCGTTGTGCTATTTTTTATTTGTCTCAAGAAACCTTAAAACATTTAAATCAGCGTGGAATCTGTTGGTCGTTAGCAAAACGACGAGATGGAAAAGTTCGATGTCACTGACCTGTAATTAAAGGTTATCGTTAAAAATTAATTTTGTAATAAACTACTTAAATTTTAACCGGTAATTCATAGAGAATATATATACGGAGGTAGTCCAATAAGTGCTTAGCCTCACCGCCCGATAGAGGAATCCTTTGCAGACTTCGAGAAAACGTATTTTTCAGACGGGTTAAATAAGTGGGAGCATCGCTGGGTCTAGTGTATCGAGCTAACAGAAGACTATGTTGAGAAATAGATAAGCACTTTTCCATAATTTTCATTTTTCTTTTGTAGGCGAAGTACTTATCGAACCACCCTCGTATATACAATATATACAAAATTTTAATTAAATTTTGAATTATTTTGTACATTTATTGTGATTAATTACAGTTTTATTTTAATGTACTTTATTCCATTAATTATCACAGGGCTACAGTATAATCAAATTGTTGTTATAATACAAAATACATTTAAAAGTATTTTTTTATAATGAAATTTTATTTTAAAATAATAAATTACATTAAAATATTATTAGGTATTAATAAATTCTGGCCATTAAAAAAAAAAGGAAACTAATTATTGCAAGGACTGTTCACTATATCCAGGTTGTTCACTCTTTTTGAGGGTAGTCATTTATTGTTATTGCGTTCAGAAATTGACTTTTGGAGCGCTTTTTCACTTAGACTTCGCGGTGTTAGAATACCAACATCATTAGTTTTTGTTGTGTTTTTTAATGCTATCTGCTTGAAGTTGCTTTCAAAATTTTATTGACCAGCCTCCAAACAGTGAAGATCATTTCGATTGTTCACTATTTGGAGTACTAGTCACATGTAAAAATTTGAGGTGTTCACTCTACCCAGACACGACTGTATTGTATTTTTTTTTAACATTTAGTTAAATTTTTTAAAATAAACGTTAACAAAAAGATTCGATAAATCTGCTTTAATCAATATTGTAAAATGAAATCTGTCATCTCGCTGCTCATTGCAACATGACTGCCATGACTAAATGTGACACAGACGTTTTTTACAATGACAAAATTGCTTACATAACTTAAACAAATCTTCTTATACATATGTACATCATTGCACCAAAATGTTTGTTTATATGGCGTAACCACTTTATTCTATCAAACCAATTTCAAATAATTACTACATGTCAGCATTAAGCTAATTAACTGCAACAACATAATTCAACTGCATAAAACAGTTGATTGTATATGAGTCATCAAAGTGTGGATTCTGAATCACTTAAGCCGCAATTTAAATGCATCAAAACGCTTCCAATGGTTTCCTCAGAGAGTTGTGAAAAATAAAAATAAAATTTCGTTTTGTTTTTGTTTTCTGTAAATGTTTATATGTATTTTGTTTTAGATCATATTAAAGCCTTTTTTTTTGTCTATCACAATTTTACTTAAAATCTAATTTTTACTTAAGAACTAAGGAAGACGCTGATTTTTAATGTCGCTTGTCGCTGCTGCCGCTACTGCCGCTGCTGATATCACAATTTGTTGTACACTTAAAGCTTCTCGTGTCGTGTTGACTGTCGGCTCTAGACGTTTCTGCTTAAGCCTGAGCCCAACGATCCTGCTGATACTGCACATGTGGATACTGGCAATTGCTGTAGCAGTAGGCGGGCTGCAGTAGATCTTCATCGGCCGCAGGCGCAATTGTGCTTGTGACCGGTTGCAAATTGGTTGTCCAGAAGAATGTGCCGGCTGTGGTGCGTGCAAAGCGTACCGGCACATAGATATCTTGCTCGAACTCCGACGACGACATTTCGCTGTTGCTGTTGTCCATATCGGCGATTTTCTCATTGGCCGAATTGTCATAGATTTCCTCATATAATTGTTCTTCCTCTTCGCGTTGGGCGTTGCGCAGATTGTCCAAAGACTCGAGCGATTCGACGGAGTTCGAACGCTTGTGCTGCTGTAGTTGGTGTTGTTTCTTGAAGAGCTTCTTCAAGACTTGCTTAATGCTGTAGCTCGGCTTCATTTTGTTGGCCTTTTGATTGTTGTTGTTGTTGCTGTTGCTGACGATTTGAACTTGCTGGCACATTTTCGTAATAAGAGTATTTGGAATTTTCCCAAGTTGTTTTGGAGAATGAATGAAATGTTTTTCTTGTGGTTGGCTGATGTTGCTCGAATCGAAAACGATTTCAGAATGATTCGAAATACGAGTGCAACCGCCTTTTATACACGCAATGCGCAGCGACCAACGCTCTCCTCGTACTCGCACGAAATACATTTCCTCTTCGCAAAGGAACGGCAGTATTACAATAAAAAAAAACAACAACAACAAAAACAGAACTCCATGGAAATGGAAAAATGAGAGAAATACGAGAGGAATTAAACACGCACAAGTGTGCCTGCCGCCTGGTATTGCCTCGCCCTGATGTCGAGCGAACACGTACCTCGAGCGGATATAAAAAAGCAAGCCACAAACAAAAAAACAAAAAAAGAGAACCAAATTGAGCGATGAGCAGGAGAAAAAAAGGGATCGAATGAGAGCACTGCGTAAATGCCGATAAGCAGTCGCGCAGTGGTATCCGAACAGGAGCAGGTAGTTTGGAAGTTACTATATTTGTGTTGGAGTGGTGGTGGCGGTAGTTGTTAGTGTAATGCCAGGCCAATGCAAATACTCGCACAAGGGTCGACAAGGGTGTACATTCGATACAAGACTCGATCGACCACTCGAACTGAAACCCTCCGTTTTATCGTCGTCGACGTCGTCGGACGAAAGTGTGGGAAAATGTTTCGAAATTTTGTTTACGGTTCCGAAAATTCCGATACGATACAATTGGGAACGGAAAGAAAAGAAATGAAAGAAATGCATTCAAGTGTACTCGTATATATGGCTGAGACGACGACCACATTCGAGACGACGACGACGACGACGATGAGGCATGAGTCGAAATCAAGCGACTGTACTGCAAAAGTCCATATGAAAAAAATGGCAGGTGTTCATCAGAAAATTTTCTCATGGAATTGCTGTTGCTGTTGATGTTGGTGCTGCTGCTGCTGCTACGGAAACAAGGAACCACCAACTCCAAGTGGTGCATTAAATTTATATGTGTTTTGTTGTTGTTGTTATGGTACCACCGATTTTTTGTATCTGATTACTGTATAAGAACACTTTTTTGTTTTGTTTTCTTGTTCGATTTCAAAAGACATTCAGAACGAAACGTTGTTATTTTTATTTTGGCAAGTCTTAAGGGTTTCTCGACAGGATTTTAATATCTTCGAGCGTCTGCGTCTGTTTTGGTGTGCCGTGGGAAAGCCCAATTCGTTGGCATTCCCACGCATTAAGGTGTTTTTGTTATACTGCTGTTGTTGATGATTGCGCCGTCAGGATGCCAGCACACAAGAGCGCATACAAAAGGACACACCTCATACGCACGACCAGTCGTTTGCTAAGCAGGCTCGAGTTGGAAGTCTGCTCATCGTGTGTGTGTGTACGGGTATGCTGAATAAAAATTATCCTTTTGGTATACTATATAATTGAGCTGCTCAAAGGCATTCATTGTTCGTTTTGTTGTTGATTGTTGGTTCTTGTTGTTGTTGTTCGAGCCGTGGTTGAGGCTTGTTGCGCTCAGGATATTAGCGTTTCGTGTAACGAGTCCTGCTGTTTTTATAATTTGTTGGCATAATTTCTTATGATGAGGGTTTAATTTGAGTTTTACAAAAATTTTCCCATGCTTTAGTTTAGACTGTCTCATTGGTTTGTGTCCTGTTCTGTTCTGCTCTGCTCTGCTCTGTCCTGGCTTGGTTTGGTTTGGTTTGGCTTGTTGAAGTGAGCTCTGATCGTGTCATGTTGCTGAATTGTGGCTGTTGTTGGTTGTTGTAATTTTGTTGCTGTTGTTGTTATTGTTGGCATTTACTTACCGCTGTAGTTTTAGTCTCGTCCGTCTGCGTGTCTGTTTGTATATGTGCTCGTGTGTTCCTTTGGCCAACGGCGTTTCATGTTTCATCAATGAAATTGTGCGTCTTGAATGAACGACTTAAAAGTTGTTTCGACTTGTACTTAATTTACTACGAACATTCAACGTTATCGTGCGACCGAAACGAGCCTCTATCCGTCCGTGTGTCTGTATAGTATGTTTGTTTGTATGTATGTTTGTATGTATGTATGTATGTATGATAATGTGGAACACGGTAGCTTAATTGATGTATTTGCTGGATGGTCGGCTGGCTGTTTGGCTTCCTCACTCCGCTGACTTTGTCATCGCAATTAATCTATTTTAATGACTTGTTTGCTGCGTTGCCGCATCTGATTCTGCCATTAAGGTGCGATGATCCACTTGTACGAGTAGAAGATTTAGGCACAATATAAACAATTAATTAAAATTTACTTCACACTATGTGTGGACTTTATATTTTGGAACTCGATGTTGCCAACAAGAGGTCGCCCGATTTGTTTGTATCCCCCACAAGGTTGTTGCTTTTGTTTGAAGGGGGAGCCACATCTTGCCACATGTGGTAATGTCTTATCTTCGGGTGAACTGATTGTAAGCACTTGTCATGTTGCATTCCTGTTAGAGTTTTGTGAGAAAGTAATTTGCTTTTGTAGACGATGTTAGAGACCAACTTAGAGCAGCTCAGTGGGGGTACATACATATGTCCTCAATTGTTGTTGTTGGCTTAACTTGTGGGATTGCATTTCAACATAAGTATTTAAGAAATTTTCCATACTAAGGAAAACAGATTTACATCGCTGATGATCGATTTTGTGGATTGGTTGCTATTATGTCTTAGATTAGAATTTGGAGCGAATATGGCCATGTCCAAGGCCAATCTTGAAAATACTTGAGCTCGATATCTTGTGAATCATAACCGATTTTGTACAACATAATCGATTGGACGCACTTTAATTTGTTACTTCTTTGATTCGATTCGATGAATTTTTGGGCGCATCTGTGAGCGGATCCAAATAAATTACTTGGAAATAAAGGCTCCGCCTGAATTTTTTGAGCCTAGTTTAAGAGAGAACAAATATTTTTTTAATGAATATGTACTCGTAAATTATGATAAATTGAGTTATATTGTCAACAACACTTACTTATGTATTATGTATATACATTAAAAAGGTTTCTCCAAACATAAACATGAAATGCGACGATATAAATTAAATCAGTTGGGATTCCTCATATCATGCATTATTTTTTATAAATTTTTTCCTAACGTTTTTCAAATTTCGAAACAATTGGAAAATACACGCGTCAGCTGATTTTTATTTTGGACAACACATTATTTGACCAAATACTGAAATCAACCTTTGTGACCTCACATTCAAGAAGGTTAACTAAACATAATTAAGAAGACGATTTTTTTTCGGTTTTGTTTGTGTGTGTCGGCAAACAGTGAAACTCGTAAGTGCCCACAAATGCCAATAAACAATAAAGTACAACCGAGCAAATAAATCGTTGCTTGGCCGAAGCTTAAATACCCCACAAATCAATTTTATATATAATATTAGGTTATGTTGTAATAAATGTCTCTTGGAAAGAGACCGACTTAGGCTACGATGTGATGCCATGCGGTATAGAAGTTAAACCGCTCAATCAAACATTTTGTACTGTTTATAATATGAAGAATATTATTTAAATTCGATCTAGATATATCGACTAGGCCTACGAAGAAATGCTTACTTATATCGTTTGTTAGCCAATCCGCGACATGTACATACGTATAAAATGTGTTATAGTTTCTTCTTCCTCCGAATATCTACAGCTTCTGCAGAAGTCATTTGAAGGGATCCCTAGCCTTCTTGCATTAGTATCTAAAACACAATGTCCGGTAGAATGCCTTCTATGGTCCTAATTTGGGACCTACCTAATGAAATTAGATCGATTGGACGTTTTAGATTCAGCTGTGGTCATATCATACTCTACATCCATCTAGAGTTAGTTTCCTTGATAGAAATTTCCCTTTTCCTTTTTATGTGATAATACATCGTTTTGTTTTTATTTTTGTTATCTCCGCATATGTAAATCGACATATCAACAGTTAGATGTGCCTCTTTTTAAATTACCACCTCAATGTATAAATGAATATATCTTATAACAGACCATAACAGCTATGCAACACTTTTCGGACCTTACAAACAAAATATCAAAATTACTCTATCTACTCTATCGATATATATAATTTCGTTGTGGGGTATAACCAAATATGTACGAAACACAAAAGACAACAAAGCCGCGGCACACGCCGACCATTAAACGCCGCGCAAGTTCACACTTAATAACGCTTCGTTCGGATCACAGTACGACGACCGGCGAAACTCACAATTCGCTTTTGCTTTTGCTTTTGCACAATAGAGTCTGCGCCGTCGCAGTTAAACTACAGCGCAGCGCAGCTCAGTCGGAACTACGAGTACGGTACTAGGGGTGTTTCAAATTTGTTTATATTTTATTTTGGAAGAGATCGACGTGAAGTATTGAATTGGACATTTCATATTCGCAAAAAATTAAATGTCGAAAACTAGATTCAAATTTATAGATTTGTATAATATTTAAACAATAGCTTAGAGACAGTTTTACCCAAACGACAGTAAAATAACTGTTAAGATAATAAGTTAAAAGAACAATTCACTAATATTTTCTGATTTTTACAATTAAAATCTCTGATAAGTTTTTTGAAATAGAAATCCTAACAGATATTTTCAAAGATTTTTTAAATATCTGCCATATTGGATCTCTGAGAAATTATTAGGTGTACAAATAAGTTTCCGCCGTTTTGAGAAAGATTGCGTGGCACGAGGTTTACGTTGGAATTCGCAGATGGTAACCTACTTGAAAATTAGTTTGTTTATTCCAGAACAACATAACCTTATCTTGTTATTAAGTTCGCATTAGCATCATATATTTTTCTTCATCTAAAAATGTCTCAATTTGAGCCAACTAAGTGTCATATGCGGGAACTTTTCATTTAGAAAAATCTGCTGCTGAGTCGCATCGATTGCTCGTAGAAGCATATAATGAGGATGCTTTGAGTGAGAGAACATGTCGAGAGTGGTTTCAAAAATTTAAAAAAGGTGATTTTGACATAAAAGACAAAGATCCAGTGGAAGGCCGAAAATTTACGAGGATGCAGATTTGGAGAAATTATTGGGTGAAGATTCGTCTCAAACACAAAAGGAACTTGCACTTAGTTTAGAAGTCACTCAGCAAGCAGTCTCACATCGTTTAAAATCGTTTAAATATTATTTTATTAACAAAAAAGTCAACGATTTTTAGTTTAAGGTTTATTCAAAACTTTAGAGAACAAAAATAAAAATCATTTAGAAATTTTTAGTTCAAAATTACTGTAACTCGAGCGTTTTTTTAATCCCAATTTCGGGATTTTTGTACTCCATATACTCTAACTACTTAAATGGTGGAACTATGAAGTTTGTATCTAAACAAACTTGTAAATTGTGAGAAATAGACGACGCTGTCAAATTCCTAACAAATACAAATTTGAAACATCCCTGGACGACGATCGGTGCGAGTTGTTTGGTCTTTTGTGGATTTGCTACCTTCACGCGCAGCAAATTGGCAATTGCTCGAGCAATTTGCAAAACAGAAAAAAAAAATAAAAAATGTTACTTGAATTTTTCCATCTTTTGTGTTATTTGAAATATTTTGGATTTGAGTTCAGCACGTGTCGTTTACATTAGTTCTTGTCTGTCTGTCTGTCTGTCTGTCTGTCTGTCTGCCCGCGTAGCTACTTGTCTGTGGATAGAGTTTAAAAAATTCGGGCCAAAAAAAAAACAAGTGCCTACATTTGCAGACACTGAAAACGCTTTGACGACACCAACTGCATTCTGAATAATATTGCGAACAATGAAATCGCCTTAATGGACTTTAATGTGCCAACAATGACCGAATACGGACGGCATCAATTTAAGTTTGGACTTCAACCGCAAGAGGCGTTGTTCATGGCATTGACAACATTTGTGTTGCATGTTCAAATTGTTGTGTTATTATTGCACAACTATATACATAGTACATACACATAAACTTATGTATCTACATACATTCAATTAAGATTATCCTTGAACTTTGTTTTGGCACTTACCACGTTTGTGCGTGTGTGTGTGTGTGTGTGTGTGTGTGTGTTAGTGTGTAGAGAATTGGCCTATTGCAATTACACAGTGTAACAATAAAATTGAAATTTTAAGTGTTTAAAGTTTTAATTATTTGGTGAGATAAGTTTAGCTTAAAAGTTGTATTTATTTAGATATATTATGTGACATATGGCATACGAGTTATATACCTTATGTATAAATTAAATAAAATGCAATACAATACAATATAATATAATTACATTTATTTCATTACAATAAAATACAATTAAATACAATACAATACATTACAATACAATACAATACAATACAATACAGGTATACTCAAGAACTGCTGAACTGATTTCATTCAAATGACCGAACAGGTCCTTAGGAAACGGATTTTCTAATAGATAAAATAAAATTTGCCACACCCACTTTTTACGCCCACAATTTGAAAAATTTAGTGGAAATATTCGGTTATTTCTCTAAAATTGCTTTTAAATATCAGAAGATTGGTATCAGAGTGTATGGCCACAGTCGACAACAATAAAATTGGGCATGGTTTAATTGAACGGCCACTTTTTGAAATTAATCGGATCAATTTAAAGCAAATCACCATAGCTCTGGAAAACTTTGCACTTTAAAATATTTGTAAGAATGGGTCTGGAAAAAAATAGGCTTTGTAATATCTGCTCCGCCCACCAGTTACACCCACAATTTTCCGAAATTATGTGAAATATTAAGTAAAAACTTAAGTGAAATATGTTTCGGGAAAATTATAACATTTTAGCAAAAAATTAAGAAACTTATTCCTGACTTAAGTCCTTATCCCAAATAAGCACGAAACGTGTTATAATTTTTGTAAGCGATAAAGCAGACGCACTGTGTTACTTTTGCAATTGATTGACGGACGAAACCAGTTTTAATGAACGTCTTTTACGCCTAGATTACCTTTAATGTTGCCCATCGTCGACGTATATACATTGCACTGCATTGCATTGATTACAGACGACACGGACACGAACACGCACGGAGAGGCGCCAGCTGCCGCATTTGCATTTTCCGGTGTCCTTGCAGCAGGCATGTCAAGATTGCCACCGTTCTGTTCTTTGCCACTTTCAGTTCAGCTTATAGCGCTCGCGTATAAGAGTATTTATTTTTAATTTGGCAAATTAAAGGTTATTCGCCATTAATGCAGGATCCTCCATTTCCTTGACATGTTCGCGCTTCTGCCGCTCAACACTCAGCAATTAAACTAGATTAAGTGCTGATTACGTATGGTTAAATATTGCGTTACCAGCGATTGCCTGCGAATGTTGCATAGTACGTTGAAGTGGTAATCTTGTGTATGACAGGAGTAGTTAGTTGTTGTTTTTGATTGTGTTTTTTTATGCCAATTTAAATATTGCCTGCGGTCATCGGCTGTCAAGTCCAACCAACAAAGAATATTCTCATGACGATGGGAGATGTGCGATCCTTGAGGTTCGATGGCTAAAAGTTGTGTTGCTCATTTGCGTATAGAACGGTAATTACAACTGAGAAACTTGTTTTAAAATATTGTAGGTAAGATTTTAGTAGATCGTGTTGGTTGTCCGTACATTACTGCAGTAGTTTTGCAGTCAGTTTTTAGTTGTTTTTCATAAGGACAAAACAAATTAAAGCTTTTAACCGGCGATATATAAAATAATCAATTATTTATTTGTACTATAAAAGTGTTATATTTGGTTATGACGATTTACTGGTTTTACAGTAAGTTTAATTTTACTTAGAATTTGTTTCCATTAAAATTACTGTTAAAATAACTACACTAACAGTTGGGCGAAGGTAATTAACGACTCTTTGAATCAAAAGGTTTAATTTAGTTAAACTTTGGGTTGTTATGTAGTAATAGTAGTACAATAGTAGTAGTAATAGTGGTAGTAGTAGTTGTAGTAGTATTAGTGGAAGCTGATGAAATGAGGCCAGCACAAGTTGTTATATTTAATAGCAATTTTAACGAATTGTAATTAAACTAAAGAAGTCATTATTTTATCTTAAGTGTAAATTAAAACAATTTGATTCGTGAAACTTTAATTAGGCAAAAAACTCGCGAAGTTTATCCACAAGTCCAAAAAAAAAAGAGAAGTCTTCTTACCACCAACATACGGTCCAGCCCCCTGAAAGCAAAAGCTGAAGCTCAACCGAAATAAATGCAGTCAAAGGTAAACGTGCGAAAGATATTGGAAATAACTACAAAACTCCTCATAAATAAGAAACAAAAAAAAAACAAAAAAAGAACTCCCAACACTTGAGGAGAGCTTAAAGTGGCGACGACTCATGTGCGCACGCGCAACTAAGCTGAAGCTGCTACCATATAACATGGGCGTAGACAAGCTGGGTCCAAAGAAATATTTACTGTGTAGAAAACAATGTAAAATTAAACTGGTTTTATATTTATTTGTTAATAAAAATTGTAGGAAAAAAGTCTTAGACCCCCAAACTACCAACGCCCTTGTCTATGCTCCATGTCGAATGGCAGCGGCGGCGGCGGATGACTGAACTGGTTTCTGTCTGGTCTGTCTGTAGTGTTATTTTTTCGCTCTGTTTTGTTTTGTTTTATTTTATTTTAAGTTTATTGTTTTATGTTTTCTGTGTGTGTGTATATGTGTATATTTATATGTGTGTGTATGTGTTTCCTACAAATGTGCAAAGCATGAAGGCATTTGGAACGTCCGCCACCGAACCGCGCACTCTGACGACCTCACCTCACCACACCACACCACACCAACTTGTTCTCCATCAAGATAATATTTGACAGCAATGAAGCGACTGGCACGAGTTTGTTTCCCACGGTCTGAGTCTGAGGCTGAATCGAATGGGCTGACTGGCTTGGCTTGGCTTGTGTTGGCTTGGGTTGGCTTGGCTGCAGCCGGAGCAGTTAAGTTGAAAGCGCACGATCCCGCGCGTACTTGGAATCAAGCCGCAACAACTTAAATTGCTGCTCGACTGTTAAATACAGTAAAGCACCGATAAATATAACTTCTTCTCTTTTAACTAAGAATAAAATTATGTATACAATTTGTATTTAATTATTAAGTTCTGATGTCGTTGGATTTATGTTAATGAAGACAGTCTCAACCTATGATATCTCAAGTCAGTGACCTCCAGTTACTGGATATTTTTCACAATTGTTACTTTGCAACAAAATTATGTTCATTTAACCCAATTATACATACAAGAAGACCAGTGGTCACATTTAAATGGTTTGAACTGTATGTCCGTATGGTACATTGGATCATTTCGTTTGTGTTGTCGTTGTTATTGTTGTTGTTGGGGGCAAGGCGAGGCAAAAACGCGGCGCATTGCCGTAATAAATTAATTCAACAACACGCTGCCGCTTTGAGCTTAAGTGCGACCGATCGACCGACCGACCGCAGTGCGCGTGTGATGAAGAGTGTGTGTATGTGTGTGTGTGTGTGATGGTCTGTGGGGAGTGGAATCACATCCGCGCGTGCGTACGCAACAAATCAAGCGCGCTGCTTGAGGCCATCCAACCAACCACCACTCACTATATACATATAGCTGGGCAGAGGCAGTTATTATGATCATGATGATGCCAAAGTTGATGATAAGTCGTGTGTGCTATTTCTGCTCCTCATCAACTATTTAGCTGTGTGTAGACTAGACTACACTAGACTACTAGCTGAATGCGGTTTTGAAATCGAGCTGATCTTATCTATTTATCTTGTCGAAAGATTGTTGCGCTGTACTTGATGAAAGTGATATTGCACGCCGCCACGCGTGAGTAATAATAATAGTGAATCATGAAATTTGACTGACTGACTGCCTGGACTGATCGGGCCATAGAAACTGACTTTAATTTAAAGTTGGTTTCTCACCGGTCTTATCCTAACTACAGTGGAATTAAACTTCAGCCACAAATGACTGCTTACATCCGCTATTTGTAATTGCAACAAATTGCATCCGCAGAGTAACACAGCGCAGCGCCATTTATTTACGTCTCGCGATCTCTATAAGAACTTCTGATTCGTTGCCGCTAAAGTCGACAGACAAAGAACTGCACATAAAGTTGGCAATCCACATGCACACGCGACTTCAATTGATTTCCAACAAAATGTTCCACCAGCTTGCTTTCATACTTACCTACCTACCAACCTACCTTCCGACCTAACCAACTAACCCAAACATCGCAAATAAAGTCTCCGTCTGTATTGAGATATGTTGGTATAAGTTAGTTTTAATCCAAGACTTTAGCCTTAGCTTACCGAGATCGGCAGCCAAGCAGCCAGCCAGCAACATGGACCCCCTTAACGTTCACACAAACGACTTGCGGCGGCGGCGGTGGCGGTGCTGGCGTAGTTGTGGTAGCGCATTTGGCACATACCATATCTTCAAGCGTACATATACGAGTATACACCAGCAACGCCGCCGCCACCAACGGATGCCTTTACGAGTTTCTTCTTACCATCGCAAGATAATCTTTCATGGCTTTGTCGTGGCTTGCGTTGCTTAAAATTTTAATGCCGGCAATTTTTAGCGTGTGCTAAACGCAGCACCAAAGCAACCCACTTTCCTATCGCCTCATGCCGCTGCCGTCATTGGAACCCAAAAAGTTTGTCGACTTCGTCGTCGTCGTCGTTGTCGACTCAAAGGCTGCACGCCGTCATTTGGTATGGTACAGAGAATCAACCAATAAACCAATGTGAAGGGTTTTCCAAATTGTTTGTCTGACTTTGAAAATCCTTTATATAGATTTTCTCTATATACTTGTACTTTAAGGTTTAGCTTATGTTTAGTTTAAAGATGTTGATCATTACCTAAATCGAGAATTTAAATGATCCGATGAAAATGAAGTCTAGGCCCGTAAATCAAGGCTTAGCGCTCGATATTGTAGTTGTTCTAAATCTCACTGGGATTTTAAACAAACACTCAAAAGATATTTCACTATACTAAATAAATTTAAAAAATTAGTTAATTTTATTTGGAATACCCTTTCGCGAAGTACGAAATCAAACGATTGAACAACGTCAACGGCCAGGCACAGCAATCAAGAATAATGCAAACGGGCGCGCAACTTAAGCCGAAGGAAGCGAGCGTACGCGCTGATCAACGAATCGACCAAACAACCGACCGACCGACCGATCGACAGACAAACAAGCACGATCCAATGATCCACAAAGCGTTAATAAAAAAAAGCAACAACATACGAATACAAATAAAAATAAAACTCCGATGACGATTCTACAATTATCATTGTACCACATCGCGCGCCATAAGCTACTGCAAGTCAAGCCAAACATGAGTAAGAAATCGCGGGTAGCGACGGACGAACAAACGCAAAGACACAAACACACACACACACACCCGTACATGTACAGAAAACTTAAGACGGCCTCATGCCTCATGCCAAGACTCAAGTCTCAAGATATTGAAGCCGCCGCCGCTCTGCGTCAAACGACGTTCAACCCAAATGAAATGAAACGCAAACATCTTGTTATGGATGGCAGGCATGTGCGCGTTGTTGCTGCCAACGGATCGACCGATCGACCCACCGTCCGTCCGTCCGACCAACCAACCAACCAACCGACCAACCGACTGACGAAGAAACCGATCGAGCCGAGCTCTGAGCACTTAAAAGACCCCAATCATGCAGTCATGCTGGCAGCATTAAGGCAGTCAGTCATTCAAGCAGCCAGCCAGCCAGCCAGCCAGGCAGTCAGCCAGCTAGGCAGGCAGGCAGGCAGGCAGCCGGCCGTCGTGAGAAATCGACTTAGGAATAGTTTCCCACGGTATAACAATCACAACTCAACCCAAGTCGACTCGACTCGACGACTGTTTCGTTGCTTGTTTTATTGCGGCGCTGTGTAATATGGGCAGGCAGGCAGGCAGCCAGCTAAACTACCACACATTCTGTATGTACGGGTACAAGGGGGTTGCTTGTCTTCGTAGTCGTCGTTGTCGCTGTACTGAATAAAAAGCCAGTCTTAAAGATTGTGTGAGTGTGTGTAAACAATATCAAAGTTACCATCACCACGACAAATCGAGACGAATAAATGTGAATGTGTGTGCGTTGTGCCTCTCGCTCTGTCTGCTGCGGGCTTACTCAGCTCAGTCGGCGCTCGAGCTCGAACCTTTATAAAGGCCGCGTTTATCGTCGACGTTGAAACATTCATTGCAAAGTCGTTGCAGCGTACACATCGCATTGGATTACGTCGTTCGACTATAATACGTGCGGAATACCAACTGAACTGAAACAAACTCTCAAGTACTAATATAGTACCCAAATACAACTACTCCACAAGAAACTATCAAATAAGTATGGTGCTCGATATGGAGATGTCAAAGACCTATCAATACCGCAAAGTGATGAAGCCAATGCTGGAGCGTAAACGTCGTGCCCGCATCAACAAGTGCCTCGACGAACTGAAGGATATCATGGTCGAGTGTCTGACCCAGGAAGGTGAACACATAACACGGCTGGAGAAAGCTGATATTTTGGAGCTGACTGTCGAGCACATGAAGAAGCTTCGTGCCCAAAAGCAATTACGTTTGGGTAGCGGCGGTGGCGCCGGCCAAGATCCTAAAGTTACAATTGCCGAAAGCTTTCGCGCTGGATATGTGCATGCCGCCAACGAAGTATCCAAGACATTGGCTGCCGTTCCCGGCGTAAGTGTTGACTTGGGCACACAGCTGATGTCGCATCTGGGACATCGATTGAATTATCTGCAAGTTGTGGTGCCGACAAGTATACCCGTTGGAATAGCAGCAGCAGCAGCGGCCGCCGCTGGGCAAACACAAATCACGCCGGTCGCACAATATTTCGGAATCTCAACAGTCACATCGGAATCATCGTGCAGTCCGGATGTTATAACTCCACCACCATCGGAATGCGGTAGCAGCGAAAGTGGCAGTTGTAGTCCAGCGCCCAGCGAGTCGGGTTCCATGTGGCGCCCGTGGTGAAGTGCGTTAAGCAGTGTGGTTTCCGACACAATGCGGAAACTGCTTGGAACTGAACTTAACAAGAGCGTAACGCTTGAAAAGCTCCATTTGGACAGACGTGATCCAGTCCGGCACGGTACGGTTCGGTCCGATACATAGACCGGCGTTGAAAGTAAACTCTATCATATTGGACTAATTGCGCTGCCGACGCCAGCAACTGCAAAACGTTGCAAGTGGCTTATGGAAACAATTGTTTAAAAGAAATTTAAAAAAATTAATAATAAAAGAAGATTGTAAAAAAATTAAACATTGAAATTTTTGTTGTCAGGGAACTTTTCTTTTACAGATGGTCACTTTGGATTATTTTGTACCTTTGTGGCAGATGACTTAAAACAAGTAGGATGATTAATTTCCAATACTTGGACACAACATTTTCATATAGTAGTAAAACAACTTAAATTCTCAAGTTTGCGATTTTCAAGTAACCAATGTTCATATCTATATATACATAAAAGCACTGTCCAAATCAACAGCCAGATTACTGCTTATCCCAGTTATTTCAAAATCACAAATATAAAATCGTCAATATTTTTTTAACGAATACGTTCAACACATTTCCAAGAATTCCATATCGAGCGTAATCATTTCATTTAAAATCCTGCCGCAGTTTCGCTTCAAATTAGCTTTAGTTTTAGTGGCTTTACGAACTTGAATCATTAAAACCGCAAAGGCATAGCGACGCGATAATTCGACCACAGACCGACAATTCCCATGAAAATTGCGAATGAGTCGCAAGGGCAATACAAAAAAACCAAAATAAACAACAAAACTAAACGATCAACCGAAAAACAGAAACAAAAAAACAACGATAAAACAACAACAACAACAACGAAAAAACAACTAACCTAAAGCGGAAGAATGGGCCATTCATTGAAATATTTTCCCACACTTTTGAACGACGACGATGTCGACGATGGAAGACAGAGCGTGGAGCGTTGCGCGTTGCGCCGTCATTGTGGGGCAGCTTAATGGGTTTCTTGGAACGGACGCAAATTGCTAAGCTCGTGCCCGTGCCTGGCGGTGGTCTATGTACACATACATATGTATACATGTATATGTAAGTGTGTGTGTGTGTGCTTGTGTGTAGTCATCGTTAAAGTTGAAGTATTTCGGTTGGACGTGTTTGCACATGCGCCATTTGTGGCGGTTATTTATCTTTTAGTGTTTTATTTTTATTTTTATTTTTACTATTATTATTATTTTTATTTTTCCGTTTCTGTTTCGAACAAATTAGAGTTTGAAGCTCACACGAGCGTGTGACAACAATGGCGTCTGTTTGGAGCATTAGGCGACGGCGACGGTGCGCACCAACAAATGATTACAACGTCGCGTTGCTTCTCGCGGAGAAATAGCTTTAGCGGCAAATGCTCGTCGCTCTGATCTGCGCTAATTGTGATTTGTCACGCGTTACGTCCGTACATACAGACATACATACGATAAACAGTTGGACAGCGGGTGAAGTAGCTGGCAACGATGGAGAGCGTGCGATTGATGGCTATTTCAACAGCCAGCGTGAGGCATCATTTGCGGTATTAACGATTTGCAACTGTTTCGATTGCTGTGAGTCATTTGGTGTGATTGCAGTTAAATGCGACTTAGTTTATGACCAAAAATATCTTCCTCTTCAGATTGTTAGATAGCGGTTATTTACGATTTCGGCCATTATGTTGAGTAACACTCTAAATGTCGCAATGTACGCTGGAGCCGAATACAATGGATCATGGCAAAAGGCTTTGATTCTGTTTGGAAGTTGTTGGGTTTGTGAACTCGAAAGGAATTAAAATATTTGTTGAAATAATGTCTCTCAAGTTCCTAAACCAACCAGTTATAAAATTTCGAAGAATATTAGGAGCATATCAAGTGTCATAGTTTCCAATATATTCGTCAAAGTTTCCAATATATTCAAAAAAAAAATTTTTATAGAGACGCGAGTCTCTTCAGTTATAAATAAATTTACATAAGGGAAACGTTCCATTCTAATTATTCGCTCCTTGTATCGAAGGAATTAAAATTATAAAAAATAATATTCATAGTTGATATCTTAAAATCCCGAGGCACGCCCACTTCCAGTCCCAACAATTGTCTGAACAATATTGTGAAATACGCATGGCTAACATCTTTTTAAGCCATTGTCGTAATGCCTCATAGTCTTCTAACCGCACACCGATTTACAACAAAACGTCCCTACAAGTATTTAAAGCACCACACAAAATTCCACAACAAAGTGCATCCACAAGAACTTATCATCAATTTTGCAAAATTCTGTAATTTTTCGAAATTATTTCCACCCAGTCCAAACAACCAAACAACGATCCAAGCAAGCAAGCAGCAGCACGACAAACCAAACCAAACTCAACGCCAAAATTCCTAATTGCAGCAGCGTGCTTATTTATCTCCTCAGCGTTACGTTTTTACTAAGGCAAAATAAAAATCTCACGTCCCAACAGCAGCAGCAGCGGCGGCGGCAGCAGCAAGAGCCGCACGACAGTTCGCCGCGAAACCAGTCCCAGTGGCACAGTGCGCGTGTGCCAATGTAGTGTAACAACATCCCATCTCAATATTACAGATATTATTACAACAACAACAACTACTACTACTAAGTCCAGTTTCGGTCGCAGTCTCAAAAAGCACACTCAGTCGTGTCTTTCCGTCTGTCTGTCTGTCTGACTGTCTGTTTGTCTGTCCGATGGTCTCGAGAAACGCTTGTGCTGCGCTTTTGGCTTAACGATCGTGTCCACAATCATTATGGATGATCGCCATCACCTCTTCCGTTCGTAGTCATCGTCATCGTCGTCGAGCGGCTGGCTGCGCGACCGTCCAACCTCTCACTCAGCACCGTTGCCGCTGCAGCGCCGCGCCGCTTACTGCATTTCTGTAATGCCCCGCGCTGCCGCGTGTCGTCTAGGCCGCTCTACCTCCGCTGTTTGCTCGATCTTTCGTTCATTCGTTCATTCGCTTGTTCGTTCGCTTGCTCGCCTTTTGCTTTCATGTCGCAACGGTCGTGATCTTGCCGTAAGTAGTCTTGAATCTTGAAATTAAAATTAAAAAAGGGCAGGTGTGTCGATCGTGTGAGAACCACGTTCCAAACCATTTTCTCACGATCGTCGTTTCTGATATGTGTGCAGTAACTACAGCCGGGCAGCCAAGCCGGCAGGCAGGCAGGCATGCTTACTTGGGCACACGCATACATACACAAAGACATTGCCTACTAAACCTAACATATACAATGATACGGGCTAGATTTGAAATAGCTATGGAGTTATTGTTTTCTTTTTACTTTTTATCGGGGGTCTTACCTTTCAGATTAAGTGTCTTTTGTTGTCTGTCTGTTTGTCTGTTCGTCTGTCTGTTTGTCTGTTTGTGTGTTACCTTCGTGTCTTTTTGTTTGTGTTTATATTCAACGTAGTCATTCGCTGCTGTGATCATCGTCGTCGTCGTCACTATTACAGAGGAGAGGGTCGGGTTGGTGTTACTGTTGTTGTTGTTGTTATTTTGGATCTGGAAGCCCTTTGGGGGTTACTTTGTACTTCGCCCATTGAATCATGTTATAAGATTATGACCGAAGAAGGAAGGCATGATTATGCATAGAGTTGTGTTGATTTAAATCTGGTTATCACACTTGGTTTTCCTTTTCCTTTTTTTTGTGTCTTTCTTTCTTTCTTGCGTTTGTTGTTTATTTGTCTTTCTTTGTTTGCAGTTACCGAGTGTGCCGGCGAACTGGTTAGCTCTGGTTGGTCTCACTTCGAAGGCGGTGATGGTGGCTTGAGCTGCAGGCAATTAAGACTCGCGCTAACTTCCTTAATGACATTCTTTTCGGTTTCTGTTTCTGTTTTTCTGTTTCTGTTTTTTCTTTTGCCTTTGCCTTTGTATTATTATTTATGTTTGGCTTCCGGTGATAAGCAAATCGACATCGTTTAAAAAGCCAGCATTAACAAAGTTTTCCGACGACGAAGAAGTTTGTGAAATGTTTTGTTTGGCTATTTGGTAAATGCCCTCATCAGATTTTAATGTTGGCGATATAAGTGGAAATATTGCCAAGGTAATAACTTAATTACAACAATTAGTGGAGAGTTAACTCTTTTTTTGAGTCCTAAGTTTAGTATACTCGTATGTATATGCCATATATACTTCTTTTAATCTCGAAGGATCTGTATTGTAACATGAAACTAATTCTTCAACAGATCAGATTATTATAGTTTATTAATTTGATTTAGTGCTTAGCTTCTAGTCTAAGGAACACTAATTCAATATTTTTACAACAATATACAAGTTCTAGTTGTTAGTAAGGTTAGGTTAGGTTAGTGTGGCGGCAAAAATTCCTCATATAGGCAAATCAAGGCCCATAGCGCTACCACTTTCTTTCACTAAATAGAAAAAAGTGTTGACCTCAATTCAGTCTTTAATGAATGAGACGTTTATTTTATCAAAAACATTTAGAGATCTAAAACTAGCCTGTCCAAGTAAAGTCATTCTTCATCCGAAGCCGAACAGATGTTCCAGTGTTTCTTCTTCCTCTGGTTAACAGTAATTCCGACACCAATTGTTTGTAACTAGTCCGATGCCTATAAGTATGCTGCACTCGTTCCTGCTTAATGCAATTTTGTATTTGTAGTTTGTTTTATTAAAATATGTCCTAAAAAGTTTAGATTTTATATTAGTTTTATTAATTATCCAATTGTTGTTCGCAATGGAGCTGTCGATGTAGATGGAGATGTTGGTAAACTAGGTAAAGTCCTGCTGCCTTTAATATTCGATTGGAAGATAATTGATCTCAGTACTTTGGATTTAAGACTTTGAAGATCATGTCCAGTGGAATTCTTTTTTCTCTTTAACCACTCTAATATCGAATGCTTGTTCAATGCAATATCAACAACTATTTTGTAGTTCAATGCAAGAACAAAAATATTCGCAATACTTTTTGGAATCTTTAATAATTTTCAAATCAGTAAAATAAAAAAATAGTTTGGCGCCGAATTTAAGCCAGATTCAGGTCCGTATCTAGGGGGCCACCGAAGGAGGCAAGTGCCCCGGATGCCACTTTGTAAGGGCGGCATGTGGAAGAAGCTTTACGACGGTACTTAAACAAAACTGAGTACTTGTTTTTGTTTTTTTTGCATCTTCATTTCTGTTTCTTAGGGAAAGAAGGTGAAATTATTTTTGTAAAATTTTGTACCTTTTCTTTTTTTTTGCTTGTTCGTTTGCTTTCATGAAAAATAATTTTTTTAAACAACTTTAATTAACAAAACAAATTACAGTTCTAAAATATAAAAATATTTATATTTAAAGATTTTGAAAGGGCGACACTATACACTCTTGTCCCGGGCGTCTTAATTCCTAAGTACGGCCCTGACCAGATTGAATATTTAAAAAACTTTAAAGACTAAGTGACTTCTATTTTAAACGAGTAAGATTCTTTGTAATCTTTAGTATAAGGATTTTTCGAATAAATAAAGAACTTAAATTAATAAATCAATGATATCCAAACTTTTCCAGTTTTTCTTGCAGTGTTCTCTTTATTAAATTTTGATAAGCATTTTCAACAGGATATGCCTAAGCGATATTAAAACGTTAAAATTGTTGCTGCCTATTAATCATGCACCATACTTGTGTGTGTGTATACACGAGTACATGACAGATTCTAATTTAAAGTACCACCAAGTGAGTTTCATTCTTGGCCACAATTAATAAATGCAACCCCCCCCCCCCCCGCATACATTTTGTCCGTTGTTGTTCATTTTGGTTGTTGTTTTAGTTATCCGCCAAAGTTCCAAATGCGACAAGTGTAATTTAAGATCCAAAGGGCTACATAAACACTTCAGCTAACACTTATCGTCCTGCCCGGCCTGCATTAGGGATCTTTTTTGTTTTTGTAAATTTTTAATTGAAACTCGAGACATGTCGGGATTGAGTTACCCTGCTGCGTTGGTTAAACACCAAATAAACGCGTTGTTTTATTTTCAATTTATTGTTGTTGTATTTTCGTCTTGAAAATCTCAAAAGATTAAATTTGGAACGTGATCAGACAAAACTGCACAACTACACAGAAATGTACACTGAGAGCAAAAGTGATCTGGAACCAAAGTTGACTTTTAGTGACAAGTTTAAAAATGAATTCGTTTTGATTAAAAATAAAATATGCGAATAAGAAAAAAGTATTTTCAAATTATTTTAGAGTTAAAAATTTAGCAGTAATGAAAGTTTCTAATACATACATATATAAAAATGAATTTATCTTCATATTTGTGTACGCTATGCACGTCTAAACCATTCATCCGATTTCAATGCAATTTTGGATAGTTGCTGTGCTCACGCCGAGGATAGTTTTGGACAACAAAAATTGCTACGCCTCGACAACTTTACCAAAAATGGGCTTAGTTCAATTATTTTGACGCCCACTTAAAAATAGGGAAAATAAACGACAACATTGCTAATATTGCTTCTAAAAATTTGAAATTTTTTATCTGAGTTTATATAATATTATTAGTTGTCGACAACTTCACCAAAAATGGGCGTGGTTGAATCAAGTTCAAGCCCACTTAAAAAAAATTTGAATCAATTTTACGCCTACCACCATTGCTCAGGAACTAGATGTGCTATATAGAAAACATAAGAGAGATGCACCGGGAAGAATAACAGATTATACACAATTTGCCACGCCCACTTATTACGCCAACAATTTGATTAATCGTTTTAATACAGGATTTTGCTAATATTACTCTAACAAATTTTAAATTCGTTTTCTAAGTTTGTATGATTACTATCGACAATTTCACCGAAAGTGGTCGTAGTTGGAACAATTTAACGCCCATCTTAGTAACTCAGAGGGGAGTACCGGGAAGTTTCGCTAACTAATTATCTATATATGTATGTCTATAATTTTGAATGAATATAAATAAATAAATTTCAAAAACAAACATTTTATTTTTTTAGTGGCATTGCAACGCATGCCGGGCATTCGCTAGTCAAGTATAACATCGTACAACAATGTATAAAAAGTTTCTCTTGGAAGGAACGTCTTTTATCTTCAACGACTTTTGAATTATTTTTATTTTGTTTTAAAAAAATTCCTTTATTTCAAAGATTAAAGTATTTTACTATCAGTGTACAACCACAAGATCAACAAGAACTACAACAACAACAGCAGCAACAGCTATAAAAATTTGTTTTACTTGAAACCACGTGATGAACGAACACTACTGCGCAATCATCGCATCCATCCATCCATCCATCCATCCAACCAACCATCCATAGCGCGCTTCTTCATTATGCTGCTCACATAGGGGTCCATTTTAGGATCGTTTCTTATTTTAATGTGTTATTCTTTCTTCTTCTTCTTCTTCTTCTTCGCCTTTTACTTGATCTTGCACTGGATTTGGTTGCTATTCTTGCGCCTGGCTCTGTGTCCGAACGATCGTGCGCTGGAACGTCCTTTTTATATGTTTTTTTTTTAATTTTATTTGGTTCTTCAACTTGTACAACAATTCACCCATGGGGTCACAACAAGACCATAATAAACTGATTAGGTACGCTGATTTTATCTTTGTTCGTTCGTTTGGACGTTCGTTCGTTCGTCCGTTTATTTTTGGACGTTCTTGTTCTTGATGTTGTTGTTGTTGTTTTAAGATTATTCTCTTTTTTATGTTTTAGTATAGTATCCCTTGTCTCAAATGCATTATTGTTTCCTTTTCTTTTCTTTTCGATTTTATTTCTTTTAAATTTTTTCTCTTGTGCTACAATTTTTTATATTCACTAAAAAAAACAACAACAACAAAAATCGAGAAGTTTTTTAATTGTGTGCACACGTGTTCAAATTATCAGCAGGATTTGGCTACTTTTTTCTGGTTTGGTTTTTTTTATTGTTATTTTTTGGTTTACAAAAAATTATCGGACACACAAAATAAAGAAGAAGAAAACAAAAACGAAAAGTAACGATCACCTTCTATTAATCACGCCATTGAATTTGATTTTAGGTTATAAAACAACAAAAATGCAGTTTTTGTTACCTCAAATCTTTTTAGGGCGTCTAGAAAATAGGCACAATTTTCTTTGGATTACGAAAGTTGAGCGTCATCGTGGTCATTTCCTTGTTAGAAAATAGAAAATACAAGTATCTATAAATGTGACAGGCACTACTTGCATTGAAAGGATAAAGGAAATGAACGTTTATAAATCGAAAGACCTGTCGGGTGCATCGTAGTACAAATCAACTTTGAGGAATTTCAAAGTATTCTTCGAATGCGCAACAGTCACTCGATATTTTTTTACATATTTATTTGATTTAATTGTAATTGAATTACCTTTGGAGTATCTCCTCTGATCCTGCGGAGCATTATCGAAAACTCATTTAAGATATGTGGGAGCACCTAAGCTAGAGTGATTAGATGAAGTCGCTAAAATAGGTATTAATGCTCTTTTATAGTTTGCCAATCGGTACCGCATACTGTATGACGTCATCTCTACTTAAAAATAGTAAACGAGGATATCAACCTGGTATTTCTAAGGACTTAATAGGTATACGCTTGGCTTCGGTTAACCGGTACAAGCTAAGCTAACCAAATTAAATTACAATTAGTTTATAATTTATTAAAATATCTTATATTAAAAAATAAAGGTAGAAATCATATGCACATAATTTTAATATATATGTGTATATACATATGTATACGAGTATATACTGATATTACCAAAAGCCTCTACAATGTCGTATTCCACTTTTGTTTGAAGATAAAAAAATTCCTTATAGAACTCAAGACTCATAGATTTTTTCATCTTATATAGTATGTTAAAAAGGAAAAGTATTGACCAAGTCTATATCTTTTATGGTATCTAAAATGGGGCGCTTAAATTCCTTAGAGTTATATAATTCGAAATAATACGTTTTTAACCAAGAAAATGAGTGTTCGCGAACTTTCGCAAATGTAAATTTAACTCAACGAATTTCCACGTTGAATGATACCAAATTTGTATTTTTGCAATTATTTTTAAGGTTTTTTATTTTTAATATAAATTTAATTTTGATATCTCTTAAAAATATTTCCATCGAATGCATTAACCTTACATCTTGACCCAAAAGCTATAACCTTAAAGAAAAACAAATTACTAGATAGGTTGAAAGAAGCCGAAGTCCATATGAAAGTGAATAAAGTTAAAAAAAATTAATTTTAAATTGAATTGAAACATATTTTGTTTATATACATATTAAATAAGTTTATCAAGTTCAATAGTGGAAATAAATCTCCGATGAGCACTCACTAATTATATACCGTGTGATACTTGTATATGAAAAAAAGAGTTTTTTCACCCCTCTGCATGCAACATCTATTTTTTTTATCATTAACTTTTTTAAAGAAAATTTTCATTGAATAAAAAGTTGATCCAATAAATACTACAAAAAATTTTTTGTTTAAACCTTCAACTTTCCATTGTATTTTTTTTTCAAAGACAATCATTCTCTTCTTGGAACTCCACTGCAAACCTTAGTCAATAAATGAAACTTAATATGCATCGATTAATCGTATAGATAAATAAATAGAGCGATGGAGACTAACTTTGCTGCCTGGAAGCTTGTTAAACTTCATCCAATTTTATGTCCAGACTTGAATGTTTAACTTTAATATCATTCAATGTAAACTGTTATTGCAATTAACAAGAACAGATCAATAAGGATAAGTAATCTCTAAATGATTACTGATTGCTCTAATTGTAATGATTAAAAAAGATAAGAGTAATCCTCAAAGAATGTATATACACCCAAAAAAAGTTGACACTGATCATGGCTAAATTCTACTTAATCCAATGACCACTTTAAATTGGATAGAGCATAGTTCTTGTCTATTACTCCTAAATATACAAAAAGATCTTTTCTAACGTATGAGAAAACAAACAAGTTGATATTTTTTTTTGAATATTGTTATTATTTTTTTAATATACTTTCTTAAAAACTAAATGACAATTTTTTGTGTTGTAAACAATCTTAACAATGGGTAAAATTATGCTATCACGTGAACTAACTGCGCAAGTGCAGGTAGCCTCTTGTACTTAAAGCTTTTCGATAACGACTTAAAAACTAGATGAAACAAAGCACGACATGGCGTGGCGTTTGTTCGATTGGAAGACTCTTTCACTGAGATGCTTGAATGGTGGGTGTGGGTGGGTGTTGAGTGGTGGCTTGGTTTGTGCACGTCCAACGATTACCATGGACGCCAGACGTTTTCCTCCTCCTCATCGTCATCAGCATCGATGCTTGTCACATCGATGGGCGAATTAGGGCAAGTGGTCAGCAAAGAGGAGCTTTGCTTCTCGCTGCCAATGCTTGAGTTGGGACTGCCGCTATAGCTGGAGACGGGCGAAATCGGCACCGAGTAGTGTCCACGAAAGTTGAGCTGACCAATGTGCACCGACAGCGGTGAGGTGATCGGTAGTTGCGGCTTAACAGCGGGCTGCAGCTGATTCAGACGCTGACCGAGATGGGTCATCAGTTGGGTGCCGAGATTTACATTGACGCCGGGCAGTTCAGAGAGCGAACGTGAAACCTCGTTGACCGCGTGAATATAACCGGAACGGAAGCCTTCGCCTTGTGACATGCTGGCGCTACCGTTGGACAGTTTGCGCTGTTGCTTAAGCTTTTGCAGATGTGTAACGGTCAGTTCCAGGATGTCGGCCTTTTCGAGGCGTGTTACGTGCTCGCCCTCGGATTCGAGTGTAGCGACCATAAGATCCTTCAGTTCGTCGAGGCACTTGTTGATGCGTGCGCGACGTTTGCGCTCCAACATCGGTTTCATCACTTTGCGGTACTGATAGGTCTTTGACATTTCCGACATTTGGATGGACATGTTGTTTGGTATTTCCTCTTCTTTACGTATCACAGAATTTTTTTCGAAATTGTAGACAGACAACTAGCTCACTGAATGCGAGTCGAGGTGTTTGCTCTGCAAGCGTGTTTAACGAAATGTTTGGCTCCTTCGTCGTCGACCCTGCCTTTTATACTCGTCGGCCTCCGAACAAAATAATAACAGAGAGTGCTGGAACGCAGCACACGCACGCGCACAAGCCAACCATGATCAAAATAAATCAACCCTCGGAATCTAAACTCAACATTCTTATAGTCTAAGAAGAACATAAAATACCACAACACAGCACGATGGAGTGCACAGTGGGTACTTCTTCCAAAATGGCTAATATATTTTAGATAGAAACCTAACTGAACTAACTACTGAAGTTATGGCCGAGATAAAATATTTACGGCTTTCGTTTAGTAAAGTATGTGGACCTTTGACTTGAAGTTTTATATTGTCTCATGCTAAAATTCCACCACTGTGCGGCATGCCAGAGCGGAGCACTAATATTTCGTTCAACAAGAGAGTTGAATACTCTCGCAGCCGACGTGTGTTCGGCTCGAACGAAGGCGCAGGCGCTCGTCTTGTGCTCAATTGCTGTTGATCCTGTTCAATGCGAATTCTACCCTCAGCAGTTCGTTACGTCTTGACTACTTCTTATTGTACATGATGGCGTGTTCGGTCGCCAATGGCACCCTTATCCGACCCTTCCTTCTTGTTCTTTGCTGGCACAACCAAGAAGGGAGGAATTTTACGTTGCAAGGACCTTCGTTGTACGAACCGTGGGAAACACTTTCGACGTTGGTTTCTCACACGATTACGATTTTTGTGCTCGCTCACCTGCCCCCAAAGAACACAAATGGCAAAGGAATGCATTAAGGAACGAACGTTCGATTGCAAGGGGAAGCCAATGTATTTATGCATGCATGCATGCATGTATGTATGTAGCATGGGAATTTGGCAATCTGGCCACAAGTAACGTATACACGGAAGGGTGTCTTTTTAGAGTAAATTGTCTCGATGGCTCTGACGCAGCTGTGCTGAGTTTCATGATTTTGATTTTGATTCCGATTCGGAATCCGATTCGCTTCTTTGGTCTGGTTTTTTCTTTCTTTATGCAAAGGATTTTTTGAATCGTTGTATCCTGCCCGTTCGCTTGTTAAACTGAAAAGGAATTTGAATTCCTTGGGAGCAGCACAATTGATTTGTGAAATGCGATCGTTGGGCTCTCGTTGTGAAAGACGGACAATCGTGGGAAAGTAGTTTCTTCTAGTCGTGCGCAACAGAAGGGGTCATTAGTGTTAGCAGGAATGGCCAGGCTGGCTGGCTGGCTGGCCGAAGGGAAACATCCGTCGTAATGACGACTTCCTGCACGGCGCTTTTGTTCTGGCTCTCATTTGTTTGTGTTCTTGTTGTTGTTGTTGTTGCTTCAATTTTTGAACACTTGTTGCCTATGTGTGCGTTGCGCACACGCAGTCGTGAACTTTCTTTGCTGCTGGTTTTGGTTCTTGGCTCTTGGTTCTTGGTTCTCTTGATCTGGGACATAATGATCGTGTGTGTTGCGCGCGCTGTAATCACGAGCGTTCATATTTTTGATATTCCTTTTTTTTCTTTGGTGGGGGGGACTTTTGTTTCGTTTCGTGTTGTGCCTCGAGATGGACACACTTTTCAAATGGGAAAGCAAGAAAGCATCTAGCGTTTGGATTACTCCAGATCGTACCGAAATTAAAATACCGCAGATTGACGCGGCCAGACGAAATTAGTTCTAATAATGGGAAAGTTTTTGTTGACCGGAAATGGTTTTTTTCTTTGATTTTTTTGTTTCTTAAAAAAGCGCGACTTTTTAAAATTTCGAATGCTTCCAATAAAACTACAGAAGGTTTTCAAAGAGTTTTTATAATTTTCAATCATTTTGAAAAATGTTGGTTCTTTTAATTTTTTGTTAGATTATATATTAAATTATGAGAAGCTTTCCTTAGATCCTCATTAAGAATATTTGTTGTTTCTCCATAATAAAGAAAACATTTTTGTATTTATTTATTGTTTTGTATTCATTGGGATCTAATAAGAAATTTATTAAACACTTGGCTTTTTAATACTTTACAAATACTTGGTACTAGCTTAAAGCACCCGGCTATGCTTGGTTTTTTTTTCTAATAATGTCGTTTTTTAGTTTATTAGGTGATTTAGATAAGAAACTTTCCAGTTTCTCCTCTGTTGTAGGGTGGTTGATATAGTCACTTTCACGCCCAAATGAAAGTTGTGCAACTTATCAATCAAAATTCCCGGTAATTGCCTTATTTATTATATGTTACTTAAAGTGTAGTAGCTCTTTCTGGTCAGATGTAGTTGTTTGGTTGGTGGAAGTGGTGATTCATTAAGAATCCAACTAGCACTTTCAACTTGTTATAAAAATTTTGTTACTTGCAACTTGACTAAACCCAATCTGTGCGGTTTATCAACCTAAACAGGTCATGTACGTCTACTAAGAGCAGTTCTATGAGATTCTAAAGTTTGTGATTTCACCCTCCATAAGGCTGGGCATTCGCAGAGATAATGGAAGCTAGTTTAGATGTAGTTACTATGCACCAAATTGTATCGAAGTGGTTTATCACGTTCTTGAGCTATCGTGGTGGGTGTTATGTATATCGACTATACCAAGATTTAGTGTTAATGTAGATATTCATCCCAAAAACATCAAATTTTATTATTATAGAAACGTAATCTGAGCCATAGCGATGGGCTTTTAATTGATCCAACTGTGATGAGGTAGATGTGTACATACATCTCCATATCAAATTGTATAATCAGAAGCCCTAGAGTCAGGCTTCGTACCCTCCACTACGCCTTTCCAACCTCATTAGAAATGTTATCTGACTACCCACTAATGAACATTTTAAAATTCCTAAACAATTCAGGTTAGCTCCAGCATTGATCCCCCCCCCCTTTTAGGAGATTGTGTTAGCAAAACGGCATTAATTATGCTACTTGTGCTGATGGAGCTCCACCTGTTTTCCACTTATACTACATACTACACTATACTACATAGAGCCCTACGTTACTTAGATACAGCGGTTTCCGATTAATTGATCCAAGTAAGTCTACTTTGTTGTCGACAGTGACCATATCAACTCAAATACCATTTCTTTGATTTGGAGGAGTGATAGCGATATAATCGAATCTGCCACACCAACAATTAGAACAATTAGTGAAATTCAATTAAATAAATAAAGAACGACAAAAAATGAGGTTGAAAGAAAAATAAAATCTCCCTTTTTAATATTAGGTGGGATTAACACATCCAAACGTTGTTAAGTTGTGTTTAATATATCAAATGGAGAGGAAAAGGGTTTATTAAATCAACTTAGTAGACAAATAAGGTTTAAGTTGATGTTTATAACAAAGATTTATACAATATTAAAGAAAAAATAAAGACATTCTGTTAACAATAATAACAATATATATTTTAAAATTTTGTATTTTTGAGATAAAACTGGAAAGCGAATTATTTTCGGTTATGCCGAAGCTCAAATACCTTTTCACCATTTCGATACCAAAAATGTGCTTCTTCGACCTTGTATATGTTGTATTGAAATTTTGTACAATGATTTTAGCTGTGCTCGAAAAGAACCGATCAATTTGATTCAATCGAATTTTTTTAAATGGGCAACTTGTACTTTTTATAGAGCTGGACAAAAATATCATTTGAGTTATAAATTACCTACAAAAATGCTTTTGCAGTTTAAACCGCAATCGTCCAAATTTACTTAAATTGATGCTAGTAAGATCGTTTTGTGACTACAAGTCTCATTTCATCAATATTTGTGACTAAATAATTTTAAAGCAGTATTCAGATAGTCTACGTGCGATGGCCTTCATCTCCGTTCAAAAGAATAAAGCGGCCAAATTGTCCTCGGTTTAAAAAAGAAATGGTTCTTTATGCCTCCAAGTTTGGTATAAGAATAACAATTTTTAAAAGGGTTAGCCACCATGCTACCATATCAATAAAATTTGGTTGACAATTTTATAAATGCAAAATTTACTTATTAAATTTGTAATTTAACGACGCTTGGCGTGTACAGATAGTCTCATTTCCGTCGCTTTGAATCCGCAGGAACTCTCATATTAAAGGCGAAAACTGTAGGGTGACTACTGTTGATTCGGGCCCGGACTTAAGGTCCTACTTAAGGGCAATTTTTTAAATTTTCCGGTATTTAGGTTAGAATTTATCGCAAAACTGAGCAGTAAGGTAAGACTTCTGATATACCAAATGAAAGGCAATTGATGGATCCTTAGCCCTATCTATTAAAATCTGGCCAAAATTACGCATTTTTTCGAGAAATGAAATACAATTACTAGTAGAACTTTAATTGAAAATATTTATCAGTAATTAGTGGCCACGAGATATTCCACCTGTTCAGAGGACATAGAACATTCTTGAAAGTTACTATAAAAGTAACCACTTCTTTTTAAATAATAAAAAAATGTGTTCTATTTACTCGTATTTGTTTATAAATATAAAGAAAAGCCAGAATATTGCATAAAACTTGATTTTTTATTAAAATTAAAATTCTTATGATAATTATTACATGTACTGATTAAATGCGAATGGAAGATCATCAGGTTACAAAAGTATCAATATTTCTAAATTATTCAATATTTAAATAATGGAAGCTTTGAGATGCATGCGAATGTGCAAAAATATATTTACGGAGATCAAACTGAATTATTTGAACGCTTAAAAACTATCACAGATTAATCACATCAACAAAAACTTACAACTAACGCTTAAACTTAGTATAAGGCAAACCAGAAATGCATTTGTACCAAAATGAAACATTTCAAATTTAAAGAGATTAAGAAGAATCGTTAACTTAACTAAACTAAACTTAAACGCACTTAAACTTAAATTAATAAAGCTGAGCATTGGATGACTGACGATGGTTGAGGTCTGAATGGTAATTCTGAGTGATGACATACGAAAGGTCGACACGGGTCACTTCACCAGGGACGCCAAACGTCATCGTCCTTCGCTTGTGCTTCTAAGTCTCTTGCGGGTGAGGCAAGACCGAGTGGCTTCTCTGCAGCTCGTCGCTGTTGTGGTGCATATCCAATGGGCTTGACGAATTCCACATCATCCGAATCACTTGCGCTGCCACAGCTTTCATGCTGCTTCAAATCCTTTAACTGATATCCCAAGTGTTTCATGAGGCGTGTACCGAATTTCAAGTCCAGACCCGGCAATGTTGCAAACACCTTCGAGACTTCGTAGGCAGCTTGAGTGTAGCCAGCGCGAAACTTCTCCACATTGATGCCAACACCATCATCACCGCCACCACCATCGGTAGCAACATTGTTTATTCCATGGGCTTCGCCAGTGTACGTTTGCGCGGTAGAGGCGTTTGCGGCAATCTCGTGCTTGCGCGTCTTCAAATAGGTCACGGTCATCTCTAAAATATCGGCCTTTTCCAGTTTGGTGACGTGTTCGCCCTGTGCTTCCATTGTGTCCACAATCAGATCTTTCAGCTCGTCCAAATATAGATTCATGCGAGCGCGTCGTTTCCGCTCCAGCAGCGGTTTTGTTACCTTGCGGTAATGTTGCGTTTTGGTCATGAAGCGTTGTCCGTCCACTGCCATTTTGAGCGAATACGCGAAGTGAACTTAAAAATTTGCGAAAAGTCAAAACAAGTTGCAGACTGGTTTTCAAAGTAATGTGTGCTTACTGCACGGTAGCCGATTGGAAAATGCTGTTGCCGCAAGGTAAAACGATCCTTTTTGTAGCCTTCCTCCGCTTTGCTGTGATCGCACGAACTGAGAGAAGTGTGTCGGCATGTGCGTCGATCGGCTGCTGCTGCTGCCTACCCTTAAACGAGATCGAGATCGAGATCGACCTGCGTACACATAACCTGTCGCACTGAGTTCGTGTCGTCGTAGTTCAGGCTCCCAATGCGAGTGTTGCATCGTTTCGCTCTTTTGACTTGCTTTCAGTTTCAGTTTGGGTTCGGGTTCGTGTTCGGTTCATTGTCTCTCGTTTCGTACGAGTGCACTTAGCATGCGATCGGCAACTGCTTGAGTGTTGTCGTGAGTGCAACAAAGTGGTGCATCATCGCAAGACCGAAATGTTGCACTCTCGTGCGGTACTTACGACCACTGATCGAAAAAGTGCGGTGGTTACACACGCGTGTCGTAAACAATAACCGAAGATTTGGGTACACCGAAAAAAATAAATTGTCTAAACTCTTGCTTGTATATATTACAACAGTTTAAATTTTATGGAAAATTTTTTATTTTCGATTTGATAACAGAAATCTGTTAGATATTGTTTGACATATGTCATCAGAATTAAGATAAACTTATCTTTATCTTGAATGCTAGTTGGAAAGATTTTTAAAATTGGCGACTTACTCTCTGAATTGATGTCTTATCCTAAAATTTGCCCTCTTGATTTTTAATTTTGGGTTTGCTGAATTCGTGATCGAAATGTTCAAAGTGAAAAAATTCCGACTGGACTTAAAATCTGGTCCCACAATCTGTCTTTTGCCCTACCGGTAGAGTCACATTGGAAGAAGAAATATAATTTTTTTTTAAATTTAATTTTCATTATATTGATTTGGATTTAATTGTAGACCCGATGAAATTTATATCGATCATATTAGGCGGCAGAAATTTCCACGTTTGATTCTTGATTTATTTTCTAATTGAAAAATTTTTTTTTTATGCTAATTCATAGCTCGGCCTACACTCTGCTAGAGTGTTTGCCCAAAATAGTTATGTATTATAAAAATTAATGTTTCTGTCATTATATCTTTCATTGTACAATATGCGCGTCTAAACCATTCATCCGATTGCGAGAATGATTTTGGGCTAAATTGTCCACGCCCACCTATTTCGCCCACATTTTGTAAAACTAAGTAAACATATTCGATTATTTTATTGCTTCTAAAAATCTAAAATTCGGTAACTGAATTTATTATTTTTTGTTGGTGGCATTGCAACGTCTGCCGACCCTTCTCTAGTAAATAATATAATATATATGAAATAATTAGTCATTAAATCGTATTAGTTCGTTCATATCAAATCGGGTTAAATTTTTGTTAAATTTAAATCTCTTAATATAAAAATTGAATGCATAAATTGAAAATTTCGTTAACTTTTAACAACGAATTATTATTTCGCGTGTATTGCTCATATTCGACAAAGCACCCCAATTCGAGCAAACACTTTATTGACATGCACGATCCAACGCAGAGAGACCTAGACCTCATACCAATAACAGCAACAACATTGAGATACGCTTGCCACACTTGCAAGAACAACTCGAAACGAGCGCTTCTCGTGCCTCTGTCGCTCCAGACGACACAACATCTTTTTGTGTTCGGCTGCATGTCGCCCTGACGAGTTTGTGCGGGTCGCTAGTCGCTAGCTAGCTAGCTGACTGAATGATTGACTGGGTGTTGTCTCTTGTCGTCATTTCCCTCCGGAGACTTTCGGTAGGGTTCGTGTCCTAAGCGTGTTTGTAGTTCTTGCTTGAACGATGCACGTACATGAGTTTTTGTTCGATGCGTTTTATTTCCTCTTCGTCGTTGTGAAATTGCGATAGATTCACAACCACCACCACCATCGGTACATTCGGAGCAGCAACAACCACCACCAGACCAGCACCAACACCGTAATATCGAGGAGGGGGAAATTGCTGTTGTTGCTGCTGCCACTGTTGTCGTTGTGTTGTTGAGGATCGTGAGAAAGTTTTCTTCTCGCATTCCCACACAGCACAAAGACAGGCAAAGTGCAGTGCGCCTGAGCCTGTACCACCAACGGAACTTATTTTGTACTTGTTCCATGCACAGCTGAAGTCACCTGCTCCTCGCGCTTGCTTCTTCGATGGATAGATGGATGGCGGGCTGGCTGACTCTCTGAACTCGTGTGTTAAGGTTGAATTCAGTTGTTGTCAGGGTTGGGTTGTGATTTTGTACTTGTTGTCATTGTTGTTGTTATTGTTGTCGTTGTTGTTGTGTTTATGCTCTGAAGCACACTAGCAGCTGTTGTTTAGTTTTTGTTTTTGTTTTTTTATTCTGTTTTTTATTGGTTGATTGTAGCCGCCGCGTTGGTCTGCTTCTGCTTCTGTTTCTGTTTCTGTTTCGACTTCATTCATAAGTTCTGCCCGAGATCAAGCTTTTTTTGTTGTTTGTTTTTTAATCAACCAAATTAACTGGCTTCTGAAGTGTGCGTCGTGTTTAATATCACCTGAAGATTACAATTTGTAACCCTTCATTCATTCAGTCTTCCATTCATTCATTCATTCATTCATTCATTCAGAATATCATTTACACATTCATGAGTCATGATGGTCATTTGGAATTTCTAAAACCAGTTTAATTAAGATTTGGAAGGTATATCCAACACCTTTTGTAAAAAGTAACTTATGATGAAATTTATCAATTATTGCCTTGGAACTGAGGTAAGGATGATCTGCGCTTATAAATTAATTCAATAAAATTAATTTTTTAGATAATTTTAACATTGCTCGCATATTTCTTGAGTTTGGTCACTTGAAGATTAACTGACACTAAAGAGAGTTTTACTGACTTCTATCGTATCAAAGCTGTAGATAACATTTGTTCATAGGTGGGCAACTCAACTTCGTTAACGCCAAAAACGTAACTTCGTTAATTCGATAAAAGTTAATCAAACACTTAACTTTGTTAAGTTAATTTAGTTAATCTCGTTAGAAAGTTAACGACGGTAATTTAATTTACTTTCCATTTTTTGTTTTATATTGTATTTAACTAACTTGGATTAACTAAAGAAATTTAACGCGAGTTGATTAAATTTTGAGTGGCTTTCAAAATGAACCGAGAAGTTAAAAATAAACAAAAAATTAAATTTTAACTTTTTGACCAGTCCGTGCCTAGCTCTGCATTTTTTAATTGCTGATTTTTTGTTCACCAGGTGATGTTAATCTTCAGAAGTAAGTCGTGCAGTTTTATACAATATTAAGTCGGACATTTTTTGAGTCAGATTTTTCTTAATGATGAGTATCGAGTTAAATGGAGCAGTGAGTTGTATGAGCTATAAGCTAATATGGACATATTTATGCGCATTCAAAACCAGCGTCTGAGCTGGTTAAATCATGGAGAGCGCAGCGAAGATGTTGCGCTGGCGAAGAAAATCTTATTATGGATACTTGGCTTATTAGTGAAGGTCGCAAAGGCAACAACATATTAGCAACAAGTGATGGACCACCTGACAGTACATGGTCAAGCCAACCGGCGTCAGTGTGCGCAAAGAAGTGGAAATTGGCTCATCGTTTTGGACGTAGCTAAGATCGACAAACCATTGTAATGGCCACCTAAGTAAGTCATTATATAATTTTTAACCAAGCATAACAGATAATATTGTACAAAGTTTTAACCCAATATCTTCAATCGTTTTCAAAATATAGCTTTAACAATTAATAAGTATTGTTTGTAATAGTGGGTGTGGCTCGTTGGCTCCAAAATCAGTACGTCTACGACATAAGAGCAACCAGTGTACAAAATCGATCTTCAGCAATGTAAATATGTTTTTCTTATCATGGAAAATTACATAAATTTCAGTTAAATATCTTTAATCGTTCTCTCGATATCTTGTTAACAAGATATGATGACAGACGGGCATGGCTAGTTATATTGTATATACAAGGTTGGTCCGATAAGTACTCAACTTAAAACAGAAAAACGAAAATTCTGGATAAGTGGCTATTTAGTTCTCAACAAAGTCTTCTCTTAGCTCTATTCACTTGACCCAGCGATGCTTCAACTTTTTTTAACCCATCTGAAAAATACGAGGTCTGCAAAGTAGGCCTCCATCGGGCGGTGAGACTAAGTACCTATCGGATCACCCTCGTGTATGTCTATATCTAATCTTAAGTTTGTCTTGACGTTACAAACATTTGCCCAAACACAATATACACCGCGCTGAGTGGTGCATAAAAAACGAGTAATACCTCCAATACCTTTTCTCCCATTCCCATTCCCAGCAATAGTTGAAATGAAAATCGATTTTTTTTTAATGAGGTACACTGAAGTTTAAAATTTTAATTTTATTAAACATTTGATATATTACTTAATTTGTGTTTTGTTTTGTTTTGTTTCCTTTTAAAGTTGTGTTTCTTTTCTTTTTTTGTTTTTGTTTTTAGTTTCATACATTTCACATTAAAGTAGCTTTGTTGTACATCAATATATTTTGTTGTTGTTGTTGTTCAAATTTGCAATAACATTATAGAATTTTCGAAATATTTCAACACATACATACGTACATACATATCTCAACTAGTTAATATAATGAAATCTGCTTTTGACGAATTCACGAAACAAACAAACGAACAAATAAAAAAAAAATTTACTTTCGTTTGGTGTGAAATTTTGAAATTCTTTTACAATAAAAAGGATCAAAATGAAAGTTTGCTGCAAATTTGTTGGCATAACAAAACGTTTTTGTTCTTGTTCTTATTTTTTTCTTTTCTTTTTTTTCTTGTAAATATTTGTGACTTATTAATTTAAGTTAATTTTGTTTTTTGTATTTAATGCTAGGATGTAAAAGTGGACACGGTTTGTTTCTTAAATTTGGTGTTTTTGTTCTGTGTACTTTTTCAATTATTTGTATAAAAATTCATTTTTTTTGTTAGTTTGTAAAAAAAGAGTAGAAAAATTGAATTAAACAACCAAAACAGGGTGATTAAGTAAAGTAAACTAAAGTCGAGTTAAGTTGCTTTGATGTCAATTAGGGAAGACAATAAATGGGTTAATAAATAATTTTAAAATGTATCAATAAATAAATGCAATCGAAATGAGTGTTAAAAAGTAAAACATAAAACATAAAATTAAATGTATATGTAAATTTAAAGCTTTAACAACATTGTTAAACAACATTTTGTTTGTTTGTCTAAGCTGCCACCTTTGGAAGAACGTGCTTAATCGGTTTTATAACATAATATATCTGATATAAGAGCTTTAAGCTGCTTTGACCGTATTTAAATTTTAATTTGAATTAGCTCTATAAAAGCTTTGAAATTTTTAAAGCGTCAAGCTTTTGGCTTGTGGAGCTTTGTGCTGCTTTGGCGTTTTAAAGATTTTCGAATGCCTACACGAAAGACAGTCAAAGATGAAAACTTAAAGTACGCTACGATGTTACGTTTTAGAGTACACAACCCGGCATTAGCATACACACATTTCCATATTTGACAGTGATCGTAAAGCTTCAACTTAATATTAAAAACTAATTATTATAAACAATTATAAGTACTTTTCATTATTTGTTGGTAGTTCTCGATTTCGAATTTAAAATTTTGAAAGATTTTTTGTTCAATAAAACTTTTACGGTAGCAGTTTAGCCAGGCTTAAAATAATATAATAAATATATATAATTTTAAATGATTTGACATTTTAGTGTGCTCAGAGAGAACTTAAAAAAACAAGCAGTTAAGTTTAGTACTTAATTTAACAGGAGTACAATAAAATTCATATAAAGACCTCAACGAAAATCAACAAAATTTCAAAAAGTCATCATAAAACGATATGCAAAATGTTTGTTCACTGAGGCATACAAAAATTTGTGTGTGTGTGTGTTTTCTTTTTGTTGTTTGTTGTTTTTTTTTTTCTCATTTTAAATAACAAATTCAACAATTTGAAGGAGAGATTTTCAATAGTTCACATAGGAATTTAGTAATAGAAACATTTAGAGACAAATAGGCTTGAGTTTAGGGCGGTGCCAATTAAGTAAACAACCGCAAAGTAAACAAAAATTTAAAATTTACAATTTAAAATAATTTACAATTAAAAAAATTAAAATTTTAATAAAAGATATTGAAGGAACTTATCTAATATATAATATACAATTTTGAAGAAAGCTAATTTCATGCCTTTGCGGTCATCTCATGGCACCTTACACAGTTACAACAGTTTATATATAGTATTAATAGTATGTATATGTAGTAGTAGTAGTAATAGTAGTAGTAGTAGTAGTAGTAGTAAATATACACTTAGGTTACAACAACTTTCAATTTTCACTTAAAGTTTTGCAGTTATAGGTACATAAGAGATAAATAATATATAATAAATAAATTAGGAAAATGTTTAAAGTTGAGAATTTAAATTTAAATTAAAATTATAAAAGAAAAAAACAAATTTTTTATGTTTATTTTGTTATTAACTATATTCGATGCTGGTGGTATAATTTGACTATATGCGTTATCGGCTTATTTGGTCTGATATTTTGTTCTTACGCTTTGTTTTCTTTTTCTTTTTCTTTTATTTATATTTTGTTTTGTTTTGTTCATTTTTTGTTCATTTTTGTTAGATTTGTCGTTTGAGATTTGACTTCATGTTTGATTATTCGAACCAACGCTACTGACGCATTATTAACCTTATTTCCTCGTTGTATTTTGTAATAATGGCTCAATTTGAGTTTCATTGAATTTAAACTAATTCGTTTCGTTTTATTGACACTTTTTGTGTGTGTGTTTCGGTTTCGGGACTTTTTTAAAAGCACTTTTTGAAAAAGTTTAAAAAACGTAAAACTCTTGCGAAAAGTGTACGTCTAGTGCGTGGGTTTGTTGTTATTCATGCAGCTGCAAAAGAAGGTAACAAAATTATTAAAAAAAATACACACAAGAAGTTGGAAAAATACAAACAAAAGGATATACATGTTTAGAAAATGTTAAATAGCATTTTAGTTAAAATATCGAGACAATTATCGTTAAAATATTGTAGCATAGAGACAGATCACAATGAAGTAACACAGCAGGAGTAGTTTGGAAGGGTGTACAACATTGAGAAAGTCGATATAGAAAATTAAAACCAAAACTAAAATAATATTAACTAGAACGTTTGGCTACGCCGGAACTTGATTAGCCTACACCATTTGAGAGGAGACATATTTTTTGTTTTCATGTGAAGCGTTTTTATTAAAAGTGTGCGTTGTTCTTATACGATATTCTGATACTACAAATTGTTTGACTCTTTTGTAGTTACAACTAAATTTATTTAATTTGTTCAGCAAAAAATGAGGGAGTTTATATAAAAAGGTGGAAGTCCGATCTTCGCAGAAGTTCACATGCCAAATTCCGATATTATTTAAACCCTTTAAATTTGAACGAACAATCGGACAGACAAACAAATTTGAATCGATTCAGAATATGACGGAAATTATTCAGATATAAGTCGATCATTATGAAAGGCCTACGTTCTAACAGAGCATAATCTTTCCGGAGTTATCTTCGATATTTCCGGATATATAATAATATTTAATAGAAACACTCTGTGAAAGTTTAAATTTACTTTCGACAAGACATAGCTCAAGTTGAAGGTCTAGTCAAGTAACAACTGCATACTCAGAATTTTAAATTGACCCTCAAAATTTTGACTCAGGGCCCAAAGACCCATTTTTGATAGGTTGAAGCATAAACTTGCCCGTAACTTTATTTCTATTGAACAAGTTTCAATGCCATTGAAAAGAAGACATTTTGAATTCGAAATTCAGAGTACGCAGTTTTTTCTTCTTGACAAGACTTACAACACGTGTAGTACAAGAGTGGTCCGATAAATACTTAGCCTACAAAAGAAAAACGACAATTTAACTGGATACACTTGACAATGCGATGCTCCAACTTCTTAAACCCGTCTGAAAAATTCGTTTTCTCGAGGTCCGCAAAGTTGGCCTCCGTCGGTATATTCAAATTTTTCAATTTTGTCACAGAGTGTAATAAATATAAATAAAAATATATATCAACAATAATAATAATAATAATAATAATAATTAAAATTGTTTTATGTTATGAACAAATATTTCTCTTTAAGTTTTATATATAAAATAAGACTTGTTTATCCGCCTCTCTATATGTAACGTTTTCTTCGTATACATTAGACTCAAGTAACAAATTGCATGCATTATTTTTCAAGACTAATTTGTCTTACAGCCTATAAGTATGCTATTTAAAAATAAATCATAAATTGCAATAAAATATTACTGCCATATTAAAATATTTTTTTTTAAAACATAAGCAATTGAATAAATTGTTCCTCCGCGTACTCAAAATAGTCAAAAATAAATATTAAAAATATAGAATAGAAAAAATAACCATGCACTCATAAAGGCGTATATAGTATACATAAAGGAGTTAAATTAGAAAGGATTATTTAATTTTATAGTGCCAAGTGTATTATTTAAAGCATATTATGTAGGGCCCTTGTTGCATACATTTGCAGTATCAAAGGGTTTAAAGCGTTTAACAACATTTAGAAATATTAAAACACAATTTTTTTTTTATTATTTCCTTACCAATTTCTTTTTAGTTTAGAAGCTATGCAGAGCATCAATTTGACTAAAGCGTTTTTATTTTTCAATGTAATTTTTAATAGTTTAATAGGATTCCATTTTGCTGCCCATGCCACATACAGACATTGGAGACAAAATCTACTGAACAACATTTAGTTTAGACCAGCTGTATTGCTTTGAAATCTAAAGAAAATCCAATTGATCACTTTTCACAAGATCTAAAAATTTGTTTGCATCAGATTTGGGCAAAGTGATGAAGTAAATCTTTGTAGAGTTATCAAACAAATGATTTTAGTTTTTAAGCTAATCGCTTTTCGGAACATACGGTTTAATGTTTTTTTGTAAGTTTTATTGTTGATTCGACAAAGATCTTCTTTTTCACTTTAACCAATTCTGAAGCGTATGCTCACAACTTAAAAGTGAAAAATTTTCTTTATAGTTCATTTGTGTTTCAACAATTTTTTTTTAATCTCTTAAACCGACATTAAAGTCTTGACTCAAGTGATACTCGACAAAAAAAAAAACGAATATTACAACCAGTCTAATTTTGGGACTACGGCAACTAGGAACTTGTGTTAATGCATGCAAATCATTTTTCATAAAAGCAATTCCAGCTTAACCCTTCGTTTAAAAAATTGTCTCAGATCGATTTTGAATGATTATTAAATGAGTGTATAAAAATCAAGTTGTTAGTTTAAGCCGGAGAGTCCACTCAATCGCACAACTCTAGTGCAAAAGAGATCTTCCAGAATCAAAAACTTTACTTATGAACATATTTCGATGTCACGTTATTTTATATTTAATAAAATCTAACTAAAAGATTATCTAACAACTTTAATTTCAAATACAATTTCATAGAAACTTAACGAATTTTCAATATAACCACATTTCAATCGTTTGCGACAGAAACAACATATCTCAAAATTTTAGAATCTTGAGTTTAAAATACAAAAACGTGCGGATTCTTTAGATTAACCTGCGCTTTGAATTTTGTTCCTGAGCTTTGAATTTTAAAGTGTTCAGGAAATAAATATTTTCCCAAGGAATCGGAAATTTTGGATGCGTCATTTCTGTCTGAAACGTGCGATATTTAAAAATAAAAGGTAACTTTTTTCTTTCAATTGTAAAAGCGAATTAAATATCTATGAAAGAAGAGTACATTAAATAATCACAAAATTTAAAATAAACTTCTTATCAACATTGAAACATTAAGAAAAGGGTTAAGCGTTTAAGCGACACAGTTTTATAAGTTTTATGTATATTTATAATTATTTTTTTATATTCATGTTTAATTACTTTCAACTTTTAATAACTACAATAAGTTGCATTGCAATTGTGCGATTATCAATAAATAAATAAATGCTACTTGTATTTAGTTTAAAATTTGCTTTGCTTTGTTGTTTTTGTTTAGTTTTGTTTGGTTTTGTTTTTGTTTTTGCTGTATGTATTGGTAACTTGTGAGTTTAACAATTAAATATTTGTTTTGCATGGTTTTTATGTCATTAATAAAATTTAAACTAATGTGATGGACTATCGGTAATTCGATGTTTAGCGCGTGCTTTGCTGCAAGATGCACGGCGCAGAGAGCTAACACTGCCGCCGAGCAAATCATGATCTAATGATTCCGATGAGAACGCTACAGAGATATCAAAAAAATACATGTTTATATTTATAAATAAATAAATACAAGGAAAACAGAACACAAACGCATAATCAGATTCAGATCTGCATGTAAACAAGTGCACAAAATATTGAGCGAAGGATTTGCAATTGATAACAAAATCGAAAACCTTAAATTATACGATATATAAACAAAATAAATAAAAAAATTATATCTTTTAGATGACAAAGTTTCTTTTGACAATTTCGAAATGTGTTTCGGATTATTTTCGGCGAGAAACGTGCGGTGCAATGCACGCGCTTAAATGTGCGGCAAACGAAAGCATGTCTTGAAATTTGGAGGTTTGAATTTGTTGTGATTGTGTTCAGATGCGTTGTAATCGTTCTTATAAGTAAAATTGTTGTTGATGCAATGCAAATGTAAGCGTTAAAATATGCGCGCTCTACTACGTTAAATAAAAATCAAAATCAAAATTATAGAAAATAGACATAATGAAAAAAAATAAAAACGCCTATTTTTGAAGCATTAAAAGGAAGGGGCATATTCACCTTTATCCGTCGGAGAGCCTAAAGTCAGACTGCTGAGGCTGGAGCTTAGGTTATAGGGGCGTGGGGGACATGGCACAATATCGTCGCCGGGTAGACATGTTTCGACCATCGCTTCCAGACAGTTGACAAACAGTTCCGACGACTCGCCCATCATGTTGTACTAAAATATAAATAAATACATAAAAATTACTTACAAGTTAAAAACAAAATGGGAAAACAAAATTCAAATGATAAGAACCTTAGTAAATGGACCAGCAAAACGCCATAAACCACCGAAACCACAACTCTGCAAGAAATGCAACTGCTGTTGGGAGGGATCCTCGCTGGCAAGCATGTTTTGTATAATATTCTGTACGGAATTGAGCACAACCTGGTCGTGCGACACCGATAAAATATTGTTGATTTTCTGATCGAGCAGGGAGTGACTGAAATTGAACAATATAAATTATTTAAATAATTAATTTTAAAAGCTAAGACTGACATAAAACTGCATTATGATTTGGGTTTAAATCTGTGACTAATTTAAAGATCTAAATCTTTGGGATATATGTGCATATATATAGCTTTAAACTGTTAAAAGCCTAAAGTTTTAAATCTTACAGTTTTACATAGCTTTAAAACACTTAAAAGAATATGACTCTTAAGTTCAAAGCATCCTAAAGCTTAAACGTCTATAAAACTTTTAACTCTTAAACCTTCGGAAAGCTTTTGTATTCAGACTGTTTAAAACATTTTGCTATTAAGTGCAGAAACCTCAAAGAAAAAAAAACGTAAATATTACTCACATGACGGGAAACACTTTTGGAAATACAACCGATCCTTCTGCCAAATACTGATACAAGACGCGAGTTTCGTTCTCATCTGAAGAGTATTTAACCAATGTTGCAAGTACGGTAAGCACCAGCGCTTGTATGGACAGATCGGGTAGCACTTCGGGATCCAACAGCACATTCGATTCATTCGAAACCGACGAGCGTGAGCCGCGTTCCTATACAGAAAATATGTCATATATTATTTTTGAAAAATTTTAAAATGTCAAATATTAAAATGATGTAAATTAAAAATATAAATATTGGTTAATATTTTATGAGCAAATATACAAGCATTTTAATAAGTGCCGCATTACCATTACCAAATGTGTATAAAAAAACTGTTAACTGTCGTGCTAACTTCTTCACGTTAAAATATTTCCAAAATTTGTAAGCAATTCGAAAGTGCAGGAAAGTTTAAGTTTAAATCCGTCAAAGTGGCGCCACACAAAATTATAATTTTATATTAAAAATCAACGACTTCGCGATTCCAAAAAAGTAGATAAATATTTACAAAAAAGATTCGATAAATTTAAGAAAAGTGCAAAGTGTTTCGGCTTTCAATTAAGGATAGGAAAACTCTATAGAAATGAAAAAAAAGAAAACAAAATTAAGACAAATAGGTACCTGACGTTCTTCGATGCCGCTCGCATTATTCGGATCTTTAGTTGTTGGCACCGAAAAGGAGCGCTGAGTTTTAAATAAAACTCTCGCATTCTTCAGTTTATTTTATATAAATATTAATATATTGTATATATATATATTCAATCAGTTAATAGAAATATTTTAACCAATTTCAAACAAAAAGAATAACGATGACAACCAAATTCGATCAGATGAAGAAAATCGATGCGCATGCATGTTCGAGTATAAAGATGAGGTAACCGAAATGGATTAGAAAGTTATAAACGTAAGTAAAAATCATGCCAACATAAAAGCGAAAAAAACAAAAAAGAAGAAATGGTATGATTACAAAAAAAAAAATAATTTTTTATGAAATAATGTTGTTTGATTTGTTTTTTGTAACCAGAGTATGAAATGCAAGCACCAATCAGCAGGCATACACGTATTTTAAGTTTAAACATAAAAAAGAGAAAATAGAAAATCGATTATTCAAGATACAAGTTAATACGATTCAATCATAGTCTCTAGATTTACATTGTATATAGGCAGTATATAGAATTACATATTCAGTTTACAATTAAACGAAGTGTAAACAAAAGCTACAGCAGCTTTCATTTTGAACTTAAAACGAACAACTTTACCTGATGTGGTGGCACCTTGTGATGGCGCGCAAACTGCAATGCCGATTGATCGAGTATGTCCCAGGATTTTTGACGACGCGACATACCGAACTATTTTGGCACAAATATTCAATAACATAAAAAAATTAATTAAAAAACGAAATATAAAAGTTTAACTTAGGAAACTTACATTTTGATTGCCATTGGCGGCTTCGCCATTTTCCACGCTATTTCCCAGTTCCGTAGGCCATCTTGGCAGCGCATGCTTGACATGACAACGTGAACGCACCTCCTCCGAAACGGCAACCAAAGCGGTTAAATAGGCCACGCTTTCGGGCGTTACCTCGAATTTATCGCGACCCAAAGGTTTCGAAATGATGCCAAGCAACATGGTCAAGACGCGCGATGTACGCGACACTGTCGTAGGCGTTGGATGACGAAAACCCTGTGTTAAGTACATTTGTTATATGCAATCATTCAATAAAAATGAAAAATAATTAAATACTTTAATCAAATGTCCAACGAGCGCAAAATGAAAATTGCTGCGAAAGGAGAGCCCGACCGCATGATCCAATTGCTTGAAATGCCATTCGAGTTTTTCGCGCGTATTCATCATAACATCAGCGATGTTGGCATGATCGAAACAACCCTGCGACTTTAGCGTGTGTAAGTTCTGTTCGAGTAGCGCCAATCCAGCGCCGTACAGCGTTATTTCGTCCAATTGTAACACGGAAATGCCCACCCAGAAGAGTGCTCGATGTATGGGTGATTCCTAAAATTAACGAAAAAGGTTTAGATCAATTAGTTCAAATTAGTTTTGTTATTTTTTAAGTAATATTTGTTTATGATTAATATTAAACTCACCGGCCGCAGCAGCGGTTGAATGCGCGTCAAACACATGACCAGCGCCTCGATTAGTATAATGTCGCTGAAGGATTCTAATGCCTTGACCAGTATACGCAACAGTTGTTTAACTTCTTGATCGGTAACGCTCTTACTGATGCAACCGAAGACTATAAGAGCGCGTGGCTGCAGTGCCGGATTATGACAAAAGGCAAAACTGCGCGCCAACGATGCCCACGTCTGCTGGAATTGACAGTCGGGTACATCACGAATGCACGCTTCCATTATCTCGAGCAACGCATCGGCAATCACCTCTAGCGAGGGCAGTGACAGACGTTCACGGTCGGCGGGCAGCGGCTGGGAGACGCGTTCATTGCCAAGCCACTTGTCGGGCGGATGACGGCAACTGGATCGGAACGCAGTAACAGCGGCCGACTTTACTTTGCTAATGCCGAAGAGCAAGTAGAATTTTGGCAAGGAGAATTCGTCAAGTGAGAGACGGAGAACGCGTTGAGCCTCTTCGGAAAAGGAAGGTTCTGTGCAGGTACAAAGCGAATGTATTATATTGATGACAAGGCCGTGCGTAGAGGCGCGCATCGATAGCGAACCGGAACAGACCTGAATGAGAAACATGTTTTTGCATTAAATGCTATGTATATAAAATACTAATAATAAAATGTTAGCATTACCAAAAACGTGATCGTATGGAAGAGGTATGGCAAGTGTTCGGCCACATCGAGGCAATTGTTGAACGACAACATAAGCAGATAACGCCCTAATATGGCAATATCATCCCACATCACGTGATGCTCCAGGTTCTGTGTGGGATTCGTGCAAGTCTTGTCCATAACGCGACACATTCGCGTAATAATCTTCTTGGAGACAAGCTGGACATTGGCTGAGGCCAGTGCCACGGCGGTATCGGCCATTATCTCAACTTGCGGCGAACCCAGTCCATATGTTATGGATTTGTGTAAGAAATTATCGAGCACCATATCGATAAGTTCGGGTATTTCGCCGATTGAACCCCAAATTTTTGCCTGCACCGAAGGATACATCTCTTTTTGATCGATAGTCAGACATATGAGTTTTTCGAGTATTTGCGAGACTTTAACCTTTCTGGTGTCGTCACTGCATTTGCAGAATTTCACAAGATTCTTCAGCCATGGCGTCATGTACTCGAGACACAAATGTTTCAGTTCGATGGTACTACGTTGAAAGCCTTGAATCGACTCTTCGAGAAATTCGAGCGTAAGGTGGGGTTCATTATTGGCCAGTTTCTCACTAACCGACTTGATGAATATCGTATTGTTCGAAGGTATGCAGAGACCCTGCGTTTCCAACAATTGTCCCTCGATTTTCAAATCAAAAGTCCCGGTCAAAGCGCAAAGTAAATTATACGCAGCTGTGCGTAGATTAGGATCGGACGAGCCCAAATTTAGCAGTGCCATATTTAGTAAAGTGCCGGGTACATCCTTTGGTCGTATCTTCTGATGCACCGTCACCGAATCCGGTTGGCTGAGCTCCCAGCGATTGCGTATGTGTATGATCGCCTGCACAATATTATCGCAGTCGTTGTGTATGAAACTCAATTGGCCACTCTCGTTCGTTATCGATAGCGTAAACTGGTTGTCATCGACGAGGCACACTTCTTCGATTTCGGACGCATAGTAGACGTCGTTGAGCAGCACTGAATGCGCCAACACTTTTGTCTTTTCCGACGCGGTAACTTGAAGTGCGGTCGGTCCCACTTTAATTGAGACCTTTGTGTCCTTGTGGCTTAGTTTAAGCGCATTACTAAACACTTTAAGGTCTTCGTCAAGTGAAAGCGTTGCACCAGGCAGCTTCTGCTGATCGGGGTCAATGTATTCGTTTAGTTTGTTAGGCGAGTCCAGGAACGTGAGTTTGCGATTGCCCTGAGGATAGAATTTGATTAGAATGAGTTTAAATATATAAATAAACCAAAACACATTGAGTTCTCCTTAAATTATAATTATACAAAGTTAATTACCTTTAATGGCACCATAATACGATCATGAAACTTTGTGTATTCGCGCACCCACGAGTTGATATTGTAAATGTAGGCCCCGTGCACATTCTCATAGGCTAATGGAGGCAGTACAATAAACCATTTCTGCAAAAATTCCGTGCGGAACCGATTATCCGCGCATGTGTGTGTAAAATCAATAACGACTTCGAAGGGTGAGTGGCAAAACGGTTTCAGCGTTAGAATGACATGGTAAATCAAAAGATCACCGTTGGTTTCACCAATCCTAAAGTTCGAAAAAATAAAAAATAAAATTCAATAAAATTGAGTTTTAGTAGTATAAAGTCAAGTCTTGCTTACTTGTAACGCCGAGCAACATAATAGAAAACCGGATAGCCTGCTTTACTAGTGCCCGCCTGATAGAAGATATTCATTGATTTCAATACTTTGAATTCATCTTTTTCATGCATTTGATGCTTCATCATGACATCTTCGAAATTCGTCGCAGACATGTCAATCGAGCTCCAGCGCGCGTACGATGAGAATAGACTGTGCGAATCGATGGGCTTGTGCTCGGGTGGTCCCAAATAAGCGAGCAGTGTGACCATTTTATCGAACGGACGCCGACCGACCGCCTTGTGATCGCGACTGCTCGACAGATAATCACCAATTCTCTCCTGATGCGTCCACAACAAACGATGCAACGTCAAGATGTAGGCATCCGAAATGAAACTCAAACTTTGTGTGCACTGATCGATTGTTTCGCAATCGGAGGCGATTTGTATGAAGAAACGCCGACCCGACTCAAAGTTATCCTTTAGAAAATCATTGAAGCACAACATGTGCGGTTCTTTGGAGAATTCAACGTGATTGGCAATATTCTGCAACAATTTCGACATGAGCATAAGGCCACGCTTCGTGGAGCTGGGCACTTGCTTGCCAACAATGCCCAATTCTTGTGGTGAAACTAAAAAACAAAAATTATATATAATTATAAAAGGAACCTCCGACAAATCTAACTTAAAGAAATTTACCAATTGCCGGATTTATAAAACGCAAAAAGATGACTGTGCCTACAGCGCCAATATTGTTTTGTAAAAGCAGCGGAAATCGCTTGCTCAGCACCTGGTATAGGCAGTGGCACATGGAACGCAGTTGCGCTGGAAATAGTTCGGCCGAATTGACAATGGCGTCAAAAACTTTTTGCGTCACTGCGACCAAATTCATGCGATTTCGCTCGATATCCTCATGCGCATCCAATCTGGAAAATATTTTTCGAAATAAATAAGTAGGAAATTAACTTAAAAAGAAAATTCAAAGAATTTTAAAGCATACCTTCCCGGATCCACTTCAAAACTGGTATTCGGATTATCGAGCAGCGGTCGTATCAGCGGCTCAAGCAGGGCCCGCAAATATTCGCTGCCATAGATTTTAAAGCAGAATGCCATAATTTTGCTGCCTAGTGAATTGCCGCGAAACAGTGTCTGCATACAGTCGGACATCTCGACCTCGCGATAGAACATATTCCATAGCAGCGGTGCTAGCAAGTGTTTAGCATCGAATAGTGTGACAAGAACGCGCGCCAGTTCATCCATTTGCGAAGTGGTCACGACATTGGCCAGTGCCATTGCAATTGGCAGTTCGCCCTTGTCGCTGATCATTGTGACAAGTTGCACCAGCTGTTCGAAACGATCGGCGAGTACAGTCTCCGCCAACGTATCGAATTCGGTGCCCTGCTGAAGAATTTGTGTGAGCACCTCCATGAAGGCGGCACGCGTCTGCAGATCAGGATTATAGCCCAAATCAATGGAATGCATTAGGCCCGAATCGATATTAGCGCCGAGCAAATTCGACATGGCCTGAATGGTTGCATTGCGAAGTGCAGTCAATTTGCCGGCAGCCATGCGTGGACGCGGCGGAAGTAACGGTTGTTGGTTCAATTCTTTTTCAGCCTCTGAGCTGTCGATGCAGTCGTTGAGGAGATTCATAAAGAGCGTAAAATATCTGCAAGTAAAAGAATGAAATTAATTTAGGAAATAAACTAAATCTATTATTGTCAATTCACTTTAGAAAGAGTGCGCTTTTTGCGTCCATTAGGTCGCCTCGATCCGACTCCTCTGGTTGCAGCGGAAGACCACGCAGCAAAGCCGCCACCGCTTCCATGCAAGCTTGATCCAAATCACGAAATATCAGTGAAGTGCTGAAATAATCGAAACAAATAATTTAATTCGATTCGCATAAAAAACGTTTCCTTAATGGATACCACATACTTCGTTATCATGGAGGCATCTGCGGAACTTGGCGGCGCAATCTGATGTGATGTGCCCATAACCCAATCGGTCAGGTATTCGACTAGTTTATTGCGAAATTTCATCTCCTGCCGGAAGGCCAAATCATCGCGTCGTTTCATCATTACCTCCACCAGTTGGCAGAGTTTCGTCTTAATGCGTATCGCATAGACGGTCATGTCCAGATGACGCACATAGCGCACAATGCCCAGCATCATGCCCTCGATACTTGTGACGCCCAAATGCTCTGACAAAGAGGTCTGATCGTCGCGAGTCAGTTCCTTGTGCGATTTCGGATCGAGTATCGATTTCATTATGTAGATCGTGTGCTCGATAAATTGCGTATTGATATCGGTGACATTGACCTGACCTTGCTGGTCGAAGAACTTTTCAACGATGGCGCGTATCTGATCAAAGAGTATCGGATAGAGCTGTGTGGACATTTCTTCACCGACCAGTTCCTTAACATTCTTTTGAATATTGAGGCCGATTTTCTCGTTGCTACAGACTAACAAACGCAACAATTGTCCAATGAATCTATTGGCGGGATAAAATAAAAATAAAATTTTTAATGAAAGCTTCCAAAAAAAAAGATATTTTTCATCTGACAGTTGAACTTACTGCGTAACCGGACAAAATTGCACAATTTGCGGTGTCGGCGGTGGTACAGCAACCAGCGAAATTGTGCTCGGATGCAATGAACCACGCCCCGAACTGGTTGAGCTCGAAAACGAGTACATCGAGTTTTGTGCAAGCGAACCCAGTGATACATTGTTCTGCGTCTGATATTGTAGCGTCTGGCGATTCGTTAACGCAATCGCAGCATTCTTGTCTGCCTTACGACTGGGAGCGACGACAACGCCGGCATTCGTTTGTGATTGTAACGCCTGACGATTGGAGGCGTTCGCAATAGCAGCGGCATTGTTTTGCAATTGTGACTGCACCGCCTGACGATTGACACAGGCGGCGTTAATGTTTTGTGTCAATGATTGCAGCGTCTGGTGATTGATCGCAATACCAGAAGTGTCACCAGCGGCTGCACTGGCCGCAGCGGCCGCAATCGCATCTCCGGCAGCAGCAGCCGCAGCTGCAGCGGCCGCAACAGTAGCGGCAGTTTTAGCAGGCGCAACAGCTGGTCTTCGCTCTTCTTCCTGTCCGGGTGCCTCCTCCTTCATTAGAACACCGCCCAAGGCGAGCAGAAACCACGTCATATTGGCCCATTCGTTAATTTGCTCCTCGAGATCGTGTTCGGAACTTTGATGGCTGGCGCGTCGCTTGCCAACACCTCGATGAAACATTTCAGCGCCGTCTTCGGTTTTGTATTTAGGATATGTTTGCAACAATTTGCTAGTCACTTCCCAGTTTCTTTTTGGGATAAGAGGAAATAAATGTTTTTTTTATTGTTTTACGGTATCATTTATATTGGTAAATAGTTTGAACTGTGAATTAAGCTTTCATTTAATGATAGCCCAATAAATCTCAATAGGCCGAAGCTCTTACAAAATATTGATCTGATTCGCGGAAAGGCTTGGATTTGGGTAGAGAAGGATATATAATGAGAGAAGTAGAAGAGGCACTTTTCGTCCAGCACCTTTTTAAAAACGTTTAAACAGTATCTTCCAAATACTAACAGAGTAGCTTAGGACTATTCAAACCAGTCGGCACAAGAGTAACTAACAATTACTAATCGGGTAAAACTATTTCATAGATTTGTATACTACCTAAAAGTCTCCTCCCAAGCTGGTTGCACGCCATTGACACAATGCTCGATCTGGCGCAATAGTGTCATTATTCGTTTTTGCAGCGCCAAGCGACCTGTAAAAAAAAGTTGTCAAACAATTTACATTTGAAAAAGTATTAAGTATTAAATAAAACCAACTTACTTAGAAGATTGTTATGATTGTTTTCGTAAAAACAAATTCGTGAATCTGTAGCAGCTAAAAATAATAATAATATAATAATTTTATAAATAGATTGTAAAATTTGTTTTTAATACTTACATGACGATAGTTTTGCTAACTCTTGATAGATAACATAGTTTGGCATTATACTAATGACATTCTCATTATCGACTCCCAAAATTTCCGCCTCCTCACATAATAATCCGATGCAGGATAACGATGTGAGCACCGCATCTAAATCGACTGCCCAAAGGTACATAAAGAACACCACCTCCATTTTAATGTGCGCCTGTTTGCAAATATTTATCTGGCTGCCAACGTGCGAGTAATCCTTGTGCCGCTGCAGGAACGTATTACGACATATAAGTATTTCCCGCAGCCACTTCAGCACATCAGTGTAGTTCGCAATTTGATGTTGGCTAAGTTTTTGCGCAATTGCGAACAGCACTTGTGAACTAACATCCCAAAAGGTGTTAATCGGTGCCTCCGGATTCCAAACTTCAATTTTATCGGGCGCATGTAGCGCCAATAAGGCCTCCATGGCCTCTTGAGCCACATCGGGCATGGTGGGCTGATGTACGAGACTCACGAGACCGTTGATAAGCTCTAGGGTGGAACTTTGAACTTCGTGCGCCACTTTGCCTTGTGTCTAAAGAATTATTAAACAAATTTATATTATATAAATCTATTTTAGGTTTAATAAAATTTCTCTTACATTTAACAGTAACGTCGGATCGGCATGTATCAAACGCACTATCATCAAGAGCAGCATTTTGTGTGCCGGACCTTCTTCGGCTCGCGTTAGACCCTTTTGTGTATCCTTTGATTTCAATGTCAGCGACGTAATCATACGCAACGGTGTATGTGCAATATAACCTTGTGTGGCCTTGTTAAGAGTATCCGTAAAGAGAGCACGCAACTCCGCCGAGCGATAGTGTACGACATCAGTTTGGGGCCACCAGGGCAGACGCGGTTGGTTGATAATGCCAAATGGATTCTTGTTTTGCAAACGAAAGTCCACATAGATGTGCGCCAAACTGTCAAGAACAAAATTTAATATATATAAATTTCTTATTTAAATTAAAAATGTTTTAAAAACATTTTGGCAAAATATCACTTACCGCAAAAGTGAACAAACGATCACAAAGTGATAGGCTTGTGGGGATGACAAGTTCAGGCAGACTTTAAGCGCCTCAATGTTGTGCGGATTGATGCGAAAACAGGAGACCCAGCAATCGATCATCAATTCAATATCGGCAAAATTATAGCCCTGTCCACGTGAGAATGGTTTGACGGGATTGAAGAGCAGTGATTTTAGATCGTTGATGATGTATTGTACCAGTTTAAAGATAACATTATTGGAATCGTTGATATTGACGTAGGTTGATGCTTTGCAGAGCTTGACACAGGCTATGGCAGCCGATTCGGTGACTAGTTTTGAAGGCGAGTGTGGACCGAGGCCGCGTTTAATGCTTTCGATGAATTGTTTGGCAGAGAAGTCTTTATCGCGCGCTGCCGATTGCACTTTCGATTGGACCTTATCTTTTTCTTTGTCCTTTTCTTTTTCGCATTGTTGTAGTTCGTTGACGGTGGCTTCCAGGCAAGCCTGCAGAAGTAATTATTAAAAATTGCACAACTTTTAAATTAAAAATTTGTTAAAAGGCATTAGAGGCACTTACGGGATTTAGTATTAGCAAAAGCATTTGCAATGGCCAAACTGTGGTTTTACTCTTTTTGTTTTCGGATTTGTAGGCTTCCACAAAATCTAACAGAGGTTCCCAACAGCTACAAAAATTTATATATTACAAAATAAGTTTATAGAAAAATGCAACTACACAATCTATTTTTTTACAAATAAAAACTATTCAAAATCGATTTGTATTTACGTCGCAATGTCGCGATGCATGCCACGTTGTAGATCTTGAAATTCTTGCGGATGGTACTCAATCCAATTCCAAATAGCTTTCTCCAGTGAGTTCAGTAGCACCAATGGTGGCGCCTTCTTTGAACGAAATTTCGAAATTGTTTCTGAATTGGAACAAGGATCATTTTTAGTTTAAATTTTTAGATAAACTAAGAGATAATTTCATATGCAAACCTTGCAGCAGTTTGGTTAACTTGATCATGTCCATATCGATGTGTTGTATCAGCTCAATGTCGCTGTAATCGGGATTTTCCTCGGAGCAGGCAGTCAGCTCTTGAATACGTGCCGAAATGCGATTGAAGACAGCCGAAAAGTGATTTTGTGATAGCGCAAAGAGCACTTTCGATGCTAACGCCTTAAGCTGTGCTGCATTTGGATTTGTGTCGCTGTGGACATCGATAAACTGCGATATTTCGCGTAGCAATAGCTTCACATTCATTGCCTCTTCAAAGCGTGCAGTATCCTTAGATTGATTGGTGAGACAACGTTCGAGAGTGGTGAGAATAATAACGAGCGATTCAAAGTAGCAGCGTTCGGGTTCGTGGCGCGTTTGAAGAGCCTGAGAAAAATAAAGTTTTAATACAAAAATTTCACAATCTAAATTAATTTCGATTTATTCAATCTTACCGCTTCGTTGACGCGTTGCAACATCTTGGTCAGACCGGATATAACCAGAGAAAAGCGAAAACGCGAAATATGAATAAGGCATGCCACCAGTTGGTCCTGTGACATGCGTGCTTGTGTCCCATACGAGCCGATTTTGTTTGGCAGCTGCAAACAAAAACAAACAACAACAAAAAACCAATCAGCATTTGTTTGCGCAACAAGTTTGATAAAAAAAAACAAAAACAAACAAACAAAAAATCCCAAAACAAACGAAAAATATCCCACTTTTGCTTTTCGCCACAGGCATTCGAATTCATTCAAGCACCAAACGATTTCATTCATAAATTCCCACAACACGTTTTCCCCAACGTAAACAAAACGTAAACATTAAATTTCCCAAAACAATAACAAACGTCAACCATCTCGCTTGCACGTTTCGCTATTTCACTCGCACAAAAGGGACATTTTTCAATCGATAGGGATATTTGTTTGACAGCTTTTTTCTCTGCAAATTGGGTGGATGCCAGCGAAAATTCATGTTTTCATCTTACCTGATCCTCGAAACGTGCCAAAAGTGAGTTCGCCCACTCGCCGGGCTTTTGGGTTGCCATTTTCGCTAATTTTCAAGTAATTTTGCAACCGAATTACACCATTTTTTGAATAAATTGACGGGACCGACACAGTTTTCACAAATTCAGCTACACAAAAAAATTTCTTTTGACAAATTTTCAGGGAAATTTGCTAAAGTGCAGCCAAGTTCGCAGTATACCAATCGTGACGTCACGAGGATGTAATATCAAACATCGATATGGGGCAAATTACCGTTTTTCGCAAAGAACACAAATAAAATTTTGTATTACAAAAAAAAAATTATTAACAATTACCTGATTACTTTTAGGAAAATTCAAGATTTTTAATAATATTTAATATAAATAACAAAACAATTAAATGAAATGAAAAATTTAATCTTTTCTTATAATTACTCTTTTTAAATTGAAATTGAAATAAAAACTGCAATTTGTTGTAATTAGAAATCTTTTCAAATAAAATAAAATTTTTAAATCTGCGAATATGGTAACAGTGCTTTTATCTTTCACTTTTCAAAAGATAAAATCAGGGCTTGGACTTTGCTACGATCAAAGCAAATTTACTTAGGTTTGGGAACAATTCCTATATATACTCCGCTTGAGCTCAAATCTACGATTTTTCAAGTGCACACCAGGTAGGTTTTTCAATATAATTAATTTTTTTGATAATAAATTCAAATTCAATATATAACAATATATAATGGTACCACACAAAACTTTTGACAAAGAAGGACTTGATGGGATGAGAACCATACCCACCACCCATACAAACCATCACTTTCCATGTGGAAAGTATTAAAAATAGTTACAGTGTAAATAAGAAATTCAAATTCGGTATTTAACACTTTGGTACATAAAACTACTATCCAAAAAGGGGCGTGATCCAATAAGAACAACGCCCACTTATAGTAGAGACATGAAGTACTTATGTGCTTAAAGAAGCAACTTTTTTGGTGACCCTGATATGACAGATGGTATTTTCTCATATGATTTAACTACTTAAAAAGTAGTTAAGTACTTAAAAATATATTCATATATATATTCATTAGTTTAATTAGATGAAAAAAGGCCAGATCCGAACCCTGCATAAAATCTATCTTAATCGTATTTTCTCAATTAAATGTTTTTTTTGCGATTAAATGAAAGTTCAATTTATCTCTTAGCTAGCATCATCTCTTAAAAGCTTTTGTTTTAAAACAAGTCTTTAATATTTCAATAAATAAAAAATGGAGAGTTCTAGCAACTAGACAATTGCACTTGTTTATAAACTAGAACTAGTTTGTTTACAATTTAGCTTTAGCTTTTGCAGTTGTTTGAGATACGTTTCAGTTTAACGCGAGTGTTCAACAAATCGAGTTGAATGGTTTTTAAAAAGGACAACTTTTTATTTGTTGTACATAAAAATATCTCAAATTAGAATACTAAGTAAGACTACAGGTTGCAAAGCTTCTTGTAAAACTTATATACTAAAAGGTAAAACCCAAATAAGTGATTATTAATGTTAATAAAATTGGAGAAAAAAAACATTTTATCAATATATTATTAGTTTAAACTTTGGATGTAAGAAGGTAGAGATAACTAAACATAACAGCTTCATCGATTGTGTGCATTTAATTAAGCCTAGTTGCCACCCTGGAATATTACTCCTTCAGTCGATACTTAAATGCGACTATACTTAAGGACCTTTTTTTTTTGGTTCTTTAATACAAAAGTGGGAGGTACTTAAATCGAAGCAAGGTATACTGAGAACTTAAACTACAATTTTAAAATGAATGCTATCATGTTAGCTCTCGGAAAGACAACCAGCAGACGGAGGAATTGATAGACAGTCATCATTAAATCGACTTAGAAAATTGTATATCAGCATAATTTTCTTATATATCAGCATAATTTTCTTATATATCAGCATAATTTTCTAAGTCGATTTAATGATGACTGTCTATCAATTCGTCCGTCTGCTGGTTTACAAATAAACAACAAAAAATACATTTTTGCATTTTGTAAGCAGCAAAACATATTTTAACATTCATATACGTATATATGGAATACATATAGCAGATTCATGGACAATGTTTTCATTGTCGCTCCTGAGTTTCTTGAATATTTAACTGTCACTTCAGGTACATTTGCCTGATCGGTTATCTTTTTTGTGTCCTTTAAGTAGCAAATAGAACATATATGATTGACAATACTTTTTTTTGGCAGATTTCGAGTCTACCGTTTTAATCTCGATTACGCTTGTTATTTTAATATAGAATGCATTCATCAAATTTATATTGGCTGCTGACCAGCATCGCACTTGCGTCTTGCATAACCGCTCAATCGGACCTTAACAATTTGTATAGCAGTCAACTACAATTTTCATTAAACTTTTTATCGTCAGCGTTCTTTAACGAGGACATACACAGCTACTCGTACACAGCCACTCAAAACCAATTGTTATCGCCGTACACCATCTACAACCAACTGATGCTGATCTATTTCGGCGCAACCGGCAAAACAGAGCAGGAACTGATAAGAGTTCTTCATTTGGACTGGGCCAAGAAAAAAAGCCAAGTTATACTTGCATACCGCGCCGGAAAGCTACAGCGTTCTAAAGAATATCAAGAATTTTCTTCCGCCGAAAAGATTTACTTTGATCACAAAGTTGAGGTCTCTGAACAAGTTAGAGCAATTTTTGTTGATGAACTGGAGTCACTAGATTTCAGTGATGATAAACAAAGTGCGCAGATAATCAATAATTGGATCGCCAATGTGTCACGTAACGAAATTGAAGGTTTCGTTTCATCATATGATGTGCCCTTAAGTAGCGGATTGTTTTCGATCGGAGCTGCCACTTTTAAAGGCCGTTGGGCAGACAAATTTGATCCACACGAAACAAAATCGGAGATCTTCTATTCCAACGTAAACGAACAGTCATTTGTAGCAATGATGAAGAAGAGCGGTTCCTATCAATATACCGTAGATACAGATTTAGGCGCGCACGTTGTTCAGATGCCATACGCAAAATTAAGAGGTACCTCGTCGGAGATCACAATCGTAATTATTCTGCCACCGTTTACACCAAACGGTTTACATGATGTTTTATCAAAATTGACACCCAAAACCCTAAAATCAGCATTGGACAAGAGCGTGGAGACAGAAGTTGACATCGCGCTGCCTAAAGTTCAACTTCAGCTCAACTCAAACTTAGAAATGGTTCGTTAGTGCTTACAATACATCAGTAACGTTACAGCGATTTTATTCACCTAACATACATAAAATCTGTATTGCAGCTTCTCATTGATCTAGGACTCCGATCGATGTATGATGACACTGCCGATTTTGGTGGTTTCTTCAACAAAACCGATGTCAAGCTTCATAACGCTGGTCATTATGCGAAATTTGTGATCGATGAAGACGGACAGACTGATGATATTCAATTTCGTTCAACATTCAGAAAAGTAAAATTCGAATGCAATCATCCATTCCTTTTTCTAATTTACGATCATACTGAAAAACTGATACTCTTTGCGGGCATTTATCGTAAGCCGGAATAAACTAACAACTAAAATGAACCTTTTTATTGAGCAGTAAAACTTTAAATAAAACTTATTTAAATAAAAACTACCTTAACTGATAATTGAACACTCAAAAAATTTAATGGCGACAATGAGAATATTACCAAAAAATTATATTATGTAAAAAAAGACTTTTCGATGACCATGGACAAATTTCTGAAAACGAACTATTAAATGACCCCAGTGCGTTCAACTTTACAAATCATTTATTTATATTTAGACATGCATTTTATTTTAATCGCCACTAGATTGATTTGATAGTTGCTAATGTGTGTTAGTTTACAACATGTTTTTGAAAGTATTATAATATAAATTCTATAGGACATGACCCATATAAAATATAATGCCTAATGGCAGCAATAGCCCCATAGAACTATTCCTGAAATTTTGCTGTCCTATTGCTGACTTTATCTGCTGGGCATACACACATTTAAATACAAATGCGTTATCTTTTGATTTCAGAAGTTTTTCACGCAGAACAAATACATAGATTAGTGTCAATATAAAAGTACTACATACTATATGCCCTAATCGAACTATTTAGATAAGCACAACAGTTTGGCAGCTCTACAGCGTGACAAATAATGTTGCCAGATTTTATTTTTAAACTGAACTTGACAAAAAAAAAACTAAGTTAAAACGAAAAAACTTTAATGAATGTTTTTACTTTTATAATACATAACAAAATTAAATTTTACTATTAAATTTGCAATTAACAGAATTTAATTGAAACTAAAAAGTAATTTGAAAAACTTCAAGCTCAGCTTGTCTAAAAAATAGGTTACAGTTTGAACTGTGAATCTGGCAACAGTGAACACAAACAAACATTTCAATTTAAAAAGCTTTCTGCGAGCGGACTCGCAAACTAAGCTTCAGTCGTTTTTAACAACTCAAGACGAAAAGTCGAATTCGCAAGACCGATCATCTAAAAAAAAAACTAAAACTGAGAGACGCGTTTAAGTGAATTATCATTGTTATTGTTGTTGTATTTGTTGTAATTGTTCGTACCGACCGGTTTTGCATTGGAGCCGCAGCCACTATTGCAGGCGCTTATATCATCAAATCGCTCCTCATCAACGCAAATTCAAATTGCTGCAACAGCAACAACACACAAAGTAAATTTCACCATTATCAATTTATATAAAAAAAAAATATTTAATTGCATATTTTCCTGATATTTAAAGAAATTATAATAATCGAGTCTTATCCAAACCAAACCAAAGCCAAAACGATCGATCAATTTAAAATGGCACTTCATATGTTAGGTGCATACAAAAAGTTGAAATCTTGTCCGTAAAGATCATCGAAATATGTTTGCTTATCTCTAAAAAAACAAAACTTCGACTTGAACCATATGAGCGGGTCGAGCGAGATTCAGGGAAAAACCGGCCAAGATAGTGACTAAAAATATTGAAAGTAATTTATGCGATTCGTGATTTTTGTATAGTTAGTTTAGCATGTATAAAGCTGCTATTCTCAAAATTTTCGATTTTTCATAAACAGTTTTAGACCAGGGACAGAAGTTTACATCAGTGTAAAGTTTGCGAGACATTTTGTTTTTTAATCCTCTATTATTAAAAAAAAACTTCAATTAACGAAAATTTTAAATTTATGTACTTTCTGAAACATCTTTTACAAATATGAAATCTTGTTTTCAGTTTTGATATGTATGTATTTAAGAAATGGTTTTAGTTCCGGTTCCAATTTTTAATCAAAATCCAGTTTCGAATTCAGTTTCTTTATGTTAAAAAAATGCTGTAGAAATACTTTCAGTTGATATATTTGATATTTATATACAAACCGGTAATATAAAACGGAAGACATTGGTTGTCCAAAATTTGGATTTGCTCCAAGTTTGTGAACTTGCTTTATCCATTGCAATGCATTTGTCATCTTGTTATGTAAGAGAAGTGGACCACAGTTTATTTTTAAGGGTCAAACAAAGACACTAACAACATTTTGAAAATATTTAAACAGCAAAAGAAAAAATCGTACAATATTTATTGTCAAGAAGAAACAGAATCGGTAGAGCAGATTTTAGGTAACGGTGGAGCACCGATGCATTGGAGACATACAAGGGTGGGCCGATAAGAACTTAGCTTAAAAAAGAAATCTGTAATTTGGAAAAGTTTTGTTTTTCAACATAGTAACCTTTTAGCTCGATACACTTGACCCAGCGATGCTCCGACTTCTTGAACTCGTCAGAAAAATACGATTTGTCAAAGTCTGCAAAGTAGGCCTCCATCAGTCGGTGAGGTTAAGTATTTATCGGACCACCTTCGTAAATATCTGAGATGATAGTACTGTACTAGGAAATGAAATAACAAGGTTAGAGCCAGACATAATTTTTGAGTTTCTGAGAGTAACTGGAAGGTGTACAGTAGATCTTTAGGTAGCAGTACTTTTACAACTCTTTGATTTGATCTTATTTGACTGAATATGAGATGATAAGAGCTTTGAAATCTTCAATAATTACATTGCAAATGATTTCAAAATATTAGGCATTACACCGGATGTGATTCACAGATGCTTTAAACTATATATTTTTAGTTTCTTTACCGATACTCTAAGGTGTGTGCACTTATTAAAACATTAATTTTTAGCATTTTTAGAAGCAGTTGCACTTGGAGGTTTCGAGCTCATATTTCAAATTCATTAATATTCTTCTTAATTCACTTCTATGTCTCTCTTTAATTTAAAAATAACTTGTAAACTGATTTAAATTAACATTTTAACTAACTAAAAATACACATATATGCACATATAATATGTACATATATGTATGTATAAGTATATACATGTATACAGTTTTATCTTAAAAGCTACGGAATTTTTAATACGACTTCGTTGTTTAACTGATTTATGAGATGGTACAAATTGTTTATTTGAATTATTCTCAACTCTGGCACAGATCATTCATCGCATCAGTCGTGACCGCTTAAAAATTGCATTCGATTATTATTAAAAAAAAAAATACAATAAAAAATACCTTTTGAAGTTCAGCGCTGTTTCAAAGCCATTTTCTCATGTGGTTCAATCAAAAATAACAAAAGCTAATTTTCACTGCGCTGCTCGGGCGCTTATCGATTTCGACACGAGAATTTAGTTTACAAATATAAATATTTTCATTTTGTGTACAATTTCTGCAAGTTTAAACGATTGTTCGTAACAAAAAAAAAAAAAAACTGTACACAATAACGTTTTAATATATTTTTAAGCATTGAAATTTGCGTCACAGTCGTCGCCTGGAAACTTGGAATTACCGCATCGCGTTTTGCAATTAGGCGCATGCGTGACCAGCTCTTTGCTTATTTGCGTTTAGGTGTTTGTCTTTCTTTCTGTCAGTTAGTCTGTCTGTCGCTAGTAAACAATGGACAACAAACGCCAGCGCATTTGTCAATGTTTCATTTTAACAGGTTGCTCGCTCACAAAGATTGCCTTGTTTTCGTTAATATTATTATTATTTATAGTAGTGTAAAATTAACACACACAAAATAACAATAACAAATTTAGAAAATTTCACTCTTTTACGCAGCATTAAACGATGCTTCCTTCCTGTTTTAGTGCATCATGGTCTGCCGAATTTTTCCATTATTTATGTAGCTATGGTTAGGATGGATGGCAAAAATAATTAACAAAATCGGTTGAGTGAATTTCGTTTTCGTTAAAGCATAAAATGTCAATTACAAAAGATCTTTATTGCTTTATTTATACGCGCCCAGTCAATTAACAAATTAATTGAGACATACTTGAACAAAATCAAAAATTAAACAATTTGTTGTTTTTGTTTAAGTCTTGATCCATTCAAGTTATTGAACTACAAAATCCATTGGATTTTCCCTAGTCCGGAGCTACTATAATTACTTATCTTTATCGTGTCTTATCTTGAAGTTTTTTTATTTTTTGACATTGGAAACAATTCATCTTCAATAGTACACTATAGCGACATTTTTCTCAATAGGACACTATAGCGACATTTTTCTACACGGTTATTTCAAAAGATAATTAAGGGGATTTCAGTGTTTATTGTAAACTATAAATTTCTCTCAGAATTGGCTTCATTCCCATCGTTAAGTTTGTGATTCCCATTGCCAAAATCCGTGATCTGCGTGATTGTGGGTTCGTATTCCAAATCGATACAAATTCTTCACGTTTGTATTTTAACTCAACTGTCAATTAACATTAACACTTGATAATTTTGAAACCGCAAAGAACGCTTAAAAATAGTATTTAAAATTGAAAAAAAAAAATTATCGTAATTACTTATATGGAAATTACAAAAGCACATTAACTAATGTCTACAGCTATTAACGTAAACAAAAATCGTTTAAACGCTTAAGCGATAAACGTGCAAGTACTTGCTCTTTGTTTGCTATATTAACATGCTTACACTCGAAGAATTACAAGAAAGTTCATGTAAAAACGCAGCTCATGTTATTTTTTTATTGGTATATGCTATGATATGGTCCTCATGGGCCATTTAGCTGATAGAATATGCTTAGTTGGCATTTAATATGCTATTGTAATAATTATCTTATTAAAATTAAGCTATCAATCTAACATTATTCATATCAAATTGTTAATATATAATGTCTGTATATTCCAAAATATATATTTTAATAATATTTAATTGAAACTTACTTTTAAAATAATGGAAATTTAAATGCGCTTTCCATTAATTAAATACTTCATTTATTTACAAGATATTTTTTGAGTGTAGTCATCATCGAAGGCGTTGTTAATTAAGATTTTCCGCGAGCAGCTGCCCACAATGGCGGCAGTCTCGAGCCCATGACGATAAAGATAAATAATAAACAAACCGCACTAATCAGTATTTACGAGTAAAATTACGGAATTCCCCAAGACGGCGAAATAACTACAACAAATACATCGGTACATACAAATATATGCGAAGCGTTTTTAGATCAACGCTTGCTGAACAAATTACGCTAAAATGTCGTAAAATAAAGCGACGCTTACAAATAGTAAAAAACAACAAAATCAAAACGTTTTTACGATCGTTGCTAAACTTAAGATCGCTTGTTTTGTGAGTCAGAAGCGGCTTAAGTATGCAATTGTGCAAAATTGCGCTAAGTGTACGAGTCAACTTTTTACTACAAACAAGAGTTGCTTAAATCATCTTGAAAATATTGTGGGTAGCTTATGCAACGCCGGCACTGGAGGATCTCTTGAGTCAGCTTTAGTATTTATTTCTTTATTGGTTTGCATTGGTTGTAACCGTTGTGAGCGTTGACTCACCTCTTGGCATACGCATCGGATCGGTCTGTTGGCTCCAACCAGTTGTGTGCGTGCACCAAACTGTGACGTAAACAATTTATTTATTGTTTACAGCTGCTTTTAACGGCATTGCCCGAATTATCAACGGTAATCTCCAAACTGCTAAAACGTCGCATTGACTCACGACGTTGCGTTTTTTTGTTTCATCTTTCATTTCTTTTCTTTTATTGCACTTTCAGTTGGGCGGGCACGGGCACATGCGAAATGTTTTTCTCTTTATCAGCAGAAAAACTTTCACTTCATTTTTCGTTGTTGCTGCTGTTGTTGTTGATAATTTTGCAAAAGTCGTTTGGTTCACTGATGTTGAAAATGATGTTATTGTACCCCAGTTTCAAATGAGTCTCTTTCTCTTCATGTATTTGCTTTGGGTGGCGCACAGTTAAAGATCATCTTTGCTGGCATCTTCAGACTTGTTTTACATCATTAAAATTTGTTTAGTCATGTTTCAAGTAACTTTTGCAATCTTAGGTTCATTGGTTTGGCTGACTTCGTTACGAATGTTTGTGAAATCGGGACCTACAACTCAAAAGTATTATCAGCTGAGAGCAGTATTCACTTTTTAATCAGAGATTTCGATTCGAGTCTTCTGTTTTAATTCAGTTTTATTTCGTTCATCAATATTTTAATGATATTTGCAGCCATTTCAAAGAACTTTTTTACAAAATCGAAATTTGAGACTAAGATTGGTGCATCGCTTCGAGCCACAAAGACTCGAACGCAAACTAAAAGAAGACCCTCAGAAGAAAAAAAAAAAAACTCATAAACGGTTTTAAAAAGTTAGCTCGTATTTTTTTATGGCCTCTTGAAGTTGGCATGATATTTCCCAATATAACATACTAACTTATAATAGCCGTCGTTGCACAGGCTTTGTTTTAAATATAATAGCAAATTAGTAAACGGAACTTCCTGGTAATCTTCATCATATTGTTGCTGTAACTCAGGCAGTAGATGTTAAATTGACCCAATCACGCCCTTTTTTTGCGAAATTATCGGTAGGGACCATAAAAACTCTGATACCAAATATCGCATTAATATAATTGAGGCTCGTTTTTCGTGTTGCACTGATTTATATATAAGAGTAAAGTTGTTTATCTTTTTGTCACATTTAAAATGAACAATTTCTTATTTTTAAAGAGTTTTTTCTTCAAAAATTTAAAAATTATTTTTATTAAAATTGTGATCCAATTGACACAGACAAATTTCGAGAGCGAATTTATAAAAATTCACTTCAGCTTTAAAATTGAACTTGAAAAATTAGCAAATGTTTAATCATTATTTCAAGCAAAGCCACACACACACACACACACACGCTTTGGTCATGGCAGTTTAAGATAAGATTTCAATTGTAATTTAATATTAAAAAAAAGTATTGCCAAACCTTAAATCTACAAAAGCAAGTCTACAACAAATAATTACACGTATCGCAATCGCTCACGTGTAATCCTTCATAAGTAATGCGTCTTTTATGAGCACAATCTGTCAAACAATTTATGATCAACAACAAACTTTGGTCAAAGTCGCGTCACGTTCATGTCTTGTTCACAAAAAAAAACTCTCAGAAAATGATAATAAAAAAAAAATAAAAAATAAAAAAACAGCGAGCGTTTTTTTTTAAATTCAAAACATTTTAGCCATTATGCAAATAGCGATTTGACAAATTCCATGACTCGGCTTTGGTTTGATTTGATATTCACTGAACTGACAAGGTCAACGAAGCGTGTATTTGGGTAACTCCAAAATTTACATACGTACGAGTTTTATGATACAAATTTACCACCACTTTGTGTATATGTATGGTATATAAATGATTCATTGTATTTCTTGTAGACGTTACTCAAGTCTTGTTAGTGTAGACACTAACCAAATAAATCCATTACTTATTGCTAAGTTTTATTTTTCAGATAATATTCAAACATGTGTACAATGATCCGGTGTAGCCTGCTGGTGATCGCCGCTGTGGTCGCCACACTAGCGCCTACTATTTCGGCACAGAGCGCTTGTCTCTCGGAGAATGACATTGGGCCAGTGCCAAAGACTGTACGCTCCGATTTGTATCGCGGTCAGCAGGCCTTTACAGTTTCCATGCTGGAGGCAATTCAAAAAGCCACGCCCAACGAAAATATATTTTTCTCGCCGTACAGCACTTATCATGCTCTGCTGCTGGCCTACTTTGGTGCCAAAAATCAAACCGAGGAGGAACTCATTCAGGCGTTGAGACTTACTTGGGCCAAGAATAAGGATCATGTGAGTCGTGGCTATCGTCTGGAGAAACAAACGCGTGCTATGCGCTCAAAGAAAATGCCATTGGAATTCTCTTCGGCCGATAAAATCTACTTCGAGAAGGGTATCAAGCTGACGGATTGCATGAGCGATATTTTTGTTGATGAACTCGAGGAGTTGGATTTCCGCACACAGAGCGAAGAGTGCCGCTTACAGATCAATCAGTGGATCGCTAACGTAACACACAATGAAATTCGTGATATGCTGAATCCTGGCGATATTAGTGCGGAAACACAGCTCGTTTTGGCCAATGCCGCATACTTTAAGGGCCAATGGGCGGATCAGTTCGATCCCAATGATACCACACAAGCGGTTTTCTGGTCGACACCGAGCCAACAGAATTTAGTGCCGATGATGCACAAGCGTGGCACCTATAGCCTGGCGATTGATGAGCGTTTGGGCGCCTATGTCCTACAAATGCCGTATGTGACGTCTAAAAATGAGGAAGACCAACCCGAGATCTCGATGGTTATCATTCTGCCGCCATTCGAACCCGACAGTTTGGAGAAGGTGTTGTCGAAACTGACGCCCGATTCTTTAGACTTGGCACTCAAGGAGAGTATGGCACGTGAAATCGATATATCAATGCCGAAATTCGAATTCGAACAAAATTTGGAATTGGTGCCGGTAAGTTTACATATTTATTGGACATAATCGATAGTACTAAATGGATTTCTCATTTACTTACCTTCTTTATAATTTTTGTATTCAATTCCTCAATTTACAGATTCTGCGCCAAATGGGCATCAACTCAATGTTTGATCACACGGCCGATCTAAGCGGTTTCTCAGCTGAGGCGCAACTTATGTTCGGCGATGCCAAGCATGTGGCCAAAATTAAGGTAGATGAGGAAGGCAGCACTGCTTCGGCAGCGACTGTCCTCTTTAGTTTCCGTTCGGCACGTCCCGTAGAACCGACGAAATTCGAATGCAATCATCCGTTCTTGTTCCTTATCTACGATCACACTTCGAAGGCGGTACTTTTCACGGGCATCTACCGCAAACCGACCAAGTAAAATAACGTCGAATTTTGTTCTTGTTTGTCGATGTGCAGTTCTCGTCTAAATGTGTCTTAAACGAAGGATAACTTAAATTATACTATTTTACTTAATTTGTTTAAATTATTACTGAAATTTGTTAATGCGATTTTTGTATTATAAGATAACTGTTTTTTTTTTTAATAAAGTCACATTTAAATTAAGTATACATTTTAGTTTTACTGCCTATAAATAATTAAAAAAAAAACAAACAAATATTAAAACTCTCAATTGCTTTTAACAAATATTTTGTTGTACTTTATTTCAAAAATAACTAAAATATTCTGTTGATTTTTGCACTTTAAACAAATAGCGGTGTATGCTGCACTCGCGTTTGCATAGACATTTAAATTTTCTAATATGCTAATGTACATTTACATTGTTAAGCGAGTAATTTACATTTTTCATTTATTTAGTTATTTATTCATTCATTCATAATTAACTTTGGTACTTAATTAGTATGTGGCAAACAATTTAATTTAAACATATTGTTAAAAAAAAAACGAAAACTATTTAAAGCGCTGTTTTGTTTTGTTTTTGTTTAAACCCAGCAGATGTGCATATGTAACGCGTTACGTGTACAAATTTTAAATCATGTATCTTTACATTAAACAAAACTTAGATTTTAGAACTCTGGCCAACTTGCGACTTGTTTCCTCTATTATATTGCAATTATCTTTCTCATACTCAAAAGGTTAATCAACATCGTTTATTTAACAAGAAAAAAAAGAACTTAAGATTTGGCTTTCTTTCATTAGACGTCAGAGTATGCCTTCAGTTCCTGTCAAGTAACACATTACATAAGCATTAAATTAAGTAATTTTGGCAATGATAGAGAAATTTAATTTATAAATAACAAACAAAAGTTGGAGTGAAATAACAAACAAAAAAAAAAACAAATCAATAATAGAAATCGAAACTAAAAATTCTAGATATAAACAATTAAATTCAAGTTCACATGTCTGCTTTTGTATAATGCCAACTATTGTAATTTGTTGAATGCGTTCATATTATTTTTGATGCACTTGTCATGATATAGTTTTATTTCAAATTGGCAAAATGAAAAAAAAAAAAAAATGAAAAATAATTAAATAAATTAAATTGAAAAGGCACTTTTATCAATTGTAAAAAAAATTCCACGTTATAAATCTCGAACAATTTCGCTTAATGCTTCGCCAGACCAACGAAATTGGCAATCAAAACAAAAGAATTATAATAAATACTTCCACCGATTTGCAACTACGCTGTACTTGTACGTATGTAGTAAATTACTCTTTGTTGTATGTATGTATGTAAAGTTGATTTAGTGTTTTGTTATATTTTTCTTTTATAGGTTTAAATGTCGTCCGGACGCACCAGCAGTGCGTACAATGCAAATCCAAGAAATACAATACCGCCGACAATGGTTACAGTGCGCACGGAGATTTTAGCGGCGACAATGCGTCCGCCGATCACAGCCAAACCGGTGCAAATGGAGTGACCAATAATGCCGCCCACAATAACGCCATAAACATCCTGCAATGGAAGTTGTTTTATTATGGTAAATATTAAAAGAAATACAACAGTAAGTTAAATAACGTACCTTGCTGGCGGCCAAAATGATTGTGGTCAACTGCGAACGATCGCCCCATTCGGCCAAAAAGGTCATCGTGAATGCCTGCATCAAAACGCGTGTCGTCAAATAAGTTGCGCTCTTTTTGGTATTTTTGCGTACAACGCCACTTTCGGGATCCTGTACAAGGGCGGCGGTAACATCACGTTCCAGCTATATATGGGAGACAAAATTCGAAACGAACATTTTCGATGTCAGTTCAATGTTTAAACGAATGCTAAAGACAAACACAGTGAAGCTATTATAGAGTATATATACGAGTATGTATTTCAGGAATGTATGCCAATATGGGGTGCTGGGTGCAGGAAGATAGTGTGCTCGTGTGTGTGTGTGTGTGTGTTTGGTAGAGAAAAGAAGTGTTTGTGTTGGAATTAAAGGATGATTACAAATTAAACAAAACAAAAAGTCGAAAGTAAAACCAATTTAACATAAAAAAATAAAAATTATTGAACAATTAAAATGTAATTAACAAAACGATCACTTCAGAACAATGCAATGCTTTTTTTTATTAAGTCGCTTTAGGATTATATTTCCAATGAATCTTTAAGCCTAACCAAAATTTGATTTTGTAAAAAGAAAAACGCGCAGCATGTTAATTTGTTAAGGAACCACGAAATACTTTTGTACCAATCGACACCACAACAAATTGTTCTATGAATAAAATCTAATCATAAAAATCAACTAAATTATCTGTTGACGAAAAGTTAATACGAATGCAATTACGATAGATTTTTGGCATGAATCAAATTTAATTCAAGTTATGTTCACATGATTTAGTATATTAGAATTTGATGTAATGTATAAGAAAGAAAAAGAAAATAACAAATACGTTATAAGAAAACAAAAGAATATTAAAGTATAAATATAGAAATGTTGTTGTTGATGACATTTTTTTAAACTCACGGGCACACACAAGTGAAAATGTGTATGATCAAAATTGATGATGATGATGATTACGATTAAGAGCAAAGGAACAAAAATGAGAAAAATTATGAATTGTGGTTTAATTAATTTAAAATTTCAACGTAAATAAATTTCGTTTTTAAATTATCATTAATAAGAACGTTCGTGATAAAAAATTTAAATAAATTTGTCAATAACTAGCACCAGTTAATTTTCAAAACTCATAAGCCGTTTGCTTTTTTTTTGTTATGTAAACCCAAAATAATTTACACAATAAAAGTTTTAACTTATAAAAATGGATTAAAAACCAAACAAATACCAAGGAAACCTTTATATATTTGTATGACGATCATAAGCTCAGTGGATTAGTAGTTTAAGGGTTGCAGGTTTATACACTTATCGAAGCATAAAAAACCGAATATTTAGTTCAGAGGTGTAAGATCAAAAATTGTTAACTTAATCGAACAATCAACAACTGTTAAAAAACAATTTCTTAGCATGATTTTATGGTGTAATTATTCTTTGCGCTAAACTAAGTTGAGTTGCTTGTGAAGTTAAACAGATATAAACAGAGCTGGTCACGAACTATTTAACAAGTTAAAAGTTAATTAAAGAAGTTAAATTTTTTGAATTTTCCCGTTCATTTCGAAAAACAAGTAAAAGTTAATTAGCTCGCGTAAAATTTTTTCAGTTAATTCAAGTCCGTTAAAAGTAAAACGAAAGTTAAAAGTAAAATTAACAAGACAGAAAAAGTTAAGCATTGCATTAGGGCAAATCGAATGATTCACTGACTTGGTTATAATTAAATAATATTATATTAGATAAAAACTAACTGAATCACAAATTTGTCGACATTTAGAATTTCTATTTACCCATTTGAATAATTTCTATAAATAAATAAAAACTATATAAAGTGAGTTGAAAAACTATTATTTTTTGTTTTTGCTTAAGAAATTTGAATGTGTACGGTAAATTTTTAATTACGTTAACTTTTCAACGAGATTTAATTGACGAAGTTATGGTTTTAGTTAACTTTTCTCGGATTAACGAAGTTAAATTCTTAATTATCCCACTTACTATCGAAAAATTGTTAAACAAAGAAAACCTCAATTTTATTAACCCGACAGTTTAGTGACTTTGATTAAACGAAAAAAAAAACATATGCAAAAATAAACCAAATAATATTCACTTTCGCCTTGCTTACCCAGCAAACATTTTTGGTAGATTTCGATAATTTTATGTTTGCATTGACTTGAAATTGTAAATGGTATTTAAAAAAAATATTAAAATCAACAAAATACATATTGAAAAAATTAATAATAAAGTGTAAAAATATTTTAAACGTACTTTGTACAAATTTCAAATCAAATTTATAAAATTTTAATGTTGAAAACCCATTTCAAATAATATTTTTAAGACTATTAAAATTTATTATAAATAAATAATTCACCAGACACCAATTGACAACTAAGTATGTATGTTATGTTATCCAATTATTGATAAGAGTATTAAACGATGCAAAAATATTTTGAATTTTAGTATGTGAAATGTCAACGAATGCTTTAATTAATTTAATAAGGAAAGGGACACATGTGAATAACAATACAAGATGATAATGAAAATCAAAATGAAAGAGGGTAAATGCTTGTGATGATGATATTAACTTAGGGACTAATGAAGCAGGACTAATGACGCCAGTGACTTAGACTTTTCTAATGCATATGTACAATGTGCATATGCGCGCGTGTGTGTGTATGTATTAAAAATGATGACAAATGAATGATTTGAATGAATATTTTGTGATGCTGACCCGTTTCTTGTTGCCGCCAACTTGTTTCAACTCGCTGTCACTGGGCTGTCCAGCAGTAGTTGCAGTCGAGTTAATGCCGAGGCTACTAATACTATTAATACTATTGCTCCTGTCGCCACCGACGCCACCGCCACCAACAGTAACGCCATTGCCATTCGACTTTGCATGGTGATGATTATTCATTAGAGCGCCCGACGCTGAAATCGAGTGCACCATGGCCGCCGTATTCGAATTGGCATTGTTAACATTGACAGTATGCTTGCGTTGTTTGCTGATGGGAGAACTTTCAGTAATGACGCCGCCGCCACCGCCACCGCCGTTGTTTGTCTTAAAATTAAGCTTATTAGGACTATTTATAAATTCATCACAATTTGTTTGATTCGTTTGATTCGATAAGGCGGATGCGGACAGTGCCGGACTGCTATGAAAGGTCGACATTTTGAGATTGTCGCCGCTGCCGATGCCGCCGTTGAGGAAGACTTCACCGTCGTTAATGCCGTCGTCACTGTCGTTGTTCGAGGAATCACAGCCATTAATGTTATTGTTATTATTAATATAGTTATTGAGTGGTTTGCGCTGGCGATGTTCTTGCATTTCGGGATGTTTGATTGATTTGTTGTTTTTGTTGGCAATAGTGTTGGCAGTGTTGCTGCTGGAGTTGGTGGTGTCGGCGCCTGCGCCTGCATCATCCTCCTTGTCCGAATTGCTGTTTTTGCGTTTGGCCTCGGTGGCATCATCGTATTTAGCGCGCTTAGAGCGTATATACTGCATTTTTTGTTTGTTTTTAATTTTTGGTTTGCAAAAATTTGTTTCATTTTTGTTTTTTGTTTTTTTAATTCGAAAAAATCACGTAAAATTGGAAAATCGAACGTGCGAAAAATAGAAAGAAAAAATACATAAAGATACGCATTAAATTAAATACGATCCTTGATCAATTTGAAGTTATTTACAGGGTGCTTAAGTCTCAGTTAAGTTATTAGTTTGCAGCAACGAACAAAAAGAAATATAAAGATACTCAAATTGATATCTGAAGGCATGATTATGAATTATTTGCATATTTTGTGTTGATATTTTGTTATAGAGAAACAAGTGGAGTTTAGTGACAATACAAAATTGTAGGAGTAGGACCGGTGGACATGTAAATTTCAGTATTTACAAAATTAAAAATATATTATAATGAAAATATAAATTGTATTGCAAATGAAAAATAATTGTGTATGCGAAGTAAAGGTCTCCTGAGTAGATAATATGGAATCATTTGCTTTTTTCATGATATGCAGAACTAAAGCACGTTTAATTTTGATTTGTGAAAACGTAAAAGTAAAACAATTGTTTATTCCGTATTTGGAAATAATACATTATTTGAAGTTGTGGAGTCTTAAAGAAACACAAAATGTTAATCATTTCATTGAATCTTGTTTAAAAAATATTGAAGGTATGACTATCCCGATTAATATGAAAAAGCCCAATATTAGTTTTTAAATAATAGAGGGTATTTCAATTTTTCAAACTAAAAAAACCATTTACCCAAAATGTAATTAATCAAAAATTTTACTTTTGTAAGAATTGAAATTAAATGCAAAAATATTGTCCATTTCCTTTATCATAAAAAATACACCTAAAAAACAAGTCTTCAGAGTGTTAATAAATAATTGTAGATGTATATTAGTTTAAATAAAAATAACAAGAACTAATTTACGAATAACCATTTAAGTCTATATTAAAATATATAATTTGTTGGTACGCTTTTGTGCATATTTTTCCAAAAAAAAACTTTTGATGAAATGCGATGAAATTTAAATGGATTCAAAATATAGTTAAATGATTCATAAAATTTACAAAGCATTTTATGATTGTTTTCGTACAATATTAGTGGTGAGTATTGTTTCCTTTGTTAATATTAGCGTGCTTTCAATTTTGCAATGCGTTTCTTGTTTTTTCGATATTAAGATATGAAGTGATCGCAGTAGGTACCAAAATTTTAAAATATGTTCTGCCTTAGAAATTAGATTTCAGCATCAATATTTAATGACATAAAGTCGACTGTTTATGTCATGAAAACTTGAATATGAAATCTAATCGAAATTGTAATTTGAAATTTAAAAACAACGAAAAAACTTAAAAATTAAATTAACTATAAACAAAGGAAATTGAAAATAAAGCGAACCGCAAAGTTAGGGTCTAAGTTAACTATTCGAAAGTAAAAGTTTCGTATGCTATCAATACTAAGAAGGAACAAAAAATAAAAAAGAAACTCCACACTTTGGAGTACACAACGGACTCACCTCATCCTCGCGCTTACGCAAATCCGATTGCACTTCTTCCAACTCCTCTTGTGCGTCGGTGGCCTTCATGAAGTAGCCCTCGTAAATCATCTTTAAACCGAATATGGCGAACAACGCCGTCGAAATATAATATGTATACACCTTAGGAATAATGGTAGCCGCCATGCCGAATACCACCGACAAAATGGTCATCAGGGCGAGCGCTGTTATGGCGCCGGCAAAGACAATCAAACGCGGATGGCGCATCGCCATAATGGCGGCAATGAAAAATGTCTTATCACCTAATTCAGTGAGCAAAATAACGGATATCGATGCGGTGAAAGCATCGATAAAACCGTTATTTGCTTTGGGCGAGGCATCTTTGGTGGGGTCAGCCGGATGGAGTGCTTCATTTGTTGATACATCGAAGGTGTCGTCTTTGCCGAATTTATTATCATCTGCGGAGGGTCTCTGCAATGTGCCAAGAAGTAGGAAAATTATTAATACAACAATTTTATTTGAATTTAAAATGGAAATACTATTTCCAATCAATTAGAGCCTCTACTTACTATCGGTGCGCCTAGAGCCACACCATTGTCATCGATAAATTTCTGTTCAAATTCCGCAGCGCAAATGGTGGAGAATGTCAGTACGGCCAGCATTGCGAGCAGCATGTGCAGCTTGGCCGAACGTTTTAGAAAGACATTACGTCTGGTGGTTTGCCAAAAATACGACTGATTCTGCGACATATTTTTGGCGTTTAATTCGAATATTTAAATTAATATAATTGGATAACTTCACTGTAAGTCCGTATCACAGTTTCAACTTTATACTTTGCTTTTTAATTTGGTAACTTGACTGTTCAACAGATTTCGAATGATAACGCTGAACAACTGAAATGAGACGGGAAAAGGTTGTGTAATTAAAATAACTGGTCAAAAAAATTATTAAAAATAAAATTTTTAAGACAAAATCAAAATGTTGACTGGGTACGTCAAATAGTCAGATAAAAACACTGTCAGATAACACACAAAGATTTAAGATAACACTATCGCGAAATGTAGAATAATTAAGAATTTAAGCACTTGCATGGAGTATTCAGTAGGCTGAGTATTCAATTTGGAATGGTGTTCTAGCGCTGCTGCTAGGCGTTCTTATAGTCAAAACCGACGAAAACCTTAATGGCAAAATTTGTTTTTATTTGAACATGTGAAATCTTATCTAATGCGTTGAATGGACGACGTGACCAACTTGTTTGGGAACATTTCTACAAAGCATACTTTTCTTGGCTTCAACAAGAAATCTACAAATTTATTTACATACTTCGTCATAATTTAAGGCTAACCGAGGAAGAGTATTATCGTTTTATGAATTGCATTTTGATTTCGAAAATAGACTTGCGTTTATAATTTTTTAACTACGTATTGCGAATCGAATCAAGTCGGTTATCTTGATTTATACGAGTACAATGAAGATAACAGGCATACGTGTTATTCTGTAGTTTCGTGTTAATTGAATCAATTAACCAGCGGGTGTTACCGATATTTACATTTACATACGAGTATAATCGAAAAATTATCATCGTTATTAAATTTACATTAAAAAAAGATAAGAATATTTCAACTTATTATCATTTTACCAAAATAATTTATATCGAATGAGAGATAAATCTTTAAAGTATTGAAAAATATTTGGATATGTATATTGAAAATCTATTAAATTTAGAAATTCAAATCTTATTATTTTATTAAATTCCTACTTACAATGCCAATTTTTAAAATAACTTATATTAATTCAAAATAACTAAATCGCGAACTCGTCAGGTGCAAGTGCGCCAAGAAAAGGGCGTGTTAGGTATGACAAAGCATATATTCGATTTAACGTTGTAAGTCCGCCTGTCTCAGTGATTACAGTAGTTTAAAAGCAATCGAACTGAAATGGTATGTGAGCTTCTATTCTCCATTCCGAGGTAGGTAAGATAGGTAAGATCGAACCAAAACTACTATACTTCGGTGCAAAAAAAAATTTAAATAGTTAATTAAATTAGTTCAAATTCAATATTTAGCACTTTATTAGTAACACAAAACTGCTCACAATAAATGGGCGTGATCAGAATGAACATTGCCGACCTATAATAAACACAAAGAAGCAAATATGTTGGTGTCACTGAAATGTCGGAGGGTATACGAGCTTCGGCATAGCCAAATATAATTCTCTTACTAGATTTTATTAATAATACTCTCTATGGATATATTAAAAAAAAAAACCGATCAGTCAAAACTATATTTTCTATAAGAAGAAAACAGTGTTTTTTTATTTTGAGAATATCTAAACAGATTTATATTAAATTCTCTCTTTAATATCCATCAAAACTATAACAATCAAAAAAATAAACAATCTTTTGAAAATAATATATATCAACAGGTAACTTAAATTTTTGATTTTAGCCATTATGGTCCCTGATCTAAAGTAAAGAACAAAATTATAATTATAAGTTTTTAACAACATTAATTCGAGTGCCAATCTAAGTCATGGACACTTCATAACAAACTTCAAACTTTCGATTTTGTTAGACTAGACGGGTAAACGAGTTCTTAAATGAAATACTAAATGTGGACAAAACCTCGATTCGAAGCGAACGCGCCTAAATAGGAAACTCATTCCATGTTAGAACAATAAAACATGCAAAATATTAAAATACTACATTTTAAAATTAGTTAATATACTAAGCAAAAGTGTACAAAATTTGGATAAAATGAATTAACAATATTTTGTTACTGATTCATACTGCACAGAAAAATCACAAATTGTAAATCCCATTGAGGGGGAACGAGTTTTTGAAAATGCAATCACAAAGCAAACGACGTCTGGTCGTGTTTATATGTACGAGTATATAAACAAATCAAATTTTAACACAATCCAACTCGAGATAAAAACTACGTTTCATTTGCGGCATCTATTTTGAAGCTGGTGAAGTTAGTAGCCGCCAGTGTTTGCCAACAGATTTAATATTATATTTAATAAATTATGGCATGCTAACTGAAAGATTTGCTGGCGAATCTGTTCAGGCGTAATCTGTATATATGGACATTCGAGTGTGTATATTGAAAATAAAGTACAAATTCTTTTATTTCTGTTTATACTTTGTTTATCACTTGCTGTACTCGAGTATTTAGTTTACGTGCCGTTTTTTTTTTATATATTGTATATACAAATATATAAATATACATGTATGTATGTATTATAAATTAACTTTACAAAAATAAGGTTTACCAAATTGTTTCCTTTGAATGATGAGAAATTTCGTTTTATTTGATATAATCAAAATTTAAATACAAATTTTTTGGCGCTTATCGTATTTTGGGTAGATGCGATTTTTGTTATGAGTGACGAGAACTTGGTCAAAGCTAAATTTAAATTTGTTTGGTGACGTCTAAGCAGTTTTGTTTATATTTTTAGCATTTTCATTGGGTAAATTTTCGAATGTTAAAGTTCTAAACATTTAAAATTGTTTTATACACATGTGAAAATTTAATTTAATACAAATATTTCGTTTTTAATAAACTTGTGGTTTGAATCAATGACGACTCGTTCCTTCTAATTTGCAGCAGTGAAGTTGAGAGTTTGTAATGTGTCGCTTACGAAACATGTTTATGACAACGCGTAAATATTGGAATTTCTTATCCGGTATTCTGCGTTTCTTTGCACTCGTAACGATTTTTGCGCTTCGAGTTGAAATCTTAAACGCAAAGTCGCAGATAACAGCCGTTGGTTATCTGTACAATGTAATAATGTAATTTTATTGCAAGTCTGATAGGCATTAACAAATTCCACTGGTCTAAAGAAAAAAATTAAAAAGTATTTTGGAAAAAATATGATCAATTTGGCGACCCAGTGAGATTCGCCACTATTCTTCAGGAGAGTGTCAATATTTAAATTTATATGTATGTACGTTCTGTGTGATACAATTTTGTACTACTATAAAGAAACTATCGGTTTTTAAGTTATTTTAAAATTTCTTCGTTGAAATCTTTAAGCCGAGTGCTTTAGGGTTACTAATTCGAAGTGCAATTGAAGACTTCGGAGCTACAGAAAACTTCAATTCTTTAAAGACTTCGAAGGCTTTGAAATTTTTCGTACCTTTGAAGCCTTCGATTGCACTTCAAAGTTTCGAAGTCTTAGAAGGAAAATAACAAAAAGACTACATACATATATACAAAAAAAACAAGCCACCTTTGTCGGCAAACCACGTGTGCACTTTTATCTTAAACTAATATTAAATCAATATTGAAAATCCAAGGAAAATCAAACAGAAATGGAACAATTATTTAACAAACGACGCAGATTGTTTTTATTACTTGTAATTAAATTTTAATTAATGAATTCAAACAATTATTTACAGCGTTCAGATCGTTGTTTGTGGTCAATAAACTGTTTTCATTCCATTTGAATGCATTAATCGGCCACTGCATTAATTTAATAAAAAAATTATATCGAATACAATTTTTTCGAAAGCTACACAAACAAAACACAATGAAGCAAAAAAGCATCAAGTTCACGTTTTTTGTTATATTTATTTGTGTGTATGTTTGTTTGTTTATTTTTGTAAAATTATTTTCAATTTATTTTTAAGACCAAGGAAAATCAAGAATGGCGAAAGGCGGAAGGCGCAGAAAATGAGAAGCAAACAAAACCAATTCAATAATTGTATTCGAAAAAAAAACACCACGTAGATTAGAGCTTTTAAACCGGTACCGGTTAACTGTCTAGAGCACAAGTCGTATTTATAACTAAGAATTACTATTTTGGTAAAACTTAATTTAAATTTAACTAAAACAAGTCTAAATTAACCGGTTCATCTTTCAATATGAAGCCGGGTACAGAAATACTATTCAAACTTCGATTCTACGGCTTTTTACACCGATTAAAAACCAATTACACAAAAAAAGTCGAGTACTGCAATCACTAGACACGGCGAAGCGCTGACGTGACGTCAAAGAATACACACGCTGGCAAAAAAAATTTTACCGTTGAAGTGAAATATTGCGTAAATATTGTCTAATTGTTTTCAACATAATTGTTTTCAACACACTTCATTCGCTCGTTGTTGTTTATTTTTTTAATCGTTTTCTGACGTTTAATTCAATTAATTTATTTGTGTGTGTATTCGTCTTCTTTACAAACTTCAATAAAATTAATTAAAATTCACTTGCATACAAAAAAAAATCACGTCTTTTTCCACTTACAGAATTTCTGCTTCTGTTTGTTGTCTGCAAAAAAAAACAGCTGTTCAATTTGACAGCGAGAAAGAATAAAAGCTTTAAACGTCAGTGCTGCCACGAGTAATGCCAAGTAATGATTACTAAATCTTTCTTACCTTAGCTATTGAACGTTAGGTGGCGCGTTAAAGTTTTTTAAATATAAAAGACTCAAAGTCACTTGGCAGCACTGTGTTAGTTTTTGAAAAAAGAACAGAAATTTTGTACAAAAAATTCGAAAAAGTAACAAAATTTTTCCGGATTCTGGAAATTTATTAAAAAAAATTCGAATGAGAGCGGAAACCGAAGAAACCGAGAGAGGTGAGAGATGGCAATTATTAGTGAGAGAGAGCCCAAGCCAGATTGACAATTCACAATAGAGTTATATTGTGCGCCCGCACAGAAAGGGTGTCGATTTAACGATATCCGTCCGTCCGTCTGTCCCAGCGATTGCAGGCTATCGAGCTGAAACGTCAATTTCGTATGTGAGCTCCTATCCTCCAAGCAAGATGGGCAAGATCAGATTACTACGACCGAGATTAATAATTGAGTTGAGTCAGTGGTAGGTCCCAACTGTATAGCCAATGTTATTTTTTTTTCGAAAATTTAAAATTAAAAAAAAAACAACAAAATTTTGGCTTAAAAGTTTAATAGGAAAACAATTATCTTAATAGTTAGTATGCAAATATTATAAACATTTTTTAACAACAAATAATTTCGATCATTTGTATTAAAAGCTGCAGCATATACATATGTGTGTATGTATATATAGAATATCAGCAAGTCTGATGCTGGGATGCCATTAGGAAATGTTATTTAGAATACGCCCAAACTCTTCAGGAAAGCTTCCATGTCCCTGCTGACGGTCTTGGCCAAAATGGTCGTTTCACTGCCGCATCCATTCGTTAGGTCAGCTACGCAGGCGCGCACCGAAATGCGATATGTGACATTCGGCAGCAAATTCTCCAGGACATACGAGTGCAGGTGACCATCCACGACCGTTCCATCGTACTGTTCTTTATTTGTGCACGTATTTTCCAGCTGATATTGAACTGAGACATCTGCATACGCACACACCTTTAACGGCTGGAATATAATGAAATCCTTTAGGCCGGTGTCCTGTTCACGGAGCGCCTTCTCCTCCATCATCTGACGTAAAATGTTGTAGTTGTGTTCCATTGGTGACAATTCTTTGGAACTATTTGTTGATGTTGCTGTATCAGTTTTGTTAGATACAGCAATTGTTGTTGGTGTTGCATCATTGTTGTTAGATACAACTAATGTTGTTGTTGGTGGTGTTGTTGATATTGTATCATTGTTGTTAGATACAGCAATTGTTGTTGTTGGTGGTGTTGTATCATTGTTGTTAGATACAACTAATGTTGTTGTTGGTGGTGTTGTTGATATTTTATCATTGTTGTTAGATACAGCAATTGTTGTTGTTGTTGGTGGTGTTGTATCATTGTTGTTAGATAAAACTAATGTTGTTGTTGTTGGTGTTGTTGATATTGTATCATTGTTGTTAGATACAGCAATTGTTGTTGTTAGTGGTGTTGTATCATTGTTGTTAGATACAGCAATTGTTGTTGTTGGTGTTGTTGTTGATATTGTATCATTGTTGTTAGATACAACTAATGTTGTTGTTGGTGGTGTTGTTGTAGTTTTTGATATTGTATCATTTTTGTTAGATACAGCAATTGTTGTATTTGTTGTTGTTATTGGTAATGGTGTTGTTGTGTTGCTAAACGGTGAGGGCGTTGTAGGACATGTGCAGGGAGCCATTGTCGCATTTAAAATGGACGATAAAGTTGTCGTCGCCTCAGTGGAATTTAAAGCTGAGCTTGTTGCATTGACTTCGAGTGCGTTGGCACTTTCATTTAGCTTCTTCTTCTGAGGCGCAGCAGAGCGTCTGTAAAGGAAGGAATTATTTGCATTGTATTAATTGTCGAGACACGATGACATGATGATGCTTACGGCGTATAAACAAAATTGGACAATGCATCTTCATAGGTCATCAGCTCCTTGTTGTAGTAATTTTCGACCTCTGGCGGTGGACCGCTGCTAACAGTTAATAGCTGACGACATTCGCATGTGTCGAGCAGATCGGTTTTGGTCGGCGCCGCCGGATAGTTTTTGGATGAAACTGAACGAAATTAAGAGGAATGTTTTTTGAAAACGACGACATTAAATAAAATAAATCCAGTCAAGTCTCTAATGACATCCTTAAAAATGACTTACTTTGGATTGGGGGTACTTCGACCTCTTCGTAGTAAATTATATAATTCTTTATACGCCCATTTAAATTGCGTGGTGGCCACCAGTGGACAGACTAAAAATGTACAATAATTTATTTAAATCACTTTAAAGAAAATGACACTAACAATTTCATTGGCCGATATTGTGTGATAATATATCTTGGCGACGGGTCCCGGCTTGCTCGGCAGCGTTGTAAAATATTGTATCACTGAGTAAGCATCGATTTGCAAATGATAATCGGTCAGCGTCAGCGTCTTGACAAAGAAGGCGTATTGTGTGAATGGCTTCAGATTGCCAATGATATGGCGGACATTTTGCGATGGTGAAATGTCCATGTTCCAACTACAACCAAAGGAAAAGGGAAGTAAGTTATAAGTTGTCAGTTGCCTTTGCTCAGTCTAACTTCAAAGCATTACTTATCATGACCACAGCCGTGTCGTCCATCGTAATGTGTGATATTCTTAATAGGCGCCTCCATGTAGTGATGCTGATAACCGATTAAAACCAATTTGTCATCGGCGGCCATGGGTTGTACTTTGATACGCACCGCTGTCGAGTTTTTATCCTCCACTGTAGCCTCCAGCACGCGGATATTGCTGCCACCTTGCACAACGTTAAAAGTTAGTTAGGAGAAGATATAAAAATTCCATTGATATTATTAATCAAATCGATCTTACATATGACTCGTTCACCGTTTGAGTTGTGTGACGCCTCCTCAACTGTGATTCTTTGTCCACTTTTCAGCGAACCTTGCAATTTTACAATTCTATCATAGCAGAGGCGTGGATTTATATGAAAGTAGACGGTGCCCCTAGAAATTTGTACATTTTGGTTGGGCGCCCAGATCTGTTCCAAATGATTATTGTTCACGACATAGAGTGCATATCTGGCGAAAACATTAACATTGTGATTATCATATGAAATATGCTTACGTATCGATCACTAACTTGTTGTCGATGAGTTCATCGCCACGTATCGTGTCCAAGTTGCGTAGAAAATTCAATGACATCAATTGCGGCGAGTGCACTACCTTCAAATAGCCGGTGATCTCTCGAATATTCACGAAGGCGTTTTCTAAATCGTTGACGATCCGGGCTATAAAATAGGAAATTCAATTTGAATAGAATCATTGCAGAGAATAGGTCACTGCCTAAACGGATACCATGCTTTTAGGATGGCCTTAATCTCTAATCGGACGAAGAAAAAACTCTGGAACACCTACTTTGCCAGCGCTAGCCAAATGCAGAATAAGGATTCTTGGACAAGCATTTTTCAAACTTCGCATTAAGAACTGAAACTTTCGTGATGGACCAATATCATGAAGTAAGGTCAACGATTTTCTTCATTTAACTAAGTCCAAAGCGATACCATGTGGTATCGCTATGGACCCAGTCTGGTCTATGTGAAGTATTTTCCGCCACTCTAACCTAACCTATACAGAGAATTGTAATGTATTGCTTGCAATACATATCCCTTGGAATGAAAGATAGTAGAAGGTACATGCGAATGTTGACCTATCATTACTTAAATAAATAACAATAATATCTTTTTCAGATTTGGACTTAGCTTAAAAGGTCATGGTCAATGCCAAACAAACAACGTTGAAAATCCTGCAAGTTCATGTAAGATGCCACAGAATTGAAATGAGAAATTATAGTAATGATGGATATATATAGCTACACTCCCAACTTAAGAACTGTCTTGACAGTCAAGTCAAACTTTGACGATGACAAAAAATAAACACAGAAATAGAAACTTACATTTAACTTCGGTCAAATCAATTATCAAAGATCCGTGAATCGAATCGCAGTCCACGAGACCATCCAAGTCACGTGACGTATGCACCACGAAAAGTCCGCTGCATATAGGTTTGCAATTAATCTGTCCACGACCCGCCATTTGCTGATCATAATGATCCGGACAGCGTTCCATACAGACGCCAGCGTGTGGCACGAACTGACGCTCGCGGCAGATGGCCTCAGGCACGCATTCACGTTTGTTGAGCTTTAAGATTTGAAATAATAAATATTTAGCTAGAGCTAGATTGTATCCTTTGAGCAGTATTGTACATAATCCGTACCTGAAAAAGTGGAAAATTGCATCGGTCGACACATTTCTGGCCCAACTGCAGATTGGCGCACAAACGACAATCGTTGGCATCACAACCGCTCAGGCAATTGCGATTGCAACATATACCATAGACATTACAACCAGCTGTGCCGCACGCCTTGGGACAGCTGGTTATAATTGCTTCACGCTGATAAGCATCAAAATTCCAGCAACGTTGATTGACGGGCTCCGAATCATCATCTTCGATTAGATTATTTGTCGAGGTGCAGAAGGGACAATAATTCTGCGGCTGGTTGTTCTGCCGGGTAGAAATACAAATCATCAATGGAAATGGAAGGCAAGCGAGAGTTTACGCCCACACTTACATTGAGCGAGAAATGTTGTTGCGTACTGTTGCCCATCAGGTAGATCCAATTGATGGTGTGCACGAAACACAACACCGGATTCGCTTCGATGCGTATGTCGCCCTTTTGTATGCGCAGCAGTGAGATCAAACCCAAGTCCAGCAGATAACGATTCTCATAAACGACCAGCGAATATTTCTCAAACAATAAGTCGCGACCGCGGATGAGCACCAACTTGGGAAATATGTGCTGCAAGGACTGGAGACCGTGAGCACGATGCACAAGCAGATAGTCGGTGATTTCCTCGACGGGCGGCGAACTAAAGGACAACGGTAGAGCATCTTCGATGTTCATGATGCTGACATGACCGACGACAATCCGGCAATTGCGCATCAATTCGAAATCCTTCGACGTTCGAATCTCAATAGATTTGCAGACGTGTGGTGAATATGACGAAGGAGTGGATGCGCCCAATTCCAGCAGTAGGAATTGTAATAGAAATATGAAAAAAATGCGTAGCATCGTTTTATGTGAAGGTGTATGTACGAGTATGTGTCTACATGCGTCTTTAAATCGCTCATTCGAGATTTGATACTGTCTCGTTATTGCGCCAAAGCGTTGTGTCAATTAAGAGCTTGACCCCCAGTGGAACTAAAACGTTGTATGTGTTGGTTTTGTTGTTTCGAGTGTGGTTGTTCCGCAAACGTTCCGACTGATCAGCGCGCGTAAGTGATGACAATTAACTGCAATGTCATTGGAGGCTCAACAATTTCTAAAAAGTTTTCTTCCAAATGCGTTTCTAATTGAATTGGGAGTTTTTTTTTTTTTAATTTTAAACACTTGTCCAAAATTTTGGTAATGTCGCGCGGACGTTTGATAGAACCGAAGTGCTCACTGCCTCCGATCGATTGAAACTGATCGAATTGTCTCGAGATTCGTACAAAGTCTCGTCGATGCTCAATGCTCAATGTTCGACGTTCGGTGTTGATGACGGAAGATGAAGATGACGATCGTTTGCTTCAATTAAACGCACATATGTGGAATTGTTTTTTAAGCGTTTGCCCGCTGACGATTGGCGTTCTTTCTTATTGATGAGCGAACATGCATCGCGCATCCGTTGAGTGGCACTTTTGGACTGACTGCAGCAACTTGCAAATACTACGCAGCAGCGGCGCCGAAGCTGCCACTCACAAACTCGTGCCGGCTGTGACGGTTTTGTTTTGTCTGACCGCTGCGGAGCATGGTTCTCTTACAAACAATAATGATTATTGCCGCATGTCCAAAGGCCATTAAGTCCAACCGGTTGTTGATGATGATGGCCAAACAATTGATAAGACATTTTTTATTTTTTATTATGAACCACCTTAAAAATCTTCAGGGCCTGAGGGACACATGTTGTTTAGTATGGTTCTCCCAGAGTTTGCAAGTTTGTATTGATTAATTGAACTCATTAAATTTTAATACGTGTCAGGAGATGAAGATCTTTTGCCAAAGGTTTACTTAGTCATTCGGCAGTGGAATGAATGCCCTAACTTCACAACAACAAATTTTGTCTTGGTGTTTTATATGGATATGGATTACAATACAAAATTCGTCGTTATGAAGTTAGGGAATGCCACAAGAGGTCAATTTTAAATTGTGCCTCAAAAGTATTATTGTATAAGTAAACGGACAGACATTAAGCGTTTTGTTTCGATCACAATAAAATGAAATCGTTGATCTTGAAAAGGCAAATCCATTTATTAGAACTTTAAGGCAAGTATTCAACAATTATTTAGGTAAATATTTAATACAGATTAACTAAATATCCACTTTATTTAATTATTGTATACTCTATTAGGTTAGATTGGTATGGCAGCTTATGGCTTCACTGGACCAATCTGAGTCCATAACTATACTACTTCTATTATTAATATTACAAGAGTTTTGACATCGATTAGTGAGTTTGATCCATTATGGAAGTTTCAATCTATATAGCAACATTTTTAAGTTTTGAGAAGTTTGTTTTAATTTATAGTTCCAGATTTGGAGTAGCCTGCATAAGTAAAGCTATTATATAACTTGCTTAAGCTAGACAGTGACAAACTGAGGACCTTTAAAGTTCTATATGTGATATCTCATTCTTGTTAGATCAGCCAATGTAAACTAACCTTGACAATGACAGAGTAGACGGTCCAGTGTTATTATTTATTATAATAAAAAGCTATAAGGGCACTGCGACTTGAAAGATCTATTTTGCAGTCTCGTTGCCCTATTAACACAATTCTAGATTATTTATATATCTTGTAATCGTTGTGGGTTAGATTTCCAGTGTTTATTTTGTCTCAAGTTCACAGCAAATTCAACACAAGTTTTTTTTTACTAGTCCTATTCCGAAGGGTTGTTGCCCAGTCAGACAATGGCCCATTAGCACGCCTATTAGTGTACCTCAATCTTTCCTGTCTTACGAAGTAGTGAACAAATATGTTTGATATTTTATGTTAAAAAAACAAAAAATTTTATTGTTTCTATTTTTTATATATATCCAGAGTTGGGCATCGGTAATTAAGAATTTGAATTCGTTAAATCGAGAAAAGTTAACCAACAGCTTAACTTCTTCAAGTTTATTTCGTCGAAAAGTTAACGTCGTTAAAAATTTAACTTAAAAAATATTTAACTTACAACGAAAGGGTAAATGTCGTTAAATATGTGATTCAGTTAACTTTTATCTAATTTAATGTTGTTTATTTATACGCCAGAAGGCGTAAATCTGTCAGTAAATCATAAGATTTTCCCTAATTCAATTCTAATTATTTTCTTTTATATTATTATTATTATTTTTATTATTAGGTGTACAAATAAGTTTCCGCCGTTTTTTGTTAATAAAATAATATTTAAACGATGTGAGACTGCTTGCTGAGTGACTTCTAAACTAAGTGCAAGTTCCTTTTGTGTTTGAGACGAATCTTCACCCAATAATTTCTCCAAATCTGCATCCTCGTAAATTTTCGGCCTTCCACTGGATCTTTGTCTTTTATGTCAAAATCACCTTTTTTAAATTTTTGAAACCACTCACGACATGTTCTCTCACTCAAAGCATCCTCATTGTATGCTTCTACGAGCAATCGATGCGACTCAGCAGCAGATTTTTCTAAATGAAAAGTTCCCGCATATGACACTTAGTTGGCTCAAATTGAGACATTTTTAGATGAAGAAAAATATATGATGCTAATGCGAACTTAATAACATGATAAGGTTATGTTGTTCTGGAATAAACAAACTAAGTTTCAAGTAGGTTACCATCTGCGAATTCCAACGTAAACCTCGTGCCACGCCATCTTTCTCAAAACGGCGGAAACTTATTTTTACACCTAATATTATATTGAATTAACGGCATTAATTTAACGCGTGTTAATTAACTTTTTAGTGATTTTCAAATTGAACGGGAAATTTAAAAAATTAGCAAAAAAAATTAACTTCGTTAATTAACTTTTAACTTTTTAACTAGTTCATGCCCAGCTCTGCATATACCGCTTTGTTGAATAATGGTTTTAAGCCACTAACTTCCAAAACTTGATTTATATTCAACAGAATGAAGTACCAAAAGTCAACTTGTCAAATCCACTTCGATATATTCGTATAGCCGAGAGCACCTCGGTATGTCTTGTCTTCCGATGGTGGTGTAATTAATTATTCGTAGTTTACTAGCATATAATTTAAAAGCTTATTTTGCATATTGCAATAAACTGCACGAGCACAAATTAGCAGTTAAGTTCCTCTGACAGCCCAAATTGCTGTCACAAATGTTAAGTGAAAAGAAAAGAATCCTTGAGAAATAAATTCAAATTTGTGTGTGTGTATGATGTCCTGGCCATATATCAGTTAATTACTCGGCAACATGTTGAACCAAATAATCTACATCGTATCGTATCGTATCATCATTATTTTCCACTTGTGACATAAATGCTGCATCATTCCTTTGTTTGCAACTGCTGCTGCTGCTGTGGTCATTCATCATCCGGAGAAGTACAGCATTTTAATAAAGTACTTTTCTCGTTTTTGCCAGTGTTGCTTGCTGCTTTGCGGGTAAAAGTGTTTTCACAAATTTGTTTCGTTTCCTCTTCATTTGCGGAAATTGTGATTGTGCTCGCTACTTATTGTTGTTGCAGTTGTTGTTGCATGTCCATCAACAACATCGCAACCGAAATTCTTCACCGAAAATAGTTAAACATTCAGAGAAAAGTAAAATTGGGCGAATGAGATGTGGCCGAGCGTTGGGCAACGACAACGACAACAACAACAACGACAACGACAACGACTGGACCAAAACCAAGTCCAAGACGGGAAGGAACGACTGTCAACTGCTGCTGTCAGAAACGACAATTGCAACTTTATCCCGTTGCTGCAGCAGCAGACGACGAGGTAACATGGAAAATGTGAATCAAAGGACTTTCTGGTTGTGCGCGGCTCTTCTTTCGATTGGCATACAGAGTCGCAGAATGGTCGAGACGAGAGGGCGGCAAAGGAGAATTACCGCAATTGCTGAACTACCACTTATGCTTCACTGCAATGCTGAATTGGATTACTTATTAGGAGGAGGACACCAAACGAACAGCGAAGGCAGTGAGCTCTGGCGCAACAGTGGCTGGCTCAGTGGATTTTCCATTTTTGATGGTTGGGCGTTGAGCTTATTTTTTTCTCACTGCGGCACATAAAATCGAGCGACGAAGTGAAGCTGCTGTACAAATTTTTATTAAATAGAAAGAAAGAAAGAAAGCCCAAGTAGTGCAGCTGTAAAACGCCGGATAAGCCTTGTCGGTTATGGTTCTTTTGCTACGCTTTCGTTTCGTTTTGTATTTTATTTTCGTTTGAATTAAGGACAAGTAATCTTACTCTGCTCGAAGCAAAGCAATTTTAATCCAGATATTTCCATGGTAAATGCTACATGGATAATTTGCATCGCCTTTCGTGGTTTTTGTCTGCCTTGCGTTTGGGATTGGTGGCCAAATCTCGTTTGTAGTAATTGTTGTGAAATTGATTTATAAGCGAATTAAGTTTTCATTATAAAGTTGTTGTAGTTATAGTATTGATGTCGAATTATCTTTGAAGTTGACGATAAACTTTGAAGAAAATCCTTTCCAGCATCAAACCTAGACAAATTAACAACTTCGGTTTTTTTTCTCGTTTCGATGAAGCCAACTTAAAGTTACCTTGACTACTCTGAAAAGTTCCCACTTCTCATAGTTTACAAACCAAAATCAATCAATTTCCAGTGCTGGCACACACGCTCCACGTAAACCTTCAACTTACACAATCATTTCACTTCATTCACTTGTCTCGGCGAATTGTAAACTGGTTTACAATTGGCATTTCCAGCAGTTGGCGGGTATAACTGCGGCTCAGCGCCAAATTCGAAACACTTTCTTTGTTCTATTCAATCGGAGAACCCAAACCTTGCCTTTACCCTTCGACTGCTCGCTGCGATAGTCGGCCGCTGTATTCACATTGTCCGAAAGTGCGTATGCAGAATCTAGGCTGCCAAAAGCAATTCAAATCCCAACTCAATCTGCGTGATTGCCACCACCACAGCCGAAACTGGCATATCCCTTCGACTGCTGGCTGCGGTCGTTCGTCCTTCGTCCTTCGATGTCGTTGGCGTTGTCGTTGTCGTTGTCGCCACAGCGCCAAGTACACTTCGTTTGCGCACGGCATTTGGCGGTCCTTCGGCGTGTTCGAGCGCACCATTATCGTGGCTTTGTTAATTTGGTTCCAAGCGCCACACACTTTCGATTTCCTTGCGTTGCCAAGTTGCCCGTCCTGCGGCAGTGGCGAATTGACTCTTACTGCGTCAGTGGGTGCCAAATTTAATTTCTTTATAATATGACGTCACACTCGATGCTGGGCATGGTCAGTGGGCAGGTCATGCATGGACCAGCAAATTTTACCTTGCGTTGCCAATTCAAAAAAAATACTCACATGTGTGTGTGAGTGTGTGTGTGTGCTCTTGCTGTTGTTTGTGGTGGCAATTGAGCCTCGCAAGCGGCGCCATTAAACGAAATGAGTTTCGCTGGAATTATCATTTGCCGCTGTTAGCTGCTTTTGCAGTTGGTTGCGCCACCATCCGAATTACGCCTCTGGGTGTCGTTCGAACTTAACGAAATTCCATTTTGTTTGCTTTGTCTGTATTTTTAATTTGGTTTTTGTCGCGGCCGATTGCATACCTGGCATGCAGTAAATTCCGCATGTCCTGCCTGCTGGCCTGCCTGCCCGTCGCTGTTGCAGTAAACTTGCTGCAGCTCTGTGCATTTTCTACAATACGCCATTGCCGCAACCAAGCCGTCACCCAGACAGCAGTGGCAGCAGCAGTTCCTTTGTTCAATACAAAAATACAAATTTGCGAATTTTAGCAGAAATGTTTGCGTGTCGTGTTTGTGGTTGGTTGGTTGGTTGGCCGAGGTAGGCAGGTACAGCACGTAAGTTGGTTCAAGGTTTTGGGCAAAAAGCAATTTTACCCATGGCAATACTTTTTGGCGGGAACTCGAGTGTATTCTGGTAGTATTAAGAAATACTTTTGGAACAAAAATTTCTTTACAAAATATTTTATCAAGTATTTTATAAATAAATTATAAATTTTAAGGTTGGTCTGGTTTGTCGCCATTTCTGCCAAAAGTAATTTTTATCTGTTAATTTTTGAAAGATGTCGAATGGTAAAAAGTTTCGTTTGGAAGAAAATTTTTACCAGGTCATGATTCTTAGACCCATTTTTTTTAAGTATTTAATAAGTCGATCCTGAAGATGAGTCAGTTAGCTGTTATATTCTCTGTTGTAATTTGTAAACTTACTAAGCAAAAGTTGTTCATAAAATTAAAAATCTATCTTTGATAACCTCGGAATAGCAAGGAACTATCAGATATTTTTTTTGCACTGTTGCCAATTGTGACATAAACCAAATTTGCTGTTGCCTTGGAACTGGGACCTTGAGTTTGAAAATCAAACCATTATTTATTTATAAAATACAAAAATGTAAAATTCTTTCCTTAAACAAATTACAGTACTTTTAAGGTTATAGACTCTCTTAACATGTTTACCTTACAAATTTATACCTCGGCAATCAGCAATTTTTTCTTTAGGAAAAAGAAAAAGGTTACGAGGTGCTTTTAAACTTATTAAACAAATAAAGCGGAAAAACTTCTTAAAAACACACACACACACAGATAAAGTCATGAATAATTAACACTTTTTCAGGATAATATTTCCAATGCTTATGAAAATATCACAAATAATTATTTAAATGTTACTAATATTGTATTTTTCAGGTGTCAGCTATAATTTTTAACAATATAAAATGTTAAGCCAATAGTACCCAATGTTCATATAACACATTTTGTCGTGTTGATTTTTGCAATATCTTTAATATGTTACCTTAAAAAGTGATAATTTAACATTATATAATGGCTTCTTTAATATTACAATTCTTGTTAAATTAAATATTCATCATGTTAAATTAATACTACATCAATTAATAGTAACACTACATCATGTTAAATTAACATATACAAGTACTGTAATTTTAACATTAAGACGCAATGTTAAATTTACACATACAATTTTATTCAACATGCTTAGCGGGTTAATAAAACTTCATTGAGGTACTTAAGCGAGTTTAAATAACTTAAGCTACTTAAGCTGGATTTTTAAAAATTCCTAACCCGCTTTAGTACCCACGAACCCGTTCTTTTTAAGGTAGAGACACTTAAGCGGGGAAATACTGTATTTTTGTATGTGAACAATTTTTTTATAAAGAAAATTATATTTTTTCTGAACCATTAAAATTTATAACTTTTAATTTTTTTATAAACTTTATATTTTTAGAGTAGTGAGAAAATTATGAATTGTTTAAATTTTTTAAAACTTTGTTGTACACTCCAAAATATCCTTTGACACTTTTACATCAGTGGACCACTTTAATGCCTCAACGATATAGTTGAAAAGTAGAGTGGCCAGTGTTGCCACATAGTTAATACTAATCTAACTTAATCTAATTTGAAATTAATCGAACAATGCAAATTCGAAACGGAAGCCAAAAAAAACATTTAAGCACAGGAAAAACATTCGGAAATTTAAAATCTCCTTCTGCTTGGACGCATCTCATGCTTAAGACCTCGAAGCTGTAAAAAAAGGGCGATAGATATGGAGATAAAGAGAGAAAGAGAGAAAGAGAGAGAGAGAAATACAACATTAATCAAAATCAGCTCGAAAGGACGTGCCCAGCATATCCTTCGAATCAAGGTGAAACTTGTCACCTTGCAATTTGCTGCTGGCAAATATTGAAATACAATAAACAACAACAACAACAACAACAACAACAACAACAACAACAACAACAACAACAACAACAACAACCACAACAAAAACAAAATACAACGAACTAAAAAAAAAACCGAAGAAAATGTCAGAGAAAAAATTTATTAATGTCTTTTTGATGACAGATATTTCCTTCTAAAAACAACCACAATATTTTTTGTCAACTTTAGTGCTTAAGTAACGCAAACAACAACAATAACAATAACAACAACAAAAATTAGGTTAACTTATAAATGACACTTTTGCCAACTCAAACCTTAGCACGATCAAAAAGCCGCCGCCGCCCGCTCGAGCTTTTGTGGCAACATTTGCCACAGCGCATAAATTTCACAAAATTACTCAGCGCCGTCAGCTGCCATCACAAAGTGGCAGGCGGCAAGCGGCAAGCGGCAGGCATATCACGCCTCTCTCTCTCTCTCTCTCTCTCTTTCTCTTGACGCTGCTTCCTCTCGCTCTTGGCTTTTTGTAAATTTTTAAAACATTTTACGGTGACAAGTGTTGCGCGTTACGTGGTTTGTTGGCTGCAACATACTGCATCGCTTTGTTGTCTTTCACCGAGTGTGTGTGTGTGTGTTTGTGTGTGAATGTGTATGTGTGTACGTTGCATACTTTTGCACGCACACATGCATGTTGTTGCATAGATTAAGTTTTTAATTTTTGTTGGCATGCAGAAAGCCTTTTTCGAAAAGCATATGTCGGCATATTTCAGTCGATGACAACAGCAACAGCAACAACAGCAACAAAAACAACAACAACAGCAGGAACTACAACAAATATTGCAAAATATTCTTCCAAATAGGATTAAATATTTTTTAAGGATTATTGGTGCCGTGTTGTATGCTCTCAGTGTGTGTGTGTGTGTGTGTCTGTGTGTGTGTGCATATTTGCTTATATATTTGTTGGTATGAGTGGTGTGCATTGGAACCATTTTTTATTTTCTTAAATTGCAATTTTTAAGTAAATCCTTTGAGTAACATTTTCCGACAAAGAGCGAACGCCCGTGTTATGCTACAGCATTAATGTCGCTCTCTGAGGTCGACCGTATTTTTTCTTATATATGTACATATGTATGTACATTTTTTTAATAACAAAATTAATAAAAGAAAATAAATATTTATTTGTTGGAGTTGTTTCTGTAGGCTTGTTTCGCTTTTTTTTGCAATACAAGACAATAATCCAAAGGGAATAAAAGTAAATATAAAAATTATTAACAATATTTTTTCTCTTCGTTCTTTAATTTTATAGAAAGATTCCGTTTGATACTAGAATTACGATTTTGGAATCATTTGGCAGACAGTAGTTAGGATTATTTTAGAAAATTACAATGTATATAACTAAATTCTACATAAGAAAATTAAAAAATAAAGTTAACCGATAAGCCAACATATGGTCATATTTTCAAACGACTGTGTACTACTGTAGAATTTGAAAATTAATTAATAAACTGGTTTAATTACGTTCTAATAACAAGTTATATCACTGGCACGTATAACTTGAGTAAGTCAGAACGTCCAGTAAAAACATGTCAATAAAAGGGACATCCCTCACACACAAAAAATATTAAAATACAGTCGTGTCTGGATATAGTGAACTAATTGAAAGGCCTGTTCACAGTATCGAGGTTGTTCACTATATCAAGGTTAAAATGTTTGCTCAAAAACTCGTTTTATTTGCTCAAAATACATTTTATGTATATAAATTCAAGAGATCTTTAAAATAAATTAGTAGTAAAACATAAATGTATAAAGATCTTGAAAGAATTGGCGTATAGACGTGTGCTTCTCTTCTTGCGTTCACAAAGTGACTTTTGAACCACAATCGGTTTGCACTCAACAAAAAACATAACCTCTAAGATCAAGAAACAGCTGATTGTGTAATATTCAACAGCCACAATACAAATTAGGGGCATAACCTCTTTCATTTTTGATGCCTTCTTGTGTTTTTGTAGCTCTTTGCTTGAAATTGCTTTCAAAATTTTGTTCACTATTTAGAGGTTTTCGATTGTTCACTATTTAGAGTAAGTACCCAATTGAAAAATTTGGGTGTTCACTATACACAAATACGACATTTTTTTCCATTTTAAATAAGAATCTGAATCTGTCTTAAAATTTTTAAACAACAACAAAAAAAAAAATGACAAATATAACAGACCGGACAGCGCTGTTTCGGAATACGCGACTATTCCTCATCTTAGTTGCTTTGTGAAGCTTTGCGTTTCCATATCCGTCTATAAGCTTCTTTGGTCTAGAAACAAGCGAGAATTCAAAGAAAACTTTAAGAATCGCTAAAGACAATCGAATGAAAAAAGAAAGACCAACTGAAGAATTTTCTTGTTGTTGTTTTTTTCAGTTATTTTTCATGTAGGCCAAATTATTTGCTCGATGTCCAACATGAGTAACTCCAGTTTTTGTTCAAAAAATCATATTTGCTTATAAAAAACGAATGTCATAAATTTAACTGAAAGTTCAAAAGCGCAATTGGTTAAATTACAAGTTATATATCCGGTACATTTCTCTCAAGGTATACATAAACTATTCTATTAATCTAAAAAAAACGCTGCAATCCAAAAGTCTGTTTCTGAATGCAAGAACCTCAAATGTCCACCTTAAAAAAGAATGAACAACCTGGATATAGTGATCAGCCTTTGCAATAATAAGTTCCTTATGTCCAGACACGACTGTAAGTAAAATTGCTAATGATTTTTAAAGAAGCTTTAATTTTGCTCTTTACCAAAACTTGTCTTTAAGTTTTCCTCAAATCGAACTTTATGTAGTTCTTTACTTTAAGATACCGAATATTCTTCAGTCGATTGTTTAAACAATTATCGTTAAACTATATAGTTTAGACCAACAACAATTCGCTATCATCGTGGAACGTTCGCCAACGCCGCTCCGCATCGTAAAAGAGCCTTTAAAATATTTAATTGCTCAACGAATCGACACTTTGACAAGTTTAATTTGATTTTGATGGGAAGTTTGTTTGTAGCGTACATTCCTTCGCATTTGCCACACGTTTACGTTCATTTTTTCGCACATATTTTTTTCTCTGTTCGCTACATCCGCGACGTTTCTAAAAGCCGCCCAGCACTCGCTCGTACGATGAATGCTGTGAGCAGCAGCACGTGCTGCGTTGTTGTCGCCTGATGTGAATTTTTCTACATTGTGGCCATTTGATATGGTCTCGGTCTGTCGGTCGGTCTCGCATTTCCGCACAATCACACACACACACACACAGACAAACAAACGAACAACACGAATACAAACTAACAGCACTAAACAAATTAAGAAACATGTGTGCTAAGTGCCGACATGCTGAGGGGGTAGGGGCAAATGTTGTAGGCAGTTGAGGCTGCTCTAAATAAAATCGAAATGAAATCGAATTTTAATTTGCCATTTGCAGAATCAAGCTAAGAGAGGGTGGACAATATTCTGAAAAAATTATGTTGAAATAAATTTTGATAATTTAAGATATAAAACACTGAACACAATATCTCTTTTTAGCCATTTAGTAGGTGAGCTCTTATTTTTCAAGCAGGTTAAGTTCTAAGATGGGAACGATCGGATCAAAACTACTACCCCCTGCCATGCAAACTCCCTTCTTTTTTGCAGTAACACAAAACTACAAACTAAAAAGAGGCGTGATAAGATTAGAACAAAGCCCACTTATACTGGAGACATCGAGCAGTTACATTTAAACTAAAAGAAAATCATTTATTGGTGGCACTGAAATGGCGGAGGGTATATGAGCTTCGGCATAACCGAATATAATTCTCTTGCTATTTTTAAGTAAAGTTTAGTCTTCCTGTCAACTCAATTAAAAAAAAATTCAAAACTTTAATATTTATAAAACTATCTTTTGTTATTATACAAACACCTGAGTTTTGGACCTAGGATAATGCACTGCAGGACAATCCACTAGCGTACCGTCGTATCCTTAAAGTATATAATTCTTGGTTGGAAATTCTTATGCATATTGTGATTTTAATATATCAAACTTTACAAATTAGATTTAAATTTGTAATTTCTTTTTTACAATCGACCTTTCTGATTGTCAGAGAGAAAAAACCAAAAAATAGATTTATCCATATCTAGACTTAAAGCTCTAAGTATTCTGGAATCCAAAATTATTCTGTATAATTTCGGTTATTTGAAATGTTTAAGTGGGCTGAGCATTCCACGTTCGATTTTAAGTGTCCGGGTTCAAAGCCACAAGTTTATAACCAAGGCAAGTCGTTTTTAATATGTCCACATACGCTGTTATTGGCCAACGGCAGAGCTTGCCACGGTCTTTTTGGCTGGCGTTGTCAACGACTCTGAATGATGTCGACGCCGATGATACTCGTACTAATGCGTCTTCCTGACGACGACGACGGCGATGATGATGACTGCTTTTGATGACTGTTGCTGTCCGTGCGCGACACAGCGAAACGTGCAAATAATTCGAAATAAACGAAAGTTGGCCACGTTTATATAACTTTGGGCAGGAACGCGTTTGCCGCTACCTTTGCTACATATGCGCATCGCTGTGGCGGCGGCACTGACGCACGCCACTTTGTGTTTAACAATTTTGTGCGAGAAGCGCTTTTAACGCGCAGCTTAGCGCCATTAGGCCATTACAAAGCGCCAAGAAAAATAACAGAAGAATAGAAAATAGGAAATAGAAAAAACAACACCGAACAAAACAAAACAACAACGAGAAAAAGGAAAGAACGACAAACGACAGAACAAACGAGGTGTTTGCTTTAATGGCTCCAGCGCACACAACCAACCAACCAACACACACATACACACACATGCAAACACATGCTCATAGAACCGTGTTCGTCCTTTAAGTTGCCTGCTTTTAGAAATAGATTCTTTTTTATTTGTATTTTATTTTTTTTAATTTTTTTTCTGTTGTTGTGGTTGTTGCTTTGCTACATGCAGCAGTTGCCACTTGCCATTAAAATGTTGCTGCCTAATGCTAGAGTCCTGCTCTTGCAGCACATATGGCAAAATCGTTTGCCATCGTCGGCGTCGCCACGCCTGCAGCAATAGCTGACCTCGAGTCGAGTCGAGTCGAGTCGCGTCGTCGTCGTCATCGTCGTCGTCGACAATAAAAATAAAGTCACGCTTTTAATGAGCTCATTGCCAGCGCGTTAGGCAATAGCGACAACAACAACAACAGCAGCAGTAGTAACAAGAACAACAACAACAAGAACAACATCGAAAGGTTACAACAAGGAAATCCTTAATTGAAAATTAAAAACCAATTCGCGTAAAATTAGTTTCGCTTGCAATAATCGCTCAGGCGGACTTGCGATAATTTCTGTTCCGGATTTTGATATCGACTTGGATTTGGATTTATGGGGCAGCCAATAGTAAAAATAAAGTTAACTATTTTTCTATTTTCCATTTGATTTATTTGCTTGTATAATCTTTTCCAGCCGAAATGGACTGAAAACTTGTTCATATGATTAAAAGTAATTTGTAGTGGATAAATCTTGTACGTGTATGTGGATATGTGAATTGAAAAATTCCCCGCCCACTTTACTTAGTTTGAGATGAGCGTTGAGTCTTGCTGGATATGTTGTTTAATCTTGGTGCAGTGGTACATGGTGATCGTATCTGTCGTTCTATAGTTCTAAAGTGACCAGAGTTAGACAAGTTTTACATCCACTTAAGTTCTATCGGGTATTGGTTGGTTGGTTTAGGTGCTGCCTGAGAAGACACAAAAATTTCAGGCTCAATTAGCACAAATGTGCCATTTTGGTACACCACTTGTTGAACCACTGATGTCTGATTTATTCAAACCATTTTGATTTGTTTATAAATCCACTTATTTTAGTTTCAGCGAGCTCGTTGAGGTTGTTCATTGCGAATTTTCCAAACGTGTTATGTCGTAGAGTACCTAAACCTGAGCACTCGCATAGAAAATGGAAAACTGTTTCTTTGATTCCTTCTTGGTGACAGCTTCGGCATCTGTCGTTGTGAGGCTATCCCATTTTCTCGGCATGGTCTCCTATCGGCCAGTGACCGGTTATTGTTGATGTAATCCTGAATATATCTTTTCTTATCTTTCGTATTAATTCTTCGGTTCTTGATTTATTATATTTTGACCAGATTTTCTTGGATATTTTGCAGGCACCCGTTTTAACCTGGTTTCTGCTTCTTGACGAAATTGCATAAACAGCTTTCTTTTAATGGCATCCATCGGGTATTACCGGGGCATCCAGCATATTACGATGTATTTAAGCAGGGTTATATTAGGCAATTCAAAATTATTGTCGTACATTATTAAAAGTATTGTAAATCAAGTGCCGTTCTTTATTTAAAAATAAAGTATGATTTTATAAAATTTATATGTTAATTATCATAAGCTTCCATAAATTGTTTAAGATATTTTTGTATAACTTTTGTCTACCAATCAACCATTTGCATCATTTAAAGATTGTATCTTAAAGAAATCAATGAGTATGAACCACCCTAAAGTTTTCAATCCGATTCCAATAATTTGAGGTCAATAGGTTTCTGTTAACAGTTTCGCGAATATTTTAAGCTTCAACCTTCGGAAGAATGGAAGCTCATATATAAAATTTTAATAATTCGATAACACTTAAACTACAACCAGCAATTGCTCGGACAGCAGACAACATAAAGTCGATACGGATTCTTCATATGAAAAACACTTTCATATAAAATTTAAATTAATCAGACTTATGTTAGTACCATGTCATACAAATGGAAGACCAAACTTCATATGGCGCCACAAGCCATTTCATCATACCACACAAACAAATAATCAATACAATTAATTTTGTAATACAATTACACTGTGAATATATAAAATGTTTCAATTAAAAATTTATTAATATAATAATTTTGTTATTTAATACAATTTAGTTTAGTTGAAACTTCACCCACAACCGTTTTAATCAATGCAATTAACAGCGTTATTTGAAAATTAAAATTATATTATGTATCACTCAAACGTCTGTTGGTTTATATCACAAATATATCATATATCATGCTAGGTGATTGCTAGGTATCATGCCTGGGCTTACTGCGTCAGAGGTTCAGGTTCTCAAAAATTAAAATTTTTTATAAATGTTTATCGTGTATAAAATTGCTTGCAATTGAAAATTGAATTTTGATTAAAAATTACCTTGGAAGTACCTATCCTGATAAAATTAAATATCAAGAGATTACTCTTTGAGGGAGCTAGTTCAAATACTAGCCCTTGGGAGGTACATGAAATTAAAACGAAAACCTAAAAATAAACATTTAAAATTTAAAACTAATACTTTCTTATAGGGTTAACCACGTGTGGATGGTGACAACCATCATCAACTAGAGAACCATATTCTCCAAATGGCAGCGATAGTGATATAAACCGTCCAATACATAATAAAAGGAACAGCGTCAACACCAACGACCACCCTATAATAATGTGACATGAGAGTTTTAAAGATCAAGAAAGGAAATAATTAAATAATATAAATGTCAACAAACAAATTAAAAATGAATTAATTATAAATAAAATATTAACAAATTGTCAAAAATTATGAACAATTACAAAACGAGAAAAAAAAACATTGAATTATTAGAGTAAGTTTGGCTAATAGTGGCTTTTTAACTCTTAGGATGGAATCAGTCTAATTAAAAATGGAAAAATGTTTTAATCGACATTTTTGATTGAAATTTTTTATTTTTTTTTATTAAATATTTGTATAATACAATTAAAAACTTTGCTGAATTAACAATTTGTGCCTTTAATAAAAATGTTTCAACTTGCGGTAAAGTTAATTTTGCGTTAAACCTAAATTCGAATTTCTTTAAATCATGTTAAAAGCGAAAATAAATTTTTCAGAATTTAGTAGGAAAAAAATGGCGCCTTCAAAAGCGAATTTAGTTACGCAAGGAAAAATTGTGCTGCAAAAAATTTCATGCTAAATAAACTAATGTTATTTGTGGACTAAGGCGAGGTTTTTAAATTTAAATATTTGGCTGTGCTCGGATCTGCTCTGCTCTGCTCTGCTGTCCTGTAAAAAGGACGAAAACATAAAAAACAAACAAGCGAAAACGAAAGCAAAAGCAGAATTTGTGGTGCACACACACACACACATGATGCCAGGAATGACGGTCTCGAACTCGGTCTCGGTTGAAAGCCAACAAAGGCGGCGTCGGTGGCAGCGGCGGCGACTGTGGTCAGTGTTGCCTAAACAATATTTTCATGCAGCGCAGCATTCAGCGGCATTTGCCCCGCAGCCGTTTGGCTCGCATAGCGCATGGAATTCTATTTTTGTTTTTTTTTTCATATTTATCGTTGCAGCCAGCGAGTTTATTCTTCATATTTTATTTGATTTTATTTCATTCAACGAAAATTCGCAGTAAAAATGGAAGACAACAAAAAACACATTCTTTTAGCCATGGGTTAAAATTTCCACCAACAGTTTAAATAGAATGAAGCAAACAAATTGCAACACTGGCAATATTGCTGCAAGAAAAAATATGTAAGTAAACTAAAAAAAGCAACAACCACGTTTGTTGAAATTCGTTTAAGCGATTTTCAATTACTGCACCAAGCGCCGAGAAATATGCAGCAAAAAATTTTGACTCTCTTCCTGTGATCTGCCAAAGTGACAAATTTCGATCAGTTCTATTTTTTTATTATTTTTCTTTTTGAAAATTTTTATTGAAAACTTTTATTTGAAATTTATTGCGTTGCGTGCGGCAAGCGATGCAATGCAATTTGATGCGCGACAACGACGCGACCACCGCCAGGCCAACGCACGACGACAACGACTCTACGCAAAACTTTTGTTCGTTCGTTTCGTTTCGTTCGTTCGATGATTTTCATTTGCGAAAAGTTTTTCCTTATGTTATCGCAGTTATTTTCGCGCTCTTCCGCTCCGCACCGCACCGCAACGCTTTACGTAAATTGATTGAAATTTGCAAAGTTTTGTAAATGCGGCGTTGAATGCAGTTGGGCGAAAGTGGGGCGGCGATGGCGGCGGCGGTACAGTGTCAGAATTGTGTTGTGATGAAACTGGAAAATGAAGAAGAAGAAGAAAATCAATTTTAATTTCTATGATGAATTTACAACTTCTTCTGTCCTGTCATTTTTGGGGTCAATTAAAAACTTGATTTAATTGACAACGGCCACGAAACGTGATCTTCGCATTAAATTCACTTTTAGTATCTGTCAGATACGAGCGAAACTATAAACGGTATTTGTTAAGTTTAATATTTCATAATAATAAACTTAATCGAGTGGAGTTGTGAAAATGTTATGGCTTAATTCTAATGGATATTCGAACTTAGAAAGACTAATGAACTTCAAGCTTGATAGCGGAAATGTTTAAAGCTTTGATTATGCTCTGAAGTTCTTAGATACAATATATTTCGCTTTTTAATAAACTAAAAGCTTAGATTATAATATGATTAAGGTTTTGATGCCAAAAGTTTTGATGGGCTTTAAGTTTTTGTTGATTTCAATAAGTCTAAAGTTCTTAAATGGATTTTTTTTAAACTTAAAGCTTAGATTGTGTTTAACTTAATTTGAAGTTATAAAATCTTTGATCTTTTAAGTCTTAAAAGCCCTTTAAGCCAACAATTTTTATGGGCTTTAAGTTGATGTTAAGTTAATTAAATGGAATTTGCTTTTTTAAAACTTAAAAGTTAGATTAAAAATAATTTGAAGTTATAAAATCCTAAAACTTTTAAGTCTTAAGCACTGAAAAGCTCTTTGAACTTTAAGTCTGATAGCTGAAATGTTTCAATCTTTGAATATGATAAAAGTTTTATGGACCTTGAAATTCATATAATGTTTAAAAAGGTTCAAAGCTCTTAAAAAAAATTCTCTTTTTAATAAACTTAAAGCTTTGATTATATTAAACTAAATTTGAAGTTATAAAATATTAAAGCTTTTAAGTAAGTCTTAAACACTGAACATTTCTTTGAACTTTAAGTTTGATAGCTGAAATAATTACAGATTTAAATATGCTAAAGCTCTATGCTGGAACTCTAAATTCATATTAGTTTCAAGCTCTTTTGAAATACAAAGAAATACAAAGCTTTTAAATAAAAATATATTCTTTAAGAAACGATTAATTAATAAAAATGATTATTCGAGTTCAAGGTCCTTACAAACAAGTTTTTTTTTTTTTTTTGTGGCAACAACAACAAGTTGTAAAATCTTAAGCTCTGAGATTATTTTAGGAATTCAGCATTTTTTCAACATAAACTTTGTTTTCTGTTCAGAAATCTTCGAAATTTTCGAAAATAACAACATTCAGTCAACATGAAATTACAAATAAATTTTCTGTTTGTTGTTGCTGTAAGTTTTTAATTATGTTTTGTGAATCATTTATTTCATAGCAAAAAATTGTTTATGAATTTAAACAGCTGAACAAAAAATAAAAAAAAATCGAGAAAACGAGAAAACTATGGAATACTAAGAAAAGATAAGACAATTTAATGTCACAAAGTATAAGTTGCTATGCTCAATAGCAACAACAACAGCAACAACTATAATAACAACAACAACAGCAACAACAACAACAAATAAATACACAGACAAACAACATATAAAAAGAAAATCTGTGCTTGTGCGGGTTTGGGTGCGTATGTGGGTGCACTTTTACGCTAAGTAAGAAGAAGAAAAAAAGGATTTTCGCAGAAAAAAAGAAATCCAAACGAAACTCTTAGGAAAGGAAGGATAAACTTTCATGTTTTATATTTACTAAAACAAATGGAAAACTTTTACGCCTTTTTTGTCAAGTTCAGCGTGGAAAAATACACGAAGTCAAATGGTAAAAAAACGAAATCAACTTTTATCTCGATTTCTTAAGTATTTTATAGTTTAAGTTAAATTTAATTTTTAAACAAACAACATCAACAACAACAACAACAACAACAACAACAACAACAACAACAACATTTTCTCAGAAGAAATTTAAAAAGTTCAGGCAAATATTTTCAAAGAAAAGCAAATTTATTTCAAAAGCGTCATATTAATAGAAACATTTCCAAGGAGGATATCCGTAAGATTTAAATCTATCTACTTTAATGCAATCCTTGTTATACAATAGAAATATGGAAATAAGTTTCCAAGAATGTCAAGCCTTGAAATATTACAGTTTTGCTAATTTGCTCCTTAAGTTGTTATACAAACAATTTCTTTAATGTTTATAATTTCTAAAAAGTTTTTGTTAGCAATTTTTCTTTCGCTCTCAAGGACATATCGTTGCGGCGCTTAGGATTATTTTGTATTTTTCGCTCGCATTTTCGCACTCTCGCACTATGCAGCATGGCTCCGCTTGGTCAACGCGTTCCATTCTTTCTTTCATTTCGAGCCTTTTCACGCGTGGATTTCATTTGTCGGTCGCTGCGCTTCGACTCAGCTGGCGCGTTATTAATTTTAATGTTTGCATCAATAAAGTTTAAACTGCGTCGGGGCTCATGGTGCCTAATCCCCCTGCGTAGCGCAGCGCAGCGCATTCCAGTTTTTGTTTTCGGTTCTTGTTGGTTTGTTCGCTGCTGCTGACTATTTTTAACAGCGCCAACTTAAAAACTTTTACAACGCTTTTGCTTTGGTGCGTCGTGGTGCTGCGGCGGCGGCGACTCTCTGCCCAAATAAGCTTCAAAAAAATACGAAAAATCCTGGGACTAGACTAGAAAGAGAGAGAAAAAAATAAAAATTAATAACGTGATTTATGTGGCATACGCAAATGCGCATACTTGCAGCTAATGCCGCATCGCGACGCCGACGCCGACGAGAGTGAAAGTTGCCGCGTAAGCTAGTTCAAATGGCGAAAAGTCGTAAAACAAATAAAGCTGCTGTCAATTTAATAAATTACGACTGGGCGGGAAAAAATTCGAAAATAAATAAAAAATCTCTGATCTCACGATTTGTGCACTTGTAAATCTGTTGCAAATTTCAAGGTGATTTTGTAATAACGTTTTTCCTGTAAAAATTGCATATTTTATATTTCTTTGAAGCTTTAAATTATGGATCTGGTATGAAAATTATCATGTTAAATTAACATTATAGTAAAACCATTTCAGGTTAATATTTTTCAACGCTAATGAATGTGCTATAAATGACATACAGACACTTTTTGTCATGTTGACTTTCGCAAAATCTTTGACATGTTATCTTAGTTATCTTAAATTTTTTTAATTTAACCCGATATCATGTTAAATTAACACTATATCATTTTAAATTAACTTTTTTCTAGTGTTCACTTTTTTTTAAATGGCTTTCTTTAATATAACAATTCGTATTAAATTAACACTACATTATATTAAACTAACACATAATCATGTTAAATTAACACTGCATCATGTTAAACTAACACTGCATCAATTTAAAATTAACATAACAAATTCATGTTATTTTAACAGTGTTAAATGTAATGTTAAAATTCGAAGAATTGAAAATATTTCAGTAAAAATTCTCTGTGTAAAGTTAATATCAGATCTAAACTTTTTTATATGGAAAGTTTTCAATCGATGACGTGAATGTTAAACAATCTCTTTAATAGTTATAGTATAATAAATTAAAGTGACTTGCCCCAAAATTGCATCTTAAAAGCCTCAAATGAAAAGAACTGCCAAACAATGGCCAAAAGTTTCATTAGGAAGTACCTAAGTCGAATAAAATTTTGAAATTCCAATTAGGAGCACACATTTATTTTTATGCATAATAATAACACATACACACACAAACACACACACACACACAGATTCAAATAGCATTTTTTAGTATGCAATGCAAGTGAAGTGCTCAATTGAATTTCGATAGTTGAAAAACTGCTGCAATAAACGCTTAATTACGTTGCCACAAAATGCTGCTCGCAAATTATTCGCATTTGAAATTGTTTTTTCTACTTTCCTTCTTTTTTTTCTAGTTTGTTTGCGTGTGTGTATATGTGTGTGTGCGTTTTTTTTTTTGTTAACTTGCCACAGATATGTGTTCGAATGGCAAATGCTGTTCGCTATTATTGCCGGCAAACGTAAACGAGAGAGAGAGAGAGCGAGAAGGAGCAGGAGCAGGAGCGAGAGACTGAAATCGAATTTGAATGCTGCACGGCAGCTCAAAATAGTTGCAAGAAGAACTTTCTTTCTCGGAATGCCAACCAGCCAGCCAGCCAGCCAGGTTGACCAAGCCACATGCCGCATGCCACATGCGATTTGATTATCAAACAGTTTTTCTGTCTTCTTCTTATTTTTTTTGGTTGTATTTTGTTGTTGTTGTTTTTGTTGCTGCCTCCTTTTAGAAAATTTTCCTTTATGTTTCCTTAAGCAGCATTTTCTTTTATGCGCTTCCTTTAAGTTGCAACATCGGTTCGGCTTCCATACATATATACACATATATACAAACAGTCACACACTTATACACATGCAGCATTGCTCTACATTTGCGATAACTGAAATTTTATTTTATGTTCATACGTGGCGTGTGATGGTGTGGCAAGCGGAAGTTAATACACACATACATACAGACATACACACACACGGAGAGAGACGAATACACTTTTGCACATTCACACACATTCATCTGCATGCGATGGCACACTAAACTGAAAGAAGAAAAAAAAAACAAAAACAAAAACAAAAAAAAAAAGAAAACAGCAGAAAATGTGAAAAACGAAAACTCTGCGCAGCGGACAGGAAACCAGGTCAGCTGTGCTCAAATGAAGCATATGTTCTTTGGCAACTTTTTGATTATGTGAGCTTCAATAAAATAAAGAAGAATGGTTGGAATGAACAAAAAAAAAATAAAAACACAAAAAAACAAAAACTGAAAAAAAATCGCTAAATCAAACGGAATAGAAATGCAAACCGAATTGAATAAAAAGAAAGAGAAAGAGAATGAACGGCTTGTTTGGGCGTTCGTTCGTTCTATTTGCGAACTCGCTCGAAACTTAAATATCCTGCGTTCTACTTTTTGTGAGCTTGAGAAAAATTACAGATATTGAGCTGAAATTGTGTACAATGGTTGCTCTTCCAGCGTATACGAACTGATTAGAGCAAATTTGCCCATGATTACTATTATAAAAAGTACTTATTTTTATATTAATTATTATTATTTTTTTTTGCAAACATAATATCTTGAGAACATCAAAGATATTCAGCTGAAACTCTTTAGAAAAATTTGTCGTTATGCTTGAGAATAAAATGAGCTCCAATTATCATGTAACTTCAATTGGTGATTTTAGTATTCAAAAGATTTTAATTACAGTCGTGTCTGGATATAATGTCTGTATTATTGCAAGGCCTGTTTACAGTATCGAGGTTGTTCACTATATAAAGGTTAAAATTTTTGTTCAAAAACTCGTTTTATTTGCTCAAAATACATTTGGTGTATATAAATTCAAGAGATCTTTAAAATAAATTAGTAGTAAAACATAAATGTATGAAGATATTGAAAGAATTGGCGTATAGACGTTTGCTTCTCTTCTTGCGTTCACAAAGTGACTTTTGAACCACAATCGGTTTGCACTCAACAAAAAACATAACCTCTAAGGTCATAAAACAGCTGATTTTGTAATATTCAACAGCCACAATACAAATTAGAGGCATAACCTCTTTCATTTTTGATGCCTTCTTGTGTTTTTGTAGCTCTTTGCTTGAAATTGCTTTCAAAATTTTGTTCACTATTTAGAGGTTTTCGATTGTTCACTATTTAGAGTACTCAGTGTAAAAATTTGGGTGTTCACTATATCGAGGTGGCACTATATAGGGTGTTCACTAAATTCAGACACTACTGTAAATATTGGAATATTTAAAATTATGAACCTCTCTTATTTTTTATGATATTAACTAACGTGTTAAAAAAAAATGTTGGTTAGGTCTTTTGTGTTTTTTTTTGGCAACGATATATTTTTTTTAAATTGCACGATTTTATCATGTTAATTTAATTAGTTCATTTTTTTTTAATTTGATTACCATTTTCTTAGTTTTTTGAAAACCACAATTTTTTTTCTATATCCTAATTTTGGTTTCCGAACACAAGAAAGTTATATGTAAATAACATCTGAATGTACTCGTATTGTCTTTTACATACGAATTTCGAATATATCCCTCGTACTGTCGTTGTGCTGTCGGATATCGAAATCTAACTGGCACATTATTATGCAGTCGCACTGGTCACGAAGAGGCGCAGCGGCAGCAGCATTAAGATTGGCTACGGCAGCGAACGACCGAATGACGCGCTCACACAGCGGCGCGGTGCAACCCAAAGTTTTGAATAAATTACGTTCGCTGCTGCTGCCGCTACCATTGCTGCTGCTGCTGAATGCTGCTGCATGCTGCTGTTCATTTTGTGAATTTGCCTGCTCGAAGGATGTCTTTGACTGCCGCTGAGACCTGCTGCCGCTAGCTAGGTATTACTTCCGCTTCGCAGTGCAAATGCATTTCCTTAAAAAATTGTATTTCTTTCTTTCGTTTTCGTAGTTTTGTCGTAGTGGTTCGTTTCGTTACGTTTGTAATTTTCTTCCTTTACTGCTTCCTGTGTATGTGTGTGTCTGTGTATATTTGTGTGCGTCTGTGTGCTGCCGTCCGGAAGCCTCTCGGCATTGCCGTTGCTAATATGATTTTCTAGCTGCCGCTGCTGATTCCATTCATTTTTTGTTGTTGTTGTTGTTATGTTTTTGCGGCGTCTTCTACTTTTGAATAATTTTGCTCAAAGGTCGTTATGTGCTGTCGGCATGTAAATTTGATTTGCAAACTGCAATAATGTCCTGATGGCGGCTGGCTGACAGTGCGCCACAAATGATCGACCAGCGTAAAGGAGTAACTTTGCATCGTTTTTCCTCTTTTGTTTTGTTTGTTTTTTGTTTTATTATTATCCTGTCGTTCCTTGCTTGTCGTTCTCTCCGTTGCCGTTACAATGAATACGTTCATTTGTCGGTTTGTTTGAGGGTATTCTCCAGGTTAGTGTGCATCAGATTATAAGTTCAACAGAAGATGCTGCCGCATACGTTGGGCAGTCAATATGCTACTATTTTTTTTAAAATATTCAGTTTGGCTTCAATGTTTGCAATGAGTTCGGAATCTTGTCAATTAGGCCGATGTTGGTTAAGACTTTATTAGAGTTAGTTGGAATGCGTTAAAAACGAGAACTTTCCTATTATACAATTTGAGGTAATGAATATTCAATTTTAAATAATTATTTAATTTATTTCATTTCAATCTGGGAAGTGGATAGGATAACTTTCTTTCAGAACTCAGATAATTTCGCTGATATTATGCATATGATACAATCAACAACTTATTCTGCACGCTTGATAAGCACTTGGACAACTCAACCGTTCCGGTCTAATTCTAAGTTAAAAGTTTATTTACAAGTTGAAAGCGAACTAGTCCAGTTATTTGCAACATTTTCGCATTTCGCAAAATTTAAACATTAACAATTAAACAATGCAATTTAGTAGTTGGAAAAGTTTAAAGTAATATACGATATATTGTTGTGGTAGTCCCGACATGTTGCGGCTTTCAGCAGGAATTCACACAACTGCAGCGAGCGTGTGTGAAAGCACGACAAGCGGTATTTGCTTGCTTGCTTGCATGCAGCGCGATATGCAGTCGGGGCGACCACACAAAACCAACTAAAATACACAAAAGCAAACAAAAAAACACAAAATGAAATTTCGTTAAATTCGGACGACACCCAGAGGCGCCATTCTTGTGTGTGTGTGTGTGAGTGTTGCATGGTAGCGAAAGCAGCCAAAGCGGCAAATGATAATTCCAGTGAAACTCATTTCGTTTAATGGCGCTGCTTACCGCAGACAAAAGCAGCAAAACAAAACGCACACACATACATACATAAATACGCGCTGCTTTTTATTTATTTCTGTTTGTTTGTTTTTTTCATTGAAGATTGACAAACTTCTGTGTAGAACGAAGCGTATGACCTGACCATACGAACCGCAGGAAGTGACGCATAAACGCATGTCGTAAAACGCAGCAATTAAATTTGGCGCAACTGACGCAGTGAAAGGAAGGGCCAAACCCGGAGTCGTACAGTATGGTACATACCGTGGTGTGAATGCTGGGAAATCGAAAGTGCGGCGGTCGAAACTAAATTAACAAAGCCACGATAATAGTGCGCTCGAATACGCCGAAGAACCGCCAATGCTGTGCGTGTGTGTGTATGTGTGCAAGCGAAGTGTACTTGGCGCTGCGACGACACCGACAACGAGTACGAAAACGACATCGAAGGACTTACGACCGCAGCCAGCAGTCCAAAGGATGTGCCGGATTTGGCGGCGATGGTGGTGGCAATCACGTAGATTGAGTTGGGATTTGAATGGTTTTGGCAGTCCAGATTGTGTGTACATACGCATTTGTGGACAATGCGAACAACACAAACCTTCGTCTAGTATTTACTCTGCCGGCGTCCGTCCGTTCGTCCGTCCGTCCGTTGAGCAGCGGTACAATACAAAGAAAGTATTACGAATTTGGCGCTGAGCCGAAATAATCGCCACAGAAGAGCTAAAAACAAAGTGGAATGAAGTTGGCCGAGACATGCGGATAAAGTCGGATGATTGTGCCAGTTGGAGGTAGTTGTTGAGGTTGTGCGTCAGTGCTAGTGCCAGACTACAAGCCATGTGAATTTCGGAAATGCGAGGTGACTTTAATGTACTTGGAGGTTGGTAATTGGAAATTCTTGAATCGAATTTTTGAACATTCTAATGGACATGGAGAAAAATGATTTGGTCGTGCTCGAGCTTAATTAAGATGCTAGGAAAATTTTTGTGTTTACGCTCAACTACGAATCCTTTCCATATGAATCATGAAATGTTAATAACCAACAAAACTTTAAAATACAACTGCAATCGAATAAACCGCATAGGCTATGTTCGGTTGTCGTGGCCTTATCTAACGCTATCCCATCTTCCATCAGTTGGAGAACAACTTTGACTTCTACGTCGTTTGGTTTTCATCCGTTCCTAAGCAACCCAATTCGCTTATAAATCGATTTTACGACAATTACTGCAAACGAAATTTTATTACCAAATCCGACTGGACCGACAGACCGAAATGCAAAAGTCTCCATGCCGCACATAGTCCAGCATCTAGCATCTAGCAGCACTGCAACAAAATATCATCCAGCGATTACTTTTTCTTTGACTTTGCCTCTAGCAAACTAAGCATATTATTTCTTAATTTCAGAGTAGCGAGGACAACGGCAACAGAAACCGAAACAGAAACCATAACCGACGAAGCTTATCCAACGTTTTACAGCTGCATTTCTTGCGCTTGCATTCTGATCCAATTTTATTGCGCTACTCTTGTAACCGCAAAAGAACCAGCACCAACCTTCGCTTCGCTTGGAGTTGTTGAGCCCAATGACCCACTGCCACATTGCCATACCCATACACACACATACTCGTACATAGCCGTAAGAAGCAATTCAATTTTTGCGCCGGCATGAGTTGTTGTTGGAAGGGAATTTTGCTTTTGTTTGTTTGCTTGGAGTTGAAAGGTGGTTGTGCAATCGAAGCATACTTTTTGATTGCAAATTGTTGTGCCAGTTTCGCTGCAGAAAGCTAAGCTCGGCTAGGCTAAGCTACACGCTGTACGTCAATTGAAGTAAGCGGTCGCGCTGTCGGAAAGTCTCTTAATCCACATTTTCATCGGTTGCATTTTGTTGGGCACAGAGCATGGCGATATTTGTTGGGGGGCTCGTCAGCAATACTGACCACCGAGTAATTCAGTTAATTGGATTAATCTCAATTTTAAGTAATGCTGATATTTAAAAAATTTTTTTTATCAAAATCGATTTTGAAAGCTTTTGTTCATCGCTTTAGATAACCGGCAATGTACAATAGGATAAAACTGCAATTGTCATTTGTGACTGTTGCCCAGAAGTCTTGTCCTTTTGCTGACATGTTGCTGTTATTGCTTCTTCTCGAAGTTCGGCATCGGGAAAGTTTCGTTTGTCTTTTCGTTCGCTCGCTCGTTTGTGCAATTTGGTTTTTGTGTGATGAGTGACTACGAAGTGTATATCGGAAGGATTTCAGTTTCGATGTTGTTGATAGACATGCAACAAAAACAAGTACAAAAACAAGCAACCACATCAAGCAACCACAAAAGCAACAACAGACGGCAACTGCAATTGCACACCGCAGTTGCAGAATCTGAAAAATGAAAGCCGGATACGAGAAAAGGAAAATTTCGAGGAGCCGCCATGCAATTTTTGGTCTTGACATGACGAATGCCATAAAAGACGAAATAATGTTGAAGAGCTCCTCCGACTGAGTTTATGTCGCCGAAGTGGATAAAAATTCCGAGCCATGAAAGAACATGGAAAACACTTTTTTTTATGTTTTTTGTTTATTTTATTTTCGTTTCTTTTCATCTTTTATTTTGTTGTTCGTGTATTTGCGAGTTCCGAAGAAGATGGATTCCACTTGATTACAACGAAAGCACTTTATGTTGTCCGCCCGAATAACGGAATGAGTGGAAATAAAGTGGTTAGATAACAGCCACCATAATGCGGCAAATGATGCTTGCTGGCGGGTTGAGGGCTGACGGATCACAGGCATGGCTTAACTGTACATTTAATATTTAAAAATATTTTTATGCTTGGTTGATGTTTTTTTTTCGTATTTTTTTGACTACTTTTTTAAGTTGTTAATAAGAGTTGTTGTGAGTGTTGCCATTTGAAATTCAATTGGCATTTTTATTAAGGTCATATAAAATAGTTTAAAAAAATATTCTTTATTATTTGAATTAAAAGGTAAGTGTTTATTCAACCACTTACGAGTAAGTAGTAGAGTATGTAGCGCTCTTATCTTTTGGCCTAGAATTCAAATCTTAATTTTCATGATATTCTGACATACTTATTCTATATATACGAATAAATGTACACATATATATGAGTTATAAGTGTAATATGTTGTATTCAAATTTAGATTAAAAGACAAAATTATGAAGATACAAAGTAACATTTTATTCCAATGTCTTTAGTGTTCGTTTAGGTGCTGCCTGGGAGCCACAACTCAGGCTCAATTAGCACAATAGTGCCATTTTGGTCCACCACTTGTGAAACCCCTGAAAATCGGTGTATCCCTGATTTGTTTATAAACCTACTAATGTTATATATTTTAAATTCTGCAAGCTCGTTTAGACTTTCCATAGCGAATTTTTCGAATGTACTATGTCGTAAAGAACCCAGACACGGGCACTCAAATTCGATGGCCTTCGGCATCTTTCCTTCGGCCATTTTCTTGGCATGATCTGCCATCGGCCAATGACCGGTTATAGTATATGTAAGTAATCCTGTATATATCTGTTCTTGGCTTTCTTATCATTTCGTAGGTTCTTGACTTATTATATTTTGCCCAGATTTTCTTGGATACTTTGGTTTCAGCTTCTTGACGAAATTGCAAATAAAGCTTTCTTTTAATGGCGCTGAGAGGGCATCCAACGGTCACCCCCATGAATTTGTTAGTGTTTGTTTACTTATTATTACCGAGGCCTATTATTCAACACTAAGTTTTCGATTTTATTAGTCTTGTTAATTAGTCGCCATTCAAGGTAAGTACACTTAAATCAATATACGACTTTAGATAATGCATACCACTTGCCTCAGTCGAATTCGCTCTTGTGCTCCTACTCTCCCACAAATGCCATAGCCAGCAACAACAATTTATGCACATTCTTTGTTATCCATCATCCACTTGGGTACCTAATCTACCACATTTATCTATCAATAATCACAAACTATAAATCATTTTTCAATTTCTAACCACTAAATATTAAATAGCCATTGCAAAACCAAGTTATATATATTGTATATATACTTACATATAAAAATATTATATATAAAACAAAAGCCATGTTAAGTAGCCACAGTCCCGTTTGTACATTTCCTTGCTTGTTTTGAAAATATCCTGTTTCCGGGCACTACATATTGAAATATTCATTGACATGCACATACTCGTACATACATACATACATACACCAAACATAGATCGCTGAAAGCGGTGCGTTCATGTAATTGAAACTTAGCCCCCGACCTTTTGAACTTTCCCATTGCAATGCCAACAGCCATCAAGCTTCACATCTAAAGTAAATACTTTTAAGTTCTTGAATTGTTGTGTTTGGCTTTTGGGAGGTCGGAGGGGGAGGGGTTGGCGAAGCAGCAACTGGTCTCTTTAACAAACACAGTCGGCAGCAGAAATGACGTTGTACGTCGTAATTTTTTTCAACTCGAGCATGGCTTAAATGTCTGTGGTGGTATTGTGTCTGCAGGAGATGATTTTAAACTTTACTGCCAAGAAATTTAAATTTTAAAAAAGTTGTAATTATTACCATAATTAAATGGAATTTTACTATTCCATCGATTGTGTTCCTTAGTCTTTGGCATCGACTGAAATTGTTTGCAGACGATTGCTTTTGAGGTTGACTTCGTTTTCTATTGAACTGAAATTTGTTTACTCCATACCCAGCCCAACATTATCATAAAGAAACTCAACTGCAAAAGCGAAATGATGTTAAATTTTCCATTCGATTGTTAGTTTGCAATAGAGAAAATTCCATTTTCCTTGCGTGCTGCAATAGAAAATCAACGGACGACCATAAAAGGCGACTGCAACCTTAAGCAAGCTTTTTATAAATTTCCAATGGCAACCAACCGATGTAAAAATAGCTTTTCGCCATGGTAATGATTTAGTTTGTACTGGAAGCGGTAGTGGGGCTGCTGCTGCTGCTCGTGTTGTGCTGTTCACTTAACGAAAAGCCACAACAATGCGAAAAGTTAAAAATAAAAATTAAGAACAATAAAAATAGAGTTCAAAGTATAGATAAACAAGCTCTCGTCTAAATCTAGCCCGGCTAACATACATAATTTATAGTATATACTGGGGAAAAGTTTTGCTAGGCTGTGTATGGAAAAGTTTCTTTCTTGTTTTGCCCTTGGGTCAAGTTCTGGCTTGACTGATGTTGTTGGTTGTTGTTGTTGTTGCTGTTGTTCTCATGGTTTAAATTTCAAACAATATGCGTTGCAGGAGACGAATACACGCTCATACACACACGTGCATATACAAACTCTAACACATACATACGCATGCAACTCAAGTTGAAGGAATGCAAAAAGTTAAATTGTGCAAAAAAAACACAAAACAACAACAAAAAAATGGCCAATGCGGCTTCATGCCACAATGTTGCATCTAGTATGCTGTATGTAAATTTCTTTACCAAAGCTTGCCTAGAAATTATCGGTGACGGTAAACGCATGCTGCTGCTGCTGTTGCACAGTTGCTGTGTGCGAGTGTATGTTTGTGTGTGTATAGACGTGAACGTGTGCGTGGGCGTGGCTGCATTTGGGCGTTTTGGCATGCTCTGTATTGTGTCTTCAGTTAGCACTGGGTGTATAAATAATGGGCTTGACTCTCGGTTTCTTTTTATTTTTTGCTTTAGTTTTGGTTTTGTTCTTTTCGCTGTGCAAAAAAGAAGATTAATGCTCTATACCTCAACATATCCTTTTTGCATTAAGGTTGAGATATCCAGTTTCAAGATTTTATATTTTTTTCAAGCTTTTTGTTTTTGTTGTTTTTGGTAACATCTGTCCTCTGCGTTGAGATATTATTTTATGGCAACGGTGTTGCAACCTGAAACTTGCTGTAAAATGCATCTTAGTCAGACAAAAGTTTGTTACCTGCCTTGACAGTCAAATGCAATATTTATTTGGGCGTAATATGAGATTGGTTTTCGGTTTGACTACACTGTTAAAATTTGGGCAGGGAAAGACGTTTTTGTAATAAGCAAAAAAAGAAACAAAACACAAATAATATCGCATGCTTTGAAATAAATTTTTGAAGTTTTAGGAAGACATGTTTGAGTCATATGCAAAAATATTTAATTGATCTAACCATGCCCATTTTAGGTGGTGTTATCGACAGTGGCCACACGAACTCAGGTACCAAATTTAAGAATTTTTAGGAGCGATATAATCGAATATTTTCACTTAGTTTCATATATTTTTGGGAAGTTATAGATGAGCATGGAAGGTAACCATCTCCGGCGTGAGCAAAGCATACCCCCCAAAATGTCATCGCAATGAGATGAATGATTAAAGCGTGCATAGAGTACAAAACAAGAAAGAAAGAAAGATAAAAACAGAGATAGAAGGAAACATTCATTCTTATAAAAAGATATTTAAAAATGTTAACAAAAGATTTGAAAACCGTAAAAAATCGATTTTGTTTAAACATTTTGTAAATATGTTTTAAAATGTTAACAAAACGTTCCAAAGTGGTTTTCACTTTGTTATACAATGCATGATCAAAATTTGTTGGTTACTAACTGAATTCTAACTGAATATGTTTATATATTTAAACAATGTTTACAAAAAGTTTACAAATCGTTTAAAAAGGGTTTACAATGTTTATGAAAAAAAAAATTAAACAATACATGAACTAAATATGTTGCCTACTTATTTATTTGATTAAAATGCACTTTTAAATCGCTTAAAAATACATTCTAACATAGTTTTTAAAATACTTGCAAAACTCTCCAAAAATCGTTCTACAAAATTTACAAAATATTTTTTGCTTGCAGCATTGTCAAAACATTTAGAAAACACTTACAACATATTTAGCAAACTATTTTTTGTCTAAATATTGCAATTTTTTGTTGTGTCTTTTTTTTGAATATTGAATATTTGAATTGAAAAAATGTGATTTCAATTAAAATCCGTCCATCCATTTACTGCAGATTCGGTGTCAGTTCGATTATGGTTTTGTTTTTGTTTTCGTTTTGGTTTGTTTTTGTTGCTGCCAAATGCTTTGCGACAAATAGATGCAAAAATAAATCGCCTGCCAAAAACAATCAAAATCACACGCGACATTTTTACATTTTTATCGCAAAATGCAGATTTGTGTCACACACACACACACACACAGTCACACAAACTGATACGAGAATACGTGAACAAAATCAAACGCATTCACTCGGCTGACTGACGGACGAACAATATGAAAAAAATGAAAAAAACATTCGTCCACATACACACATATAAAAAGGTAAACAATTTGGTTAATAAAATTTGCCGCATAGTTGCGCGCTGCATGTTGCATGCTGCTTGCAGCATTTTTGCATTAGACAGAAAGCGAAAAAAAAGTTCCTGCTGATAACAATGAGATGCAATTTGGATAATTCACAGAATAAATACGAGTATATACAATATATATGTACAACTGGTTAACGTACTTACAACTTCGAATACAATCTCGATTAATTCGAATCTCGACTGCTTAATCTCAGCTGTTTAAATGCGATTGATTTACTTCAATCACGCGTGGCTGGAATGTTTTAACCTGAAATTACTTAAAATAAATTTACATACATACATACATACATACATACATACATACATACAGGTTCATTCGAGTTTAAATAAATGCAATTGGTGCTATGAAATAATGTGCAATGACGTCCGTCCGTCCGTCCGACGTCATTGCCGCAGACAGGAAACCGCAAAATTTTTCATACGAACGAACTTTGTTGTTTTCGTGTGCGTTGTTTTTTTCACCACTATATACTGCCAACAAGTGGTTCTCTGCATCCTGCAGGCAGTAATACGACGACAGTTGCGTATCCTTTAAACGTTTATAAAATAAAAATGTATGATATATGCTCGCAAATTGCATTATTGATGATGATGACTGCAGTTCAAGTGTGATTTAAATCAATTACCTTTGAAATGTAATCGTACAAATTGGTTTTTATTTATGGCAATAAACGTTAAGATACTTACTGCATGCAAATTAAATTTACTCTATGGACTTGTGATATTTCTAGAGTACTTGCACAACAACAACTCCAACAAAGTATGGCAATCATATGCTGCTACGTTGAAGTGCATTATTTTAGCAGCTCCAAAGATTGTACTCGTATAGTAAGTCTTCTCTTGGTCGAAAGTGTCTCAAATGGGCATTACATAAACATTGCCAAACGAATTGAGTTAACTGACGAATGTGCTCTTTGCAAGCGATACAAATACAAATTTATTTATTTTTCTAACCGTCCTTATGTTTCTCTTTAAATTAACCTACCCCTAGTATATAAGAGAGAGTTCTCTTAAATTTAACTTACGCATGGCATGATGTTGCGTCGCTATAACAAATGCCATGCATTTCAAACATGTTGATGAACTGCTTCGTGAGTTCCATTGGATGTGGCTATATCGAAAATTCTTAACCTAGTCACAAACATTTTCGAAATTCCAATTGAATACTCTCTCGCCTCGCATGTGAAAATTTCATGCTGCGAGCATGAAAAATATCTGAACCGGAAATTGGAAGCAACCACTTTCCAGCGTTGACAAACTCTACACTGGTGCGCAGAAGACCACAACGTACAGTACAGAATGGAAAATTGGAGTCCAGTAGCACGCTCTCTTTAGTAATTCATGGCGTAAGAGAGCTTCCCGCTGTGCTGGTTGAAATTTGTGCTTCTTTACTCCATCACTTCGGGCAGTATTTTCGGCATAGCTGTGCTGAGCAGACGTACCGCATCATATACCTGGTTTTATTTCATTTGAAATCTATTCAAACTTTCTCGTAGCGTTGGGCATGTGGTGCACATAGGTGCAAAACTCATCTCGTTATTGAAGTGGTGGAGGAAGTTCTTTTGTTCGCTAAATTTATGAAAGTTTATTTTGAAGACTTTGTCGTTCGTTCTTCTTTGGCGGTACGACTGACGACTGCCTTGGCCTAGTTTAATTTCTTAACCACAAAAACGAAAGTTTCTGAATTTGTTAGAGCAGCAAATATAAGGCAGAGATAAAATAAGTTTAGATTTTACTTTAAGTATTTCTTATCAGCGACTTAAAGATGTGTTCAAAATAAAGGTCATATCTCTTTTCGAGTGCTTTTGAAATTTTATTTTTGAAATGATAAGCATTTGGTTTTTTATTTTCAATAAACTAGTTTCATTTTATTTAAAAATAGTTTACAAAAATGTCTTAAGAAAAATATTAAATTGTTTAGTAGACAGCTTTTAGTTAACGTGTTCTCTAGTCTAGGTACGGGCTTAGTTATATACGCTTAGCTTGGATAACAACTTGACATTATTGTTAATGAAATCTAGCTGATAAATGCTTCTAAAGCGATGATGAACGACCATTTAAGTATCTTAAAAATCTGTGAAGTATTTTTTCAAATACAACAATTTTTGAATTGTAACTTTAACAAATTAATTTTCTTATTGGTGCTTAACTATAGTTAGAAAAATATTTGTAGATACTTATACAGTAAATCTGTTATCCTTATAAAATTCAAACTTTTTAACTTTAACTTGACTTAACGTTTAATGTTTTGAAATATTTCAATTTATTTGTTAAAGATTTAAAACAATTTGGTTCTTATTTGACAGATACATATGTAACATATATAAGTAATAATTAGCTTCTAATTGAAGAGAGTAGACATAATTTAACTGATTTAAAATATCGTTTAAAGGAATATTTTTATAAAAAATCATCGATATAATCATCATATCTCTGTCTTTAATATATTTTCCTTAAACATTGAGTATTCACATCTATTTGGAGTTAAGTATAACAAGACAAACTCTACACCTACATTATACTGAATAAGACAATGTGAGCTTAATTCAAATCTGAAGAAAATATGCGTGATAGGAAACGATTCCTGTCGACTCTGCCTAGAGGAACAGGAAATAGGAGAACATGTTATTTGCACATGTCCAGCGATGGCGAGACACAGCCTTAACTAGCGAGGGCCAAGGCAGTCGGATTTTTTTAATTCAGCTAGTTAAAATTAAGCCCAAAACAGTTAAGAGAAACGATAAATAGTCTAGATATGTATAAGTAGGTTAACAGAGCTGCACAATAGATCTTTTAAGTCGCAATGCTGCTATAACTATTTAATAATATTAATAATAAGGAGTATTTAAATTGTTTAAAGAAGTTTTGTCGAGCTTCTATTTTTTTTAGTAAATTGTCTAATATTAAATACAATCAATATGTCAGTTCAATGTATTATTAGACAAATCTATTAACCATTTAAGTAATACAGCCAATTAAGATAGTCAATAAAATTACGATGTATATATTTATTTGCTTTTTAACAATACACAGATAATTAGAGTTATCTATCGCTTAACTCATAGCGTTATGTAATCAAGTACAGGCAATTACAAGATCAGATAGTCGCCGTTTAATTACCATATAATCAGTTAAAAGACACGTGCGTAACTACAAATTAAACTGCACTCGGTATGGTAATTAAAAAATATTGTTACCGCATTAACAGGCATAAGTAACGAGAGAATGTAACAGGAGTAACAAGTTTGCTTTTGACTGATTTGAAGCACACATTACACTATCACTCCGAATGAATGTGCGACAGAATTACAAAAGCAATATTCTGGGAAATGTTATTTGTACCACTGAGATAACTCAACTTATAGTCATGCAATTCGCTTAATTATCTCTGGGATACATTTGTCATTGGAGTGTTGTCATGGTCATGGTCTGTCTACCGTTTGTGTGAATGACAAACGTAACTATCGGTTTAAAGGCTCTTGGCTTTTGGAAATATTATAAATGGCGTACACTAAATTTATGAACATAATTATAAACAATGACAGCTAAGTGAGGCGTCATAATTGTAACTGTCACTGTTATCATTGTTATCGGAGTTGATTGCAAGTTTGTTTGGCGTTGAACCTTTGCAATTCGAATCAGCAATACGATGACGACGAAGGAGGACAAAGAAAATGCCAGCGACCGTTAATTAGTTGATATGGAAGATGTTCAACTGACTAGTAAAGATATTAACCCAATTAGTAGATTGATTTTAAGTTAAAGCGGATGGAGGTTATAATCAGTCAATTAAATAACATGTACAAATTTCTTTATATTTGATTTACAAAAAAGTCAACGTCTCTTAATTTACTATATGGCCTAATGTACAAATTCAGTTTCAGTTTTCCTGATATCTCAGGAATACCTCGAAAGCAGTTTTCGCTCTTCGTTATTTTGTTGTTATTTTAATGAAATTAATTTTAAAAATACCTGCAACAGATTTCACTTTTTGCATGACTTTGTTAACATTTTTAACACCCACACACAAAACAAAAACAACACACTTTTTGTTGTTGTTGACTTTAATCTGCTTGCCCTAGGCCTTAACTCTTTTAGAGCAACACTAGCTTTACGGTTTTTCCCTTCTTCCGAGATTTGTCTGCAAAAAGAATGTTTCTATATTCCGCCATCATTATATTGTGCTGTCGCTGCCACACCCCCGCATTGTATGCGTTATCCAATGGTGACACCAATGGTGAGCACTCCTCATGTTGGCTATAACACGTTTTTTTCTTTTACCATCCATCGCAACGCGTTGTGTGATTTAGTATTTAAGTTTTGCACCATAGAGCAGCAGCGTGCAGGAGCGAGCAGCAGCAGCTTGCGAAGGATGCTTCTTTTGTTTTTAATTTATAAACAAATTTTTTCCCTTTTTTAAAACGACGGCGACTTGCATTGTTTTGGCTGGAACCCATTCGTCGGTGTGTGGCTGCTTGCTGCTCCGGCACAACAATGGCTGGCATCTCGGAAAATTGACTTTGCATTCTTCGCAATGTTTCTTTTGTTCTTATTTTTGTTTCATTCTTTTCTTTTTTTTCTTCTGATGAGCATTAAAGCCAGGCCATCGTCGTGTTGTGATGGTGTGCGTGTCTGTAGGGTGCAAGGAGGTTCGACTTTTATTTTGTTTAGTTATAAATGTATGTGATTCTTCGAGGAATATGCTGTGCTTTAATTGTATTTAAGTTGAGCTATGGCCAAAGGTTGACTTTTGTATTTTGCTCTTGCCTTAGCTGTTGTTGTTGTCATTGTTGTTGTGTTTGTTGTGTGTGGGTAGTCGAAACTTTGAAATGTCAAGTTTAATAAAAAGAAATATCCAAGCGTGCATATACTATAAATAAACATACAAATAGGAATAAGTTAAAGGAAGTTTTTTGCTTGGGAAGTGAGAATGTACACCAACTTTCTTCTGTTTGGACAGAGTTTGTGTGACTATTTCAAACTTTTTGTGTGTAAAAACGTAAGCTACTTTTTTGTACTACTCCCATGGGCTAGTATTCGGTCTAGCTCCAGAAAAGCTTAATCTTAATAAATGTTAAAATACACCAGGAGGGTTCGATTAACTGACTAATTTTCAATTGACTATGAACCAACCAACCAAACGTTTTTAGAGTTTTAGAGGTATTCAGGCAGAAAATTTGTAAACAGAATGTTTGGAGAATATTTTACTCTGCTGACTCATTGAGCATTGAGTTAATATAGCTGCACTGCAGAGTTCAATGAATATTTTTATAAAATAGTCCTGTAATTTTAAATATAATAATATCTGACTCGATATATAATACATACCTGTCAACCAGATCTGCTATAAACTTATAATTAAAATTTATCATATATAAATCTAGATAAAAAAAGATCAACTTAGTCAGATTTTAAAGCGAATTGACTAAATCGTATTCATATTCCAATTATCCAAATATTTATATATGACGAACAGATACTTCAAAAGTGCACAACCTAAAAAATGTTATTTTTCAAGAAATTGAAAAATGAATTCTATTGATCATTGGAAAATTTCAAAGGGACGTTTTCAATTTATGTCCTTAAACGTTCGACGACTGTTTACTACCTGAACTTTAACTTAAATTTACTCGAATATTTTTTCAGTTGTACCACTTTAATATCGATTTAAATAAATTATATTAATTTACATGCATAAGTTGATTGAATTTATAATTTTATATTAAAAGCAATTCCTTTGATTATTATTAAAATCAAGGACACGTCTTCACACCATATATACATACATACATATATACATACATACAAATGGCACAATACAAATTAATTAATTTACTAACTTGAAAGTCGTTTGGATCTGAAACGAAGAAGAAGCATGAGAATATGGAAATTTTCCAAATTAAAGTCTCAATATCGATTAGGCTGGCGCAAGACCAACGACAGCGGCAGCAAAATCAACAAAAGCAGAACACCAAATGGGCAATGGTCTATTTCCGACCGGTTCAGAAACATGACATGACCATGTCACAACAGCAGGCAACATTCAACGCCCGACAAGCCACCCCCCAGCGCTTGGTACAAACAGCACCGCCAGTGCACCCCGACCATCGACCAGTCACAGTCAGAAATATACCACAAGGTCAGCGGAAATGAAACGATGGATGACTACGACAACGACAACGAGTAAAACGGTCACGACGAGTAGGCTGAATAGACAAGTGACGTTTTAATGTAATAAGCGTGAGCTTTTACGTAAGATGAGTACTTAGGTGGGTCGATGGGAGGGTGGGTGGTTGAGTTGTTGGTGGTTGTTGTCCATTTAGGTTTTATCGCGCGTTCGCCGGCACTAGAGAAGGAATAGCCCTTAACGGCATTAGCAGCATCACGCATACCACCAAAATAAATACACAACCAAATGCACACACATACACACACACATACAGGCATGCAAATAAAGCGCAAAAGAGACTGCGAGAACAACCAACGACAACAGCAGCAGTAGCAGCAGCCGCCGTAGCAGCAACGATAAAAACGGAAACGGAAACGCTGTCAGCAGTGGAAGTACTAATAATATCAGCTACGGAAATACCAATGCCAACAGCAGCGTGGCGTGGCGTGTCATGTTGTGGTGTGTGGCGCAGATCGGCGTGGTACAATCGCCAACAACAACAACAACAAGAACAACAACAGCAGCAAAAACAATAGCAAGCGCAAGCGATGTGCTGTGTTCAATTGCCAGCAGCAGTTGGTAGAGCAAAGGTGGCAGTTGTTTGGTGTGACTCGACTTTGACGATATCTACAAAAACAAAACAAAACAAAACAAAACAAAACAAAACAAAACAAAACAAAACAAAACAAAACAACAACATAATTTGCACTCTTGTAATACATTTAAGGAAATCGCAATCTTTTACATTATTTTAGAGATAAAGCATTTAAATTGTATATCTAAGTTTTTGATATTTATCGATAGAACACGTATATATAAAACTTTATGATTTTATAAATATTAAAAAAACTTTTTAAACTATGTCCAGTTTTTATATATAAAAATATATAAAATATATGTATATATCCATCTTCAAATATCTCTCCTTGTACCGCCAATAAGTTCCCACACAAAATTTGTTAAATATTTCGCAGACAAATTTGAACATGTGAAAAAAATTTCCGCGACTGTCTGCGACAATCAGTCATGTTGCCAACATCACGAGCAGCAACAGCGACACCAATAAATCCAACGTGTATGCCTAGTAACGTGGCATTTCCATTCAGCCGAGCACCCTTCGCTTTGTATGTATGTATTTTTTTTCTTCGCTTTTGTAGCGCTTTGTGTGTATGTGACATGTTGAAAACGTTTAAGTGTATGTATTGTCACTGTGATGGCGATGGTGATGGCGCTGGTGACGGTGACAATGACGGTAATTGTTGCTGGTATCACACCTGTGACCGTTTTGTATTTTTTTTTGTATTATACATGTTTGTTGCCCCGTTGTCTCGTATCGTGTCAAAGAAAGCCAAAATAAAAGCCAAAACGTTTCGTTTGACAAATTTTGTGCGTCGGCCATTGCAATTATTTCGGCGCGACAAGCAGACGGACAGAGAGACAGGCAGACAAAAAGACAGAGAGACAGACATGCAGGCAGGCCGGCAGACGTTTGACTTGTTATTTGCCATTGTACGTCACATGTTGTGTAACTTGAAATTTAATAAAAATATGTTAATTCTCATTTGCGAAGTCCTATCAGTAGAGAGAGTTTTGAAAATTAATACAAGGATTAAAAGAAAGCCGAAAGGTAAGACGCTCAATTATGTTGCAGCTATAACCAATTTTAACGCAATATTTAAAAAAATTATAATGTTTGAAAAAATTAAAAAAATATACATATACACAGTCCTGTTTGGGTATAGTGAGCACCCGATATAGTGAACACCCAAATTTTTACATGGAGTACTCTATATAGTGAACAATCGAAATTTGTTTCACTATTTGGAGGTTAGTGAATAAAATAAAAAAAAGTCTACTGATGATGCTGGTAAAGCTGTCCAAAATTAAATTTCTAAACGCGAGAACAACAACTGTTCACCTTGAAAATGTGAACAACCCAGATATAGTGAACAGTCCTTGCATTAATTAGTTCCCTATATCCAGACACGACTGTATACTGTAAAGCAAATTTATTTGGAAAAGGGTACACTGAGCCTATACTAAAAACCACACATGACACCAAATAATTTGTCTAGGTATACGTTATTTCATAATAATGAAAGCTTTGAATAGATTTGTCTTTGGAAGCTTTAACTCATTGATATTGATTTTAGACATACAAATTTGGTATCATTTGAAATGAGAATTTATAATCTGCATTAGAAAAAGAAAATTAAATTACAGTGGACCCTTTAAAATGACACTTCATCTATTCATTTCATTGAGATCTTTAAGATGACCAAAAAGCTGGAATTGCTCGGTTGTTGTGAAAGTGAAATATATTAAGTTATTTTTTGTATATTTTAAAAAATAAAACTTTCGGCATAGAAGAAACGATTTTTCTTTCATATTTTTTTTTCTGAAAACAGAATATTTTGAATTTGTATTTTCTAGGTAAGAATAAAAGTCATTTTAGGTTGTAATATTTTTTTATATAATTTTTCTGGTAGAAGTTTTATTAGAGCTTTAGATAATATAACAAAAATTATTACTTTTGTTAATTTTAAAGCAACAACAATTCAAAAAAATCCTCATCAGCGACCAAAGTTGCAAGTTTTCAGTCGAAATTTTTTGGATTTAATTTGGATTTAAAATTTTTCCGGAAAAAATAAAATTTTTTTTGGAAACTCAAGAGATTATATACAAACTTTCTTTTATTTATTATGTAAAGTATATACGAGTTTATCCTCATCATAATCTACAATCAATTAATTTACTACTTAAGTTATAATAAAGAATTATCTGTTTAAATAAATGGCTTAATTCAAGTAAATTTGCGAACAATACAAAAAAGTTTAAGCTATTAAATTAAACTTGCTAATCGCGCTTGACCTGATGAGGTACATACTCGTAAGTGTATGAAGCTTACCATTGATATAATATATTAAGGTAAAAGGTAGAAATGAGTCCCTTTTGTCGTAAACATTTTAAAGTTTGAGATTTATGCCACAACTTGTACTTAACATTTTGCAACACATTCCGGTTGTAATTTTACCCTCTTTTCGCAGAAACCACATCCGGCTGCAATGTGAGCCAAATACCGCACAACATTCTGCCGGCGCACACATTAATAATTCTAATAGGTTAATGAGTAAACATTCTAGCACAAATATACAATTAGCATAGCATACCTGTTTGGTCGCAACTCCCACAGCATAATAATAATTCAATCGATATAACCACTCGACAAGTTGGATGTAAATATGTGTGTGTGTGTGTGTGAAATATCAGTCAACCACCACCACCACATTGAACCAGCCACCCCTCGCCCGCATGCTATCACAATTTTTTAAATAGAAGAGTACCGTGTTAACAAGATAATTATTGCTCACTGGTCGACTGGGTTGTTGTTGCTTTCGCTTTCGCTTTGGCTTTCGCTTTGGTTTCGGCTGATTTTGCCTTTAGCTGTCGACAACATGTTATACGCATTTACTACCACTACTTCATGTCCATCGCGTCGTCGTCGTCCTTTCGAGCGACGCATAAAGGTTATGTGGGTCGTTGTTCTCTCTGTCGAGGGCGATGTTGTTGTTATTTTACAAATATGTGCGCATATAATATATGTAGAGAAGAACACAACAACTGCCACACACTAAACGATTTATTGGGTTCATGTGGAAATACCTTGAAAACACAAACACAGACACACAAATACAAATACAAACACCCGCATAGACAAAATGGTAACAAAATCCAAGTTATTTGAATTTATTAATTAATAATAATATGCACTTGTCCCATGGGAGCGAACTGCTGGCAATGACCTTGTTTTAGGGTGGCAAAAAATTTAACAATGTACAGTGGAAAAAATTTCAGCTTAACAGTGAATTAAAATAGTTTTATTCAAAATTTTTTGTATTCGTTTTTTTTATATCTGACTGTGTTTATAATCCAGTTTGTTGAGTTGTTCGCTGAGTGTTCAAATACGGTTTAAAATGTTATTTTCAAATAGAATGTATCAGTTATTTATACATTATAACTAATTTGTTGATTGCTGCAGGGGAATACCCCTTTAAAATCGTCGCGTGATGGTGCATGAATATCTCGAGCAGGTGTCTTTCGATGTGAACCCATTCGGGTGGTGTATTTTAAAGAAGAATTGGTTATCTCCTCTTTTCCTGTCGATATCTTAAGTTCTTGCCGCATACACTCTTTGCTGATATAGTAAGGAGCACCTGCTATGATTCTCAATACTGTGGATAGAAACCTTTTGATAAGTTCGATGTTTGATTTTGCCGCTGAGCTCCATAGTTGGATACCATAGGTCCATAATGATTTGAGTATAGTATTCTTAAGTAGCTTTTTTGTGTTCATTTTACCGAATAAATGAAAAAATACATTTTTTTTAAATAAAACGATTTTATTAATTTTTATAGAAACATTTACGAAGTCTTGAGTTAACTGACATTAGATTATAATAAAGACAGAACAATAACCTTTCATTTAAAACATACTTTAATCAGATTTATACAAAATTAAGTGTAAACTGAAACTATTTTTCATTTACCTTAGATACTTATTTACTTTTTTCATCATAATTTTTCCGGGTGTATCGAATATTTTACGTATATAGTTTTTACAAAGGTGAACAATTTTAGTTTAAAAATTAAAAATTAAAGGCCTTATGAGAATTGACCACAGGAACTAAAATTAATTCGAGTCGTGGGGCTTAATAATTATAAAAAAATGAAAACAACAACAACGAAGAATAATAGTTTAAGAGCCAACAAGTTTTCACATAACGGAAATTTACTAAGTAAATCGCAGAGTTTAATTACACACCGTTTCTCAAATATAAGACCACTTTTTTAACTGACTATCAACTTGGTTGAAGACCAACACGATTTGATAATTACTGTCAGCACTATTAGCAAATGTTAGTTTCGTTCTTTTTTTTATCTTAAATCGCAATACTTTTTAATCTAATACTCTTACCGCCAAAGTGCCGAACTTTGTATTAGGAATCTTTCATTATAGCCACATAAACGAGAACCGAAAATAGAAAACTTTCGCGACCGCACTACTTAAGCAGCGGTTACAAACGCCACCGGCGGCCGGCAGTCAATCATCGTATTTATTAGAAAACTTTTAAAACTGAGATTATAGCACTTTGTCAATCTTTTCGTTTTAGGCCAACATAAGCGCACAACAACAACAACAACAACAAAAAAACGAAAAGAAAAACAAACAAACAAACAAAAATAATAATAATATGGTAAATAATAGCAGCGGCAGCTTTCGACCTACTTAAGACGCATTTCACGCAAACGCCAACCAAAAAAAAAAAAACCGCGCAAACTTTAACGGATTTTCGCCGCTGTGAGCAGCGCGGAAAAATCATCATTATCAGCGAAGCGCAGCAAAGTTTCAGCTATATCACAAGCCAGCGAAATGAAAATACAAAATACAAAAAAAAAAAAGTTAAATAAGCAAAAGTAAATAAAATACGAGCTTTGGTAAAAGATTACAAACAAAATATAGTCGAAAAAAATTTCCGCAGTTTTGTTTTTGTGGTCAGTTCAAGTGGTTATTTGAGTATTTCTGTCTATTTATCGATTTTCAATAATTCGTTTTTTTGACCACACGCTTTTGTTGTTAAGTAATAGTATCTATATACTTGTATATATATAAATGAATGTATCTTTCTATCTCTCTTTGTACCATAACCGCGTCTAAACCATTCTTCGATTGTGATGTAATTTAGGGGAGTTGCTGCGCTCACGCCAAGGATGGTTTGGGAAAAATTTGCCACGCCCATCTATTACGCCCACAATTTGCAAAACTAAGTAAATACATTCGATTAATTCGCTTATAAATGAAATTCGATTTCTGAGTTTGTATAGGCACTGTCGACAACTTCCCCAAAAATGGGCGTGGTTGAATCAATTTAACGCCCACTTTTAAAAAAGGTTTGATCAATTTTACGCCTACCACCATTGCTCAGGCACCTGATGCGCTATATAGGACAACAATTTGAAATTTTGTTTCTGATTTTCTATGGTTACTGTCGATACTTTCAAAAAAAATGGGCGTGGCGGGAAGTTCTACTAACATGTTTTTTAGTTTTAAGTGGCATTGCAACGTATGCCGGGCATTCCTTAGTATTTAATATGCTAAACGTTCCTTCATACATAGTTTAAAAGCATTTGATATGAGTTGTGTACATGTTCAATTTTGGGCTTAAGCTACGTATGAGTAACTTTTAATTAATAATTCGAGTAAAAGTCAAAAATTAAATTATTTTATAACAGGTACTGTAAAAGTTTTATATTGAACCAATTCTAACATGTTCAACTTTGTAGAAACTTTTACTTTACTCGCACTTTGAATGCGGTCTACGTTGCGTATGAGTAATTTATTTCCTGCATAAGACATTTTCAAAATAATTTATTTACTATAATACAAGTATATATAAAAATATATAAAGTTAATTAAGCGTAAACATCGAAAGCTTATTTCATAAGTTAAACTGCAAATATTTACTTAATATTTCGGCAACAGTTTTTAAAAGTAATTAAGAGTTTTAATGTTTCCAACTTGCAACATTCGAGTGAATATTTTGAAATTTAACATCGTTAACATATGCACATGTATGTATGTAGGTATATGTGTGGCTATCAGTCTACTAACACACACACACACATGTGCATTCTAAAATTCTAAACAATCTTGAAATACTTTGCATACAAATGCAATGACCACAAATACAACCATAATTGAATTAAAAGTTTTACATGCTCAAAGATTGGCAAAAAGCTGCAACCAGCAGCTAAAAGAACAATATACGCCCGCCCACCCTTGCTGTAAATTTAAATTTAATCTAAGTCGTCGAAATGTATTTGTATAAGTACAGGGTGGGAAATATTATACTAAAGTGATTGCATGCATAGAATTATCTTTTGTTTATCAACAGAGAAAATCATTTTTTTTACACTTTCAAGATTTATATTAAAACTCGAAATTTGCAAGAAGGGATATTAAAAAAATTGAAATTATATTTTTAATAATTCTTTTATATACAAAAATTTGTATTGTTTAGTTCTTTCTATTTTCTATTTGATATTTGAAAGACAAAGCGAAATCAACCGCTCTAATGTACAATTCCGAAAAATGAATAGTGCGATTGGGTTGATAAACGGCAGCAACAGGACACTCACTGGTCGCCTTCATTAACCCATTTGCTGAGAAAATATACAAAAAGCGGCAACTACAAAAACTACAACAAAATCCTTCGAATCTAACTAAATCTACAAACAAACTTGGAAAATCCGTTTATAAGTTTCTCCCTTCCGAACTTCTCCAATGTTCAAATTGTCTTGTCGATTATTTCAAGTTTGTCTGTCTGTGTGTTATATATATTATTTTAGGTTGTCGGAGACAAAACTAAACGATTACCAACATAGAAGTCAACTTGAATAAATATTTAAATCAAGACTTTGAAATTGAAAACGACTAACCAGCAGACGTATTCAAAAGAATATTCTCTTGAAAAATCGAATATGTTGATATTCAAGCTTTTGGTTATATATAACTTTTCAATTTAAAATAATTATAAAATGTCGAATATTAAATCTTGGATTGGACTAGATTTCTCAAAATCCTTTTACATATCTTACAAATATATCTGAAATTGTTATGTTGCGATTTTCGTACTCTTATTTGTATAGTTTATCTTTCAGATATGCACTTTTACATATAAAATGCTTTAATTTCCGCTCTCGACCATTTCGTATTTCGTATTTTATTATAACGTTCAACTAAAGTTAGCTAAGAACGGTTTGCGATACTCATAGAAAGCAACTACAACAACAACAACAATAACAACAAAACATATTCAACAACAACAACATGCTGTGTTTCCGCTTCCTCTTTGTATTTATGGAAAACGTTTAAGCTCGAGCTCTGTTCCGTTTTTAACAATGTTGTATACGAGTATCTTTGTGTGTGTGTGTGTGATAAAGTTTTTTTTTGTGTGTATTTGGAATGCGTTTGTTTGCAAGTAGTTTCAGCAACGTTTTGCAAGTGTGACCAGCTACCACACACACACACATATACCTCTTTTTATTAACACACTCACATCAGCACTTGAACATAGAATATGAAAAAAAAAAACTGATTTCGTTAGATCAACGCGCAACGCAGAAGAAGAAGAAGCTCACTGGCTCGACATTCCGTTTAATGAGTCATGAAATTGGTGTCGGGTTTGTTTTCAAGTGGCGAATTTTAGAAAGTGCCATACTCATTCTCTTACACACACACATATAGACTCTTATACAGCGACAGATATCTACTTTCATATGTGCGCATAAGTTGCTGCGACACACATATGCGATGAGTTTTTAAATGGGCGAAAATTGAAACTAGGGCTGATAGCTTAACGTAATCGAAACGTCTGTTGATAAGGATTTTCCAGTATTTTGACAATGATTATTGTAAATTTACTTGTCGAACAAAAGCTTAATATGTCCACTTCATTTATTTAGAATTTTTATTAAAAAAAAGTTATATATCGCTTGAACTGACAGGAACGCGTTGTAGAGACGTTTAATAGAAAAATCATTTATCTGAAATCTAATATATTATAAATTGTTTTGAAATAGGTTTTCTAAAACTAGAATAATAGAAGACAAAATTATTCAGTTTAATATTAACTTTTTAATTTTCTTTCTTAAGTAATTTTAATTTTTCTCTATAATTCTCAGTGTTGTTGAATATTAAGAAACTTATATAACCCATAAAAAATATAAAGCTGTATGAAATCAGAATATTACGAGACATTAGCGTGTCTCGAAACAGCTGTCTGGTCTTTGCACTGAATACACGTTATTATTTTTGTTACTAAACTTATATTAAATTAAACTATTATTAAATTTGGATTATAAAAATTATCATGGTCAAAATAAACTACTCAATTATGGAGAAGTCGTTTCTTTTTAATTCCAAAAATTGTTAAGCAGCAAAAAATGTTATTTACATTGGCAAGATACAAAACTGTTTAAAGGGTATACTTATAAAAATACTTGAAGTTCTCAATGGTTAATTAAAAGATATATATACACTTTTAATGATACCAATTTATGCGTTTATAAAATAAGTTAACATGCGAAGCATTAACACTTAGAGAAAAGTTCGTCTATATTCAAGAAAAATTTACTTAAGTCACATCAATTCGTTGATAGAGTCGTGCTATCGCAAAATTGTTGAATTAATACCGAAGTTCTTAATTTATGAACTTCTTCCCGAGACAAAAATTTGAACAGTTTTGTAGCAGATTATCGACATTCAACAAGGCACTTAACAAGCAGTTTATATATTGTAGAATATTTTAGGAAGTGTTCAGACAAAAAAAGTCTGTATATTGGACAAAAGCTGCCAGTTGAAATTAACAAAAATCTACAATTAAGCGGTATTGTGGAAGTTTTCTCACATTTTATTGGCATGAATAATTTTAAAATGAAATTCAAAACGATTTTTAAGTATATAAATTTTAGGTATATAAGTTTTAAGATCTAATATTCTTATTTTGAGATGGAAACAGTTGCAATTTAAAATTTAATATAATATTTTGAAGATGTTCGAATCTTGAAATGAGATTGAAAAATCTTATTTTATGCAACTAAATTCCTAAATTAAGAAATTTCTTAACTCTAGATTTTCCGCTTATTTTAAGATTTTTTCGTGCGATTCAAGATTAAAAAATTTTAAATAAAAGCTGCACAATTAAAATTTGAGTTAGAACGAAATATTTTAAATTCAAGTTCTTAGTGAAGGCTTTCGTTTTTATTACTGCTTGTCAATTTTTTTTTAAGAAGAGTATTTAAAGAAAATTATGCATATTAGAAAAGTCGATTATATACTGAACTTTGGTCATCCCTCGTTGAAACGCTTCGTATGGGAGCTTAGCGCGAAAATGCCATCCTTGAGTGACTGATTTTCGGTTGGTTCATTCAATTCTAGTTTCATTACACTGCCAAAGCGAATTCTTCCAATTGCTTCAAGTGAATGAATGGTTCGACTTGATTGGGTTTAGATTTCTATAAACATTGTGAACCGGAAATTAAACGGAGCACAGCAAAAGTAAATGGTAAATGAAATTTGCGAATTACGTTTGGGATTTGCTGTAATTGAACTCATTTGTTATTTGAATTATGCGCAGTCGATCATATCGAAAAAAGAAAATACAACGAGGGAAGATATTTCGTCGACAGCTGAAGTACGCAATGTTATGAGATACAATAAATTCGAAGAAGCTCAAGCAGTTGAAAATATTGTATAAAAAAAATGGCAGTACTTTCTCTGTGATAAAAATGGTTTATGTACTTTCTTTTAAGTATTCAAGAAATCAATAACACATTTTTTGGAAAAGTCAATACAGAGTAGAAATATTTATCTTAATAAAATCGCTTTGCTGCCAAAATCTCTTTTAGGTCTTAAAGTGAATATGAAATTTCTCAAACAGAATATCTTAGCAAATAATTTAAAGTTTCGCAAAAGAGAAAAAACAACAACAAAAAAACATTACACGCTTCTGTACGCTGCACGCTCTGACACTAATCGCTAATTTGTTTGGCTAATTTTCGAACATGATGAGTTTTATGCTTTACGTTCAACTTATAAACTCTTTTGGCGCTTTGAATTTTTTATAAACTTTTCCGAACAATTCACCAAATCCACTTTAGAGACACACGCACACACACACATAAACACACGCATACACAAGCGCAGCGTAACAAAATAGAAAATCCTTTTCCACAATGCAAACGCAAAAAGTGAAAGTTCACTTGCGATAAACAGTTTTCTACCAAAAAAAAAGAAAAAGAAAAAACCAACAACAACAACAAAAACAAGATGATAAAAAAGCTGTGGTACCCGCAGCATTTAGCCAAAGTGTGCGATTGGCTTAAATTGATAATGAAAATTTAATTATTTTTAAATAACCGCGTAAATGAAAACGTCGCATCCGCCAGTATTAGTGCCATCATCGCACAGTACTTTGATATTTTGAAAATTATGGACAAAAGTGATCACATAAGATTGACCAATGTGTTAGGGCCAAGGTTTTTGATATTTGTATTGTTTTGTTTTACCACTTATTTGTATATCTGACACCAACTGATAAATTTATATTTGATTGAAAAGTATTCATTAAAATTAAATTTCTGTGAAGGGGTCTAGGTTAGGTTAGGTTAGGTTGTAATGGCTGTCTCTTGAATATATACCCACTTAGGCTAGGAGCCCTTTGTGCTGCCATGCGGTAAATGAGTTATACCACTAACTTAATCATCCTGTTCTCTTTATGATATGTAGAATATTATTTATGTTCGATTTCGATATTTTGACTAGGCCTACGAAGAAATGCTTCCCCACATGTATATGAAAAGGTCTAGGAGGGCTCAGAAATTTATTTTAATGTATTCAGTAGAACTTGATAAGAAATAATTTTATTAATAAAACTGAACTTGTGTCATGCCCAGTCGTAACACAATTTTGTAATTCCTTTAATGATTTTCATTCAGTGTCCAGCTATTTAAATATACGCCATCCAAATTTTGTTTAAATAAACAAAAATTAAACCTAATTTCAGATATGAGTCTATGGTTTTATATTTTATAGATCTACTGTACCCTGGGAATGCCTGCTATGAAAGTTATAAGAGTAGGAGAAAGGAGGGATAATTAAACCCTTTATGAATTTGCATATACTTGTATTGTATGTGACGGAAAAATATTAGGATGTCTCCACAAATGATTTGTGTGGCTATAGGACGAGTTATCCCTAAATATTCTATGTTCTGTTAAGCACCATTTATGAATGTCCCAGAGATGGTTTTCAGTCCAAGTTAGACGAGAGAATGCATCAGGCCAGGCAACAAACTAAATTCCCTTAAAAAGAAGAAGACCAGTTTTATACACCCAACATTAAGAAAGTGCTTGAAATAATGCAGATGAGAGGAAATAGAATTTGATATCCCATCTATTTGACATCACAAGCTAGTTGAACCTGGTACAGAAGCTCTAAAGAGACTTGTGCTCTCCCTGCCCATATAAGCAAATAAAATTATGCTACATAAAGTCTTCCACTTCTATATTTAAATGGTTGTGATGTTGGTAATTACTTAAAGGACATTGCTGCACTACCTCTAGTTCATCTCTGGAACTAACAACATCCCATGAAATGCCAGTAAAAACTTTAAATTTTTTATTAGAGATATAAGAATGTTTAATTTTGAATACCACTTCTCGAGTTATCCTAACCTAAAAAATAATTTAACTAAAATTAAAGTTATATCTTGAATTTTCTTTCCAGTGGGAGTTCGTGGAATACGTGGAAAATTGTTTTCTTTGCACTTTTTCGTAAGCTAGAAAATACTGTCGCTCTGTAAACAAAAAAATAAACACCAAAAACTTTCACCGCATCCGGCATAAAGACAGACACACAAACATAAAGACAGACAGACAGACATATTCCGCCTTGTCGCTAAACTTTCTAACAGAAACGTGCGCGATACAAAATTTTTCGCAGCTCTAAATTGACTCTAAACTAAATCTCAACCGAGTCTAAACGGGAATGGATGAATGCGTCGCGCTGTGCTGCGCTGTGCTGCGCTGTTTTACGTTTTACGTTTTTCAAAATTAACGAATTTTCCGTTTTTGGTATGAATTTTGATTTTTTTTTCTATATTGCAACCGCGACGCTTAAAAATTTGTCGCTCGCTGTTACTGGTTTTTTGTTGTTGTTGTTGTATTTGTATTTGGTGTGTTTTTGCGCCTAGATGAGTTTCCGAGTTTCACTCACTTGCTCACGTATCTGTGGCAGATACGAAACATAAATACGGGCGGCTCTCGACTCGGTTCGTCGGTGTTGGCTTAGTTGGGTTTGGTTGGGTTTGGTTTGGCTGTTGGCTTGACGCTGTTTAGACTTTTAAAATATTTGCAGTTGTGTGTATGTGTATGTGTGTGTAGCTATTTCAGCACTGCTGCGTTATTTTTTTTTTTCGCTTTTTTTTGGGGGAATTGTTCTAATTTTTGTTGCGGGTTTTCACACAAATCCAACAGCAGCGGCAGTAGCAAGTTTCACGCTTGCGGATTATAAGCGGCAAGTGTGTTCGTTCGCTTTTGTTTAAATACGACGTTGAGTAGGATTGTTGGTTTTGAAAACTTTTTCGGTTTTTTGTTGTTGTTATTGTTGTTGTTGTTGCTTTTGTTTTAAGCTATTTATGAAAGGGATAAAAAAGTTTTAATAACATTAACTTGATGGCAGGGGAGGGTTGATATGGTTGAGACGTGGTCTAGGTAGGCAGGCAGTTGTCTAAAAATTTTTACTGCGACTCTGGCAAAGCACAGTAAACCATTCCGACACTGAAAAGAAAGTTAAGCGGAAATTTTCCATTTTTGTAGCTAAAATTAAGACTCGACTTTGATTACATTTTGTTGATCTTTTGGAGGATTTTGAATGTTGTTATATAGCATTTTAAAATTTACTATATACGATATTTTTTCTCAAAGTATTTTCTGGCTGGATTAAAGTTTCTCAAAATTTTTCTCAGTGTGTCGACTGAATTTGAGCAAATGTTGACGTCCTACCTTAAAGAATTTCTCAGTAATTTTGGGTCGCCCACCTTAATATGACATCGCTCAACCAACGACGAAGATGATGATGATGGCGGTAATGATGTCAATGATGATGATTGTCATGCTGATGATGATGATTACGATGGTTATGATGATGTTGGCAATGATGGTGGTGGTGGTTGCGCAAGAGTGTATCCGCATTTAATTAGGCTACACGCAGGATTACACAATTTGCGGTTGTTGCACACGCAGATAATCCTTTTATTGCACATGAGATTGTCTATTTCAGCGGCAGCATCAGGTAGGTACACTTACAGTGTTGGGCGAAAGTGTAACAATTAAGTTTTTAATTATCATGTTGAATCAGGGCAAAACTTATCCATGGTGCTGAAAGACCTTTCCGAAGTTAGTACATTAATTTTCTAAATGAAAAAATTGAATATATCTCGCTGAAAGTTTTGTATATTACTCGCTTTAATGATTAGATTTTAAAGGCAATAACGCTAGAAATATTATAAAACGAATTTCTTGTTAACTTAACATCTTGAACACTATTGGAGATATTTTGTAAAATGGCTATTGGATATATTGGCTTTAAAGTTATTTGTTTTCTTTATGTTGAACTGATTTGACTTTGGATGTGATCGGACTATTACAAATATATATAAAAATGGCGACACGTATCACGATGATTAGTGTGTTGTCCTACGGTGCATAATGTCCCAAGTTCGATACTCAGGTTTCGCGAAAAATATGTTAGATGTAATTATTTTTGGTATGAAGATACATTTTTCTGTGAGGCCGTCGCTTTCTCAGATATATAAAGAATAGTTTGGCATACACTCCTCTCGAGTGCTAAGGCAAAATATTAATCTAAAATTTTTTATTTAAAAATACTAAAGAATGAACAAATTTGTTTATATTTATGTGTAGAAAAGTTAGTAAACAAAAGCAAATACTTTTAAAATTATGATGCATTTATAATTTTTAGTAAATTTTTAAACTAATTTGTATGAATCTTATTGACACATTTAAAATGGTCAAAACGACACATTTTTAGAGATAAAAACTCAATAAATAAAATTAGATATGGTTGAAATTTTCGCTCTCAATGGAAACATTACAAATAAAATCCGTCAAATCAAAATAGATATATGAACAAATCTTAAAGTTTTATATTTTATTAAACCGAAAACTATATTACAAAGTCCCTAAATTAATTATTTATATTTACAAAAAATTATTTACATATTTTAATTTTAAAGTTTCTTATGTTTCGCCCATCACTGTTTGTTGTTAAAGATGTCCACTTTCCCTTATTTGCGCCGGAGTCCGGACAAGGTTATTCTGGTTATTTACTTTCGTTATTTGCTGTTCTTGCTGGTCCTGTATCTTTTGTTGTTCTTGTCGTTGTTATTATTATTATTATTGTTATTATTGTTGCAATGTAAGCCGTCATTTTCATTGCTGCTGACGCTGCCGTTGTTGTGGTTATCCTTCCGCACGAATTGTCAGCGCAAATATATCCGGTTTGGGTCATCGTGATAACTTTCGGATCACAGTGCAACTCGCTCGCTCGCTTGCCTGCTTGCTTTCAGCTTTCAGTTTATAACAAATTCTTTTTTATTTCATTGTTGAATGTATTTTTCTTTTAAAACTGTTTTATTTATTTATTTATTTTTGGTATTTTTTAGCTGCAACATTTATAGCCGCAATTGGAAGTGCTGTTGCTGTTGCTGCTGCTGCTTTTGCTGAGCAGCATAAAAATGTCCTGCCAAAAAGTGTTCGGTACAAGAATTAAATTTATGAACTCGTTTCACTTTTGCGCACTAAACCAAACAAACGCTCATAAATCAGAACTTTTGTTTAGCACAGCAGCTCCTGTAAATAGTACACGCTCATGCTAACGCTGCGCTGCGCTGTACTGGTGGTAGTGTCTCGACAATTTGGCAAAGCAGCTCAAGTCGACTTACGATTGGACTTCAATTATGGTATTTTAAATGACATTAATAAAGGTCTAAAGAAAAGTAGTAATATAATAAAATTTTATGAAATGAACGATTTTTTAAAACTATATACGAGGGTGGTCCGATAAGTACTTAGCCTAGTCGCCTGATGGAGGCCTACTTTGCAGACCTCGTATTTTTCAGATGGGTTAAAAAGTTGGAGCATCGCTGGGTCAAGTGAATCGAGCTGAAAGGAAACTATGTTGAGAAATATAAGGCCACTTTTCTAGAATTTTCCTTTATCTTTTGTAGGCCAAGTACTTATCGGACCACCCTTGTATATACGAAAAAAAACTGGTTCATAACTTTATTCAATAATTTTTGGCCTAAATCCACATTCGAGGTTTAAAACCAAAATAATTTTATAATTCGAATTCCAATTTTTTTCGACTTAGCCGTATTTGTCGAAATGCCACATAAATGTGTATGTGTGTGTGTGTGTTTCGGTATGTGCACTTCCGGTTGGCAAGGGTTATTCCGCATTAATCACTCGTTTTTCATTTTGCTAAAACAATGGCTGCGGTGTCCTTTCACTTTTGTACGTTCCGTTTATGTGTGTGTGTGCGTGTGTGTGTGCTCGATTGTGTCCTGCAAAATTGAAAACAAAGAGAAAATAAAACAACAAAAAACGTTTCAAATCCCGCAAACAAAAGCAAAACTGAAGCGAATTTCTGTAATTGATGTCGCTAATTTGTCATTTGTGTTGTTCACATGCTCGCCACTCACACAAGCACACACAAATCACCAACACACACACACACACACACACACACACACACACACACACACACACACACACACACACACACACACACACACACACACACACACACACACACACACACATAGACAATTCTAAATAGGTACTTATGTGCCGAGGACCTTTTAATGCAATTCATCGTGTGTGTCCACATGTGCCACTTGCGCCGTTAAGCCCACCTGCAATCGTTTTGTTTCGTTTTGTTTCGTTTTCGTTTCGTTATGTTTTTGCTAAATTTATGTTCTGCACCTTTTGACATGTTGAAGTGACCTGCCACCCTACCCTCCAATAGCATAACCGGAAAATTTGTAATTACTAATTGAGCTTCGGTTTGTGTCGACGGTTATTTTTGTGTGGTCAGTTGGAAAATGTTGTTACTCTGTTGGAGCGTTTAAGCGTTTGAACTGATTTATCAGGATTTCATTTTGGCGCTGACTGAGCTGTTTCTTTATTGCAAATGTTTCCGAGTCGAGAAGATTTATTAGGATTTTTTTTCAATTCATTAATCAATTCAAATGAACTGTACTATTATTTATCATATTATTGTATAATAGTTTCTCTGTTTTGCTATTCCAGATGTTGATATCATTAGAAAGGTTTTAAATATCATTGAAATGCCATTTGACTTGTTTTTCACTGAAAACGTTTAAATTTTTGTTTTTATCTTCTTTAAGTTTTCTTTCTACATTTTATTGTTAAAGTAAAAGTTTTCTAAATATGGGCCCTGAAGGAAGAGCTCGTAAAAATGTGTTCGGTATCATTAGAATGGTATTGATAAGACCTTCAAACCATATGAAAACAGATAAATTAATTTTGGAAAAAATGAAAAAAACTATAATATTAAAAGAACTGCGACTATGCCGAAGTTGATATACCCTACTTCATTTTAGACACAATAAGAAATACGAGTATGATTCTTGCAGTACATATACCTAAGTTTAAATGACTCTTTTATAAATGGGCGTTGTTCTTATTCTATCATGTACATTATGTGCCAGTTTTATAATGAGACAACTAAAATACTAAATACCGGAAATAAACCGGTTGCATACACTGCATTGAGTTTGTATTGAAGGGGAGTTTTTGTCGGAACGTGCTTAACTTAGATTTAACTTCCGTTTGGAGAATATAAGTTTACAGATCAAATCTCGGGTCGATAACTTTAAAACTGTTGCAGTGACAGACCGACCGACAGACAGAAGGGTGCATGTCGTTAAATCAATTCAGAGTTCAATTATCATCATTTAAATATTGTATATATGAACGTATATTGTCGATCCTTCAATACGTAACAAATGACAAAACAAACTGAATATACCCAACTTTACATGCTTGATAGCAGCATAGGGTATAACATAGTTTCTCATATTCTAAATTTAAAATAATTTTAAAATATATTTTCAGCAAAGTATAGATAAGTAAACTGAATTAAATAATTTGTTTTTGTTAGGGTTAAAATTTTTCTACAAACTGGTGGCAATGCTAGACAAGTTGGTAAATCGTTTCCTATTATCAGTTGGACATTAAAAAATGCTTATTTCATACGGTTGAACTGGCAGCCGTCTGGTTGTTGCTATCATGCATATACTCGTATATATAAAAAAGTTGTTCTTTTTAAAAAGTAATTCAAAATTTTTTAAATTTTGGTTTGAGAATGTATTTTTCATTTTTGAATTATCGAAAATAAAAAAGATAAATTAAACTTGCAAAATTTTTGTCAAACATAATTTTTTTCGTTAAGCTTTTGTCTTGTAAAAAATGTGACTTAAATCTGGGTTTCAAAATTATTGATCGTGTTCAGCAGACTAAGCGTACAAAGCTCTTAACTAGTCGTCATAAAACGATTCATTGATTTGATATCTTAAAATTTTAGTGGAAATGTCATTCTACTCAATTTAATAAAATATTTCTGAATTTAAGGAACTGTTTAAAAATTCTCTATACCTTAAAAATCCATATAATTCTTGGTAATTCTAAATTCTTCGCCATTCTATGGCAATTTGTTAGTTACGCGAACTTCGAAGCATACTACAAATGTTATATATTGAAAATGCCAAAAATAACTAAACCCAAATGAAATTATTGGCATGCATCAAATTGTAAAAGCCACGTCTATCTCCGTCGATATGCGTAGAAAATTCGCCATAGCAACTGCTAAAATCCACACGCAGCATAAAATCAATACAAACGAACAAACACTCGCACATGGAACTGCTCCAAACCGAAATCATGCAAATGCAATTACGTGCGTCAAGTGGTGGATGCTAAAGCAGCACACTCTGCACACACATACATACATGCACACACACACACAGCGTATGTCAAATGAAAAACTTTATCGTCGAACTCCTACATGCGCTGCCGGAGATGGCTTAAAGAAATGTCAAGACGTTGTAAGCCAAAAAAAGAAGATATACGCGCGTGCTTTTATTAGATATGCCAACTGACTTTATGAATTTTATTGTTTAGAATTTAGAAGATATTACAAATTTGCCTATAGAAATCCTGCTGCCGGTAACTTAATTTCAAAATTTAATTTTGAGCGGCTTTTGGCACATTGTTGCCATGCACTTTGTTGCAGTGCAGAGCAGAGCACTTCGTAACTTCATATGCCAAATGCATTTGACTTATTTGGGAATTAGTTTTAGTACTTCGAGTATTTGCGTTGCATTAACTTGATACGCAACACTTTTGCCAAAACAACAACAATAAAAACAAATGAAATACAAATCCCAGCATATACAGCCAATATAAGCATCCTTCGGAATAAGGTGCTGCAGCTTCCTCTGCTTATTTCGTGCTGTTCAAGTGCTTCAAGCAGCGGGAGGCGTATGCGTGCTTTTCATTTGTATATGAATAAATAAATAGAAAGGCACACCTGCTGCGTGTGCCAATGATGCTGATTGCATACACCATACTCCATACCACGCCATGCCATGCCACGCCACGCCATGACATGGCATATGCCAATTGACAAACTCGAATGGCGGAAATATTCTCCCATGCAATTTGGCAAGCTTGATTTATTGAATTTCGCATAGTATTTATTTTTCTAAGATTTCCTGAAATTTTGTTTAGATTTGTTCTAGATTTGTTGTAGGGAAAACATTTCTATTTGCTCAATATGGACAACAAGCAAAAGTTGATGAGGCTCATGCCATGTTTCTTTTATTATTTGGAAGCGTTTTTGTTTGTTTACGCAGAACTTCTTTTGTTGGCATGTGCTTTTGTACAACAAGTTGAGACACGTGTGTGTACTTACTTTATTCAAATGCCACAATAAACGGTGTGGCAGTAAAAATACACTTGATACACAGTGCAAAGCTAAGAGAACTAAAAAAAAAAATGTCAACCGCAAATTTTAAAAATATTTTCAAAATTTCATTTGTGAACTAGAAAATTGTTTAACTTTTGGTTTTAAGTGTTGACATATAAAGAAATTAAAATCTTACCAAAAAGTTTCACATATTTCATTTAGCTTTAAAAATCGTGAGGACAGATCTTGTAAACAAATCGTAAATTTTACATTATTATACATAACGAAACATCATTTTAAAACAACAACAAATTTAAAATATAGAAAACAAAATCCGATTGTTTCGACCTTAATAAAATTTTCAAGACAATTATATGTGAAGATGTTAAGTAAATCTAAACTTATTTAGAATAGTGAGTGGGTATGGTAGTAAAAGAACTAGTCTCAAAAACTGATACCGCCTTGATTTTATTGATAAAAGGCTAGAGAAACACAGCGACCTGAAAGATTTATTGTGGAGAACTGCCTGTTTCGGTCAAGTACATATTTAAAAGCTGAACATAATTTATATGGAAAGTTAGGTATGGCTCAAAGTAAATACTCATGTATATATTAGAACTAAGAAAAAAATTTTCTCTCATTTGAGATCAGTGAAGCTGTTATTTAGGCAAATCATCGGTCGCATGTTCCCGAGAGGGATATTGGGTTTCAGGATTATTTGTTCATAGTTCAACAATAAAAAGTAAACTTTAAAAGTCTTCAACAATTTTTTAACACCAAATATAAATGCTGAGGTACATTCGTTGGTAAATTTAATTAATAAGACGCAGATGTTCTATGTATGTATGTAATACATCTATATTGACACTAACCCATCTCCTCAACGTGTACAAAATCTAAAATCAAAAGAAAATAGCCTATCGAAAATTTTGAATTTGTATTGGAATACTTGCAGATTTGTTAACCAATACACACATAACAATCAATGGCGATTTAAAAATAAGAATGTGTATCTAAATAAAAGTCAAAAAATGATTTTCAAAGTTGAATCCTGTGATTATTTAATAGATTGTTTTCAAATATACATATTTATTCAATTTCATTTTGACAATGTTTTCATTGCCACCACTGAATTTTTGAATTGTTCAATTGTCAGTTAAGGTACAATCGCCTATTGGGTATCTGTACTGTAATGTTGCGACAATGTCTCTTAAAAGCAGTAACAATCTAGAAGTATTTCATATATGATAAGACGGCATTCATTCACTCAGCATTTTTCTACATATATCTGCAATTAAGAAGCTAAGTTAGGAGAAGAGATCTTTCTTAAAATCAACATTTTTCAAAAATCTGTTTTTATAAAATTTTGTTGGAAAAAAACCTATTTTTAAATACTGCAACTAACTACAACTAACTACTAACTATATCGACAAGACATAAACTAATTTCAAATTTAGTATTCTAAATAAAGAATTTATGAAATACAGAAATTTATCTTCCTTAATTTTTAGAAAGCAGAATTTTGGAAACTAAATTTCGTGTAGGCCGGATAAAGATTCAGTGTTACCCCTTTATTTTTCCATTGTGCATTCAAAAACTTTAAGATTATTGTTTGTTATATTTTTATTGTGTTTTGAATTTTTTTTTGTATGAAAAGTAATTTCATTCGGCTTTTGGTGGCTGATTGAAAAAAAATATTTAAATTTTTAAATTGCACCAACAGTAGGTAGCAGCATTTCCACCCTAACTCAAATTAAAAGCATTGAGTTCACAGGGTGGATCATTTTTACGCCTACCACCATTTGCTCAGAAACTTGATGTGCTAAATAGAAAACATGTAACGGGATGCACCGGGAAGAATAACAGGATATACAAAATTGTCCACGCCCACTTATAACGCCCTTAATTTATTAAATTAAGTATATATAGCAATGTCATCGCTAATATTGCTCTTAAAAATTCGGGATTTTGTTTCTGAGTTTATATGCCGATAATTTCACAGCCAAAACTCAGAATCGCTACAACGGTGAATACTGAGAAGTTCCGCTAACTAACGTGAGTGCCGGGAAGTACCGGGAAGTACCGTGAAGTTCTGTTCCATATTTTTAAGTGGCATTGCAACGCATGCCGGGCATTCGCTAGTATTAATTAAAATATCGCGTATTAAACTGTTCGTCTCGACTTGGCCTCTAATCAGCAGTGAGCAAATTTTCTACGCTTGGATTTGTGTTTGCAACTATTGTACACTAAAGAACTGTGCCAAACCAATAATTGCATATGCACAAAGCTTGTCCACCGCTGGTTTGTAAGTTATACACGCTGACAGAACGTAGATAACTTATTAGCACCAGGGCAGGTGTGCAAAATCCTTGCCACCACTGCAGTACACTGGACGAAAGTCGAAACACGTGACACACATTTGACACACTTTGCTTTTGTATCATTTAAGTCAAAACAAAACATATAACAATAACAACAAAAGCAAAATATTTGCTTAATAAAATGCGTTATTTAATTAAAAATTAAAATTAAATAACAATCAGAGCGTGACATAGTCGCTCCCTTGATATTTTTATTATTATTTAAAACCATTTTTGTTTTTGCATTTTATTCGCACACACACACAAATTAAAAACAATAAAAAATGCGCACGCAGCAGCACATGCCGCCCGCCGCTGATGAGCTGAAATTATAATTGTAATATCCTGATGACATCCGGTGAGTGGAGCGGCGGCACGCGGTACTCGGCGCCTCTATAAGTAAGCAGGACGGATGACAGCTCGCGCTGTTGGGTACTCTTTTTAGTGTGCGTGTGTGTGTGTGTGAGTGCGCGCGGCTGATATCCTGCGGCACAAACAAATTTATCGCAGCACACTTTGCTTATTTCAGTTTTTTTGTTGTTGTTGTTTTTTTTTTTTTGGTTTTGTTGTTTTTTAACAAGCAAAGGGAAATTAAAAATTTAATATCCTGTATCAACAAAATTTTTGAAATGTTTCATTATTGTTTGTGCTTGTGCAGTGCAAAGGAACGAGAGGGGGGGGGGGAAGGGCAAGTTAGCGCAAGGCGAATCAAGGTGATGACAGGATGTGAAGACCACGACGACGACGACAACGATGACGTCGACCGGACCCATTCCGGATGGTCGTTCGCACAAAAAGCGTGTAAAACTTTAATTTTAATGACAGCGTGCAAAGTAAACACACACACACATACAAACGAAACGGAACGGTCGTGCTCAGCTTTCGGTCGCAGCCGTTTGCTTTTTGCGCCACTTTTCGCGTGCGCATTTTTGTTGTTTCCGTTTCGCATTTTTGTAATATATAATTTCAAAAGTAGGTTAGAGTGGTTGTGGCATTTCTGTTTTGTAGTTTTTCAAAATTTTTATTTATGGAAACACACTAGCGAAATAAATGACTAATGAAAGTTATTGGAATTGCTTATAATTTTGTTGTTGTTTTATGCATATGTTATGAACTAATCATTCTCGGAAAATATCCAAGTCAGATCTTCGATGTTTGAATTAATAATATTACCAAAAGTTATAGCATTGTTTTAAAATGACTCATGTCAAATTTTTTCGTTCTTGGCTTTTCAGGTTATGTACTGGATATATTACCTGCAATTTAACCAGTAGCGCTACTAAACTATTAGTTACATTTCACAGCACATTTTCAATTACATCGGAAAATGCAATAATTTTGCTCTATCTAATATTTGTCCTCACTTTCTTGTGCATTTTTTGACAGGTCTTACTGAACATAGAAAAGTCTTCCTTATACAATAATAATATTACTAGTTATTATGCTGTAATATAACCAATAATTTTAAAATTTTCAAATTGTTTGAAATCGTATGAAATGTAAAACGTTGGTATTAGTAAAATAATGTTGTATGTTGGCTTATTCGCATTAATTATTGCCAAAGTCGGCAAACTACAAAAATTGCGCCGCTATGCGGATATGCAATTTTTATCCGTTGCGAAGCTATTCTTGTTGGCGACTATTACAATAATATGAAGAATCGGGCTAACCAATGCAGAAGCCGTGATCGTTTTTGCGATCAAGCTTTTGGGTTTATTGGTCTAGGTTAGAAGCGGGTTACAAAGAGTAAGACGTAATCGCTGGGAGTGGTTTATGTTAACGTTGTTTCTTTAGGTTTTGGTTTGTGTAGGAATGTGAGTCGAAGAAGATCGTTTAAATGTAAAGCTCGTTTTAATATTCAATTGAAATGAATATATATATAAAAAGATCCCACTCTTAACTTCTTCAATAACATCGCAAACTTCCGAAAGGATCTGCTATTTTTATATTTTTATAACATTGGAGCAGCCGATTTGATCTGCTATTCCTGTAATAATAATATTAATCTTAATATTTTAGACTATGCAACAAATTGAAGGTCATTTTCTCAGGGATAAACCAAACCAATTTCAGACGAAAGTGCTTGACACCAGTAACAAAAGTCATAATTCCTTTTGCTACAGGATTTCACAGTTGTTGCTTACCAGTGATTTGAAATTGATATATTTTGGTCAAAAGTCGAATAAATCAATATAAAAAATTATGTGTACAAATTAATTTAAGGTTGTTATTGTCTTCGGAAACCTAAGTTAAAAGTTTCGAGGAAAATGTTCTTGGAATATATTAACCCTCAAGCTCGCACCTGTATGAGTTGTTTCGAGAGTTTTTTAAATACACTTCCTTAAATATAACTTTTGAGGGAGGTCAAGGCTTAAAACCTATTAACAAAATATTATCCAAAATATTTCACAGAGGGTCATCGAAACGAAATGAATACAATTCATTATTTAATGAAGTATCTCATTTTTCGATATTAGCTTTGTTTTTTTTTTACAAAAACCACTCCAATGTGTGTACTCACAATTCGGTTTGGTTTTAATTCTCTACGGTGTGTTCCGACATTGCCTTTTAGGTTCATTAAATTCCTTAATTTTTATTTCATATTAAATTTCAACTTGCACAGCATAAATGTCCTTTGTTGTGCGTCCTTTAGCAAAGTGTGAATTCATAAAATTCACCTGCTGCGCTGGAATACTTTAGTCGCTGCGGAGCGAGAACAACAAATAAATAAATAAAAAAATATTGTATATTAAAAAATTACTCGAGCAGTGATAGGAAAAGGAGATCGAGAAGGAGGAGCTGTGCAGCTGTGTTGCAGTTTTTGCTTTGGCAACAATGCAAACTCGGTCGGGACTTAAGCTTACAGTTTTGTTATTATTGGCAAATAAATAATTGAAGAAATTGATATAAATACGCGCTCAAGTGGAATGAAGGTGAAAGAAAAATACGAGTAAATAAATATGAAAAAAAAGAGGAGTGGTTATTTTCAGCGCAAATCGTGACAATAAACAGGCTCACGGCAGCGCTTTTTCATTGAAATATAAAACTACCAAGTGCCACAATCCACAGAGAAAAGGTAAATAGTCATTTGCAAAATACTTCTGCGAAAAAAAACGCTTTAATATACGAAGTGAATAGATTTCAATTGAAAGCGTCTGTTAGTTTGGATTCAAGATTGAAAATATTTGTTTTTAGATAAACTTTTTGTTGTTCTCACATATACGCATGATCTATGGAAAGTATAAGATTTGATTAATAATATCCATAACCTTTCGTAATTGACTAATATAACGAAGTAAGGTCAACGATTTCCTCCAATTAAACGATGGTATCGCTATAGACTTAGTTTGGTCAATATGAGGCATTCGCTGCCACTCTAACCTTACTTAACCTAACGCTCATAGTAAGTTAATGAAAAAAAAAAAAATTTCATTCATAGTATGATAAGGCTCACAATCTTATATATACATTCGCTTTAAAGAAAAGTACAAGCCAGAGTAGTTCATTCGTATATAGCGTTCATTGCTCGCCGCATTTGGCAGTGATGCCATCTTGTGTCTTTTTTCTCCAGATAAGGTTTGGTTTTTTTTTGAGTAAACCTTTTTTTTATCCGGCATAACTTTAACCAAATCTAAAAACCATGTTGTTGTTTAATTCAAAAATAAAGTCCATTGGAATTTAGGAAGATTGAAGCGTCCTTTTCAGAGCTTTTTTTGTTATAAATCGATTATATTGGCACAAAGGTATGACAAAACTAATGTAATCTTTAGTTAATTAAATTTATTCAGAAATAATGTAAATTCTTAAAATGTTGCTTAAAAAATTAAATTTGTTTTCATAAATTGCTTTCTGAAATTAGAAAGTTTGCAGGACCGGATCATGGCTTGCCAACATTTGAACATTGCCAAAGGATATGAATTATTCAACAGGTTTGTGCCTCAGGTGAACATTTCTAGCCTATGGTGAATATTTATATTGAAAGAATCGAATGAGCAAGCATTCCGATTTTTGAACCTAGTAGTGGCTTCTTATTCATGTGTACGAGTATATATTGTATAGAAGCCACATTTACATTCGTTTCTATCGAGTTTCTTAAGGCATTTATTGAGAGGTCTCATGTAGTTCTCTTTAAATATGGTGTAATAATATAAGGTGAGGAAAGTAGCAAATCTTCCCTCTATAGTATTGAATTTTTGTTCAGTTGCCATGGTTGCTTAAGTAAATGAAAACAAAGTTTTTGTATAGTTGTAACAAAATTGTCAAGTAAATGAAAACAACAACGTAGTTTTTTGTAAAAAAAACAAATAAAAATTCAAAATAAGGCAGAAATCGAGGTGAGTTCGCTCATTTTGCGTTCGAGAACAAAGTATATTCAACAAAGTATGCCATCTTGAGAGAGTACTCTTATACTCTTATAGTCAAAATCTAAATGTCAATTTCATATGAGTAAAATTTAAATTTGACATTTTATAAGACTTGATTTTGACTAAAGGATTACCAAAGAGGGTGAGAACTCCAATTCTCTTCCTACCTGACACCCTTTGTTGAATACCCTTTGCTCGACACCACGAAATGGCAAATGAAAAAGTCGTTTTTTTTGTATCTGAGAAAAATTTATTTTCTTGCCTCATATTTCATTTTTAACAAAAATTACAATTTGCTCCATTGTGGGAATAGAAGTCACAGATCCCTTTAAAGAAAAAAAAACAGCTACCATAGAAATCGTTCTTGTTTTATTTATTTAATATTTTTGGAAAGGGTTTCCTAATCACTTCAAAATGTTGCCATATCTAAACGGAACTCGTTTTGCGGGTCCTTTTTCATTAAAATTCCTTTTGCCTGCAAAGGAGAATCAAGAGAAAAAAATGGAACAAAATCAATTAAAATTTACTGATACAAATTGAATGCGGAGCAAAATATTTTTGTGGGCGTTCGGCGGAAGGCGTTAATTTGCTTTTCGCACGCATAATTAAAATTAAAAATCGGATAAATATTTAAGTGGCGTCATTTTTTCTTCTTCCTTTTTGCGTATTTTTTTTAACTTTGCGCCTGTAATTGTCCTTTTTATGGAAATAATTTTTCCTCCATTTTTTTTGGAATATTTATTTTTTATTTGCCTTCAGGAAGCAATTAACGCCTCCGCAATTCATGCGCAAGCAATTGAAGTATATTGCCAACAGACAGACGGTCGGACAAACAAACGAACGAATGGACACAGTCAGTACGCATTGCGAAGCGCAAACAATTCATTAATTTATTGACAGAGAGAAAGAGAGTGAGAGAGAGAGAGAGCAACGCGACATCAATGAACTCAACCGTGGCAACCCTGGCAAGGGCGACCTTACAACATGCGACAACAAAATAATTGCTTTTAGGGTGGCTGGTAACGCAATGTTTTTTCTGTTATTGTTGTTGTTTTTGTTGTTGTTTGTGTTTTTTATAAAGTATTTTGCGCATTTTGAAATTGTCAAATAAAATCAAATCTGTCTAATCCGCATGTTGAGATTCGACGCCAATTGCTGCCCCGTTTTGGCTGGTTTAGCGGGAGCGGGAGGGGGCAAAAATGATGTTGAAAACAATATGGCCACAATGAGGACAAGAATGGCGACAACAACAAGAACAACAAGAGCAACAGAAAACAACAGTTGTAAGTGGCAGTCTGTTGTCATTCACTGCTAAATATTTTCCATAATTTTGGCTAATGTTGATCTTATTGTAAATGCTTTGGTTGTTGTTGTCGTTGTTGTTGCTTTAAAATGTTGTTTTTTGATTTTGGTTTCAGGCTTTTGATTTTATTTCAGCATCAAGTGGTCTCCATCCACTTGACTCCTCGAGTGGGAAGCGCCGAACACTTCAAAACGGAAATTACACAAATTCGCTTTTGTGCCATTATCGCGTAATAGAGACAATCAGCGTCGCTTCTTATTATCATTTTCATTTATTATTGTATTTGTTCTTGCTCTCTTGTTGCTTATTGTTGTTGTTCTTGAGTTTAATGTGATTTCCTTTAGTGTGTGTGTGAGTAATTGTCGTTTATTTTAATACTATTTTAAATAGTTTGATAACAAAATTCCATTTTTGTTTTTTTGAAAAACTCAAAATTCAAATAAAAAGTTTTTTGGCTTTAGGAAATTATTGAAGTAAGAATACAATCATTCCATGGTAATCTGATACTTTGAGTGGTCATTGGTAAAGCAAAGAAAGGAATCATAACTTTATTTTAATAGTCTTAGAGACATCGATCATTAAATAATTATAAATGAGTACCTGGTAGATCGAGCCATGATGTAATAAATATAAGGTGGGGTTAGTAGAAAATTGTCCCTCTCCACCACGATATTATTTCTCTCTTTTAAAAATTTTATTTTTTTGCAGTGGTTTCTACATGCTTTCTACAAAATTATTAAGTAAATAAAAGTTAAGATGAGTTGTGGAGTTGGCGCAGGTGTTTTCTGTTAACACCTTGGTATCTCTAGATCTCTTAGACTTCCTGATGAGGCCAGTGTGTTTCAAGCTGAATTGATAGCTATCATAGAAGCTTGTAGCATTATTAGTAGCAAACTAACTCGTAAAAAGAACATAGCCATATTCTCTGACAGTCAGGCAGCTATTAAAGCATTGTCCTCTAATGTTATTACATCAAAATTAGTTCTTCAAGGCAGGAATGAACTAGATCTTCTCGGTCACAGACATAGAATAAACCTTATCTGGGTTCCAGGACATAGGAGCATAGTAGGAAATGAAGTGGCCGATGACCTGGCCAGGAAGGGCTCTGCATCGGCGCTGGATCTGGCTGTTCCGGTTCCGGTACCTATAGGCAAGGTTAAATCTGAAATCTGCAATTTCTTTCTCAATAAAGCCAAGTCTATATGGAAAAACACCGCAGGATGCGTTGTATCCAAAAAAACTTGGCCGAACTACAACCTTTCAAGATCCCTTGAACTCATTAACTTGAGGCGTCGAGACATCGCGCGGATCACATACATCTTCACTGGACACTGGCCTATTGGTGAACATGCCCGCAGATTGGGAATTCCCTATAATGTCCACTGTCGTAGCTGCAAAAACACCAGTGAACCAGAGACACTGAGTCACTTCATATGCGACTGTCCGGCTTTAGCAAGAGTCAGGCTTCGTACACTCCACTCCGCCTTTCCAACCTCATTAGAAGTCTTATCTGACTACCCACTAATGAACATTTTAAAATTCCTCAACAATTCAGGATGGCTCCAGCATTGATCCCTCCCCGCCCCTTCAGGAGATCGTGGTAACAAAACGGCATTAATTATGCTACTTGTACTGGTGGAGTTCCACTAGTTTTCTCGCCACTTATACTACTAAATAAAAACAACAAACGAAGTTTTTTGTGAAAAATAAAAAATCAAACTTCAAAATAAGGCAGAAATCGAGGTGAGTTCGCTCACTTTTCGTTCTCATTTCTACTTTAAATCTAAATCTAAGTCTAACCTTATTATTCAACCATGGAACGAGCTATCTCGACTGAGATAAAAAAATTAACATTCAGAAGATTATGCTCAAGTTTCAGAAAAATACCAAAAGAGGAATATTATAAAAATTATTATACATGGGTTTTGTTTTACATTAGTGGCAGCAGAACCGATTAAAAAAAAAAATTGTTATAAAGGATTCTCTTAGATTTCAAAGTAATCACAATGAGTGATACTCATGTAAAAACTGTGGTTGGTCTTATGTAGCATTGGTTGGTCAGCTAATCAAATGGAGAACATCAAATACAAATTCATCTCATCGTTTTTATTTCAAAGGTATATTCAAAGGATTTGAAACATGTCCGATTTTCAAAAGATTACTTGTTACTATATTTTATACCCAATCACGACAATCTGCCAACTTTCATTAAAATCATTGAAGCCGTTTTAAAAATATGGAATCAAAAGTTGCGTCTTAAATAAAATGTTGGACCATGCCTACAAACGCATACAAAATTATTTTTGAAAATATCTGAATATACTTATAAATAAAATGTTGAAATTTGTATCTAAATCCGCCCTCCTGTTCTCGATTTTTTAGAAGATTCTATTTTTGTGTTTATATCGCTACTTAAATGCCCAAACCAAAATTCTTGTAGCTTATATTAAAGTACAACTTCCCTCAAAAAATTATAGCCTTAAAGCCAAGAATTTCCATTTTGTAGCTTGTGGTTTTTGCTTCTTCTTTAAAATTTCAAAAATTCTTATTAGGACCTTTGAGCATTTTGATAGCGTTATACAAGTTCACTCAGAGATTGACTCGTTTAAAATAATAAAAAAAAAATACTATGCAGGACATAACTAAAATAAATCGTTGTCAATGACATAACCAAATTGTTTATAATTCTCATATAACTTTTAAATAAATTCATACAATCAATTTGCCACTGCGTATAACTTCGTCTCGAAGTTTTGCAATAATGAGTTAATTTCCTAAAAAAATTTATGGATTTTAAGCATTTTTGATAGCAGAACTTCTGACTCCAGAATTAATTATCATGAAATATGTACAAGTATGTATGTATGACGTTTAGACAGCCGACAGTCGTCTCGGTTGCCTGTTTCCACCACCAATTAATTACACTCGAAATAATTTCGTATTAGTAGTTGGTATTTGGAAATGCAAGTTGATATGCCAAAAACACTCGACCAAAATAACAAAAAAACAACAACAACAACAAAAAAACTGAATTGTGCTTTAAGTAGTTATTTCAAATTCATGAACGCACAAGAGCGTGCCTAATGAATACAAAAACAACATGAGCAAACGAGCGAAAGCAAAAACAACTGCTAGAATTGCATTTAATTCCAAATTCAAATTCCAAATTCGAGCGGTTCACATATGAACGAATGAATGAATGATTTCCATTCCCTCTGCAAGAAACGCTTCCGCCCCTCCACGCGCCGCACAACTAAACTCAATTACGAATTCATTTGCGTAAGCCAAACAAGACAAGCCCCGAAATTTATCTCTAATTTGAGCATGTAAACATATTTTGAAGACATATTATATGAGCATACATTAACACACACACATACACAGACGCACATACGCACTCACTAACATAGAGACACACATTCAGCGAGTGTATTTCGATTGTTGTTTTGCCAAAGCACTAAAGTATCTCTAAAAGTTCAGGAGGAACGAGCGAAGCTGCGAGCCAAGAAGAAAAAAAAAGAAAAAAAAACAACAAAACGATTTGACATGCAAATTTATGAAAAAATACAAATAAAAAATAACAAACCGAAGGCGCCAAAATACACACACGAACACACACTTGTTCACATATAAATAAAAACAAAAAACAAAAAAAACGATATACATACATACGCAATTCGAAATTCAGCAGCAACGCGCACAAATACAAATACAGTAAAAGCAGCAACCTGACTCCATATGTGTGTTTACACAACGACACACATTCACACACATATATATTTTTAGAAATATATCCTTCACAGACACACTGTCATACATGACAATCCATACAACCCATAAGCAATCGTATGCGAAATACTTTGGGATACCATCTTCTTATTTTGGAAAGGCCTTTAAAAGTAACTTCTCATTTATATATATATTAAATTTACGGTAGAATTACAATGAAGGTATCAAATTAAAAAGGCATTTCTTTAATATAATAGTTACGTTGTTTAACTTTGCTTGAAGAAAAAAATATATATCGAGAATTTCATTAAAAATTTGGTTATTGAATAACCTTTACAAATTATTAAATGGTGTCCTTTCATAAACTTTTCCCTTTTTCAATTATTTTTTGCGTCCTTTACTTGCCTTAACAAAAAGTAGCGCTATAGTTAAATATTTTTATTAATTTTTGTTTACATAAATTTTATATTACAATAATTGTTATAGATAAATACAATATATTTATATATAATATAAATATATTGATCCTGTTTTCTTCAATTGGCAATCCTGAGAACGAACCTTTAAAAAGCAATAAAAGTCAACTAAAACTTTCATACTTAAACAAATTAAAAAAAAAAAAAAAAACAACAAAAATTCGAACAATAATTGAATTGAATATATCCAAATTTTTCGCTGCAATCATTCAATTCAAAAATATTCAAATCTTCTGCAGCACTCACGATCAATTGTTCATCAAATCTTATTCACTAAACATTCATTTGACTTCAGTACACGAGAGAATTAATCATTTTGGCAACGAATCGCTAAGAAGAAAACCTGGCCAATTGCAATTTTGAACCAATACTAATTTAATCAAAATTAAACGTGGAGTATGTAAGGTTTATATTGTATATTGTACTTGTTTTTGTTATTTTACATGTTGTTGTTTTAACTATTTCTTGTTTCTTGACAAATTTTGTATTTTTAAATTTGCCGGAAATTCTATTTTTCAGCCAGAAGATCTCTAGTTGTTCCTGTTTTCTTAAAGCAGAATTGAAATTTTGGTTGTATAACTTTTGAACGTCCGTCACTGACCGTGGTAAAAAAGAAACAAACAATTTGTAAAAGTAATTTAAAAACCAATAATATAAAATTAATTAATAAAAAAATTATTAAAATCATCTTCCAGTGGACTTGAATGTTCTATTGATGGAAATCGATGATCAGCTTTTTTCTAAAGTGTCCTGTTCCAAGGATATTTAAAATTGATCACTTGCACTACGTAGACAAATTCTTTTGACCATAGGTGGACATCGTTAATTAAGAATTTAACTTCGTTAATTCATGAAAAGTTAATCAAATACTCAAATTCGTTAAGTCAACTTGTTGAAAAATTAACTTCGTTAAAAATATAACAAACAAGTTAAAATTTCTATAGAAAAAAAAAGATAAATAAAGTTGTGACCAAAAAACTTATAAAAAGAAGAAATGACTATACATATACATACATATAAAGGTTTGAACTTGATATTATGCAGTAGATGCAGAATGCCTGGTAGTATATCATTCGATTTGGTTTTAATCAATTCTTTATATCTCCTTTTTTGTTACTAATTTTAATTCTCAATTTTTCGTTTAATATTTTTGGAAGAATTACGGGAAAAAATTTAACGCAAGTTAATTAACTTTTTAACGGTTTTCGAAGTTAACGGAAAAGTTAAAAATAAACCAAAAAATTTAACTTCGTTAATTAACTTTTAACTTATTAACTAGTTTGTGTAAAGCTGTGCTTTTGACCATTTCAATGATATGGAAAATAAAAATTACAACTAATTTTTAGAATTATGTGATTTTGTTGTTGTTATCAAACACACTAGGAGGAAAATCGCAATCCTCAAATATGAAAGATTGGTCATGATTCAAAACCGTTCTTCTTGAATTTAGAGTTTTTTTCAGGTGTGTACATAAATGTATTTTATAAACTTGCGGTATTTTATGGTCATGCTTCTTATTTAATTAATTTTAATATATCTTTAAGATTCACGTATCTCCAACGAATATTTAGAGTATTTTATTTTTCCATTTAAATGTCAGACGCTTGGTCGCCCTGACCATACTTAGAAATAAAATTTGCGCGTTTATATGCATACATGTGTGTACACACATACTCGTACATATCAACTTTTATTCTCGCATCGAATATCTTTATGCTGCGCTGCTGTATCTGTGGATCGCAGTAGCCGAGCATAGCACAGCGTCATATTGTATCTGTAAGCAAACACAAAACAACAAAACACAACACAACACAACAACAAATGTCAACCAACCCGCTCAACGCTCGCACTAAAGAAGACATATTTGAACGCTTCACAAAATATTTGCACACATAAACCACAAAAAAAAAAACGTCCATACGAAAAAATAAAAAACCAACAGCAACAACAATAACAATAAAAAATAAACAACAACATTGAAACCGCAGACATAACCACGCGACACGACTACTGCGTAACATGACGCTTTTACGCTTGTGTAAAATTGCTGTGAATTTGGTTGGGCAAATAACTTAATTAGCTGAGGATATTTTTTAGATCAGCCCATCCACAGGAGCGAGGAGCGAGAAGCATGTCGACTGGAGTAAATATTTATAGACATTCTCAAATAAGAGTTGACAAGAGTGGGAAAAATATTTTTTTGTTAATTAGGTTCAATTCAAAGTTCTTTTAAATTGGTGCTCCCAAACTTATTATGAGTTTATGTAGAACGCTTGCTAATATGAAAATTAGTTGGCAAGGTTCTTCTTTGTCTGTTTTATTAATTTATAAATTGTTTAAATAAATTATAGAACATAATGTACTCTTAATAAATAATCGAAATTTATATGCCCCACACTGCACACTTAAATCCATTTGTGCTTATATAAGCTTGTGTTGGTTGTTTAACCTTCTATGTTAACCTTTGACAACCTGAGAAGATTATTTGCCCCGACGCAAGATATTTGATTAGGGAAAGCAACAGCACCAGCAGCTGCTGACCATCCGCAATCCTTAGTTTAAGCCCGACGAGGCGTAAGCGCGCTCGAATGCAATTTTGTTGTTGCTGCTGCTGCTGTTGTTGTAGTTGTTATTGTTCCATTGAAGGTTTCGACATTATCTGCGAGTGGTGATTCGCACAAATGCATGTCGAATGTTATCCGCTGCGCAGAAACAATTCATTTGTTTATTTGTGTGTGTGTGTATGTGACTATGTATCTGTGTTTCGTTGTATCTTTGCGCTATATTAAGTTAAACAATATCTTTATATATACATTTATAATAAATGGTGTCTGTGCCAGCCGACATATTTGCAATAAATTATGATTTATTCGTGTTTTTTCATAAATCAGCGCAAAAATTTCTTATCGCAAGCAGAACACACGCTCCGCAACCTTTTCTATTTGTTAGGCAAATGCGCCTTTTTTTTATAAATATTTTTTTTTTATGTGATTCCAGTGAAAAAGTTGAAGGATTTTAGTTATAGTATTTTTTAAACAATTTTGAAAACAATTTAAAACGTTGTAATAAAAATTATAGTTAAATTAACATATTTCAAATTAATCTCTTTACTTATTTTAATTAAAGATAATTCTTTCACTCAAAAAAAAAACGTAATGTAAACGATTATCGGGCGCATATCAATAACAATCATATCAAAAATATCATATCATCTGAACAAGAATCACATCACTCGTACACGAAAAATGTCAAATTGACGATTTTCCTGTCGTATTTATATTAGAAATAAAAAAAATAAAAATTTATTTGGTCTTAGAATCGAAGATATGAAAATTAAGATGAAATAAGCGAAGTAAAATGCTCGTGACAATTATAAATTATTTCAACAAAAAGTAACTATGATGCTTCAAATTTTACCAAAAATATATTTAATTTCGACTCATCACTCTAACAAAATATGAAGAACACAATTTTATATAGATAATAAAACTTTATTTTCAGCAATTAATTTTGTTTCATTGAATGAACAATGACTTCAAAATATTTTTGATATTTACATTCATATAAGTATCAATTTAACAATAAAAGCATGTAAATATTACATTAATAATTCATAATATGTAATATCAAAAATACTTTGAATTCATGAAATGGCAACAGTAAGTATTAATATCAAAATCACATTTTATTAATGGCAAATTGATATTGTCAATATCATACTTACATGAAAATTATATTTTTTAATGTATGTATGATATTAAAATCATATCAGGATCACAAAAATAATGTGCATTATACATTAAAAATTCATAAAAAATCCATATCAAAATACTTCTAAATAATATCATTAGCACATTAAATAATATCTTATAGATATTGTTTTTGATATGACTATGCATATGTTATTGACAATTTGCCCGCTAGCCGAAATTCTAGTATTCTTTACAGTGATTTCTGGTGAATTTTTTTTTGGGTGTACGAACGTTTTTTTATACAAGCTTTAAATTTGTCTTTATTTTTCCTTTGTTTTTAATTAAAGTTATTTTATTATTAAGCTTAAAGAAAGGAGATCAACGGGTTAACATTTGTTCATAGTACATTTTAAGGTTTAATAAAATACAAATATTGTAATTTAAAACAAAATTTCACAATAAAAAAATTGACAAATCCAAAATGTTATTGAGAAAAACACAAGTACACATTTACAGAAAACTTCATAACTTTTATAGTTTATAGTAACTTTTTTAGTCAATTTCAAATAACCTACAAATTATGAAAAACAAATTTGGACATATCGGCTTTTGATTGGAAACTTTTGGATCTTTTTGCTTAAAAAATAAGTTTAATTCATATAAGTGATCTTTTAAACTATAAGAATAAATTTGTTAAAGTTCATCTTCATTTTGAAACCAATTTTCCAATAGAAATTTTTGATTTTTCCACAGGAATTTTTGATTTTTAAAAACTGAATAAAAAGTTAAATAAAATGTTGAGTATCTGATGACTACCTTTAACATAATAGAAGCTTTATAAAAGCTTTAGGTCATTTAACTAAAATTATTTCTTTTGTTAATTTTTGCAGAAACAACAATACAAAAAAAGTAGGGTAGACAGTTTTTCGAAAGGCGCTACCATTCCTCAGCAGCGACCAGAGATGCAAGTTTTCAAATGTTTTCACAAAAGGAAACCAAACAAAAAACTAAAATCGAGATCTTTTTAATTTTCGTATCGTTGTTATTGCAGTATCTTGTTTTTGGCCGAACCTTTAACATAGTTCAGATATCGAAGATACATTTCGTTCAAAATTAAAAAGATCAAAAGCTCCTCAGTTGAGAATCAAGACAATCAAATTTAAATTTCATGATACTGACAGTACTAAAACTGAATACAATTACATGGGCAATAAAAGTTATCAAAAATTGGAACATAAAAAATTTTTAAGTAATATTGAATTAGTAATGAATCGCAGATTTCAAAACACATTTTTGAAACTAATCGAACTTAGTTGGATTTGTTTATCACTTTTATAAAGTTTTATCCACAGTCATTGAATTATTTGTTCTGTCTCAGATACACTTTTACACTATATATACACTTTATACTATATATAAAATAGAACACTTAACGAACAAACAAACTAACATACTAAATAATGCTCAAAAGAAAATCACAATCGAAGAAATTTCAATGTTTTTCCAATCCAATTAAACAAAAATATCCAACCTCATACATACGTACATACTCGTCAATGTATGAGCATGACATGTTTGTTGTTGTCAAGCTGAGATGCAGTTCGAAAAATATATTTTACGTTATTGACTAACCGACACACTCACATGCCCCCAAGTAACTATGTGTGTGTACCCTAACGAACATGTAAACGAAAATATGACATTTCTGTTAAAAGGATTTCAATTCGATAAGTAACTGAAGTTTGTACTATAAGTAATGAAGTAAGGATGAGGGGCGGACAAACGCACGAGGGCGTTGGCGTTGTCGTTGTACATCAAAGTTTTGTAAAAGTATTTAGTGCTAAAATAGCCCTAAACTATGCTGTTATTAGTTTTAAATTACAGTTGTAAAAGTAGACCAAAACCAAAGCAAACGAGAACAAGAAAATAAAAGCGAAAAAGCAATCACGACAACAATTACAGACGTAAATGAAAGTCGAATATTGTAAATATGCGAACGTATCGAGTTGGGGCCAAAGTAATAATATGTGCTTGCAATGACCGTGGCCAACGACAAAAGTACGATAAAAAGTGTAATTTATTTACCATTTGCTGCTGCTGTCACAACTGATATTTTCGATAATATGTTGCATACTTTAAGGCGGTTTACTTTGCTTTGCTTTGCACATAAACGAAAGTGCGCTGCAGTAATTGAAATAAAAACAAGTTTTATCGATACCAACTAAAGTTGAAATAGTTTGCCTAAGTTGCTTATCGCCTTCACTAAGCTATACAATTGAATAAAAGTTATAAATATTAACAATTTAGTATTTATTTACATTAAATATTTATAAACAATATTTGCATGATTAATAATGTATGAGGAAATGTACTTAAGTGCCTTAATTGATATGAGATAATCTTTTTAACATTTCTATGCACATAATTTATCCACAAAAGCAATGCATATAACTTTGACTTGCTGCTTACAAATATAAGCGTGCGCTGAATTTGTAAGCTTGTATTGTTTGACAAATACTAATACGTGTGTTAATATTTTATAACAAAGCTTACATGAATTTGTTATTGCTTACAATTTTAAAGACGTATTATAAGTAGAAATACTAAATTTTAAAGCCACTGTTAATTCAATAGAACGTAAATGTGCTGTTATATGAGTGTACAAATTTAATAGCTTACAAATTTTCAATAGTGCTGACAAGTTGAAACATGCACAGAAGTTTAAATAGTTTGCCTAAGTTTCTAATCGTCAAATGCTACTTTAAAGTTTAATATTAACAATAATTGGTTGAGAATTTATTTACATAAAATTTTTAATATTCACGATTAAAAATTTATGAAAAATTGTAATTATAAAATTGCTTACAAAGTTCTAATAGTGCTTACAAACTGAAATAGGCACAAAATTTGTAAGCGCCCAGTTCGTGACTTAGACTTCAATAGGTTTAATCAGCTACTGATATGGCTTTTAAATATTTTATAGTGCTGACAAGTTTAAAATCGTTTTAAAGTTTTTGTGTTATTCGTTTGTGGAATGTTCATCTCCAAATTTTAAAGATAAAAGAATACAATTAAAAAATAAACAACCCCTTTGGGGATTTGAATGGTTCCCTATTTTATTGCTGATTATACCGTGTAGCGGCATTGAAATTGCAAAAATTGTAATGCATAAAAATACAAATTTAATGCACTCCAAATAATGTACCCCAATGTTGCAGCGTACCCCTTGTCAAGCCCCCACGATAGCGCCAATTGTAATTTCAAAGGTGATTGCCGCAGCTGGCCGCATTTATGAAGGTGACCGGGGATTGTTTGAACAAGTGTCCTGTCCAGTGTAACATGCATGCATGACAGTAGGTATATGTGTATGAATGTGTATGTATGTGCATGTACATGTATGTATATGTACTTGTGAAGTTTGTGCTGAAATTAATGCAAACTGCGCGATGAAGTGTAAACATACTTCAAGAACCAATTCAACAACGTCGTTTATTTAACATTTTGAAGGGGGTCTGCATATATCCATATATATATATATGTATATATGTACATCTGTGCTCTTGTTTGCTTGTGTGTCTGTGTTGTCTACCTTTGTGTGCTTTGTTCGCTGAAAGCAAATTTGAAAAGGTTTTCAAAATCTCCTGCAAAAGAACAAAAAACAGAAAAAAAACAGAAAAAGGGTTGCATGCCAAAGTAAAGCAAAATTAAATGGCGTAAAATAAATGTTGGCGCGGGAGTTTTATTTCAGCTACACAAAACGTTTAAAAAAATCACTCACCAAATTACCTTTTAATATTTAAGTAGCTGTAATGAGCTGCATTAAAGTTAGAAACATGCGCTGAATTAAATTGCTTAGCGAGTGGGTGAGCTTGGAAAATCTTGCATAAGGATAAGAGTTTGAAATTTGTTTCAGTATTAAATGATTGAAAATGAAGTGAAGCTAATAAACATTTTCAGCTTACGATTATTGCTCTTTGTCAACTGTATAAGCCTACAAAAACGCTGAATTTGTAAACATGCTGGGTTTAAAGGAGATTCATATAACTTTTTCATTTTAAAGTTATAGCTGACACATTTTAATGAGCGCTTACAAGTTTAAACAGGCACGAAATTTGTAAGCACGTATGAATTTAGAGAAATTCATGTGACTTTTAAAACTTTGACGTATTATCAAACGATTTCTAAAAGTGCTGACAACTTTAAATGTTTTGTAAAGTTAATAAACGTAACTTAATTTGTAAGCACGCATTAATAAATGAAAATTTATATGCCAATTAAAGTGTACATATACTACAAAACGATTTTCACAGGGGCTTACAAATTTAAAGGAATGCTTATTAAAATTTTCTTAATTTTTATTTGATTATGCTACATTTCTAGCAAAAAATTAGAAAAATAAACTTACACATGACATTAACAAAAGTGCTTTAAAACTAAAATACGCCACAATTAAAAAAACCCGATTTTAAAAAACTTTTATCGCATGCTTACAAGTTTAAACGCTTGCGAATATTGTAAGCACTTAACAATTTGGCGAATTTCAGAACCATTTAACTATTTCCAAGTATTAATTATCCATATTCCGCAGTGCTTACAAGTTCAAATCAGCGCTAAAGTTGTAAGCTTGTTAAAAAATGTCCACCAACCTCTTTGCACTACCAATTTCAGCAAATGCTAATATAGTCTCGAAGTTATTTTGCCTACCTTTTAAACGCCGAAGGCATCAACTTAATCAACATCAAATAAAATTAAGCGTGTTTCGGTAATTGAAACAACTTCTAAAGTAAAAGTAACAACAACAAAAACAAAAATAAGAAAAATAATAGAAATGAAAATACGTTAAAATAAAATGCCTAATACGCTTACGCTGAGAAACAATTTTTTTTCTTTCTAGTACAAGGTTAGGAAAAAGGACTCAAACAAGCGAATGCGAATGCGGCCAAGAGCTGTGCTAGAATTCTCTTTTTTGTTGTTGTTGTTGTTGTTGTTGTTGTTTTTGTAATTTTCGAACAAAAGTACTTTTGAAATAAATTTGCAACATTAATTAAATAACAGGAGAGAGCAAAAAATAACAACAACTAGAACAGAACAAGAACAACATCAACAGCAGGAGCGGCAGCCACAAAAATAATACACCCACCGTCGTATTACAGATTTTTGTTCGACGGAGAAGCGCTGAGCTGAACGCTGCTGAAATGCGCGCAGCGTTAATTTAAAACAATTTTAAAACACTCAAGGAAGCACTTGAAATTAATACGCTACGCTACGGTACGGTACGTTGCTGGCAAAAAGAAAACGCGCGCGCCGCAATAAAACACCGCTTAAAACAACAATTTTCAGTAAATTTAGCAATTATACTTTTTTTCAGTTTTTGTTCTTGTTTTTGTTTTCACATTCATTCGCTTGTTCGCTTCAAGAATCAAGCGAGTAGGACCACACAACGTCGAAAATGAATGTTGTGTGCCCCGCCCCGAAAATTCTTTTCGCTGAAGCACATCCATCCCGCGATGGGCGAAGAAAACGAAACGTAAACGCCAGAAATATTGCAATCTACTAAAAAAATATAAATATATCCAACAGCAAAAAGGAGCAACAGCAATCTACAACAACAATAACAACAACAACATATAAATACAAAAATTTGCAAATAAATAAAAACTGTGCAGAAACAAAACCAAAAAGCAATACAAAATGTTTAATTTGAGCCTGTGTGCTGAGCCTGTGAGCCTGAGGTACATTGGATTGCGTGTGGATGTGGATGTGGATGGATACTTTTGGGCATGGCAGAGCACAACCACTCTAGAGAAAAACAAAAAGCGCAAAAAATGAAAAACGCCTTAATACAAAAAAGTGAAAATAACAACAACAACAACAAGAAATACCACAGCTTGCCGCACTTATGAAAAATATTTGATTTATGTTTATGTTTGCTAGAATAGCGCGCGCGTTCGCGTTCGCGTTCCCAACAAAATCGGCGCCCGCACTCTCTTGCCATACCACTTACACACACACACACGCCTCTGACACACTAATGTACCTCATTTTCCGCTAGCAGCTGTGCTGCCAGTGTCCAAAATTGTTATTATTTTATTTCATTTCTCTTATTTTTTTTGCGGTAAGTACATGATACGACCTTGTGCCGCCGCCACGATATTACAATAAATTCTTACGTAAATTACGCAAATACTTTATAGGTACTGTGGAGTGTTTTCAAATAACACACACACACACACATACACACAAATCTGAGTATGTATGTGTGTGTGTTATTACCAGAAATAATTTGTCAGCACTTATGCTATTATGTAATTTGGCAAGTCCTTGATACGCTTGTGTTATTATTGCTTACACAATTTGCTAGCCGAGCTGACATGCTAAAAATACGCGCTGAAGTTATGCGCAATAATTTGTTTTTAATGATAATTATTCTATAAAGTGATATAACTCGAACTTTGGCAATATGAAGAACGATATAAGTCGAGATATTCAATTGATTTAATGGAAAACTTATAAGAATTCTTAATTTTTAATAGAGAAACAAAATTTTGTTATACTCTCCTGAACCAAGTTGGACATTGACTACTTTCACACTTGTCAATTTTAGTGGCGAGCAATTTCTTATTCGATTTGCTTTTAATAATTGTGCCGGGAAACCGAAAAACAATTTTTATTCGAGTTTGCTTCTTCTTTCATTCTTTCATTCTCTCATTTGATATTATTATTGCATATAATCTTTATTCCCCTCCACGTTGCAAAAACAGGATAGCCAACCAAAATCGAATTGCCTGTATAAGCGAGTGTGCACTAGGTTGGATCGGTACCCAAATAAAAAAGTTGTAAAAGTCCGGCCCCCATATGAAAGCTTACCTCGAGAAGATATTAGGACACTACAAACTTTCGACTCTACCAAATCCTTACTACTGCTGAAATCTTTTTAAAGGTATAACTTTGATATTTGATGTTCGAATTTTAAGAATTATATGTCGTAATAAAAGTGGAAATGAGAACAATACATCACAGGTGTCAATGACCTCGTTTTCATAGTGAAAATGATTAAACTATTCTTTTACAAAACTAACCACAAATATTTTTAATCAAAAGAAGGTGCCAAGATCCGTCTATAAACAAAAAAGTTACATCACTCTCATACCACTTCCATCGCTTTCACACAAACTCGTTAGTTGCGCAAGTTTAATTGCCTTGTGTAAAAGGTTAGTAAATTAAACTGTTTGTCAGCATTTGTGTTGATAAATAATTCAAATAACTCTTGATAGTATAAGCTTGTGCCACTTAAGACACTCGAAATTACTAATTACACATTCTATGAAGTATTTATCATTAGATTTAACATTTGCTTACTTAAATTAGTGAATGCTTACAAGTTTTAAGTAGCGCTGAATTTGTAAGCATTATTGAATTTACAAGAACAAACTTGCACTTGACAATTTCCACCAACATGCATCGATTTTCCCTCAAAGCTTACAACTTACAACCGCGCTGAATTGATAGTCGCTTGCGAATTTGTTGGATTTTCTCGAACCACATGAATGCATGCTTGCTCTAAGCTTGTGCAAAGTTAATGCTTACAACTTTTAAATCACTTAAATCATGCTAAGATATTATTTCGATAATTTTGAGTTTTGTTGAATTTAGCGAATTCTCGCCACGAAATCAATAAATCTGGAATTTAATTTGAAATCATAAAATTCATTGTTGTCGCATGGCAGTAATAAATCTACTGGGTGAGTGTGAAGGAGGGACGGGTGTGGAGCATGTCTGCAAAACGGCGGCGGCATAGTAACATACGAGACTGCAACTGTAAGCAATTCGGCGGATGGTTTGAAAGTGCACACGAGTGCCAAGAAATTTGTGGAAATCCTTTTTCATTTTCGAAAATTCATTTTTCTTTCTGTTTTGCCGACCGGATTTGCTGCACACGTCGACATATTCCGGAGGCATGCTTGCTTGTTGGACGGATGACTCGTACATGTTGAAAGAAGTGTTTTAGTCTGCTTATTGGGTGTTACTCCTCGTATCCGCAAAAAAGCTTATGTGTACTTTTCAATTTTTGGCAAACGCTTCGGCCATCCAGCCTGATGCTGGGGCGGTCGAAGCGGACCGTGCTTGAGTGTAGTTTTAGATTTTTGTGTTTGTGTATTTTTTTTCTTTCTTTCTGTTGGCCACGGCCTAATGCAGACACATTCTCTGACTTGGCACTGGCCACTTTTGGCCGAGCATTGACATGAAATGAGATGTATCTGCAAGATAGTATAAGTTAAATGAAAATAAATGGTTGTGTGCGAGGGCAATTACTATTTAATTTCCTTATTTCGGTCAACGCCAAAAATGAGAGAGAAAAAAAACCAAAAAGAAACGAAACGAAAATGTTTACAAATTGAATAAATTCTGGAAATTATATGGTTAGGTTTTAAAAGTCATTCAGAGAGCGAGCAAAGAACAACGAGCGATGTTTTTCACATTTTTAACATTTCCGATGAAATTAAAGACAGTCGGGGGCATGGCTTGGCACGGCTCAAAGCAATCAGTGGCGCTTCCAAAAAGTTCAGCGTGCCGAAAAGAAAACAATTTATATGCAACACACACACATCTTACTTAAAGAGTAAAAGCAGCACTTACCTGCCTGGCTGGCCCTATGATGCAGTGTCGCAATAATCTACAGTTTCATCATAATGATGATGATGATGACGATGGTGATACCTCTCGATGGATATGGGTCATGTTTGCAATTGTAATGCAGAGTGATTGCAACTCTGCTGCTGCTGCTGCTGTTACTGCTATGAAAAAAGGTATCACTGTACAAACAAGCATGCAAACAGACAGACAGACAAACAAATATCAAGTGTCGTCGCCGCCATCGTCGCTGGAGCTGCTTGTGCGCTCCTGTAAATGCTGTTAATGTACTCGTATAGCACGAATCAGTTTTCATCTTCAAAGTCTTTGACTGGTAAATGATACTCACAGCGATATCTTGATATTTATAATACTGCAGAGTTTCACACTTTTGCTGCATCTAATGAGGGACAGTGTTGCCGGTTGATGCAGTTAAGAGTTCAAACGCTTTGCAAAGAGTTGTTAAATTTACTTAGCAGTAAGATTTTAAAGCATTTAATCAAACATTTTTGCAGAGTTTCCTTCTGATTAGAATCCGTGTGATTGTTTAAAAATTTGTTAACTTTACATTTTAACCTTAATGTTAAATTGTATGTAAAAAATATATATATGAAGGATTAATGCTTAACCTAATGACTTTATTTATAATTTCATATATTCGTATTAAATTTTAGGCAAAAACAATTAAGTCGTCTCTATAATATTGCTTTTCGGAGCAGCACTTGCATTACAGCCGTCCTGCTTGAATGTGTCCTTCACCTATACTATTACCAAAAGCCAGAATATTAACGTACATACATTTGCGAGATTTGTGCCTTGCAACTTAATGCTAATTCAATCATAAGTGCCATGATTTTGTTGTCACATCATCATCGTCATCATAATCAACATAATAATCATGATATTGTGCTCTCATACTTTGCAAAGCATTTCGGTATAGACTATGGAATTAATTTGGCCTTTGCGAGGCATTTGCCACCACGCTCATCTAACCTAACCTAACCTAACTTAATCTAACCCACTGTGTGCATAGAGCTTCTCTAAAATTATACCACAGTAAAATTACAGCTCTAAGTAGGTCTTGATGTTGAAATCTGTCAATATTAAATTGGGGATATTGATTTATTTGTCATGGTTCATGACTACCAGACAATTTCCGTTTACAGTGGCCAAATATGGAGATTTGGTTAATCGATTGCATTGGAGCTGCTAAAACACAATTTTGTATATGTAGTGCACACATATACAAGTACAATAAATATTTGCGGATATACGATTATGTATTTCCGGTTTGATGCGGTTAGTTTTTGGTTATTAATACACTAACACGAGTACATTAGTATATCAATAATTATTGTTATCTTAATGTGAGAAGAGCAAGAGGAGAAATTTATTTAGCTGTGCAAAAGTTGCACTGTATATGTTAACAATTTAGGTTAATCTTTTGGGTAGTAAAACTTTAAAATTATTAAATGTTTATACGATATTGACAACTAAATACATATGTATTTCATTGTATTAGAGCAAAAGAGTAATAAACAATTGGAGAATTAAAACATAAGTAACAACAAGAGCATGAACAATAGCAGAAACAAGAACAAGAGTAAGCACAAAAGCAAGAGTAAAACAAATAACAGAACAAGAAAAGTTATGATAGCAGAAAATAGAATAAGAGTGAGAACAGGAACAAGAACAAGAATAATAGCTGAAACAAGATCAAGGAAAAAATAACAAGAGTAAGAAGAACAGGAAGAACAATAGCAGAAACAAAGCAAGAGTAACAACAAGAATATGAATAATAGCAGAAAAAGAACAAGATTGAGAACAATAAAACAAACAAGATCAAGATCAAGTCCCAATAATCCTTAGATATCACGTCGGGGTCACCATAAATGCTCTAGATCACGAATTTTGTCTGGCAACAACTGCATAAAAAGTAAACTACACTTTTCATTTCAAATTTAAAAAAAACACTATCTTCGCTTTATCGAAGTTCTTTGTTTATAAAATCTCTAAAACTATTACTCACCCAATGAAATAAACAAATTATTTTACTACCAAGTGAAGGAGAAGCGGACTAAACAATCATAGCTAAAAAAATCTGCTGGTCATTAAACGACCAGAGAGATCATTAAGGACCAGACACTGACTATTAACTATCGCTTAGTACACAATTCTCGAACATTTTTGGATGCAGTTTAGAAATTTTAACAATGACCAAGATAACCAATGATGACGTTGTCTTAACTATTTTGGGAAATCATCAGTATCAACGTATATTTGTATTATAAAAAAACTCATTATCATATTAATCATGTAATATACAAATAATTTATTACTAATTTCTTAAACTAATATTTCTTTTAAATTTATGCTTGGTTAAGCTTATTTTAAGTTTAGCATTGAGCTCCAACAACTTCTCGATTAGGTATACAAAATCCATAAATTCGAAAGCATAGAATCACTGCCAAGCGGCTAAGCAGAGCAACAAAGCATTTAAACAAATCTAACCACTCCAGTCAGACCGGCAAAACACAATACTATACAATTTGTTGCAACCCTGTTATTAAAAAAAAAGAAAAAAAAACTAGGTACTTGAGGCGCCGGAAACAAGGCAACACTGAAGAGTTGTAATTAAAAAGTTGCAGTTAAATGTTCCCCAGCAATTTGCAAATGATTTGTAAAAACGAGAAAAGAATAAAGCAAGAAGAAAATGGAAAACAGAAAAAAGAAAAAGGAAACATTGCAATGCAGCTAGGAATAACTCTGGCAGGATAATGCCGTCAAATTGTATGCATTCAATACAGACTGGGAACGCACGCAAAGCACAAGAGCGCTTTAAACCCAGTTTTCGTTGTTGTACTGTGTACTCTGTATTTGTATGTTGTTGTTGTTTTTCTTCTTCTTCTTTTCCTCTTTGGCTTGTTCCTGGCGTGCAACTCGAAATTAATTTTCATTTATGTTGGAGCACCAAGCGGAAAGCGAACGCGCGCGCGATGAAACAGTTAATTTAGTTTTGTTTCTGGCTCGAACTGCATTAGCCATTGATGTCAGCGACCAGCGACGACGGCGACGACAACAACAACGACTACGTCGACAACGAACGATTCCGTGCAAGCGTGGTAATTATGCATGCGTACAATTGGCAAGTGGCTGCCTGGCCGCGCCGTGCCGCGTCGGTTCGGTCCGGGCCCCATTCAATCGGTGATCGCTGCTGCGGGAGTTTTATGCAAATAAAGCCAGCTTAAGCAAACAAATCGTCAAGTGCAGTTGACAATTTGTTTCTTTTATTTTATTTTCGTTTTGTTTCATTTCCGTTGATTTTTTGCTCCGCTGACATTATTGCAGAAAGTCGTTGACGACTTAATCGAACAAAGGCGAAAGCGGCTTTAAAAATACCTTTCATTGGAAAACAAATATTTGTTTACTTTTTAAATGTTCGTTCAACTATGTATGAAATGACCCTTGTTAGGCATGCACGATTACCGGTCATTAGTTGGCCTATTCAATTTTTTTTTTTTAAATCGAGAAATAGTTCACGATTCTCTGCAGGAGAGAAGTCGATTTCGTTGATTTTGTTCTTCTTACAAATAAACCCTCGCTTTTAAAATAATATATAATATACCAAGGTAGATATCTGTTAAATAATAAATACATATAAGCTGAAATGCACAGATAGACAGTCGGTAGTAGAGACAAACTGACGGAGATTGCACATCAAACCAGAATTTTATATTTATTATTTATATACAATATCATTGAATCTATTATATATCCATTGAAATGTCTACCACGCCTCTTGAAATGCTTTAAGAAGGACTAAACTGAAGTGATATACCCTATGATCCGTACTTGAGCGTAGTGTATGGTATGAGTACTCCAAGGTCCACCAAAATGTTTAAAAGCAAAACTAAAATTTTTGGGGTTACATGAATTTGTTCAATTGTGGAAAATTTTCCAAAATTTCCTGTAAAGAAAATAAAATTTTTCGAAATTAAAAAATTAATGTTATTTTAACAAGATTTTTCTATAAGTGAGAAGATATAAAATATCGGAAACCTGCTGATATCTTAACTTAAAAAGTGTTTCTGACTTTAATTGAACAATGCACCGAAGCAGTAAATCGAAAAAATTGAATATGCCTCACAGTGTCAACATGGCCGGACGGACATCGCAACGTAAGTAGTTACCTGTAATACCAGAAACATCGCCTAACACAACCGCACCGCAGGATACAAAAATAGATTTTATCTCCTGGGCAAGCAATTAAGAATTTTAATCGATTTCAATTTAATCGCAGGCAAATTGATTGGAGACACACGAACGTATTTGAATAATTGTTTACACACAATATTGACCCATTACCCGACCAGGTTGGAGAAGGAGTTAACGAGTAGGCGGAATGGCTTTTGTTTCTGCCATGGCTAAAAAGCGAACGATTGAGAAGTTTTGAAAAAATAAACTAAAAAATATGGCGAAAAGTGAGTTTAATGAGGCGAAGAGTAAGAGGATTTATATACATATATCTAAAGAGTAAGAGTGGATTTTTTTGGGTAAGAGAATTTTGAATATGGAAAGAGCAGCGTGCTGAGTATGAAGTGAGTGTAAAAATTTATAAAAATGAAAAAGTTTTGAACTCTACAATTAGCTTTGATTATTAAAATTTTATAACATTTGCTAAAGTTCGCTATTGTCACCTTAAAAACTTAATATTATATCTCTTTGTTAGTGCTCTCCAAACAGCTGATTTCACAGTTGTTTACACCACCAGAACATCCGGCATACACGCTCGTCGCTCCATTCATTTGGAGTTTGCGTTGTGATTTCGTGTAGAGTTCATTAAGTGCGCTCACCCAGACTCATTCTCTCGCTTTCTCTCATTCGTCCTGTTCTCTCTCACACTCTCCGTTTAATACGAACGTCAAATTGACATTTCGCAAATGTCATGATGCATATGATTATGTACGTACGTATGTATGTTTGGGTAGCTGGCTAAGCTTGCCTTTATTCGGAGCATGCAACTGGAAATGTTTGCGTACATACAATTCCATTTTTGCCGCGCGGAATTTGTAAAATGTCAAAGAATCACGCAACCAAACCAAGGAGAGATGAAGTCGAGGAAAGAGAAGAGGAAGAAGAAGACGACAAAATTGCATCTAATATTGCAGTTGTTAGCGTAGAACAACATGCGTCGATGGCAACAACGACATTCGGCAATGTTGGACATTTTGCGTCAGTTTTACTAAGTCTCAGAAATGGTTACCATATAAATAATTCCATATCGTGATTCCAAAGCTATATCGATTTAATTATTTCTTAACTGAGCTATTTCAAGATATTATCATAAAAATTCTCTGACATCCTCTACATTTCCATATTTATTTGAATGCGTTTGTTGACATCGCGTATATCTCGCCGCCGCCGCTGCTGCTGCTCCGGCTGTTTTGGCGGCTGTCGCATGAATTTGTTATCCCGGTGCGACCATTACCGGCGATGAAGAAACAATTGAATTAGTTTAAAAAACTGCGCTGAACGTATAATAGCATTGTTGTTGTTTTGTTGTTGTTGTTTTTCCTATTATTAAACATAGCTTTTGGATAGACAACACGACAGACAGATAGATACGAGTAGATAGAAATCCCGACATAGAACGACATTTTTGGGTTTTATCGCTGTGCAGCGTCACGAGTCACGTCCCTTCAGTTGCGCCGTACAGCGTGTTTCGAAGCTACAACGAAGAAGAAGAAGAAGACATCCGAAAAATATGCAAATTGTGGTTTAAGTGCTTTTGCGCATGTAAATGCCGATTTTGGCATTTCTTATCTGCGATTAATTGACAAGGCAGGGCCCGAGCCGAGCATTAACATATTCCATGTGGATCAAACAAAAGATAGGCAGACGGACGAATGAATGAACGAAGGAAACGACGCAAGTTAATTGTGGATATTGTTTAAAATTAAATTGTTTAAATAAAACTTGGCACAAATTTTTGGATATAATAAAAAAAAAAATTTAATAAAATAATAACAAAAGCTTCAATTTTCAATTTGAAATAATTATGAAATGCTTAATCCTTAATCTTAGATATTGTACAGTTTAGTACCTCATACTTCCCCCCCACCCCACACCAACCAATACAAATGCGAAATAATCAAATTGTTTGTTTTGTCAGCTGTGCTTTTGTCTATTCTATTCTATTGTATTCTATTTTTTATTTTCCATTATTTTTATTTCATTTTTCGTATTCTTTTTTCTTTTTTCGCCTTTTTTTGTTATTTTTATTTCTCTTTTTTATGATGGATTAATTTCAGCGAACTCATCTATGCGAATCCAGAGCATATGTGAACGCATGTGCATGAGTGTGTGTGTGTGTGTGTGTGCGTGAAAACGTATTTATGTTTGGTGATCACTCAAGCGTATGTTGTGTAGAAGTGTGTGTGTGTCTAAAATGTATATGTATGTGTGTGTGTGTTAACAACAGTTACGTTACATTATTGGATTTAAAGAATTTACGACGTGTAACGATTGCGAAGTTCGCAGACGTGTTTTGCGTCGGTGTGTGTCTTTGGTTATATATACATATAAACATACATGTGTGTGTTTGTGTGTGTGTGTCCGTGTACCATGAAAATGTATAAAAATTCAGTGAGTGAACGTGTTCCTAATCTTATGACCATGTTTCCGCTTAATCCTTTTCACTCTTCTCCTCTTTTCTTCACCTTTCGATGACGTCGACTGCTGCTTTCACCATGGCTAATACGCAACACGCACAATTACGACAGAATGAATTTGTTCTGTTTGCTGGAGCTGTTCTTTTTTTATTTCGATGAGAGTTTTTGGCATCTATTGATGTTTGGCTTTTTCAGTTGTTGTCGGTCAGTGGGTGTGGGTGTGCGTGTGTGGAAATTGTTGTGTCTGTCTGTGGTTTATGTTGCCTCGTTAACAATGAAGAAAATTGAAATCGCGATGTTGATGAATTTTTGTCTGCATTTTGAGAAGAACATGAATACTTATAAATTTATCAGATGTTTGTTTATAGAATCTGAGAATTATATAAGGTCTTAAATCCACAAAAGCTTTAAGCTTTTCAAGAGCATTTCAATAGTTCAAAGGTTATCTATTCTTTTTAATGATATCCTTTAATCACAATTAAGTTAAAAAGCATCTTAAAAAATATGTATGAGTTTTTTTATACTCTTACGAGAAAACTTTTAAATTTGTTTGAAGACTTAAAGCTCAAGATAATTTAAATTAAATACGTAAAAAGTTAATCTTCTGTTTTCGCTGTGATGTTAATTATAAGCAGTAAGGTACTGAAAATGTCTTTAGTGAAATGTCTTTTAGAATATACTCTATTATTTTGAAATCTTTATAGTGAATTTGAATGTTTTGATTTTTGTTTGTTTTTGTGTTTTGTCTTTTTATACGTATACGAGTACAGAGTTAAATTCAGTAGTGGGTAAGCTTTTAGTCAATTAAAGAAAGAATGAAATAGACAATATTTTGGAAGTAAATATTTTATACTGTTTCGTTTTAAATTCTTTAACTCTTTAATTTTTTTTATGAACAAAAAAAATGAAAAGCTCTAAATGAGCTTTTAGAAGGATTTATGTTTGCACTTGCTTTTAAGGACAGAACTCTTTAAGGATAGTCTGTCCGAAAAGCAATCTTTTAGGAAGGATTTTTAAATTTACTGACTGGATTTCTCTATGTTTTCTTATTTTTTATACACATAAAAGAATGTATACAAAGTTTGGCCTTTACTGAACACAACAAAAAAAGAAGATGTTTGTGGTTAAATTTTGACAATTTGATTTTGAAATTTTTAACTTATTCAATACTCTCTTTAATTTCAGAATTCCAGTGTGTCCTTTGAAACATTATGTAGCTGAAATTGAGCAAAACAATTTGTTCGCCTTAGCATAATTTTAGGCGGCATGTTTTTTTTTTGCTTCTTAATTCCTGATTGAAATTCAACATGATTATGATCCCACTGAGGTATCTATTTTTAGTTTTTTTTAAACTAAAAGCTATAATCAGCTTTTAAAATTCAAAAGGTACCCAAAAGGATGATAAAACAATTTTTCACTTAAAATAAAAACAAAAACCAAAAAAAAAAAAACAACTACAATAAATATCGCTGCATCACGTTTCCGTATATCAGGAGGGCATTAATTGCTGCTGAACGCAGCGCTGCATGGCAATGGCGAATCTTGCCGCAACGAGTTGAAACGAACGGCGCCAGATGAGGCTGTCATTCAGCGACAGCGACAGCAACAAAATCAGGACATAAACTTTGCACACTCAAACACACACACACACACACTGAAAATACACAAACACGGAGTCGCGCATACAGGACTAACGCAACGCGGAGTAGGCTGTACAGGACAGACATGTCGCTTGTCGCATGTGATATGCATGAACAAATGAATTATAATTCATGGACGCCAGGGCACGCTCGCTGATGCTGAAGTTGAAGTTGATGCGATGCGCGGACGCGAACGTGAATGTGAACGCAAACGATGCGAAGACTGGCGGCTGTAAACGGCTGCGACAGCTGACGCTGACGGTCGGTCGTCGTTGGTGATGGCTGTCGGTGGTTGGTTGGTCGGTTGGTTGGCGTAGGTTCAAGTTGATCTTAATATTCACCTCTGCGGTGTGTAACTGTTGTTTAATTAAATCGTGCAGCCAACACACGCACACGCACATACACCCACACATACACACGCGTACGCACATTTAAGTGTATGCAGGTCGGCTTGATTTATTAAAGCCCTGCTGTGCTGTGCTGTGCCGCGTCGTGCTGCATGTGCTCAACTGCGCTGCGCCGCACTGTGCGCGCTTTTATGTTCGCTTTTAACTGCTTTTAGCGTTGTTAATCAAATGTTGCTGTCTGTGTTTTTATTTTATTTCATTGTTGTTGTCTGTTTTATTTAAAAGTGTGATAATGGCTACACATACTGACAAAGTGTGGTAGGATGGATTTGAATTAAAGGAATCAAATATTAAGAAGTTTTCTTTTAACAATTTGAAACGTATCGCTTTTATTTTTATTAAACACAATTTGTTTAAATAAATATGATATACTTTAATAACCTTTCGAATGACACCTTAGCCGTCTTAAACCTTTAAAGGTTTCTATAAAATTTCGAATTTTTTATGGAGCTCACTTTAAAGCATGACCAACAAAGATCGTTTTCATTTTTGCAATTCTAAATTGTATACTTTTAACCATTCCCAAAGCCTTCTCTAATCAATTTAAAATTTTATTTTTTCTTCAAAAAACAACAATTAAATCAATAGCAACAAAAAAAAATCCTATTTCGAAACCTTGAACCACCTCAAATTGTACATGGAAGCGTGTCGCTGTCACGCGCTTAATTCATTTTGCATTAAAGCCACATTAATCTTGCCTTATCGCGTTGCGTCGGAATGCTTTACCCTACAAAACAAAAAAATCATCGTGTGAGAGTCAGTGTTGGCACTCCTCCACTGCCACAGCCACATCCACTGCTACTGCCGCGCGCTTGTCTGTTCGAGTTAATAGAAAAATGTAGCGCCATTAAATTTTGCCTCTGCCATACTTTAGAAGTTTTTCACCTTTACCGAAATGTTTTTCATTTTTTCCCTTCCATTTTTTGCACTAAAGCAAAAACAACAACAAATGACTTTATTAATTGCCATGTTGCAACTACAAATGCATTCTCTTTTTTTTAAGGGGCAGTCGTTGCGAGGCGCCTCAATTAAAAAAAAGAAAACCGACCAAAAGAAGCAAACAAAACAAAGCCGCAGGTTTGTGCCACTGAGCGTGCCAATGTTGCGTTTTTTTTCTGTTTTGTTTTCTGGATTTATATTTTTACAGTTCTAAGGCATTTGACTGGATGGCAAAGGTGGGTGGGAAAATGACCTGCGGCTAAACGGCGATTTAACGTAATTTTACTTTTCGACCGCTGGCGCTGGCTGTCGTGTCAGTTTCATAGTTTGAAGGATCTTTTGTAATTTGTTGTCTTATTTTTGTGTGCGCCCAGCGGAGTCTTTTCTGCGGTGGTATTTAATTATGTTAAGCACAAGGGGCGTGGCATTTTTGATGTTTGTAGATATATAAAGTTGATTTAAAGTAGAAAGAATATCAAAATTTGTTAATAAAGTGTTTCAGTTTTAAATGCAGATGCAGAATAAACTCATGTTAAATTAACATTTTCAGGTTAATATTTTTCGACGCTTTCATGAACATGCTGTCAACATACATATTAACTGTTAAATTTTTTTTTAGTTGTCGGACAAAGTATTTTATTTATTCGGTTAATATTTAACAATATAAAATGTTGACAAATAGAAATTAATGTAAGGTTACACGTTTTGTTGTATTGATTTTTGCAAACATTTTCACACGTTACATTATAAAGTGTTATTTTTACACTTTATCATGTTAAATTAAACTCTTACTTTAATATAATTTTTGTAAAAGTCTGGATGTCCCATTAAAATTCATGTTAAATAAACACTGCATCATGTTAAACTAGAGTAAGAGTTGATGTGGGCTGGTATTGGACCATAGCTCTCAGTCCTCATGGACCATTGTGTTGTACCCAGGATAGTGTCGGAATAAGAAAGTAGAGACATAGGAATGAAGTGTTTGGATGGAAGTAAAATTAGAAGATAAGTTTAAATTAAAGAATTATTCAAGCGAGTTTAATTTTATGTGTTTTTATTACAAAAAATTCAAAGTAATAATTAATTTCAATATTCTAAAACATAATAAACTAAGTACAGTACATTTTTCTCAAATAACAAATGCAAGTTTATGAACGTATTTAAGGATGATTCAGCCTTTTGTTGAGCTAATAAAATATTTAAATTTAATATACATTTTACTTTAAAATACTTCTTAAAAGTTATCTAAAATTTATAAAATTTAAAAAAAAAAATTCAAGACAAAGCGGCAAAATCCTTAAAGTAGCACAAGGATAATAAAGCTTTAACGCACACACACTGTCACATACAATACAATAAATAATTAAATGTCCTCGCTGCTCGAGCGTAGAATAAAAATAACGCACACAACAAAAATATAAAAATAACACAACAAAAAACAACAAAAAGAAGAAAACTTAACATAATTAAATTAGTTACTACCAACCGTGTTTGCCGTCGACGTATGTGTGCATGCGTGCATGTGTTTTTGTGCGTGCATGAGTGTGTGTGTATGTGTGTGTGTGGGTGCCTATTTTTAAGCGAGTGTATACGTTAAGGACCCGCTCGAGAGAGAGCGAGAGTCCTTGAAAATGTCTGAGAAATTAATGCACGCTTGTATGACAAAATTAGATTTTCATAAGCAATTTCTTAAAGGAAAAAAAAATGATCTTCAAATTATTTATAAATTGTTAATATATTTTCAAAGGTCAGGCAGCAAATTGAAATAAGTCAAAACGGTCTGGCAATATTTGAGCTTTATCGAAGCGTCGTTCATATGCTCCCTTAACAACAAATACTAAGGTTAAGCATGAGGAATACTTGCTAAGACACTTGAGGAGAGAAAGGCCAAATCAATGTAGATAAACAAAATGAAAATGATGACAACGAACTAAAACTCTGCTGAGTTGGCAAAAGAAGGAAAAAAAGCCTATTTTCACAAAATATGGCAATACCAATGGCCAGCAAAAAATTTAAATTGCCAAAATGAAATAATTTTTTTTTGCTTTGCTGTTTTTTGTTTGTTTTTTTTTTAGGTTAAGCTAAACAGTCAAAATAACAACAAAATAACAACAAAATGTGTGACTGCGAGACGTCCTTCGTCATATTGTGGTTGTATGTATTATATGCATAGACATACACTTTTTATATACACACACGCACACACACACTTGACAGAATATTCATCTACGCATCCACCATTGAGACTATGAGGCGGAAAAATGCCAGCGTTGCTGTCCTTTTGAAATGTCAAAAAATGATGCGCCTAAGTGAAAGACAGAAAGACAGAGCGACAGACAGAATGAAAGAAAAGCAACATGAATGGAATTATTGTTGGCCATTTTTATTTTATTTTATTTAATATATTTTTTTGTTTGTTGGCCATATTATGCTGTGTTGTTGTTGGTGTTGTTTTTCTAATGGTTTGGCCAGCCTTCGGTTGACAGCAGGTACTCGTATTCATGTATTTATTTATTTATGGAATTTATGAAATTGATAAGGGCCAAATTAGTGATGATGACTTTTGAAATAAACCTACTCTCGGATTTGTGTTAACAAGGTTAAAGGTGCATTGACATTGGCCCGATGTATCTACTTTTATAAATCATTATTATTGTTGTTGGAGCTGTTGTTCTTTTGTTCATTTAAAATTTCAAATGAATTTGTAAACATGATATACCATACAAACAAAACTATGAATTTAAAGCATAATACGAGTATATACATAGGTGTATATACATACGTGTATGTACGAAAAGTAGGTTATGTACTTGTAAAGCAGTGAATAGAAAAAAAAAAGTGCCGAAAATGTACACAGTGAAAGAAATTATATTTATTTGATTTTAAGTACATAGCGTACATTCACTTCTAAAGTGGCACAACTCAAAAATGTCTTTTTCGAGTTTAAGCAATCACGTCGCTTATAAAAATCATTTCTAACATTAAATACTTCTTCTTTTTTTCCCCATTTTTTATGAGATTTTTTCGAAAATCTTGACACTTTTCAAACCTCGTAAAAGAAATATCAAAATTGTATGAAGGAAATTTTTCGCGTTCCTTGAAAATCTTCGAGGCATATTAGTTGTGAAAACAGCCTCGAAAAGTTTTTCGAATGTGTTAGTGTTGCTTGTGTGTTATAAACTACATCTAACGATTTGTAAAAGTTTACTTTATTACTTGAAGTTATAAAATTGTCTAATAATAAAAGTAAATTTTGGATTTAAAATTTCATAAATCTTTTCGAGGTCTCGAAAAGGCGCGTTCCCGAGAACAGGTTCGAAAGTGTCTACGATTTGTTGTTTTTTTTTTAATTCTAATGATAATTTATAACACATTATTTCAGCAAAAGCGACATAAGTCAAAAATTTCATTCACGTTTTTATTTTTTGAAAAGTTTTAACGATAATTGTTGACCATTTATTTCAATCTTTACCATATCCTTTAAAAGTTTTCTTCTTAATGCTCCGCATTTTGTTTAAAAAATCGTCTTCTTAGATGAAAAAATATTTGTGTTTGCGTTTTCTGAAATGTTGCACATTTTTGAGTTGTGCCACTTTTGAAGTTGTAGTGCGATATGTATGTATATATTTGCGGAAAGTATATTTTGAAAATTACTGGAAAACTTTTTGAATTAATCGGTCTGAATTAAATAATTTATACTAACTTTGGACTTACTGTTTTGACGCCCTCAGCTCCAATAGAAGTGATGGACATTTTATATCCCTATATCGTAATTAGGGCGTGCTACAAAATTTTTTTATAGGCATATCTATAAGTAGTGCCTCAAACGTAGTCTGACTCAGAAATGTTATCTGCAACATCAGAATTTTAAAATATAAAAAACCAACACGAATGCGAATTCTTTTTGCACTGTGCACCCGACATAAATTGAAATGTTAACATTTGAAAAGAATCCTCACACAATACGACTGACTGCATCAAATAGTTTTCACATTAACTTAACTGAAATTAATTTCGAATTTTCTTTTCAGCATCTTCTATCATTCGTTTCGTGTCTTTCTCTTGCGCTTTCGTTGCAGCGTTTGCGCTTTGTTCCAATTTCAAAACCTTAATTGCATAATTTCGACGGCAACGACTTGTGGCAGCAGTCAAAAAGTCAAGTCAAGTCAGCGGGGCATGTTTGCACTCAAAGACCCGCAACAGTATTTAATAGCATACGAGTATATGTACGCGTGCGTGTGTGTAATGTAGGTATGTATGTGTGTGCATGGTTTGGAAAATAGCAAACCATGTCAATGACATTTGAAACGTGACCCTTTTTTTCTCTCAATTTGACGTTGGCTTTGTTCGCACTGAAAATAAATCTCAAAATTACGCAAACTTTGAACGAAAGTCATTATCGCTGCACAGTGGAGCAACTGCGACAAAAATTTTCGATTGTAGTAAGTTTAGAAAAGGACAAGGTAAGTAACTAAAATATTTAGTAGAGCTACACAAATGTTTCTTGGATTAAAGACATATTTTAATAGGTCAGTAAAAGTTGATCTTATTTGCAATTTTTCCAAAACTGGGAGTGTCACTAAGAAGAGATCATTTTCAATTTGTTAAAATTTAAAATTTATAATTATTAAAATAAAGAAGAACAAAAATTTACTTATTAATTGGTGGGAGAAGCTTTGCAGGTCAAAATTAATCTTCTGAAATTTTTCTATAAAATTAATAAAATACACAAACGATTCCAATAGCACACAAACCATGTTAATAATTGAGTTATTCGTCATTCTTTCCAAATGTTTTATAATTTAATATTCATTATTTGATTTATAAAAATTAAAATTATAAAGGAATTCCCTTAAATGCGAAAAAGCGAAAACTCTTCGACCCTCGATATAAAACTGTCAAAAATTATACGATGATTTTCGATTCAAATTTGTAAACAATCCCGAAAATGTCTTCTATTTAGAGTTTTAAATATAATAAAAGAATGATGAAAGTATATTCTTGTTTTCTTTTAAAACTTGTTAAATCCATTAATACAAAAAAGTTGTATTTGGAAAAAAAAATTTCACAGCTTGATAAATTCAAAATAACTGGCGGACAATACTACTAAGAAATTAACAATAAGTAACACTTATTAAAAACAGTTTAATAAGCTGAACTTCACAAATGTTTTCGAGATCTCGAAAAGTTGCATACCTGGGAAGAGGCTCGAAACTTTTCGAGCTTTTCGAGTATAAAGGAAATCCCTTCATTTCGTGTTTTTTTGTTTTGTTCTGTTTGTGTATATTTCAACAAAGTTTAATTGCTCCCAAAATTTTGTAGAACTACAAAATATATCTTTTAAATACATACATATTTTGTAAATATTTGGTAAAAAGTGAAGTTGTTGTAAGTGCTCATTATCATTTTTCCTAGTGGGTAGTATATAAGTTATACGCGATTTAAAACTCTTTGTACGCCATTGTTTCCAATACTTTTCACACTGTGCAGTCTTTGCGTTCTCGATGTGAGTAAGCGCTGAAGGACGAATTGACGTCATGTTGTGCTGTACTGTACTGTGCTGTGCTGTGCTATGATGTGCTGAGTTGAACTGGGCTGAGTCGAGCTGTGAGCTATGCAATGCTAGGTGATTAGATGCGATTGCATGAAATTGAGCTGAATTGATGGTAATGCCACTCGTTGTCGTTGACGTTATCGTTCTGGCGCGCCTCATTATTGCCCAACGTTGAAGAGAACTTTGCGAACTGGTTGTAATTAATTTTCTGGTTTATTAATTTTGTTTGGCCCACAATGTATGACAGATTAGCTTGTAATGTATGCGATTTGTTAGACTCAAATCAATACCATTGTATAGAGGTTTTATAGAGTGTGGCATAAGGTTCGCACAAAGACAATGTTGCTGTCCATCAATTTGTCCAGTCCAACAACCAACCAGAGTCATCATTGTCTGTGCATTAATTTGGTCGCTTCCCAAAAAAATTTTTATTTTGCGCACAATGGCACAGTCGGTCATTGCTACTTGGCATTGTCGAGATACTCAAAATGAAAGCAGATACTTTTGCTTATTTACAGTGGCTGGAATCTTTTGTTTAATATCTTTAAAACATCTTCCGGACCAGAAAGTTTTGTAGGATAAATAATTTTTATGAACAACACCAAGTAAAGATCAATAAATTGTAATCATTACTGCCCAATCCTTTATAGCCGAGGTTCAGCAGGATCATAACTAATTGATTCCTTAAATGTATTTTCGCTCCTTATATGTTCAAGTTGTTAAATTATTTTTATTTAATGCTGTCCAACTAGCTGCCAGCTAGTGACCCATAGTACGCTGTCATGAACCGCCGGATGTAGCGTCACGTCACACTTGCGTATTCAAGTCGCGTACAGTGACAACCGGATGTAATTATTTGTTAACTTTTGTAGAGACCGAGAGAGCGGCCAGAGTAGAGTAGTGTAGCAATTTGTGGCATGTGCGAGTGATGCTCTAATGGCGGCTGGCTGTGTGTTACAACGAAACTTTTCCATAATGTTGCGGCCTGTGACTAATTGGTTTCCAATTGGGCGCGTGTATTGCGCCCAATTAATTGCTATAATCAATAAGTGCAAGTGAGGCTTAAAAGTTGATTGAAACATTACGCCGCACGTACACAGAAAAACACTTGCACACAATCACAATCCCACGAGCACAAACACAAGCACAAACACAAACACACCGATACACATACCAATTTATCAGAGACTTGTGTGTCGTCCATGTCCAACTGACAGCATAAATTCTGATAAGGCCAGCATTAATTTTTGATTTATTTCGTATGGAGTGAAATGAAACTAGCCCAAACTGACCAGGCACAAAATCTGTCAGTATTGGTTGTTTCCGGAATAGAACACGGTAAATGAGTATGATGTATTTTTTATGTTTTATTTTTGAGAGCATCTTTCGGTTCGACTTAGGTGAAAGTACATACATTGAAAATGATTTGACTATCTTGCCACAAATTGTTGTATTTCATTGCTGCTATTCTCGGACAATGGGAGTTAAATACTCCAAGTTTTGTCCAATTTTTTTTTTATTTTTCTAGCAAGCAAACACGCACAGGATATTTACTTTATTTTAAGCTGAAAATCTTTTTATCTAATCAAAATATCTTTCAACTTAAGTTTCTACAAAGATTTTTAAAAAATTTTCATAAGCAACAATTTCAAAATCAAATATGATTTTATTATGTTATTTCAACATGTTGAATCGTAATGTTAATTTTGTAGTTTTATAATATTAGCAAGAATAATGTGTAACTTTAACATGCTGTAGTGTCAAATTAACAATTTTTAATGTAAAACGACAAACATTTTGAAAAAATCAACACAACAAAAAGTGTTAAATTAACATTTAGTCATATTGGTTCAACACTTTCTATTGTTAGAAATGGACGGACTATGTACCAATTTTTTTTTCTGGCAACTGAATAAATAAAAAAAACACTTAAAATTTTTATTTTTGGAAAAATATTAATCTGAAAGGCTTTAATTATATCCTTCGGCATGCGCTAGCTCGTACCGATGGATATATTGAGTTTGTTCTTCATTTTTAACTCTCATAAGAGGGCGTAGTAGGTATGACAAAATATATACGAGTGTATATGAATGATCAGCGTCGCATTCTGAGTCGATGTACAAAGTCCGTCCGTCTGTCTGTCTTAATTAAAAATAGTTATTTACACTATACAGTCAAATTCGATATTTAACACTTTGTTAGTAATACAAACCAAAAATGGGCGTGAGCAGATTAGAACAACGCCCACTTATAATAGAGGCACGTACCAATTACGTGCTATATGAAACACATTTGCTGGTGTCATTTAATTAGCGGAGGGTATTTGAGCTTCGGCGTAGCAATAATTCATTATTGCTTCAAATTTTTGATAAGTTGTACAAAAATGCCGGACTGTAATAAAACGCTTGTGACTCACTTGCTAGCTCAGCGTACTATATGTAAGTTTTTTTTCACAACTGTTTAACCTAAGTTCTCGGTCACAGCGATATTGCGGACAATGAAGATCGGATGGATGCAAGGCAAGTATCACTTATAAAAATAAATGATTCTTATATATTGTGAAGAAATATTTAACTTATTATATATAAAAGTATTAATTACTATCTACTTTAAGGTGACCAACTATTTTTATTTAAATTTTTCATCAGAAAGATTATTTGGTTTACAGCAAAATATAAAAAAAAAATCATTTGAATACTTCATTTAACATTTAAATTCATGTTAATATTTTTTTTTCCATATGAAGCATATCAAAATGCAAAATAAACTTTTCCGAAAAAATTCAGACTGCCTACTAGAGCGCATTATTGAAAAATCTGCATTTTCACTTCAATTAAGAAAGTTACATGGAAAAATAGGCCGAACGGATTTGTTGTCGCTACGGTGATATACTTTGAATCACCGAAGGATTAAGTGGTGGAACATCAGAAGGTACTCAGCTCGCATGACTGAATACTATGAAAAACTGTCGGCCATTAGTGGACTGCTTCTTTTTTTTTTTTTTAATTTCAATCGATTTGTGGTTGTCGTCACGGCGATTTTCTCTTAATTACAAGAGAATAAATGCTTGTTTGTTTTTTTTATTTGTTGTTGTTGTTGTTGTTGTTGTTGTTGTTGTTAAATCAAAAGTGTTACTGTGATAAATTGTGACGATGGTCACATGTGACTATTTTCATAGAGACGTTCCGTTTTATGATTGATAGCACTGCAGCGTGATGGCAATTTAACTTGTTTAGTTTTGCATTAAAGTGCCACTCACGCGGGTTTTGTGTTGGAATCCATATTGACGATTGTGTTGTTGTTGTTGTTGTTGTTGTTGTTACGTTGTCGCGTCGGCCATTTTAATTGCCACAAATGGGCGGTTGTCAACAGCGTCGTTAGCGTTTCAATTGCGTTCGGGTAGCCGCAGGTGTAATTTAGCGCAAGCGTACTTACTTATTTAGCTTAGCTGAGCTCAGACCAGTCCAACCTAACCCAATCCAACCCAGCCCAACCCAACCCAACGTAGACCAGCCCATTCGAACAATCTAAATTATTGTCAACTTGTTAGCGATGATGTCGCTGATGATTTTGTTCTTGGTGATGGTATTTGTATTTGTTTTTGTTGTTGTTGTTGCTGTTGCTGCTACTGGTGATGGTTGATTATAATGATGGTGTGTTAATTGTTGCGGTTAAGCTCGCTTTTGATGGCGTTCATTTGCTCGCTTACTGACAAGCAGGCAGGCAAGCAGACGAGCGAGCAAACATTTCGTGCTGCGTGGTTATTTGCTTTGGAAATGCGTTTCTTTACAGCAAATTAATCATCGTCTGCGTTGCTCGTAAATATAAAACACCGTTATTATGCCCAAATTAAAGGTCGCGTTTTTTTTATGACTTATATAAAAGCGCGTAAGCGTGGGTAAAAAAAAGACTCCTTTTTTAGGAGTCTTTTTTTTACTAAAAAAAATATTTGCAGTCGTTTGAGCAGGCATAAAACACCCACTTTCGCAGCTGGCGTTAATGTTGTCAAAGGAGCGCGATGTGGACGAAGGAGCTGATTTAAGAAAGAAATTGTGGCAATATGGAGGTTTACAATCATATAAAAACTATAAATCAATTAACAACATTAACTGTACAAATAATATTAAACAAACTATAACAACTCTATAAAAAATTATCTAGAACAAATATAACTAAACTATTTATTTGGTTAATGTGGTCAATCGACATTTGTTCACACAGGTAAGTTACTTCTATCCCAATTTTGGTCAGTTTCGTTTTTAGAAATTTACTGATAATAAAGAAACTATTTCATGAAAAAAATGTTTGCCAAATATATTGGAAATCTGATAACATTTACAAAAGCAATTAAAAATTGATTTATGTTTTTCTTCAAAATTATAAGCATTTGCTTCATTTGACATATGAAAAGGATATACAGAATGTTTGTTTTAGCCAAACTTTGCAGGGGCGTACGTAGGAATTTAGGCGCCAGGGTAAAGACTGGATATTGTCGCTCTTATAATAATATCTTTGAAACTTTGAAATGTTTTGATGCAAAATTTTTTATTAAAATTATAATGTAGTTAATACACATATAGTTTTTCAATAGGTATTCATTTATATCTGCTTGTCGTATGTAAGAAGACAGATTTCAGGAATAGAAATAGCGTTTTTTTATTTTATCCCTTAAATCAGATAAAGGAGAAAAAAAAAACACACTTTTCTTTCCCACAAATTCCTGAACCCTATTCTCAGTGCCTTCCACTAGCAAGTCGCACATGACGCCCCTAGGAAATTCCGCCCGGGGCAATTGCCCATTTCAACTACCCCCAAACCCTCCCTAAACACGACCCAAAAACTTTAAATGACCCCACACTCATATCATTAAGTTGTAGTTAAGTCCTGGCTAGGCAAAATATTGAGCTCAACAAAATTATGGAGCTTTAAATCAAAAACTGATAAATCAAATTTAGGAGAAAAATTATTTTGTTATGTGTTAATTATGTTGAAAATTGGTCAGGCTCAGAATTTAAATAAACTGTCAACTTAGCTCTTTACAAGAAAATATGTCGAATTCTTTGGAAAACGTATTATTACCATTGCCAAAAATCTTTTCAAAAGGGCTATTTCAAGAGCTTAAAAGGCCCTTAATATCAGTCCAAAGTGAATTTTAATACAAACTATTTTCAACCGCTCAATAAATTTGGTTTTATTATCGAAAACTAATAAATTTCTTGGCAAGAACAAACAAATCAAAAATTTACAAATCAGAAACCGATATATCCAAATCTTGCTAACAATTTGTGAACTTGTAGTATTAACAACAATATTTTCGCTCTCTTTTCGCCAGTTCATTTGACGTAACATGAAGTTTTCATTTTAAGCTAGAACACATTTTTTTAAATTTAAATTCGAGGACCTAATCAGTTGTTTGGTTTTTTCTTAGTTCTTAACGTTTTTTAATGGATTTATCAGTTTCTTAATTTAAGCTCAGTAATAATTTTACTTAATAGTTGATTGAAAGTAGTCTAGTAAAATTTTAATCAACACCAGAAAGAGTAAAAATTCTAACACTTTTGTTTCGCTCAAACCAAATCAGTCTTGGTTTAGTATAACTATATATAAAATTGAGACAACATATTTTCAACAAGATTGTGTAATAAAAGCATCAGCAACATGAATTCATTTTGCACTCACATTAAAATCTTTTTGTTGATGTTGTTGGTGTTTCTGGTTTTCATTAAACGAATTGCAACCATTAATAAACCAAAACCAATATGAAGTTACCGAAAATCGCAATTTCTGTAAAAATATTAAAATAAATACACACACACATCCACAGAGAATTAAGTCAAATTGAGTTACAATAAAAATTTACATGACTTGCGCCCTTTGGCATTCGCAGGTTTTACTATCCTGTCGTCCATTTTCTTTTTTTTATAAATTTTTTTTTCGTTTCATATTCACAATATTTTATTAAAACATTCAATCAGCAACACAAATTTGTTTTTTTGCATAATGAAAAAAATAAGAAAATATAAAAAAACGTCAACGGAATACTTGTGCTCTTGACGTGTTCAAATATTTGTGTGTGTGTGTGTGTGCATGCAAATTGCATCCGATGGATATCGACTCGCAATTCGAAACAATTTGCTATTTGTTATATTTGGCATTGTAACTACATACATACATGCATGCATAAATGCATGAATAAGATAAAACTATTTTTTGTGATAACTGCGCTACAGGTTAGTTATGAAACATTGATAGAATTCTGACCTTTTTTTTATGTACTTCATATTTTCATATGCATGCGACATTTTTGAATTTTCTATGAAATAAAAGGAGTTTGTATTGTCATTGTTTGAAAATTATTCAAATGCCTTTTGTTTACTTTGGCATCACTTCTAAACGACTAAAGCAAATCAATTTTTATACTAAGGGGATTCCCTTCAACGCGAAAATGCTTCGAATGTTTTCGAGCCTGGACAAAGGATTGTCAAAAATTGTATGAAACGTAGTTTCTGAGTATATTTGAGGTTAGTTAGTTGCGAAAACACCTTCGAAATGTTTTTCGAATATTTCAGTGTTGATGTATGAGTATGTCAGAAAAGTTCTGCTAATGCCATGAACTTTTTTACTTTATGTTATAAAATTGAAGAATAATAAAAAAAGTTGTTTTGCATATAAAAATTTCACAGTCTTAACACTTGTTTAAATCAAAACAAAAGACAGGCAATACTAATTAGAAAATGACAAGTGGCAGCACTTATTACATAATAGCATTTGCGGCATGAATAAAGAAGTAAGAGAAATAAAATGATATAACTACATTTTTTCATCTTTTCATTTGTAATACTTGTGTTTTGAAAACCATGTTTACATCTGCAAAGAGTTCTAAAAATATATTTTATTTAATACCTTGAAACACTTTTTGTGCTTTAAGGTACTTTTAAAATTTTCGCTTTTAGTCTTGAATCATCGTTTATGAAATTTTTACTTACTTGAGAAAATAAAATGGAAATTATCTAAAATTATTTATTCATCATTCTATAAATGGTCCGAATCCTGATTCTTCATTCTATTGAGTTCCAATTTGTAGTGTGCCGCCCCTTCCAAGTGGCGCTCAGAGCAATTGCCCCTTTCTCCACCCATCCCTATCTAAAATGCCGTAGTATGGAAAGAAATTCTGTTAAATTGCTGATTTTTGGAATTGTTTTCGAGATCGTGAAACGTGGCCCGATATTTTTTGTGCTTTTCGAGTTGTCTCGTTTAAAGGATTCTCCCTTTTATTATCAATATTTTTCCACAGAAAATAGACGAAGTATGATAATTGTCACGCCCATTCAAGTTAAAATAAATTTGTGTTGTTGGCACATGGCAGTCATATCGATGATTTTGATAAAGCTGAATTTCTATAAGTTTAGACAAGCAATTTAATATCTCACTAAGTTTAGAAAGAGTCTTCCCAGGCCATCGTTTGAGAATTCTTAATATTTCTAATTCACAAGAATATTTTTATATACAATATAAAAATTTTAATTTTTTATTGTTCAGCCTAACGCAGGGAATAACATTTACTCAAAAAATTATTTTCTTGACATATTTCTTAAGCATTCATGAAATGCAGATAAACATTTTTGTATTTATGCAAGAAGACTGTATCCAAAAGATGTTTCTTTAAATTTCAAACTTGTAAATTCCGAAGAAGTTCAATTTTTAGGCTCACTCGTGCATAGAACTGGTGTCCACCGGCCTAAATTAAGGTCAAATCAAATTATGCCAGACTTGTGTTCTGAGTAACTTGTTGCCTCCAGTGTACAAAAGCCACATGCCTGCATTGAAAGCAAATACTTCTGTCTTTTTTAAATACGTTTGTAGTTAATTGTTGTCAATTGGAAAATATTGAAGACACATTTTTGCCTAAAACTTGCCGCATTAAAATTCAATCAGAGATATTTTCCCCATTAATTTATTTGATTTCCGAATACATTTACTATGTAAATCGTTTTGTACTTACGTAAATATTATTCCAAGTTATGTGCAAAAGTTTTGCACAATAACTCAAACCCCCAAAAGTTATCTACTGAAATTCCACACGACTTAAGTAACCTATTTGTACAAACGGATTTGCAGATACGCATACGTACGTACGTACGTACGTACAAATGTAAATGTGCGCATGTATGTAAATGTTTACTCATTATGCAAATGTCAACAGAAGTAACACATTTGCAACTTAATCCACAAACAGAAGAAAAAAACTAAACAAAAACAAAACAAAATGAAATATTTAATGAAATTTCTAACTTAATAACACAAATGTTTATATTGCCCGACAGTTTGTTATCGTAAATATTTTCAACGCCCACAATTGCTCGTTAGACTGGTTTGAAAGAATTCGAAAAAAAGTGAAATTTGTCAAGCTCGAATTCATTTTTACTGTAATAAACAGAATGAAAGTTTAATACGCAAAAACATTCATATGAAACACATGAAAAGATATACACTAGTCAGGTTAGGCTGTAATGGCTGTCTCTTGTAGAGAGATTCATGTTAATAAGCCTTTGTGATACCATGCGGCATATAAGTTATACCGCTAACAGAACCATCCTGTTCTGTTTATAAAATGAAGAATATAATTTATTTGAGATCTAGATATACAAACTAGGCCTACGAAGAAATGCTTCCCCAGGTGAGTATATCGTTTGTTAGCCAATGCGAGACATGTACATGGAAGATCTGTTTTAACTACTTTCTTCCCACTCATCATCTCTACAGCTTCTACAGAAGTCATTTAAAAAGATAACTAGTCTTCCTACATGAGCACCTATGACACAATGTCCTGTTAGAACGACTACTTTGGTACTAATCTGCGACCAACTTAGTGAAATTAGATCGATTGAACGTTTAAGATTTGTGGCCATATTATACGCGAAATGTTGCATGTACTACTCCACATCCATCTGGATTTAGTTTCCTTTATAAAACTATGCACCAATAGAATATTTCATGTTTCGTTGAGGTAACTTAACCACTTAATCTTTTAGATGCCTTGTAAAATTATGCATTTGCGTGTAAATTCTTACCCTACTCATTATACTTATACTATATTTTCATTTAAAATCAAATGAGAATTACAAAAGAGCAGAAAGAAAAATGAAAAGCTCTAAGGAAAATACAAGCTTGTTAACTTCGACATTAAGCTGTTGCTAAGCGAGTTCACACAATCTCAACTTTTTGTTTACTATTCTATGATTGAAAATTAAACTTTTTTCTAAAAATGAAAAACTGTATAAAATACTTAGAATTTTATTTGGTACAATATAATTTTGAATTTAAAGGAACATTTTCTATACTTCATTATTTATATTAACAAATTTATTTAAAACAATCCGAAGTTTCCAAACCGACAAAATGCATTTCTCTAATAAGAATAGAACCAAAATCTAAAACAAAGCTCTTCCAAAGCCAGTCTACTGCACACTCACACATTAACAGCTTATACGAAATGTTTTTTTTTAACATTTTTACTATAACAGAGAAAAGATTCGTAAAATACTAACAACAACAACAGAAATGAAATGTGGAAATTAAACTACAACAAAGTGTTTTATCCAAGGGAGTGTAACAGGAGCAGCAGCCGCAACAACCGATGAAAGCAGAAGGTGTACGAGTATCTGAAGAAGAAGAAGAGCCGAGAATTGAAAACCGAAAATGTAACTAATTAAAAGTTCTGACAACACTTGAAAGCAATGAAGTGCGAGGCCAAGCGGAAGTTAAGCAACGTTTGAGGTTCAAACGTTAAACTGATAACTTTTTGCTCGAATGAAACGAATTTTGTTGTTGTTTGCCGTTGTTGTTGGTTCACAATTTAAATCGCTCGTATTTGCATACATTCAAATGCAAATACAAATTTTGCTATACATATGTACGAAAGTGAAATCTAAACATTATTTTGGCAATTATATAAATTTCCCAATAATGATTTCGGATGATTTGTGGAATTGAATAAAAACAGTAAATAGCAAAACGATATCGTAACGACACTTGAAGGGTTTGATAATATTGTCACGATATCGTTAAGAAATCATATTAACTAATTTTCTTGTGAAACTGTTGAGTAGTTCCACAAATTGATTCAATTTTATTCCATTGTATTAGAACAATTGATTGTTTTCTTTTGGAATCAAAGTCGAAAAATGTTCGTTATTTTCCGGTCACTATTTTCTAGTCGTTTTTTATTTTTTACGATATCGTTACGATTTCGATTGGCCATAGAGTTAATCGAATGTTATTCAAAATTTTGTAATATGATCGAATATCGCAATTTTTGTTCAGTTTTATGAACACATACCATCAACAATGCGCCAAGTTTTTTGCACAAGCATGTTTATATGTATGCATGTGTGTGACAGTAGGTTTGTGCGTGTTGTGGCAACATTTATTTAACAGTTTGTCATGTTGTTGACAAATTTTAAAACATTTTTTCGTTTTTTTTGTATTAGCACATGACAATCAAATTATTGTGACAGTTTGGCGCTGCCTTCCTGCATTTACTGCATGTCTGTCGGCATATTCAGGTGTTTCGATGATTTTTTTTTTACTTATTGCAGATAACTGTTTTGGCATTTTATTGCTTCGAAATTGTTTCAAAATTTCAAATTAAATTGTAATAAAAAGTCAAAATTCAGAAATAATTAGAAAATAAATTGTTGAAAATTAGTTAAGTACCAGTTAAAAATTGTTAAATAGGCAATAAACAACATTCTGCGTTGTTTGGCAATATTTCATATGTAGACTGTTAGGGCTGATGTATAAAATAATAAATATGCTTCATGAGTGCTTTTAAAAGAACAACAACAACAACAAATGCGTAAATATCGTTTGTATGAAAATTACAAAATACCGATTACTTCATACAGTGTTACTAGCATTATCATTTGTCCCTAAATGTTTGACACTTTTAAAAGCTTTCACAAACACTTTAGTTTCAAAAATTGTTTTCGAAAGCAATGCATTCCGGAGGTCGCTACATTATCCTCATCGGTAAAGATGCTTGTAAAGTTAGATTTTGTTCCAATTAAATGGAGAAAGATGGAGAAATCCCAATTCGAAAGACAAATTATTTTGGCCAACTTATTACAAAAGGAACTTAAAATACTTAATTTCACATACTTAATTTCTGTCTTAACTGGACACTATGCATTGGTGTAGAAACTGCAACGAACCGGACGAAGAAAAAACTCTAGAACAACTACTTTGCTAGCCAAATCCAGAATGAAGATTCTTGGATAAGCGTTTTTCAAATCTCTAAACGAATTATCTGGAATAAATATCTCCAAACTCAAAAACTTCGCTTTAAGAACTGAAAATTTCTTAATGGACCAATATCATGAAGTCAGGTCAGGTCTAAATTTAAAGGGAAAATTTGGTAACGGAATGAACCTAGTTTGGTCTATGTAAGGCATTTGCCGCCACTCTATCCTAACCTAGGTTTTGTTGATATTAAAAAGAATTACATAAAACATTAAGTAAAGGATCTTTTCATTTAAAAAAAGGGTTAATAGATTTTAATCAAAATTTGTTATCTTTAAATTTATATTTAAATTTTGACTTAAGGATTTATTTTTCGTTTAATGAAAATGCTTTTATTTATATAAAATGTGATATTAAATTATGATGTAATAAACAACAAACATAGATCCAACTTTTGTTGTAAGCTTTTGCTTACGAATTATTTATTTCCAATTTTTATTCCACTTTAAGCTCAACTATTTCAAAAAAATTTAAATTATTCAAATGTTTATTAATCTTCCTCAGTGGACAATTTGAAAGCAAAATGAAAATATTCCAAATACAATGAAGTTTCCAATTTTCCTACATAGAATAACAAGCAAATATTTGACATGTGAAAATGGCTTCGGGTGGAAAACATTTCCACCTGGCAAAAATTGATGTTTGCCACTTTTCAACATTGTTTTCGAATCCATTCACGAAATTCGATGTTAGCTAATTTCAATAGACAAATACCACTTGATACATAACAATACGAAATTCAAACCCTTTTGCATATGTACACACACACGCACACGTACACGCACACAAACAAACAATGTTTTTATATGCTTTTTCGATTATGGCGGCGAGGCAGGACCGCTGCGTTGCACTAAAATTAATCTGATTAAATCTACGCGATCGCGCTCAGGTAAATTTTGTGAAATAAATTTACAGAATGTGACAAGGACGACAACAACAACAACAACAAACAACCACCGAACGAAAAGTTTCCTAACGAAAATTTCGACCAAATGAAAACTACAACAAAAAATAAATTCAAATGAAAATTAAAACAAAAAGAAAAATTGTATGTGTCGAGTTTATTTCGGATTTGCGTGGTTGTGTGTGTTTGTCTGAGTGCGCGTGTGTGTGTCAAATTGATAATACTGTTTTGTGGACGTCGTTCATAAAGTGCATTTGCTTATGCATATGAATTTGGTAGCAGCGCTTGTATGCGTGTACGTATGGTTATGCAGCACACACAAAAACATTCATGCACTTGTGTGTGCCTGTGTGTGCGTGCTTTATATACGCAATTTAATTTCGAGTAAATTTTCGCGGAAAATTCCAAATTGACCAAAATACAAAAATTGCTTTTGTTTTGTTGTTGTTGTTTGGTTGTTTTTTGGTTGTTTGTGCAAAAGAAAATGACAATGGACCCATTATTAAAATTAATTTATATTGAGAGGAAAGCTGGCCTAAAAAAAAGTTGCAGCCTGCATTATTATTTAAAATTGTTTGTAAAAAATATGTCAACATTTAAGTAAGATGTATTAAAACAACAACAACAATAAAAAAACCAACCAAACAAAACTAAACAAAACGAAACGAAACAACATAATAAACGAAAAGCCAAACGGAAGGCTAAATTAATTATTAATCAACTGATTGTGTGTAATTAATTATGTCTATAGTACAGACATATGCATGTGTGTATCCGTGCCGCATAATGTATTAGTTTGTGTCGGTATGTGTGTGTGCGTATTTGTGTGTTTAACTAATTTCCATTGAAATTAAAAATTGATAACGCATACAATTTTAATGCAAATTTGATTAGTTTTCTTCTTCGTATTTAGCCTCCAAACAGCGCCACAAACTATTTGGTCAAAGTGTGTGTTTGTGTGCGTGTGTGGTATCGTTTGCACATGTCGAAATTTGCATATTTGATTGAATAAAATTAATTTGAACGTATGCGTATTAGTAATACAGTTTTTTCTAATTTTTATTGTTCCTTTCGATATTTTAAATAAATTTAGCCTCAAAATTGTAGCTTTAAATTAGGCTGGCTCACACACACTACCTCACACCTTACAATCGCCATTTTAAACTACATTTTAATTAAATTCTTTTTTTGTTGTTGCTTCTGTTTTGATTTTCTTATTGTTATTTAAGTGTATCTTCAATTTGAAGCATATGTGTGTGCCATTTCTATTTGATTTCGTGGTATTTGTAATTTTCACTGCCTGCCAATTTGCGACTGTAGAAAAGAAAAAACAACAACAACAACAAAGAGCATGATAAAGACAGCATGACGCCAGTTTTGTAATTTCGCAATATGCTTTTATTCGTCGTCGTTGTCTTCTTCTTCGGTTTTTCTATTCGTACACATACGCATACAATAAATAATAAAAGCATATTTCGCGGAGCACACAAGTCGCAGAAGCAGCCATACTTACTCGCTTTCCTCTTACTGATTTGTTATCCTTCGAGAGTGTCTTTATGAGTATGTATTTGTGTGCTTGATTACAATCTTTGCTGTATAGGTGGGCCCTTTCATTTAACGTTTTAAATTCTTGTTTCGCTTATAAAGTTCACCTCTATGACATTTTATGTTGGTTAATTATTTTTTATTAATCTTATAACTTCTTTATCTTTTAACTGTATTTGAATATTTGTGAACTGAATTTTTCAAAACTAAAACTTCATTACGAATTTCGATCACAAAATGCCGACTCTACTCATTTGCATCGTGGCGTATTTTATTTCATATTCTGCTGCATATTATGCTGTACTGTCTAACTGGATTACTTTGACTGTCGCCGGAAGCGTAAAATACGCCATTTTTGTATTTTGTATTTTGCGTTTTGCGCATATTTTCATGTCATTATATTTGCATTTAATAAATAATGCCTTTTAATGGAAAAATTTATACATATTTTATTAGTTCTCTGCTGCTGCTCCGTATGCGACTGTGCGGCTGTGCGGGTGTTCGTGTGTGCATGTGTGTACAAAAATGGCAAAATAGGCGTATAAAGGTGCTTCTGGTTGAGTTGATTTGTCGCTCGTTCGGTGCCCATTAGAAACAGACACTGACTTCGACATCAGAGCGCTAATAAATGTGGCAATTCAAGATAATTTATAACCTGATCTTTAATGTGCCTGGGCCATGCTTTTTGAGCTGCTAAATAGCCTAATGTCTAAACTAACTTTAAATTGTGGCGTATTGAATGTTACTCATACGTCAAGTGGCATCACCAAACTATATTTTGTTTAAAGATTTTTCACTTAAAGAAGATGAAATAAATACTTGTAATATAAAATTTAAAAGTAAAATTTTTTAATCTTTCTAACTGGTAGATCTTAACCAACTTTGTAAATGTTTAGTTACCACAAAGAAATGGCTCTGACAACAGGTACTCGTATTTATATGCAGGCAAAATGGAAATTCGTTACAAACTGTTGAAACTGCAGACAAAAAAAATTTTATTTATGCAGCAACTCGAGCCTCGCACCAAACTAAAGGCGTATAAATCAGGATTGCAATGTCTGCGACTGGCTTAAAGTGACCAATACCACTTTAAGCAAGCGGCAAAGTGCAAGAGGAGGAATAAGTGTTATTTTTTTTTCGTTTGTTTGTTTATGTAATTTATGTACGAGTTGAAAAAAAAAGAAAATATGACAAATGTAAAAGCATAATGTGAAATGAAAAACAATTCTTTTGAATAAATTCAAATAACACAAAGTATACTTCAAGTCGTTACTACTTGAGAAGTAGTAACGACTTCTATGTTAATCTTAATAGTAAATAACAGATATAAGCATTTTTATGTTTAAAAGTTTTAGATAACAATCCGTTTAATTGAATTATAAATATTTCTTGTACTTGAAATAGATTTAAAGAAAATTTTGAAAAAATTATTTATAAACTTTTTGCTAGTGTAAAAATATTTTTCTATTATTCAAAAGTCATTTTGTGTTCGCTTCTTTACAATTAACTTTCGTATACAATTACATTTTCGCAAGAAAATCCAGTAAAAAGGAAACTATTTAAATGCAATTTTAATACCCACACCAGCATACATTTCGCCTAAAGTTAAGCCACTGCTTCCGTGTGCGTGTGTTTGTTATTTTAACCCTCCATTAACATCTGTCACTGAAAGGCCTTTTTCTGCGAAATACCTTTTCTTTTCTTTTCTCTTCTTTTTTTTATTTTTATTTTACTTTTATTATTATTTTTAATATTTTTTCTTGGCTTTGATTTTGCTTTTGCTTTGCTTTCGTTTCGCTTTAAAGAGAATGATAAATTTTACGCACACATTATTGATTCCTTTGAGCCGCAGTCTTTCACGTGCCTTTTCACACTGGTTTGTGTGTGTCGAGTGTGATTGTGTGAATGTGTGTGAGTGTACTTTGTATTTTTACTTCACTGGAAATGAAAAGAGTTTTTATTTTTTCGTATGAAATCATGATCTGTATTATATAGTTCATTATAGAAAATTTGTTTGGACTCTTCAATAGTTTTTTAATCAATTTTCTATTTAAATATTTCGTTATATTTGTTGTCTGTCATATTAAATAATTCCAAAGGATTGTGTGCGGAATTGCATTTGACAAGAGAATTACACAACAAACAAAAAGAACACCACAAAGTCAATGAAAATAAAATCAATTTTGATTGTGGTTTCGTTAGGACTATGACGACTCGTATTTTGGGCATTATTGTTGATGCTAGCCACAACACCTTTTGAGGGTCATAATGCATGTTCGAGCAGGACCTTGGGATAACATGCTTTTGACGTCTTTTCAAAATACTAAAATTAAAGTGGATGTGGAATCAAAATTGTTGTTTTACAATTTTGGTTTTCCTTATGTCAAAAGTTATGGATATTATTTATTTTTTTATTTATTTATTTATTTATTTATTTATTTATTTATTTATTTATTTATTTATTTATTTATTTATTTATTTATTTATTTATTTATTTATTTATTTATTTATTTATTTATTTATTTATTTATTTATTTATTTATTTATTTATTTATTTATTTATTTATTTATTTATTTATTTATTTATTTATTTATTTATTTATTTATTTATTTATTTATTTATTTATTTATTTATTTATTTATTTATTTATTTATTTATTTATTTATTTATTTATTTATTTATTTATTTATTTATTTATTTATTTATTTATTTATTTATTTATTTATTTATTTATTTATTTATTTATTTATTTATTTATTTATTTATTTATTTATTTATTTATTTATTTATTTATTTATTTATTTATTTATTTATTTATTTATTTATTTATTTATTTATTTATTTATTTATTTATTTATTTATTTATTTATTTATTTATTTATTTATTTATTTATTTATTTATTTATTTATTTATTTATTTATTTATTTATTGCATTAAGTAATCCTATCGCTACAAGATTAAAATCTTAAATATAATTAGCGCTAGTCACGGTTGATAAAAAAAAAAAATTATAATAGTAACAATATTTAAATATATACTTAAAAACTAATAGTGATAATTTGATTAAGTTTATTTTATTATCAGGAGTAACAAAAATAAAAATAATAAAAAACATTAAACATTAATCAGACTCTTAAAAACACTAAGATAAAAAATAAATATTTGGGCGAAACAAATTTTTATAATTCACATTACAAGGACATCTTATTGGCTAATGTGAAATAATAAAAAAATTTTTATAAAATATAGATTAAAGCTCCTTGACTTTATCTTAAAGGTTATCATGAAATTAATTTGTTAATTATTTGCTATGTAAATCAGTTGTTAATTTTTAAATAGTTAAATATAAAAATATTTAAACTTAATTTCGATAAGGTTACTTAAGACTAAATTTATAAATCGATTCTGATTAATTAAAAATATTATTTTAATATGTCTATGAACAAATCAAAGGATCACAATAATGCTTACATCAAATGTATTTAATAAAAGCTCTAAGCTTGTGTAAGCCTCTAAATAAGTCCACTAACGACGCTTTTGATCGAGGTCAAGACATGTGCACATTCGTACAGCCAATATGCTCAATCGATTGAAAATCATTTAAACTGACAACATAAAACACTCAAAAGTTGCAATTAATTAACAAACATAAAATCGCTAGCCAAATAACAAAGCATTTCTGAAGCAAACCGAATTTTTGGCCCAAACAACTAAACAGCAAATAATTGTGGCAATAAAAAAGCAAAACTGAAAACCATTTGATTTGATTTCTGCACACTGCCGCAGTGGGTCAAGAAACAGCAAAAAAGCCCCGAAAATCGCTCAAGTGACCAGGAAAAAAGACAGCAAGCAAGAGGAAAATTCGAGAAAAAAGGGGCAAAATCAATGAAACATTGCTGCTGCATGAAACGTGATTGCTGTAAGACATGTTCAGGGCCGTGTCAGTTCAGTAATTTCAAGGATATCAAAATATAAAATTCAGTGTTTCGAAATTCGTTTTTAAATATTCATGCCTTAACCTACAAACTGATTGATTTTGCTAATCGTGGGCTATATACTTATAGTATATATATTTTGAAACTACTATATATTCTCTTATTTATCATACAATATATAAATTGCTTTTGCTTAAACTTTTTAATTATAGAAAGCAAAGAAAAATATTTTTCCAGTTATATTTGATAATACAATATTTAAATTTGTATGAAATCGTTTTCAATGGATTTAGCTGGTTTTACCTTAACACTTTCCGATATAAGTATTTAAAGTTAATACTTGACTACGTGTTTTAGTAAGTGAAAAGCTATAAAAGTTACATGTGCAAAAGTAAATGCATAACGTGGATGTTTCGTTATATTTGAAAAAGTAATGATAATGAAATGCTCATTAGAAGTCCTCTCTCTCACTTTCCACCTATGGACATATTAAAATTACTTAACAATTCAGGATATTTCCAGCATTGATCCTTCCTCTCCCTTAGGAGTTTGTGGTATCAAAACGGCATTAATTAAGCTACTTCTGCTTCCGATTATACTGAATTGAATAAAGTAATGAAACATTGTTTTATTCTATTTGAAAAACGCAAGAGTAATGAAAAGTTTCATACATATAATTCAGTTACGAAAACTAATGAAAATTTTCATTTTAGCATCAATAGTTTCAACGTAAAATATAATTCATTAGCATTATAATTGATTATTTGGCGTTATGTAATGGAGGAAAAATTTTGTTTGTTGAAATTGTTAGAACTCGATAAAGACTAAACTTTTTTTACTACGGGGGCCGCCTCCAAGGTGTTCCTAAAAGGGTCAAAAAATGAAATGACTGATGCCTTAACAAATTATTTCATTGTTCCCATACTGGTTAATATTACAAAAAATTTGTCTATGTAAACATTTAATTTTTTAAATTTAATCAAGTTTCATTATCAAGCATTTTTCGAAATTTTAACGTTAAATAATGTAACATTGAAATTTTTAAATGTTATTAAATACAGCCAATTATTCAAATTATTTTTCTAAAATCAAAATATTATTTTATCCCCTCAATAAATTTGTTGCCGCATACGCTCAAGTGTGCGTGTGTTTACTTATGTGTGCCTGTGTGTGTGTGTGTTCAAGTGGGGGTGTGTGGGCGAAGGGTTAGGTTTAGCCAACGAAATGTGCTCCATCAAATGTCAAACCGAAGAATTTTCAGTGCTTTGGTAGCCACTTGAAATTTATTGAGATTTATTGTGGATATTTGTACGATAAACAAAGGGCGTGACGTGACATGGCGTTAGTGCTGAGACGGGGTTCAAGGATAGCGCAACGACTGACTGCATTTATTGCTGCTGTTGCGCGACTGCAGCACAACAACAACAACAACAACAACAAAATAAAGAGAAAATAAAGAGAAAACCCAACACAAGCAAGATTTGTGCGCTTTTGCTAGTGTGCGGCATCGACGGCGGAACGTGTTGTTGACATTGACCATGACGTGCGGGTCAAAATGGGGCGCCTTTATTCTCGTCCATTTCTCTGCCAGTGTGTTTGTCGGTATGTGTCTGATGGTATTCACACATTGCGGCTAACCGCGCCATTGCCAAACCAAACCGAATCGAATCGATTCGAATTGAATTCGTATTCGCATTCACAATAAAAATGTTTAAAATTGCATAAAAGTTTTCTTGGAATTTCTTTGACCGCAGGGATTGCTCTTGGTTTATTCTGGGGCACACTGGTAGAACATATTTGGAATTCGGAAGTTGGTATTATTTTAAGTGATTGTGTACTTGGGTGTGTGTGTGTGTGAGTGTGTGAATACGTGCAGAGCGTTTTTAAAGTTAAATTTTGTGGTGCTAAGTTTTTAATTGCTTGGGGTTATTTTGTTGAAAAAAAAAACTTTAAAAAACTAAAAGCTTCTCTAAGTTCTCTAAAAGCTCTGTGAAGTTATGCTGCCATTTATTAGTGTGCCAAACTAAACATCGTCTTTAAAAACGAATTAATCTTTTGGCTTCTGTTTATTTTGTTATTAATTTTTAAAATAGAAATAAGTTGAGATAACTTGTTTTTTTTTGTTTGTATCCATTTTTAATAAATTACCCAAAGGATTTTGTTTTACTTCTAAAAATATCTTCAATGTACTACTCAAATAAAAGTGAAATATGCTTCATGACACTCTGTCAGAACTCATTGTTCCAAATAGAAGAACATTAAAAATAGCAATCCTTCAAAATTGTCCATATCTCAGGCAGTTCTTTACTCTATTTTATTTATACTCGTATATCAGTATGTCTGTTTGTCAGTATGTCTGTCAGCCAGTCAGACTGTCATTAGTTTCAGCCTGAAGTCATGTCGTGTTTAACTCTTTTACCTATCAGCTATAAAATTTATGCTTCGAAATGCAAAACGAAAATGTTGCCTACAAAATATTTTTGGTCGAAAAAATAATATCACCATATGTTACGCCCCGCCCCGCCCCGCCTCAATGCAAATGTTTTTCTTGTTTTGTTTAGGCGCCAATCTTTCGGATGCATTTACTGCTCGTTCGTCTCCAGCTCGATTTCAAATATTGTTCATAAATATGCAAAATAGAAGAAGTGCCCCAAAATCGGTGGGCGGTCGGGCGGTCGAGTTAGGCGCATATGCCATGAGGTATTTGCCACATGAGGCGGATGCAGCGCGCATTTCGGTTCGGCGGTTTCAATCGGATGGATGCAAAAATGTCAGTTTATCTGTCTCTATGTCTGTCTGTCTGTCGGTTTTTGTTTTTGTTTTTGATTTTTGTTTTGTTTTATTTTGTCTGTTGCAGCTGCTGTCAGTGCCACAAAACTGAGTTAGACGGTTTTTGTTGCTTTGGAAATGGTTTAAGGGTTGTTATTATTCTCATTTTTTATTTAAAATTTTCTAGATTTTGTGCCATACTTCGAGTTGATTATCTGATGATTCTTGTTTGCCGTGTGTCTTAGGAATGTGTATTAAAGAAATTGGTTTTGCATACATTTTCTGCTTTAGAGTCATGCATTTCAAGAAATGTTGGCGTATTTATTAATAAATAAAAATGATTTCATCCTCAGTGGTTCTTTTTAGGTTAAACATATTTGCTATCAGGACTTCATTTAGGTTCCAAATTATTAAATTGAAACTTGAAAATTTGTATATAAATGAAGCAATAAACTAAAGGTACCATATACATATTTATTATATCCATAGGTTATATTTTTTTTATATGCTACTTTTTATATTTCTTCCTCTATAATTATTGGATATTGGATAATTTTTGACTTAAAGACTAAACTATTGAAATATTCCAGGTGTCGTTATTATGTATATTGGATTATCGATGCACTGTATATAATCAATTAAATATTTATTTAAACAATATTCACGAATAAAAGGTTCAGAAGTGTTTTTCGAACCAATAATGGGTTAAACGATGTTATAGCTATGATAAACATTTCACTTTTGAAATGTAATTGAACTTTATCGAAAATTATTTCTATGCACTATTTGAAGCTTTTGTGATCATATTTGTAATAGTCCGTCTTTCCAGTCTATCGAGTCTAGTGAGAGCATTCAGTACATCGAGTCCCTCCAATCCGTCCAATCCAATCAAACATTTCAGTCCATTTAGTTCATCCAGCCCATCCAATCCCGACGGCATTTCTCAACGATTCCTGTCTCAACACACACAAGTTCCGCCCACTTTGTTGAATTAAAAAATCTATTCCACAAAACAAAACAAAAAATACAAATACTGTAATCGGAACATGTCTAGGAAATGCAGAGCAAATGCTTTTATGTATCTAATTAAAGTAATTGTTTTATGCTAGTAATTTTATTGTACTATTTTATTTAATTGTTCCAGCACACAGCTGCAATTTCAGCTCAGCTGTTGCCAGAGGCTTACTCCTTCGTTTTGCGTTGTTGGCTCCATGCAGTCACTGCATCTGAAAGATACTAGATACTAGTTTGTTAATTTATATGTATGTCGCCGGCTGCTGTCGTTCGCCTGTTAACGCTCTGTAAAAGCGCTCATTATTGTTATTATCTGTTAGCATAGCGACACTTTTTATGCCGTATCTCAGCCATTCGCAATTTAATCTATAAAATTATAAAAATGTATCTAGATAATATCATAAAAAATTTATAATTTACATTATGCAATTAGAAGAAATTTTATTATAACTTCTAACTATATAAACAAATTTTCATTCCCTATTACTGCCACTGTAGTCGGAATGGCCAACTATTACAACTATTACTTTTGCTATTTTTCTGCTGTGCCAGCGAATGATTTCCCAGCGAACGTTCTAACGGATACCGGAAACAACAGGCATTTATTTACAAATGCGCGCGTGTTGTTTGACGTTTTCCTCTGCTTTTTCAGTTTTTGTTTTCCTCTGCTTTTTACTTCCTCCCTCCAGCTAGACTGTTCATGTATAGCTAAACTACTAAATACCAGGCCAGCAATTTATCGAACGTTAAACATTAAATTTTATGAACGTTGAGAATTTATACTCAAAAAAAAAATTATAATACAAAAACAAACGAAAAATGAATGTACAAAAAAAAACTGCAAACAATTTATTTGCGATTACGTTAATGATGGTTGGTTGCTTTAATGGCGTCGGCGGTAGTTTTTGCAGCTATTTGGGTTAATAGGAGGCATTGGGCTGGGAGCGCTCGCTCTCTCTCTCTCTCTCTCTCAAATAAATATGAAAGATTTGTTTGCGATAACCGCGCAAAAATCAATAAAATTTTATTGAGTGAACGGCGACAACAACTGACCTACATACATCCATAAACTAAAGTAAAATAGTTAATTACTTTGGCGAGGTGTGGCTGTTGTTCAACCCCCTCACCCTCTTACCTTCTCGCCTCAGATTATAAATACTTAAAAATTTTAATGAACGTTTAATTAGATGCCAGCACCAATTTGTCTATCGAAAGCGAGGTCAAAAGTTTTGCACTTTATAATGGAGGGTATACAAATCAAAAATGAAGAGAAAATTTGTTTATAATTGTTATTTCTTATTTGATAAAAGTGCATAAGAGAACACATAATGTATTGTATATTAGAATACATAATGGAATGCATAATAGAATGGTTATCTTAGATTTTTTTTTCATGAATAACAACTCATAGAACAACTCAAAAAGTATAACAATAACAACAACATATTTAGTTCGAGTTGAAATTTTTCATCACACGCCTTAATGATTGTTTGTGTCACCATAATTCTTATTTATATTAAACAATGAGACCTTACAGTGGGTAAGGAAAAGTTTAAACTGTAATGCACATATGACCTAGCTCCCTAGATTGCTTATATTACAATTAATTGTTGTTATAAATTATTCAGTTTAAAATTAAATTTATTTTAAAGTAACAATTACAAAATAAATGACCCAGTATTGAAGTTTATATTTGAGTTAAATAAAAGTTGTTTGAGGTAACTGAAGAAATATATACATGGATATTTACCAACATAAATATTTCTTCCTTATGACTAGACTTGAATGAGCTCTTGTATTTATAAATATACTTTTTTGCTTTCCAAGCTTAAAAATGATTAAAAATATTAAAGGCAACTTTAAAGGAAGATTTTATCGACGCTCCTTACAATGGGTTGTAAATGGTTGCATTAAAAGGTTGTTATCAAATTTTCAGCTTTAAATTATTTAGATAACTTAAATAAACTCTTATCTCAAATAAACTCACAATTGGATGAAATGAATATCTGTGCTGCGTTGATTTGTATACCCTGGACGAAACTTTAATGCGGAAACTGTGGAGGTACTTAAACTGGTTACTGTGGATTGTGCTAAACAAAATCGATAGAGGTAAAAAGAGAAGAGTTATAAAAGTGGAAGCAGAGGAAGAAGTGGAGAGTAGAAGTATTTAATTATCAAATGAAATGTGTGCTGAATGTCACATTAAACTGAAGTTTCTGTCATTGGTTGTGTAATTTTTGTGATTGCTTGACCTGTGACTTAATTTATTTTTAAAAATTTCTAATGTCTTTAAAAATGTCGAGGTTAAATTAACAAAAAAAGAAAAATTATCAATTGTTGAAGAGCTGTTTACCTAAAGTGCCCATTCTATGCTGTTATTCTCTGCTATCTATGGTTTCCTTTTTTCTAACTAGAGACATTAAGTTTGTTGCATGAATTACCATTTTGGCCTCCAGCTCTCCATTAAACCAGTTGAAGACCGGTGAAAACTGCCGTCAATCTTGAGATATAGGTATCTTCTATTCCTGATCATTAGGGGATATATAAAATAGTCACATTTCTAAGCAGATCAGATATTTATTTGGTATAAAGTCTGTTCCTACACAAAACCAATTAAAGATCTTCCCTTTTTATAAATCAAATCTTATCAAGATTTTTCCCCTCACAGGTAAACTAAATAAAATTAATATGAATATCTTTGTCAATTATGTGAATAATATGGTAATAATAATAACCTTAAATGTCAGATATTATTAGGTGTACAAATAAGTTTCTGCCGTTTTGAGAAAGATGGCGTGGCACGAGGTTTACGTTGGAATTCGCAGATGGTTACCTACTTGAAAATTAGTTTGTTTATTCCAGAACAACATAACCTTATCTTGTTATTAAGTTCGCATTAGCATCATATATTTTTCTTCATCTAAAAATGTCTCAATTTGAGCCAACTAAGTGTCATTTGCGGGAACTTTTAATTTATTTTTTTATAATAATTTAAAAAAATCTGCTGCTGAGTCGCATCGATTGCTCGTAGAAGCATATAATGAGGATGCTTTGAGTGAGAGAACATGTCGTGAGTGGTTTCAAAAATTTAAAAAAGGTGATTTTGACATAAAAGACAAAGATCCAGTGGAAGGCCGAAAATTTACGAGGATGCAGATTTGGAGAAATTATTGGGTGAAGATTCGTCTCAAACACAAAAGGAACTTGCACTTAGTTTAAAAGTCACTCAGCAAGCAGTCTCACATCGTTTAAAATCGTTTAAATATTATTTTTTTAACAAAAAACGGCGGAAACTTATTTGTACACCTAATATAATTTAATAATACTTTCTTAAAAGTATGTAAGACAAATCAAGTTTGTGTTTATTTAATAATTATAGTTATATATGTAGTTGAGCGTAACTCGGCTGAAATACTTTTGATTAGAAAGATTGCCATTAGTACCAGATCGAATCATCATTTAATTTTATTTGGTAATGGATGGAATTGATAACATTTATTTCGAATACGTTCCTTTCTTTTAAGTATGTACGAGTATATACATATGTTCATACATATATATGCAACACCCAGAATATAGTTCAGAGAAGGGTAGCATAGATCGAGAGCTGAGATATATGCCACTAAAGCACGTGTGCTAAGCTAAAAGTGTTGAGTTTCGCTGTAGATGTGCACCAGCATTCGAATTTTTTACTGCTGTTTTGTGTCTTCTTCGTTTATTTTTGTATTCAACGCTCAGGATTAATTCCAATTTCGTTTCGTTTTTCGCTGTTTTGCGCCAAAGCGAAAGTAAGCATTTCTGCTATTTGAGTTTCGAGTTTCATTTGCAATGTGAAATACCGATTCCAATTGCAGTGACAAATACAACAGCAATAAAAACAACAGCAACAACAACGAAAACAACAAAAAAATGATAAAATGCATTGCAAGCGCACGCGAACGAACGAGCGAGCGAACGCTTTGAGACACGTTAAGCGCCGCATTTAAGCCAAATGAGCCAAGTACCTGAAGCGAATTCGCAATTTAGCGCCAAGTCATCGCGCAAAATTTGTCAAAGTATTCTCTATGCAGCAGGACGAAGAATTGTGAGGTTCGAAATTTGAAAGCAAATCGAAATCAAGCTAGAAAACGAGTGAAACGAAAGTTTTTTTGATAATAATTTCCGACAAAGAAGTTCATTGGAAAATGCAAATTTTAATTAATTGAAAAATTGTTCTTGCACTTTATTATATTATTAAATTAAAAATGTAATTAAGTTTTGTTTATTTATTTAAATAAAAGAGCATTTATGTACATTAAAGTTCGCCACCCAATTTCGAGTGTTTACATTTCGCAGTAACAGTTCGAAAAGTTTGTCTGCCATGCGAACGCATCACAAGAGCGAGCGAGCGAGCTCAATTAAGCAGCAAATAAATGAAGTTAAGTATTCGCAGCTATGTCTGTCTGTCTGTCTGTCGGTATGTCTGTCTGTCTGTCTGTCTGTCTGTTTGTTTGACTGTCTGTTTGAATCTGGCGTTGACACCGAAACTTTTTAAAATTAAAATTACAATTTACAAAACAAAAATGAAAATGAAAAACTGAAAAATAATAATTTAAAAAGTAATTACGACACGGAGTACGGCACACAAACACAAACACACACTAAACACACACACACACAACAGAAAAGCGCACAGCTTCATTATTGCACAATGAGCAATACACGCATTACAAACTTACTATACACATACACACACATTTATACATTTACAGTGTGGCAGCATTTCCCGTGATGTTACTTTACTTGGGTTCTGGTCGTACAGGGCCGATATGGACTGTGGCTAGGCCAAGCGAAATTTGATTGATATAAGGTTTTTGCTTAAGCTTTTGGAAATGCTTTTGAAGTTTTTATATATACATACGAGTATATGTGGCAGATTTTATTCTAATTGTTTAAATTTATTATCAACAATTGTGTTACTTTGATTTTAATTATGTTTTTGAATAATTTGAATAAAAACTTAAAAAAAAATTTAAATTGTTGTTGTTGTTTTCATTCAGATGAGAATTTGTCAGTCGTAACCATATATGTAATACTTCTAAACTATAGTAGCAAGAATATATTTGGCCAACGTGCTAAAGTTCCGAAATCAAATAAGGCAACCTATGAAAAATTCTGTATTTATATTAGAGTATTTGTATATATGTAAAACTTTTCCATATAAGCAGTGGATAAAAAAAGTAATCAATTTTATTAATTTGCATTTATCAACTAATTTTTCAGAATTGTTTTCATTGTCGCTCCTGAATTTCAATCAGGCTTTAAAGGCATTTTAAGTACATTCATCTATTGGCTCTCCAGCTCATAAATAATATATCTATTTGTGAATGCACTGAATGAAAAGTAGCAATATAAAAGTATTATATATGTTTAGTTTATATACAGATACAACAAATTTATTTAATTTTGACTAGATTTTTAAAATTTTTTTAATTGATAAGTTCCCAATGATCTAGTGAGCTTAAATTTGCATAAGAATTTCATATATGGGTACATATCTCGTTTAATCTATTGAAATCTCATAGAGGTGACAGGGACGGATAAAGAGATAAGTAAGGATTCTAAAAAGGCGAACTTAAAGTATATTCATAAGTATTGACAAAAATACTAAAACTATTTTTAAATACTCTTAACCATTTCCAAAGTTTTTCGAATGTATTTTTTTTACAATTTCTTTAAAATTGAAGTCTCACTGAACCGACTCTGCGTTCATGAAAATGACAACTTCAGTCATACACTGACTGCGTAAATTTATGCATACGACAGCAATGAATGAGCAAAAAAAAAGAAATATAATAAAATAAATACATGCAATAAAAAAAGATGCTGAACTTTGCAACAATTGCTTGGAACAGACAGCGCCAAAGTGGACGAAGCTGCCACATTACAGCAGGGAAAGGCACACCACGACAATTGCATACTGTACTCTTACATGATTAAATATTGAGAAAATAAATAATTACTATATGAACAATTTGTAAAGGAATACATTTATTTAAATAAATTTGATAATTGTTTAAAAAAGCTGGAAGTTTGTTTGTTTGGTACATATATACTTAAAGTTTGTTATTAATGCGTCCATACAAATGAAGACAAAAACAAAAAAAGTGTTTTTGAAATAATATACTATATGGAAAAATTTATACCCATATTAAAATCGGTTACACTTATCTACTGGTATATAAAGTTTAAATTCATTTCCATTCCCAAAACAACATCAAAGTATCATGTTCCACTATTATGGCCGCGAAAGTTCGCACGGTGGACCTTACTGCAAAACAATTAGCAAACGCGCGTAACTATGCAAAATTGCTGACTGCCAGGGTGGGCGTGTCCAGCGTCAAACCCAACCAAATAAGCACAAGAACGAAACGAAACGAAGCGAAGCAGTATTGTAACTCAATTACGAGTGCGCACTCAACTTCCGGCATTAATATTTATTATTTTATTGCCTTTGTAGGTGGCAAATTATACATTTTTTTTACGCAGATTGGCATCTCTGTCTGTGCACATATGCAGAGTAAAAGACAAACAAACCGACTGTCGGACAGACAAACAGACAGCCAAACAAACTGTGCAAGCGATCGAGGACTGTCATTTTTTGTTGTTGTAAAAATGCTAACATTAAAATTACGCGTTAATTGGAATTGCGGACTTTGCGACAACTACTGCCCACCAACGGAAATCAATATGGCCGAGAAATGGCTGCACTGCTGCTGTGCCATGGATATATGGCACAACATGAGTGTATGTATGTGTGTGTGTGCGTTGAGCATTTTTCCGCCTCCTGCAGAGTCCGTAAATTATATTTTAAATTTCGTGCGAAAATTGTTTTAATTGAGCGGACAGAGGGACGGCCAGATGCGGGACAGATGCAGCAATGCTGAAATGAAATCGCACGAAGATTCGAAGAAAAAGCGAATTACAATTATCCGGCGTCCAAAAGGACAAAATGAATTGCACTGCAAGAACTTTTTCAATTGACACGCTGCTTCTTTGTTGACCATGGTGCAATATTTTCAATTTCAATTTATTTTGTGGACACAAATCGAGCGGATTTTGGATGAACCATTCGTGGTAATAAAAATCGATACTTTTTTGGAGCACTTTGTGCTTTTTTTTCGATTGAAATTTTATTTAAAAGTACAACAGAAATTTTTAACTATAAGCTATATTTTCAATTTATTATGGAATCCTGGGAGGGTGTCCCAGTTAATCAGAATTTTGTTTAAATGTATTCAATCAGTTTCTCATAATATTAAACTAAGTTTTTCTAATAACCCTTTTATGGTCAGTGCTTTGGCCTTTGATTCGTAGGTTCATAGGTTCGGCCTGGGTACACATAAAAGAACAATCGAAATTATTTTTCGATTGGGAAAACATTTTCCTGTAGGAGCACCGCTTCTTCTTCAGCCAGCCTTAGGCAAAACTCCATGATAAAGCTTTGAAAAGTAAAAGCTCTGCCTACACTCTACTAGGGTGTTTGCTCACCCATATTTAGTGATTTATTTGTAACCTTTAAGAAGTACGATATACAAATTTTATGGTTATTTAATGATCGACCAGCGATTACTTTCACTTAGTACGAATAAGGGAAATCCTTCAGCTCACACCGAAAAAGAAAGAAACGAAAGTAAATTTAAAAAAATATTAAAATGCGCTTCATTAAAATTTTAATGTGCCATTTTAATTTCATATTGTTCTTGTTCTTGTTTTTTTTTTTTTTTTTTCAATCATCGCTTTTTGCTGGCTGCATTTGCGTAAGTATTTTATCGCGCCTTTTTTAAATCTCCGCACAGATTAACGCCTTCTTTTTATTTTATGCTTATTTTTTGCAATCCTTGCTGCGCATTTAAACAATTTTTTGTTTGGTTTAATTTACGACCGCCGCGTATATTCTTTATTGCTGAAATTGCTGCAACTGCTGCTGCTTGATATGTTGTTGCTGTTGATGCTTCTGTTGCTGTTTGTTGCTGTTTGTTGCTTTATTGCCGAAATAAATCGCAATTAGTTTTAGTATTCGTTGGCGCTAAAAGCTGCACAGACTCTTTACTCGTACATATAAAGCAAAACTCATTCACCACAAAATTATGAACCAAATTAATGGACAAAAATCGTTATCAACATTTTAAAATACTCACAAACACATTTACTTTTGCAAAAGTTTCTTAACGTTTTTTATTGCGTCTTTAGTAAAATTGATTTTGTCAAGTTTACAATGGGACAAATTGGATCTTTGATATACAATATACAATATTACTAGCGAATGCCCGGCATGCGTTGCAATGCCACTTAAAAAAGAAAGTGTTTGTTCTTGAAACTTATTTATTCAAGTATATTCATTTGTATATATATAGGTAATTAGTTAGTGGAACTTCCCGGTACTTCCAGTAGTGATGATTCTGAGTTACAGCGGTGAGGTTTAAATTGTTCCAACTACGCCCATTTTTTTTTTAAATTAGCGACAGTAACTTTAGAAATACAATTTCAATTCCATAAGGAGCAATCGTATATTTTGCTTTTTTAAAAGTAGGCGTTAAATTGATACAACCACGCCCATTTTTGGGGAAATTTCTGGTATTTTTATTTTTTAGTTAAATATTTGTTTAATACAACCAAAATCTTTTCTAAACCAACAAACTCGTGTATCAATTAATAAAAAAATTTGATCAAAAATGTTATCTAAAGAAGAACAACAAATTCAGCTAAAATAGTATTGTACCTAAACCTTATTGAGCGTAAAGTTTAAGCCAGCATTAAATCCAGAAATTCTTGCAATAGAAAAACTTAAAAACAAAAACAACAAAAAAACAAAAACACAAAAAGAAATCCATTAAAAAGCGAACAAGTCACATTTGCGCAATTAACGCAACAATTAATTGCAGTAATACGACGGCGTGTTGTTAGCCAATGTTGCTGCTGCCGTTGTCTTATTGTTGGCAATTAAACGGCAAAGTCGAAAAGTTCACTGCTTCGATGACAAATACCGAAAAACTTTTCATGTTAAAACCTTTTCCAAATGAAAAGCAATGGAATGAAATAAAGCGAAATGAAAAATAAAAATAAATAAAAGACGACAAAGACAAAGCGAAACGAAACGAAACGCAACGAAATGAAAGGAAAAGTTTTGAGACATGTTAATTTTAAATGGCGGGCAGCAGCACTTCTACGCCGGCTAAAAAATGTACTCCCACTTCAGAAAAAAAAGGTCTTACTTAGTTACAATACAAGTACAATAAAATAAAATAAATGTGCCAACAAAAAAGAAGAGAAGTCAACAGTAGCGCATGACTGACTGATTTAATCCAGACAATGGCCACGCTTTACAGTAAGTAAGCCAAAAGAAAACAAGCTAAATGCTTTCTGCCTAGACGTTGCGCGTTTTAAAAGTCTTTGTCGCAAACTTTCTTGCGACCCATTGGAAAAGGTTGTCACTGGTGCTTAGCGCTGACGCCGCCGGGTTTTACCGCATGTCGCGAGGAGTTAAATTAGTCATTTAATCTATATACCAATAAAAAAATGTATCTAGGGTATGGTTACATTTAAATTTAACTAGAAACTTTATTGAAAGTAAATTTAAAAAGGCGTGGCCTATCCAAATCCGCCCAATTTGTTGTTAGTGGCAGACAGATATCATGCGACCCATTAAAAAAAGTCTCCTTATTTTTAAGCTTGAGAGTTTTCTTTGAATTCTCGCCAAAGAAGCTTTTAGGCGGATATGAAAACATAAAGCTTCACCAAGCAAAAAAGACCGCTGTTGAGGAATAGTAGCTTATTCCGAAACAGCGCTGTTCGGTGTCCTTAATTGGTCAACTTCTTTGTTGTTGTTCAAAAAATATAGGACAGATGAAGCCCTTTAAAATTCTCATTTAAAAGTTTCACTACTCTTCGACTAATTGGAACAACTTTAAAATGGCTTTATATGCCGACTTCAAGTCATTGCATTTTTATATTGGCCGAGTAAATTTGTTTTAACTCTTTTACTTGATCAGTGATAAAGGAGTTCATTGCTTTCGGTTTAAGACCCTCAACTGAATTTAATAAAATCACAATAAAACAATAAATTTATCTTAAGATGCACTGACGCAGCTAACTTCTGTCAATTACTGCTCACTGAGTTCCATAAGTGCTTAAATTACACTCTTAAATCGTTAAAAATACACAAAAAAAAAGAAGAAGAAATACTGTGCAATGCACATTTTCAAATGCGTTTCACCGTAGTTGAGACGGCAACCCTTTGATACAGACAGACAGACAGACAGACAGCTCCAGATACCGGAAAACCGCTCAAGCGAAAAATTCTCTTTCATTCGCTTTTAACTTCTTCTTTTTGTTGTTGTTGTTGTTGTTGTTGTAATAACCATCCACCTTCTCGTATATCAATGAAGTGGAATGCTGACTGGAAAAATCATTTCACTGTCGATATTTCAGCAAAAAATTGTTTATGCTTTCAGCGATAATTCTGCATTTATTGGCTTTTTCCAGACGAGATTTTAGTTCGGCGAATTCGAAACTTTATTTATTTGTATTTTGTTACTTTGTTTTCATCAACATTAAGAGGGCAGCCATAGCAATTGATTACATTACTACATACGAGTATATGAACTTGTCCGTATCACGCTGCATAAATCAATTTCTGTTAAGAACTACAAACAAATAAAAATATTTATTTCCTGGTAATCTCAACTTTATTAGCAAATGTTTTTAGCTGGAACTCGAAGTGTCACATATGCCTAACATAGTTTTATTGGTGCTAAGAGTACTTTGGAAATGGCTTGTAAGCGGAAAACTTGTCAAATTTTTGATCGGAAATATAAAAATTTAACTCGGGGGTTAATATTTTAAAGCATCTACTTTCAGAAATTTTTCAGGGGTACATATATACCTTATATAGTAATTCGCTAGTAAAAGTGTTTAAATCAAAAGAGTTTTCTTTTAATCTTAAGTTGTAGTAACTACCATAAAAAAAGACATCAGTGCTGGAGATACACAATCACTCCATCATTTATTTTAAGAGTTATTTAAAGAAACGTTTTGCCATCAAAAATTATAATTCGATATAACAAAAGGTCCGAAACATGTCTACACAGCCACTCGAATTTTTTTAAGGTATTGCAATAACAACGTTAAAATTGTTATAAATCTATTTAAATAAAATAATCGTTATATATTTTATATTATTCAATTGCCAATGTAAGACAACAAAAACAATTACACATCAGTTAGCAGTGAATTACGTTTTCATTATTGAATCAATTATTCATAAATGAGATTTTTCAGATGCAGAGTTAATTCAGCAGACACACAATTACTCTCCTTATTTAACATTTAACAATAATCTCACTGATTGCAAAATAAATTCAAAGAAAATTAAATACATCTGAATATCCTTTGTCCTGCGCTGGAGTAGCCAATTCTGCAGGCGAAAGCAGTCCATGACCAAAATTTGCTTTATTATTCTAATAAGAATTTTACAGAACAAGAAGCAACCAACCAACGGCTTAACTGGGAATTTAAATAACCTTAGTAACATGGGAACATACGAATAGGTTACCGCATTGTCTCCTGGTACATAGGGGCACATACACAGGGGTACACACATACACAAACACACAATAACTAAAATTGGTTTTCTAATTTCATTACACGAAATTCGAGTGAAAGGAGTTCTTTCGGTTTTCTACTACGGGTTTGCAGTAATTTCTTGACGTACCCCTGCCATGTCATACCACTCCTCTCTGTTTTCCCCATCCCCAACTATTATCATCAACCACCGACCACCACCGGGTACCATTGCATCGCATCGCATCTATGAGTAAACTTGGAAGTTTCGCTGTACTCGCTCGCCTCGTTCGTTCACTCGAATTACATAAATTCTGTGTTGTGAAATTTTGTACGGAACACATTTCAATTTGGAAAATTTCGTTTGCAAATGTTTTGCACTCGTTGCGGTTTTTCAAAACACCCGATTGTGCATTGGCAGCTTCAGCCCCCCAACCCCACGTTTTCTACAACCCGCGCCTGCTGCTATGCAACATAAACTAACCCAACCAAAAGATGGCCTGGCTGGTGTTGTAGTGTTCGGGGGCGTGGCTGAAGGTGGTTTTCGTATTGTGTATGTGTGTGTGTGCGTGTGTGTATGTTTGTGTGTGATTGTTTGTGTTTTGTCAAAACCATAAACAACTGCGCAACTGACCCAGTTTTCTCATCAAATTTATTTACAAAATTTCAAAAAGCGAAAATTTAATAAACAAAAGACTTAACAATTTGTTTTTGTTTTTGTTGTTGTTGTTATTGTCGTCTCGAAAATTTAGTTCTATTCTTCGGAACTACATCGTTGAAATTTGTTTTAGTTTATCATATCTTTGTTGTAGTTGTAGTTGTTGTGTTGTGTTTTTTTTTTGTATTTTAACTTCCGCTTCTAACAAAAACAAATAATAATTTTTTTTCCACCTTTAGTATTTTATATTTTAGTGCGCGTCGAAAATTTTCCACCATTTTGTTTTTATTATTGTATATGCTGGTATTGTGTTGTACATTTGTTGTTGTATTTTGGGTCAAGGCTGGCTTGCTGCGGTTTGTGACAATTATTATCCTGTGAGTTTATCCTTTTGCGCGCGACGGTGTACTTTTCAATTTACAAAAACACACACTCACAGCGATACAGGTACATACATATTAGACTGGTTATGATAAATGTAAAATAATAATTTTTAAAAGTGCTTTTTAACACTTTACGAAAAAAACTTTTAGAACTCTTCTACCGAAAATTTTACTTAAAAATCCTTTCATTCTTAAAAACCAGTCTTCTACTCTTTTATGCAGATGTATTCAGCAGTCTTAAAAACCAGTCTATTACTCGTATATCCAGATGTACGTATGCAGCAGATGTAGATGCATCAATGCGCTCGTTCAATACGTTCAGTAGAGCTCAACTGTTCGAATGTGTGTGTGTGCGTGTGTGTGCGTGTGTGTGTGCACTTGGAAAAATAATTAAAATTTTTAAAAATTCATTTTAATTCGTAGTTTTTTTTTTTATTTACCATTTCTTTGCACACTTTCGCATAGCGGCGGCAACTGACGGACGGACGAAAGCATGAAAATCAGCATTATGACCATTTCGTGTGCTTTTAATGAATTTCAATTAATTGCGAAATTAATTTCACTTATCCGAATAAGTGCCAAAAAAAAAAAGGTTCGCAAGTGTTATTCGCGTATAAATTATACATACAACAATTATTTTGCTTATGAAAATGAAAGCCCGCAAAATGCATTTTTCGTTTTAATAAATGCGGAATTTATGATGTTTATTTAAGCGGGTCTTTTGTTTAGTTTCGTTTAGTATACCCTCTTTAGCATGCAGCAATTCAGTTGAAGATAGTCTGAGAAAAAGCAGCAGCAGCGTGAAGCGTTGTGCAATTAAAAACGCAGCTGAATGCATTAAATGCAGCTTTGCGGAAATTATAATCGAATGCATAATTTATAAAAGGGGTATTCCCTTAAACGCGTAAATGACTCGAAAACCTCGAAACTTTGTATGTATGCTATCTCGATAAAAGTACTGTCAAAATTGTTTGCAGTCAAGCCTGCAAAATATCCAAGAAAATCTGAACAAATTATAATAAGTCAAGAATCGACGAATTGATAAGAAAATAAGAATAGATATATGAGATATTACTTCTACTGAAAATGGTCATTGGCCGATGGGAAACCATACCGATAAAATGGGATGGCCTAATAACGATAGATACCAAAGCTTCAACCAAGAAGTATCAAAGGAAACGGTTGCCCACTACCTATGTGAGTTCCCGTGTTTGGCCGTGTTTGGATCTGGATTTTATAAACGACCTTGCAGGAAGGATTTAACATAGATGACATTAGAGGGTTATAAACAAATCATGATGGTTTTGAATAACCGGATTTCAGAGGTTTCACAAGTGGGTTAACATAATGGAACTAATGTGCTAATTGAGCCTGAGTTGTGCCTCGCAGGCAGCGCCTAAGCCCAACCTAACCAAACATACTTTCTAAAATCCAAACAAAAGACAGACAGTGCTAATTAAAAAATGACAATAGGCAACACTAATACAACAGTTTTATGTTGAAAACAACTGACGGAACTGTTAAATTGCCGAACGTCACAAATGTCTTTGAGATCATAAAAAGTGGCTTGCATCTTGTCGAAAATTTCTAGTTTTCGCCATTTCGCGTTTAAGGGAATACCCATAATATTATTTTTTACGCATAGAGAATTTAAAACTAAACAAAAATTTGAAATTAATTTATTAACTAAATTGTTTTCCTATGGCTTCTATTTAAAGTGAAATTTTTAAAAGATGCCTTCGCTGTCTAAACACATTCGTCAACAAACAAACACACACACGCACGCCTTTAATTTACATTACACAACTACGTCGCTTAAGCAATTACAACAATAACACGTTCGTTCGCAACTAGGCCATGCCAGACTAGGCCAGGATAGACCAAGTCAACAAGCAAACAAACAAGCAAACAAACAAACAAACAAACAAACAAATACATAAATAAACTTGAGGATTTCACTTCAAGTTGTATTTTTATTATTTTTAGTTTAGTTTAGTTACTGTTATTAATGACCCATAGTCGTTCGCAGTAAAATGACAATAACAAAAATACTAACACAAACACACATATACACACATATAGACACACGCGCATACATAAACTAACTCACATGCAAACATCCTTTTTAACAGTTCTTTCGCTTTTAACAATCAATTTCAGTAATGTTTGTTGTATTTGCTGTTTGTTATTGTCCTTGGTAAATAACAAAAACAATACCAACAACAACATTAACAAAAACATAACAAATAAAACTGTGTACTTAAAGACAATCATTAAGAGCGCAAAAATGAAGAAGAAATTCCATTTCTGTGATTGTGATTGATTGTCAAACATTGAACGTGCTCAGGGCAGGATGCGGCTCGGCTTTTTGGTTCCATTTTTTATTTTTTTTGGTAATAAAGTGTCCTACTTATACACAACCAAACAATGGTATGAATTAACAAACGTATGCACACGAATAGTCATGAGTATATGCATGTATGCGTAGAAATAAGTTTAGAAATCTTAACTTTGTGTTTAGCCAAAATAGTTTAAAATTCAGTTCAATTTCCAGTTAAAGACTAAATTTTAATTTGGGTTTATTGTTTAAAGAAAAATGTTAGTAAAAATAAACAAATGAATGTCCCTATCTCTCTTCATTTATACCGTAGATGCGTCTTATCCATTTAAAAAGTTCATTTGAGATCCTGACATTTATCAGATTACGTTAAAGTTCACAAAGACAAACTCAAATTTCGTAATGCTAAAAGAAACCACAACAAAATTAAATATGTAAGAATTGAGAGTCGGCCATACTATAAAAAATCATGAACCACCCTTATTAGATTACTTTATGTTCGTTTTTGTACCAAAATAACCAACTAAAGTTATGAGGGCTTAATTTTAACATATAACAAAACATTTCAAGCATGAACCACTCTAATCGTCCCACAAAATTAATCAAAATTAACAAAATTTCAACCTATCATTTTAAATAGTTTTCAAGATATCAGCATATTTTGCAATATCAGGCGTATTCATGAGCGGATCTTATACGTTTGTCTAGGGCAGAAGAGCAACCAGTGCAAAAATAATTCATAATAATCGTGTTAACAATGGTGACAGACAGACAGACAGATAGACAGACGGACGGACATGCTAGTTCGACTCAGTTTTTGATTCTAATCAGGAATATATATATAAATTTCTATAACTATCTTGAGTATTTCTCTACGTTACACAAATTTGACCAAAACCAATATACATACACCAAACAAAAAACTGTTTAAATATACTTTTATATATGTACGAGTATATACCTATATTCAAGTATTGAATTTTTGGTATTTTTAACTAACCCACACACTGCACACAAATATTCCAACACGAAACACAATTCCACGCAACATGCCCACACGCACAAAATGTGCGTGTGGGTGCGTTTAAAATGCCTGCGTGCGTGTATGCGTGCGTGGGCCTGTTCCTGTTTGTCGCCTGTGGCCAGTGTGTCATTTCTGGTTTGTTGATTTTTGGCGCATAAAGAGCGCTTAAATGCATCCCACTGGTCAACGGACGAACGACCGAACCCCCTCCGCTCTGACTATCTTCGCTGTCACACGCTGCTGCACTGTATCACTAAACTCTCATTTACATGTGTACGAGTATGCGTGCAACACATACATATATGCACGCACACAAAAGCACATCAAAACAAACGCACACAGACAAACAAACACAATGAGTGGTTAAATGATTTATTTTCATATATGGTCGAGCTAAAATTGAAAATGTTCGCTCAATGGCTGCATCTCCTATTTTCTTTTTTCATTTTTGTTGTAATTTAATTAAGAACCGAAATGTGTTTGCATACTCACACAAAATCGCTTTTTTTTTTGTTTGTTCTTGTGTCTGTGTAGTTTGTGTCTGTGTATGAGAATTGGATGCAAAATTTTGCTAAATGTTTTCAGCATGTTTGGTTGCATAACTAGTTGAAGAGAACATTTTTCGGCAAATAGCAAATTTAAAGATGAATGTAATTGGTTTGCAATGGTCAAAGTACCGAAACTTTAATCGAAATAAATTGGAAAATGGATTTTTACTTTGAATATACTATATTTAAGTATGAATATATTTCCATTTGCTTTTTAAAAGCCGTACGAGCGTTTTTTTTTAAATCGTTGTTTCATTTAGTAAAATCTTCTTAATTTTAATTAAGATTTGAATATGATAAACAAAATTTAATCTTACAAAAGTAAAGCCAATTAAATTAAAAACCTCTAATGGAAACCCGATGGAACCAAACTTTGTTTAACCGTTTTCAAACTTCTTAATACAAATAATTTCTGTTGGGTTGCTTTAAAAAAATGCTCCTGATAGTTTTATCGCTTTTTGATTTGAAACTACTCACTTCTTCCAATAAGCATTAAAAAAAACAAACAATGATGAAAGCTAATGTCAATTGTTGGATTTGTGATATAGTCAATATAACTGAAATTGAATTTCGAATTCTCAAATAAATCCTTTCATTATGCATTGTAATTTGCGTATCCGCCTTTATCGAGTTAATTAAATAATCGACAAGCGAATGTGAGCCAATAACGATTGAGTTCGTTTAATTTTCGGCAATTTGCATTTGCGAAGGAGCGCAAAACCACAAGAACAACAACAGCGACAATAATAACGCCAATTATGTCAACTACAGCGCACACGAAAGCACGCTCGAAAGCAGGTAAAAGTATATTCGTATGTGTGTAAGTGGCTGAGTGTATAAGCAGGTACGTCGCAAGCGTTTGATTCCGACTTGAAGTTGAGCGTTTAATATGTTTGTCAGTGAGCAAAATTAAGAAAAACTTACTTCACAACATTTGTGTTTGTTTGTTTGTTTGTTCCTGCCCATTAGGAAAATTGAGAAGGCCTTCCCATCAGAAGATCAGCCTTCTAAAGCTTAAAAGCAAATGTTATATGTATATGTGAAAACTTCTCTTCGGAATGAGAGTTCCTTACATTTCTCATCAGGAATGTAGAGAATAATGTGTAAATAAATGTGTCGGAATAAATACTTGGGAAGCGAGTTAAGAATGCCTTCATTCTACTGTTCTTTGGGAAGCGAGAAAAAAAGTGCCAGTTAAAATAACAAATATTGAAGGAAATCGTTGGGTATGTAAGGCCATCTTACTTAGTCCTGATTAAACACTTTTAAAATTACTTTTTACTCCATTTCCATTTACTGCTGGGTACTTAAATGACTTATACACATACATACAAACACATGTACTCACACCTAAGTATAAAGTCATGAAAAACTTTTGCGATGATAGTGCATGTGTGTGTGTCTTCTTTCCGAGATTCAAATGGAGTTGCCAGTTATTTTGGTTGATAAGTTTTGTAAAAGAACTGAATTCAATTTTATATGAGGGACATAAAATGTTTATTTTTTAAAAACTATTTTTGTTATTGATTAAAAAAATTAAATAATCTAAAGTTATAGAAATTGTATTTTGTTAAGGAAACGTTTTTGGAAAAGTTTAATTTAATTGCCATATAAAAACTTAAATTCAGTTAAGAACATCCAAACAAAAGTTAAATTGAAACATTAAATTTGTTATCCAAGATTGTTTTAATACACCTAAAACTGTGGCAACTTGCCATGCCGCCACTCGTTCACTGCTAACCCTCAAAGTATGCTAAGTAAATTTATGTGATTAATCTGCACAACCAAACCAACAAGTATAAAGAGAAAGAAATAAAAAATAAGAGAGCACACAAAAAGAACGAAAATAGTCACAGCAGGAAATATCGCACTGCAGTAATGTGACGGCTGATGTCGATGCTCGTGCCAAATCCGTCTTCTGGTTGAAGCGCGACTATTTCAGTTGCCGCACCTTTCCTCCGGCTTCTTGTTTGCGCTGCGGCCCGCCCGGTGACGTCGCGAAAATTGCGCTGGGATTTTCGAAATGACTGCGACACAGCGGCGCGACTTCAACGGCGAAAGGGTTTCAAGTTAAGCAGCAGCAGGAACGCAGCGTAGAATCAGCGATAGTGGAAGACTTTTTGAGCGGGTAATGCGCGCGTAGTTTGGTTTATTAAACGGCGCGCTTCAGTTTTAAGTTTCAGTCAAACGGAGTAAATGTCAGGGCAGTCATAGCTGAACTATACATATCTACTTTAGCACAAAGTTCGTTATTTTTATTTTATTGCACTTTTTTTTAACTCTTTGCTTGTTCGTTTAGGACACAAATGGACATACGAATATATTCAATATCCAATTAAATAGTTGATGTTTTTTAGTTAGCTTACTTTTGAATAAATTCAAATTTTTCTATTTTTGTTTATACTTTTAAAAATTTAATTAGTATATTAAATTATTCAATTTATATTTAAAAACAAAGAATTTAATTTCTTCAAATAATTTAAAACAAGTTTAAAAGTAAAAAAGTTAATTCCTGTCTACGTTAGCCACCCTTGCAAATGCACTCACACTTACGCTTAAGCATCGCATTTATGTACGAGTATGTGTATTTTTGAATAGTTTCCGCTCTGATCCTTTGGGTACACTTAAACTATCTTGATTTGTGTGCGTTGTATGTATTTGCCAGTGTATTTGTGTGTGTGTGTCGACAGCGGAAGCTCACAGCAGTTCTTATGCATGCGAGACTTTTGCCGTGGCGCGAATTTTTGCACTATCCATCAACTTCATTTGATCTTCGACGCACTTGAGGGGCGTATATGGAAGGAGTATGAAGGAAGGAACTCGAAACATCAAAAAGTTTTATTTTTTTTAACAAGTTGTGTAAATATGTGTGCATGTAGAGAAACTTTTGACTGTATTGAAATTCATTAACATTGGTTAATAATAGAGTACTTTTTTATATATAAATGCTTGCTCCAAGACAACTGATAAATGTAAATAATCAACATTCTCTATTTTATGAATGTAAGTAATAATGTCAAATGTTTATTATTATTTTCTTTAATAAAATGCTGAGCAACTTTCGATAAATTCGCTATGAAGGCAGGCAGCTCAACTCGACTAATTAAACCGTGTTCTTATGTTCAACCTGGCACGTACGAGTATTCTTACAATTTTCAGTTCTTCCAACGACAGGTTACTATACTTTAATGCGAAGAAGAAAATAGCAAAAGGAGTTGCCATGACATGACGACGACAACGTTGATGCATCCGATCGCGTTGTGTCATTAGTTCAAGCAGCTGTCACGCGTGTCACATGCTGCAACGCATCATAATAGTCGAACGGAACGAAACGTAACGAAACGAAAAGAAAGGCATTCATTCAGTTATTCTTCTTCATGTTTTTTTCTCTTGCTGGCTTTTAGCGTTTCCGAACGACATGACATGACATGAGAATGCAACGTGGTTGGTCGGTCGGTCGGTTGCCATGCATTGAAGCGAAATTGCCACTCATCCGGTTTTGCCAGCAGTGACAGCAGTTGAGAAATCAGCGATTACCGACTGCGACTGCGACTGCGATGGCAACGGTGACTGCAATACCGTGACGCAATTACTACAATCGAAATTCCCATTTTCTCATGGATGATTTAAATTGAAATTTGTTATATTAAAATTTTGTTAATTCTTTTATTTAAAAGCAATTTTAGGTAAAACCGTCTTGTATGCCAATTGATATACATAACAGGAGAATATAATCCAAAACTTTTCTAACTTATCAAAAAATCGGAATTCTGACTGTGTGGCTTAGGTACGTGTACCAGCGACTGCGACTGCAATCGATTCAATGCAAAACAATGTCACTCTGATGGTACTCCTTTTTTATGGTCATTTATTTTTTGTTGTTGTTTTTTTTAAGTATTTTTCGTAGAATTTATATTCTTTTATGGCATTTATAAAGAGTCGAAAGTAGACCAGGACCAGTGCTGTGTGTGCGTGTGTGTGTGTGTGTGTGTGTGTGTGTGTGCAATTGATGGAGTATGGCAGGTTGGATTGACTATGCCCAGCGGTAGCTAAGCAAACAATAGCGAAATGAAGCAACAAAAAAAAAAAACACTTGTCACATCAACCCAATTTGAAATAATTTTTAGGTCGTTATGTTAAATTTCGCTGATTTTGGTTTGTTTTTTGGTAACTTTGTTAGTTAAGATTAAAGCTTCGCATAGTTTCAATTTGATACAATTTCAGTTTGGAATCATGAGTCGAGATAAACAATTTAAAGTACTTTTTCTAATATAAAAACTGAGCTTTTAATCAAAACCGATTTTGTACCAAATAAATATGTTTATATGTGATAAGCCAGTAAAGGATTGTCTACGTTTGACCACGTCAAATTTCGTTTTAAAATGATTATTCCTGTCAAACCATGCTATTCGAAAATGTTATCATTAACGAATTTCAGTTTACTGAACTTGAAAACGATATTCGTTTGTGTGTCGTTGAGATATCGTGGCCGGCAGAGACTCTACGCTCGTTAACGATTCGTAAATGAATCACATTTATATGTATGATAAAATTACGAGCAGTTTAATATTTTTATGGTAAGAGCATTTCTTTTACGTATCACCTTTACGATTCGTTAACGAGCATTGATTTTCTCTCGACCGCGATATAATTAACGATTCTTGTGTGAGTGTCCTTTTCGGATAAAATACGATTCGCGGATGATATCTTTTTCGAAATGCAAAGCTTGTCTGAAAGTGTTAGTATATAAAAATATAAATGACCTATCAAAAATTAAAAGTTATAGTTACTTTAAAAGTTACTTTAGTAAATTACTTAATAAATCAACTTATTAGTTGAGTTAATTTTTGGTTTATATCATTTTTATTTAATTTAATATCAAATAAATGTGAATAAAATAATGATTTAAATAAACTAATTAACTTTTATTAGATTATTTGAATTTATTTAAAACATAGAATTGAAATCGTACAGGAGTCGTTTCTACGATTCGTAATGCAATCGTTCTTAGGATTCGTTAATGAGTCTTCTGTAGAGTTTCGAGAACGATATCATCTTCGAATTCGAGTTAGAATCGGATGTTACGTATCGCTTTTACGAGTCACTATCGAAATCGCAAGCAATCCTTAACCGTAAGCCATGTGGTTTGTTGGGTTTCCTTTGGGTCCTTTCTATGGATTAATTACAATTTAATTTTAATGTAAATTCCTGGAATAGTTTAAAAATATAGATTTCAATAAAAAAATTTATATATTCGAAAAAAATACCGATTTCAAAATCTTATTTTGCAACTTTTTAGCTTAATAAAAATATTCGTTTTCATTTAATTTTTGCCAATTTCTTTTTACTTGATGTGAGCTTATTTCAGAAATGAAGAAATTTATTTTTAAAGTTATATTCGAGTACATAATCAGTTTTTGTTTAATAATGAAACCTCCTCAATTGTAATTTGCATCTACGATCTTATGAAAAGTTTAGGTAAGAGTGGCGGCAAATGCCTCACATAGACCAAATTAGGTCCATGGCGATAACTTATGGGTAAAGAGTGAGCAAATATTTAGCAAATCTAAATTCCGCAAAATCAATCAATTCCCTCCGAATGCAGCACACGCAGTATGCAGTATATCTGCATTGTGGCAAATGCTGCATGCAGTATGCGCTTCATACACAGTATTATCAATCCAATGCCGTTTTAATTTAATTTCTGTTTTTAATTATACGCTAATAAAAGACGATTTTTTTTTTGCTATTACAATTGTTATTATATACGTTTTTTTTTTGTTTGTTGCGAATTTGCATAATTGTGCTGCTGACATTTAAATTGTGCTGCTAACACGCGCAATTTGATGCGAGCACATGATTAAATTTTTTGTTTAAATTTTATTGTTGTTCTTTTTTTGCATTTGGTTTTTCAGTTTTTTTTTAAATATTTTTGTCGTTTGTCTGTTTGCACAATTTACAAATGCAAAACGAGAATTTAACCGTTTTTTGTTTGTTGCTGTTGTCTGCTGCTGATGATGAGCTCGCTCGTGTTTGTATTTGTGCAGCGCTTTATTGGTTTTTATTTGTATATGTCGTTATCATGTTTGTATGCTATTATTATTTTTTTGCATCGCTTTAAATTGATAGTATTTTTTTTTAGCACATCATTATCATAGTTAATGAACGCCTTCGCAATGTGGACGCGCTAACGTGTATGTGTGTGTGTGTGTGTGTTTTTATATATTTGTGTGCGGCAAAAATTGAAATGATAATTAAATAAACATTTTAATAAAAAAAAAAAATAGCAATTTATATTAAAATTAAACGACATATTTGAATGATTAAATTTCACAATGAAATTAATGGCAAAAAATGCAAGGTCAACATTTAAACTTTTTTGTTGGACATTACAACGCACACATTGAAGGCACTCGTAAACGAAACCGTACAAATTTAATGAATAACATTTCGCCATTAATTAAGTTGATCGGTTTAATGGCGCTGCGGCCATTATTTGAAAATACACATTTGCCAATTAATTGTTAAATTGTTGAAATTTTTTCATCACTATGCTACAAAGTTAAATTGTATTTAAAACAAATGAGCAGCTTTATGCTAAAAACCGATAAATCCTTTAAAAATGATATTGCGAAGAGATAAGACTTGCTGAAGTTGAAGGACTTAACACTTCTCTCAGCTTGCCCTCGCTAAATCGTCATTTCACCAAATGATTTGCCATGAGTTCCCCTTCCTTTCCCCACCCCTCTATCATCCACTTTCGGGAATCAGTTCAACGTTGTATGACTGTCTGTGTAATGTTGTGTAAGTACTAGTCCCTGAACTGATTCTTAAAAAAAAAAACAAACAAAAACCTGCAAAAATATTTAAAATATTATCTTCTGTTATAAGCTCTCAAATTGCAAAGCAAGATTTGGAGATATCGGGTTTAGATTTGAAAGATTTTGGATTTATCGGTATTGGCAAAGGAATTTTACAATTTATCGATTTTGGATACGAAAATCTTATTTTTTGAGCTTATAAAAATAGTTTGCATGAAAATATTGTTTGGATTCATACTAAGGACCTTAAGAACTTTTTAAAAAATCCGTTTAAATCGAATTTGGACAGTGATTAGTTTTTGGGTTAGCCAAAGGGATCGAAATTATTCCGTTTTATAAAGGTTTTTTATTGGTTTTGATTTAAAGTTCTACAATTTATTTTATATATTTTAACAGTAAGCGAAACTGCAGTATTTTTTTAAATCAAATATAATTTTTATAGTCCTAAATAAGTTAAAATTGTTGTGTATAAGTAAAAAAAAAGTACGGAAAGAAATTTCATCCACTAAAAAATCCAAAAAATAAGCGCATTTAACATTTTGATCACATTTCTTTACATAATGAGATCCATCAATGAATTATTTATTGCCAATTTCATTAACCAAAATTGTTCAACTGTAAAATATGCAAAAATATGCACAGATTTACAAAAATATGCAAAATCATTTATATTAGAAATTATGCAAAATCATGCATAAAATTGAAAATATGCAAAAATATGCACTTTCGATGAATGGTAATTTAATCGTTAAATTTAAAAGAACTATTCTTAACCACTTCACATTTAAGCTACACCCAGTAAAAATATGCAATTGCATATTTTTATATGCAAATCACGTTTGAATGTTTGCATTCTTTTTATTTGTGTATGATCTCATAACGCCTCAACTACTTAAAGGACTTTAATGAAACTTCGAACATAAAAACTTGTATTTTCTCTGTAAGTTCACAGCTGTATAAAATTATCAGAGTTCATTTACGATGCACACAAATTTATAATTACGACACAACAACTTAAAAGGAACTAATAGAAGTAACTTAACTAAAGTACAGAATTAAAATTCATGTACTTGCAATAATTAAATTGTGGGCTTCTTTGAATGCAGCGCACTGTAACTAATACCATTAAATTGTCGACTGTTAAATTGTGTTGCCAGTCGAACAAAAAAAAAAAAAACGAACGAACAGCCTAACTCTAAGCCGCGTTCTAAGCCTGGTTTGTCGCAATATTTTGGCTTCATTGGTTTTTGGGTTTGGGTTTTGGGTTTGTGCTTGTTTATTTTTATTAGTTTTTTGCCTGTTGGCTTCGGTTTGTGTCGTCGTTGTTGTTATTGTTGTTATTTTTATTAGTTTAGCTAACAAGTGTTGTTTTTGTATTGTGTTTGACTGATGCAAACTTTTGCTACACTGCCGCGCGGATACTCTAAAATGCAACAAAAAAAAAAAGGAAGGAAGAGTTGAAAAGTTTTTGTTTTCAAATTCATAAAATTTATTTCGCTTCTTTGTTGCTTTTGGTTTTGTGAAAAAAACAATTTATTTGAAACTTTAATTAAAATTCAAAAAGGAATTGTTTACAATTTGAAATATGTATTTAATAGTTTTCTATGCGTTCGAATTAATTTTATTATTTTCTATAATTGAGATTTGCATTTGTCTTCCGGTTGCTCGTGCGCCTCCAATAACAATCTGGGTGGGTCTCTGTAATTTAATTAAAATGGATATTAAAGGATATGAAGGAATTTTGATTGATTTTGATTGATACCGCCAACGGTTAAATTAATTGAAAAACATAATTTGCGTCGTTGTATGTATGTATGACGTAGGACTCGAGCAATAAGACCAATTTATATTGTTGAACTTAATAAAGCAAATAAATTAAGTTATTGTTGCATACACTCGTACATACGTACACACATATTATACATACATTCATGGCAATGCTAAAAAGCTGACCTAAGTCATTGCCCAAGTTATTGATTTGTGGAGTTGAGATGTTAGTCAAGAGGAATTCAGTCAGTTGGGTTCAAGAAAGAGCCGGGAAATACTAAAACACCAAAAAAATTCAAAGAATGAAATATTCTGAATATATCAATACAATTAATTTATTGTTTAATAGAGTAAATTTTTAACAGAAACTTCAGCCACAAGTTTTTAGCAATTAGGAGGTTTTTCTCATTTTATTTCTCGACATTTTCTAATTTTTCAATTAATAAAATAATTGGTTAGGTAAGATTAGTTTAGTTTAGGTTAGAGCAGATTAAAGTGGTATGCCTCACATAGACCAGACTAGGTCCATAGCGATACTCCATGCTGCCTTTAAATGGATGAAAGCGTTGACCTGACTTCATGATATTGGTCCATCACAAAAGTTTCCTTTCTTTATGCGAATTATTTGAGTTTGGAGAAATTTTTTTCAGATAATTCGTTTGGAAATATTTAAAACAATTACAAATTTGCTTAAATGTTTATCTTGAACAAATATCAACAAAAGACCTTGAGATCAAAATTAAATAAATTTTGTATTTAAATTCATAATTCATTAATTTTTCGATAAATTCGAATTAAGAAATTCAAAATTTGTGCTGAAGTCCGCTTGGATTCGGGTATCCCAGCATCGAAGCTCGTTTTAAACATGCAACACTATCGGGGCGCCAAATGCTGAGCATAATTAAGACTTTTGTTTTAATAAAATTACAGCTTCGCTTCTGTTTTTCATTTTGTGTATGTATGCATGTAATTGTGAATGTAAATTTGAAAAATGGCTTCTTCGCATTGGGTGCGCATTCAAAGGCAAATGCGAGCAGGGCAGAGCGGGGGAAATTCAACGAAAATTCGGTTGAATTAGAAATTCCGAAATTTAATTTCATGAATTACTCATGCCGAATGTTGCCAGCGGCAAATTAGTCCCAGATGACACCTGTTGCGTTGGCGAGAAACGCAAAACGAGAAGCGAAAAGCGGTGGCGGCAATGTAAACGTTATTAATTATTTTATTGAGAAATAAATAAATTAGAATGTAGCAATGTGTGTGTGTGTGGGCAATACATGATGGGGAAAAAGGAAGTTTTTCTTTCTTAAAGTATAACTATTTTTTTAGTTGGTAAAATTTAAAAAAGAGTATTGCTTTAATATTTAAAGCTTTGAAATGCTTAAAGCACTTAAGACTTCGAGTAAACAAACAACAAAGAGTGCATAAAATTGAAAAATCACCATTTTTATAGACAAATATTACAAAGCTTAAAGCTCAATAGGGCTTCATGTTAATTAAAAACAAAGAAAAATTTCGAAAATCAAACTAAAAGTTAATCTAAAAATTCAATAAAGCTATAAAAAACTTGTAGAATAAAAATCTCAAACTTTTGAAATACAAAAGTCTCTACTAAATTGTATTTCTAAAATTTTTAAGTTCTAACACAGTTTGAAAGCAACGAACTTCTAATACAGTTAAAAGCTTTAATAACTTTCAGAGAACTTAAAGCTTTGAAATGCCTTAAAAATTAACATACAAACATGAAAATTCTTTCCTTTTTTTAACTCTAAATGACTTGGTATTTTCATGCTTTTAAAAGCTTTAAGCCATAAGTTTATAATTTCTCGGAATACCCTGTTTACCACTGCCTACATTTTTAACTGTATTTTCGTGTGTGTCGCCAAACTTTCTAATAAATAAGCTTGATGAAATATTTACGCATAGTGTGAACTTTTTCAGGTGGCGGCGGAACGAACACCTTTGCGCACTTCCGACACTGCCAAGAAGTAATTTCAAAACAACACATTAGCAAAGCACAAAGGCATTATTTGCATACTTTACTCACACACACACACATAACATATCTTAACTTCTCACATATGCGCACATTGACACGATCACAGCTGCACTAACACACACACACTAACACACTCATACATACAAAGATGTTTTGCCGAAACTAAGCAGTTGAAATGTCTGCTCCACCGTAAATTCCTGCCAATTTGGGCTTACTTTGAAGTGTAGATACATTGTGGTAACCTTTTGCAACACCCCACCCCTCCTCTCTCTTACACACACACACACACATACACAGATACTATCGACATGAGCAGGAGCAATCGTATGGGGTGTATGGGTGTATGAGACGGAGACGGAGACGCATGCAACAGGATATAATTACGTTGGCAAAGCATGTCGTCATCCTGCGCCATGTTGGCAGGAAACTGAAACTATGTTCCTATGTACCAGCTGCTACCGCCGTCGCACGTCGCTGCTGCATTTGTGCGCACCAAATGTAAAAAGGGGTGGTGAGTAGGAGGAGGGGGAGTAATTGGGTTAAAATGTAAAATGCAATTGTTTCGGTGAACCTCAAAAGTGTTCGGCGCACTTTTCGAGCTAGCTGCGTTGGCAAACGTCGACATGACTCATGTCAGGAAATTAATTTCAACAGGAGCATTGTATGCGCGTGTGGCACTCATTTCCGTTCGACAAGAGGCTCTGTGTCGAACGAATGCGGAAAGTAAGCGGGAAATGTTGCAAGACAATTACGGAAAAATTACATTTTGCGTATATTTTAATTCAGACATTTTATTCGAGTGAAAATATTTCATTTGGAATTGCAAAACGTTCTGAAATTAAATACTTAATTTTAAATTCATTTGTTTAATGTTTGTAAGGATTTAAATATAATAAAAAATAGTTTTTTTGTTGTTTTAGTGTAAATTAACTTGCAAATTATAACAACAGTGGATAACCTAGATTCTTGGACAACTGTGATGACAGCCGCCAAACAAAAGGAAATTAAAAAATATACCAAACTGGCAGAGCGTTTGCTCAAGTGCTTAAATCTTGCCGCAAAACTCAAAACTGTCATTGCTTCTTCTTCTTATTCTTCTTCGTCTTCTCGTTATATCCTGCCAACATTCTAATCGAATGTACGCACGCACACTAAATCAATATGACAAACTAACGCTTGGCTAAGCTGAGAGTTAAGAAATAAGGCCAACGCTGTCATAACGATCGAATGGCTCAGCAAAGGGCGATGAGAAATTTGAAATTTTGCAGCGAAAATGCTTCAAGATGTCCATAAATGGAGTTGTTGTCAAATCTAACTGGATATAATCCGTAACTTTTCTTATATATGTATAAAGCAATGAAGTATCTTAGAAGTTGTTGTGGGACCGTTGATTATAATCGAGTTGATATATGTACTATAAATCGAGAACCTCTTTACCGATTTCATATGAATTTGGCAGATAAATAGATACTTGGATACCTATACTTGGTTTGTAGATAAAAAATTAAATTAATACTTTTACAAATAATAGCAATTTTATGTTTTCTTCCTTTCCACGTTACTCTCTTTCATGCCTACAAAGCTGAATCCTATAGTTCTGAAATTATATAAGAATTGAACCTTTAAGGATCACAGGATCAGTAGGAATTAAAATACCGAGATCAAGGAGAAAGAATAATACAAATTTGAGGTAGACTAGCTTCAAGTCGAGGAAAAATACTGAAGAAATCCAAATATAATGTTTCTTGATTTTGAGCCCATATCAGAGAATAAGTCCATAAGAAATTGTTTATCCTAGTTTGGAATAAAAAATTTAATTCAAACTGATTTTCTTCTAATGAAGTAGAGACCAAGTTGAATCTTTAGAAAATAATAAAACAATCCATACTCTACTCGTACATCTTCGCCTTACGTAAAACTTTTCGCAACAAGATTGAAGTATATTAAAAGAGCGTAACTGCAGTTGGTCGGCAAGTGGACGACGACATCTTGCAACAGCATTTCGCCAGCTGTTGCAGCGCGCCACTTACTTTCCGCTCATTTAGTCGTTTTCCTCCACCGCCGCCTCTTCACCGGAGATTCAGCGCAACGAAAATGTGCGTCAATGGTTTCCGCAATTGCGGCGAAGCAGGTTTTCGTTAAAGCGACACTTTTGGGCGTGGCAAAAAAAAAAAATGAATTAAATTTTATTTCGTTGAATTTTGTATTTCATTAAAATTATTAAAAAGTGGCTGAAAATGCAAATGAAACGTCAAGCGTATTTCACGCGACGCTTTTCTTTTCTTACATTTTCTTTTTGTTTGAGCGAAAAATGCATTGCAACCAAAATGTAGCACAAGCGGACGGACGCAGCCAAATCAGCACATGAATGCCTGTGCGCGCTGTGCTTTTTAATTAAAAACTATAAGAAATCCTTAAAGATGCCACCGTAAAGCGATAAATAACGCTCAATTATGCCATTAAGGCGTGGTGTCCAGTGTGGTGAGGGTGGGGGGGTGTTCGTTGGAGGACGTCACATCGGCAGTGGCGGACGCAGAACGAAAACTCAGGCAACTCAGTATGCTGCATGCACACGTACACACACACACATACACTTTGAGAGAGTGCAGTGCGGCTCGCAGCATGCCTCAGCATGAAATTAAAATTAAAATCTTCGCCGAGTGAACAACTGCAAATGTCCTGCTTCAACTGCTGCTGCTGCTTTGCTTGCAATGCGTTTTATTTGTTGTTTTCGTTTTCTTATTTTGTACTGCTGCTGCTGCTTCTCAGAGTTTTCGCAGCCCAGGAGGGATGCCGTGTAAAAATAAAATAAAATTTGAATTGCATATAAAGCGAACTGTGTGAATCGCTTGGCGGAATGTGCTTCTTCTATCTTCTACTCCTCCTGTTGCAATGCACAATTGTATGGCGTGTTGAGAGCGTAAAAAGATAAAAAAAACAAGATTTTAATTTTAATTAGTGTAAAAGAAGGAGCGCGTAAAACGCTGCCCGTTTAGCAGCAATACTTTAGTATTTTCTCTTATTACAAATTCATGCGAGAGAAGTGGATTTTTAATTTATTTAAATCAAGCCAAAGTGTTAGTTCGCGTTTAAGGGTGGTGCGAAATTTGCATCTCCTGCTTGCAAGTATTTCTAAGAAATTTTAGACAATTATTTAAAAATTTTCACGCAAACGCAGTGAAATATTTCAAAATTTTTAAGGTTTTTTGGAAGAATTTTGCTATGATTTTCTTTGCTTTAATATTGCGGCTTACAGAAAAGGAAATTCTCATTAAAATTTCCAATGCATTGAATTTACTAGTTTAATAAAAAAATATTTTTGTAATCCCAAGATTCAATTTGATTAATATGAACTGTGAAAAAGATTTTATATAATCAATTGAATGAATGATACTTGAACATCGTTTATGTTTTTTTTTTAAAACAAAACATTGCAATTAATTAATTCTTTTTAATTACTTTAAATACATATGTAAAACTTGAAAACTTTAAGTATAGAATAAATTTTTTAAGAAGTTTTTTATTCAAAAATATTTCAAAAGAACTTTGTAATCCTTTGTAATGCCTTTAATAGTTGTGGTTAGCCTTCAAAGGCTGAAGAAAGGTGAAGAAACTTTGACATATTTTGGTCTGATTTCTGGTGGTCCACTTGATAGAGTTGATGTCTTAACGTCACGGCCACTTTTGATGGGTTTATATAAGATTACAAATTTGCGTTTTTAAGATTTGTGAAAGAGAAGGCTTAAAGGCGATTGAACATTTTGAAAATTGGTTGTTTTTAGTGTACTCCTTGAAACCTTGTTAGCAATTTTAAGCTTTTTAAGAACGGAGGACTTGTTTTTTTAGCTTCATTAAATTTTTTGGGACATTTTTTTTCTTCACACTTTTTTATGAGTCTGAGTATATTACTTGACTCTCTCTCACAACGTCTTCGCTTTACAAAAGGGACGATATAGCTTATATTAAATTTATTGGTATATACATTCGTTCTGGATACCAAACAAGGTAGAGCCGTCCGAGAGTAGGTTAATAGTTCTATGAAAAAATGTTCCAGTAACTTTTATACGAAAAAAATATATACTAAAAAAATTTTATTTTGCATCCACAAGAACAATATTTCAAAATAAATGAAGTTCATAATTTTAAAATTTCATCTATGAATACCTAGTCACAAGTTATTCCATAATGATTGAAATTGTTTAATATTTTTTCTTTAAAATACGTTTCCGCTGCGACAAAAATGGTTTAGTCGGTTTTGATTGAATTCTGCACAATTATGCGCACGAAATTGTATTAAAGTATTAACAATTTTCATTACCTTAACTTTTCGTAACGTTTCTTGTGTTTAATACACGTCATAAACACGACAAAAATGATGTTGGCGCCACATTTACTGGCTCACACAGATACACGCACACACTTAATGAGTTTTTGATAGTTGCCTGAATTTAACTACGACTGACGTCAGGCAATGCATCACTGTTGCTGTTGATTCTGTTGCTCAGCTCTGCTCTGGTTCGCTGCTTCAACAACATTTAACGTCTTCTTTACCAGCTGCAGCTGCAGCTGCTCTATTTCTTTTTCGTCTTCTTCATCATTAACATCGTCTTGTTCTTTTTCTTGTTCTGTTTTTTATAAGGCACTTTTGCACAGGAACCGAGCCAACCCATCCGACAAGGTAACATTATTTACATGCTTAACTACAGCGTGTCATCAATCACCATAAACTTCGTTTTAGTTGGTTTTAAGCATTTACCCAATTTCCTCTTTCCTCCACTCCACTCCGCTCTCTTTTAACTCATGCCCCTTGCGAGCGAGCAGAGCAACATTTTTCACAGTTTTACTCTGCTTCATTTTGGCATAACTGGTAACTTGTCTATATGTATGTATATATGTACGAGTATGTATGTATTTGAATTTTTTACTCTGGCGCCTGTAAATTGAACTTGTTACCCAATTTTCGGTGTGGCGCTATTTCGAAACCTTTGATGGCTGCAGAAATATGATTAAAAGTTATCGCAAGTGAGATACTTACTTTTTCATGCATGCATTAAATTTTACAGCTAACGGATAATGGCTCGCTTGGTTGGTTTCTTTTGGTCGAATTATTTTTGTTGTATCTTTCGCTAAATTAATATTTAATATTATTTTTCGTTTTTGTTGGGAAGGAAAAGAAACGCAGAGAGAAATATGAAGCTATTAGTTGTGAATGGGCAGGATAGCGTGCATAAGGCGAGAGACATATATCTTGTCTGAAAAAAAGTTTTAAATAATATAAAATGGAAGTGTTTAGAAAAAGGTATTTGTTAAATTGCGAGTTTGGAAAACTTAAAGTGTTTGAAAGAGTGAAATATGAAGATATAAGTTTCATTTGGGTAGGATAGAGTGAGTAAGGCGAGAGATATTTATCTTTTCGGAAAACAAATACAAATATTTATAAAACGGATGTGTATGGAAAATAGTAGTTTAAAATTTGAAAGTGTTTAGAAAACAAAACGTGTTTGGAAAACGAAACTTGTTTTATATTAAAACAACGATAGAAATGTTTAAAAGCAGAAAAAAGAAAATAAATGAATTTTGACTTAATTTACTTAAAGGAGAGAAATGGTTGGTGAAAAGAATCTGAAAGTATTTGGAAAATAAAAGCTATTATAATATGTGAATTTAGTGTTTACTTATAAAACTGAATCTCTTGCGTTCACAATATTAAACTAAGAAATATCATCTACTTTTATATATATAAAAATTAATGTATCTTTTTTTATTTTCTTTCTTTCTCTCTTTCTTTCTTTCTTTCTTTCTTTCTTTCTTTCTTTCTTTCTTTCTATCTCAAGTCAAAGATGGTTTTGGACAAAAAGGTGGACATGACCTTTTACGATCACAATTTATAAAACCAAGTAAAAATATTCGATTATATCGCTAATATTGCTCCTAAAAATTAGAGTTTGTATGGTTACGGTCGATAACTTCAAAAAAGTGGGCGTAGGTGAAACAATTTATCGTACCGGAAAGTTCCTCTAAATAATTATCTATATTTATAAAAATGAATGTAATTCAATAAATAAATTTCAGAAACAAATATTTTCTTTTTTAAGTGGCTTTGCAATGAATGCCGGGCATTCGCTGGTTTCCTATATAAACATAGCGCAATACCATTATACATATTAAACTATGTTTATAATGTTATATAATAATGATTAAAATTTTATTTAAAATGGGATTTTTGGAGGAATTGAAAAATATCCAGAAAACTTTTACAACAGATTTGGAAGTAATTTTAGTTTAAGAAAAATTTTATACACAAATCAGCATACCTCTAAAAATTTAAGAAAACCTTTCAATAATGAAAAACCAGTCAAAGCACATGCCCACATACCTCGCATCTCCCCTAAATATATATATATATAAATATTTATTCAAATAAATATATGGATTTACAACGTTGGGATATAAAAGTCATTTCAATGGTTCTGCACTAAAAACACTTTAGGAACCCACTATAAATAAATCGATGCCTGACGTAACTGGGAGGCAAAGACATTTGCATAAACGAAAGGATAAATCGGCAAGCGTCAAGTACGCAATCGCACTTTACCACTTTTTCAGCTGGAAACTCCCATTTATTTATTTTTCTTTTTTCTTGTTGCCTTTGCTTTGCTTTTGCAAAATAAACAAATCCACAGCGTGTGTGTGTGTGTGTGTGTGTGCGCGCCCCGCAATATGCTACAAAATTTATATATATATATATTTTATTGATAAGTGCAAATTCGATTCGAAAGTTGCCATCAACAGCAACAACAACAACAATAATAACAAAAACAATAACAACAACAACAACAGCAGCAGCAAAGAACATCCTTCGATGTTAGTGCTAGACTTTGAAATTGATTTGCGCTACATTGGCAGCCTTTGGCTTGGGTTGAATGGATTTGCCATGGTATTGGCATTTTGGATTCAAGGATTCGAAGACTGCGGGCCGCAATTATATTTTTCAACACTATTATAATTTAAGCCGCACACATACACACGCACGCACACATTTTGTAATTGTGAGTGTTAACGCAAAAGGGCGGCATAATTCCGCCATAACTTAAGCATGCCTAATGAATCCTATTGATGTCGTAGTTTAAATCGTGGCGGGAGAATTGGAGTTGAAGGGGGCGGGGAGAGAAACGAGTTTGGCGGGCAGCGTATTTAAATTACGACGTACACCTGCCAAAGCCAAAGGGTAACGCGCGTCTTTGGCTGGTCGTTAAATTTTCTGCTCAAATTTTATTCATTCACTTGAGCGTCTCTGGCTTTGTTTTCTTTTGCTTCAATCGGTTCGGTTGGTTCAATCACTCAATTGTAGAAGCGGTTGTTTTCTTCTTCTCGGCCGGTGATTGATGGCTTCGTTTCCCAAATTGCACGCCTTAATTTGAATTGAAGTCCCTGAATAATTGATGAAATGACTGTTCTTATTGATGACTCTGGCATTGAAAAGGTGCGCAATATGTTAAAAAAGATATACATATATACATGTACAATAAAGCTTTTATTATGGTGGAAATATAAAAATGTTTGGCATTGGAGCTAAAAGGCATTAACCTGAAATATATTTAAAATATGCGGTGGGTATAAAAATTGCAGTAGACTTTTGCAATGTATGTAAGAAATTTAAAAAGTTTTTAAAATTTAAAAAAATTTTGTTAATTTATATGAACCACTCTAATCATTTTCAAAATTTAATCAATTGTATTCAAACTTTACAAAGTTTCAACTCAATTTTTTCGATGTTTCTCAAGACATCCTGTTAATAAGAGATAAGTATAGTAATAGTGGGCGTGGTATTGGTTTGACTCCAAAATCCTAGCAATTGATAAATGTTTGGACATTTTTAGGAAAATTTATTTTCGAAAGTTAAACTCTTAAATAGTTTTAAAAACGAATAACAATAATTTCATTGAAAAACCGAAAAATATCATTAACTGAAATCGTTTTTGAAGCAGTTATTATTATCCTAAAAAACCCGTACAATGGATCCACATTCAATCATTCTTTCATACTATTTTATTTGTTTAAAAAAATATTAAATATTATTTATATTTTTTGTTACTATTTCATTTGATAAACAAAATTTCTAATACAATCCATCAACTCAAAATTTTCGTTTCATCAAAATAGAACCGATGAATTTAAACCTAGTTTTGGAATGTTTCAGTTTATTCGCAGAGATTTGTTTCAAAATCTCTGTTAGGCAATTTAATTGTCATAATTTCACCTTTGTCGGAAACTCAAAACTTGTTTTCAAACTTATTTGTACCAATGTCAAAATCAGTTTATTCTCAACAACATTTTTGATTGATTTATTTTGTTCTAAAGGTCCTTGAATTTATTTAGAATCCATTTAAATATTTTATTATCTAAAGGGTTTTTTACTGCAGAAAAGTTTGTCCAGTTATTATATTGCAAACAAAATCTGTTCGACTAACAGACGCAAAATAATTCAATTAAATGGAAAATGCTTAGCTGGAGTACAGCGTCGTCTTTTGTGGCATTCACTTAATTAGCCACATGATCTATGTCGCGTTATATTGTTGGTAGAAACCGCATCGACGACAGCGGTTTCAAGTAGGGAAGCAAAATTTATAACGATATTGCATTAATTTGCAAAATTGTTCGATATTTCAAAATTTGATGTTTCGATGTATTTTAATCCGCTTTCTCGATACTTAAATAAAATTTGTCGATTAATTTGTGAAATCAAAAAAGAGACCATTCAATCGATTTGAGATAAATCACCTTATTTTATTTATGTTTGACTTTTTTTTTAAATTACATATTTATATTTTAAATAAAAATGTTCTTATGGATTTATAAATATTTTATATATCTTTTCTATTTCATCGTTGAAAAATCGCGACGATGAACATAAATTCATTTTAAATAAAGTCTCGATATTCAAATATCGATAGCCTTTTGTCATTATAACGAACGATAGACTTTAATTTCTTTTTGACAATATCGATATCAGCAATATCGTTATTTGTTGTACGACATTGCAGCCCTAGTTTCAAGTCTCGCCGTTCCAATTGCCACACCTCAATGCAAAACATTAATCAAATACTTGAGACACGTCTAAACGAAATGGCAAGCCCAACTGCGGCCGGCTGCAATTAATTTGGCAGAAAGTTTCGGCAAGTACTTTTAAATATGCCAAAATAATCCGAAGTGTAAAATAAAACGCAAAAGCTGCGACAATATTGTCGAGTGGCAGATATGCTAACATAAATAATTTAAATTTTTAATTCAGCAAAGAAGTTAAAATTTAAAGCTTTTGTTCAAAAAATATAAATTGAAATACTTTTGTTCATATTGATAGCAAAAAAGTTCAAAGAATATCTACAAAATGTACAAATTACACTTGGGCTTCCATGGCGTATGAGCAATTAATTACAAAAAAGAACGTTCATGGCTGCTGCGTGAAGTCCTTTCATATATTTGGCTATTTAAAATGGCACAAATATTTCCTTCCAAAGTATTCCAGAAAAAAACGAAACGCTTTGTTAACCAAACAAATTAACTGACTTACGCTATTTGTCAGCGTTTTTGGTCATATTCAAAGCGAGTCATTTATTTCCATTATGATGGCGCAAGCGCACAGACACACACACACACACATGCAATACAATCATAGCGGCATATGTCCTGGCAACAACTTCCGCGAATGAGGCGAAAGCACTTCGAAAGCGCCAAAAAAGTAAAAAAAAAAAAGAAAAGCTAAAATCAAAACAAACAAAAAACTAGCATAAAGAAAAATGGTTCGAATTAATCTTCATTGTTGTCATCAAGGCCAGGACAAAGAGCAGCGCTTCAATTTTCCAAAAAAGAAGAAGAAAAATATCAACCAAAAAAAAACAACACGGAATCGAAAACTAAAAGTGCAACAATGAATAAAAACGAAGGGAAGAGACGAAAGGCAAAGCAAAGCAAAGCAAAAAAAAAGAAAGTAGCAAAATCGAGTGCTGTCATATTTCCACTGACACAGCGCTAACGTACTTTGACAGCGGAAACGGAAACGGTTGCTTGTGAAATAGAAAACCTCCGCTCGATGCGCGAGCACACTCAAGTCGAACCGAGTCGGAGTCGAGTTGAGTTGAGTCGAGTCGAGTCAATGCGAGGCAAGCAAGCCAAGCGGAATTGCCAATGTAAGTTGGCAATGTGTTGCCAATGGTGTGTGTGTGTGTGTTGTATTGCCAATACTCGTGCTGCTAATGTTGCAATCGATGCCTGCGATTCGACTTCTTCCGGCTTTTTTTTACAATATTTTTTATCGTTTTTTTGTCTTTTTGTGTTTGTTTATTTGTTTGTTTGTTTTGCAACTGAGCGCATCCGTCGCTCGCCCGCTGGGATTTGACCTGGCATTATGCCTTTTTCTGTCGCGTAGAGATTTCAAATAGCAACCCTCCCCCACACCCCACGGAGGCATTCGTGCAAATTGTAAATTTTTATCATGCGAAAATCGAATCGGATTCATTTCGCAGCGAACTTGTTTTAGAAGCGTTTTCCAATTGAAAAGCAAATTCAACTCGATATGACAATTTTGAAAAACATATTTATTTCATTTTGGTGTGCTTAAAGTTCAACAAGATTTAAAGCTTCTGAGCAGCTTTTAAGAGATCACAAATTTGAATAACTTGCAATACTTTAAGACAATTTTTCCTTTAATAGTTTGAATGTTTTTAATGTTCTAAAGCTTATAAAGAAAATAATCTTTAAAAGACTAAATGAACTTAAAAACCAGAGCTTTAGGTTGTGCATTTTGCAATTTAATTATTTAATATGACATGCACTTAAAAACAACATTTTAATATGACACATTTAAGCATTTAACATTTTTATTTTATCAAATAATACCAAACCCAAATTAAGAACCGCTCTCGAATTTATTAAGTACTCCAAACTCCCTTTGAATACTCGTATATAAAATGCAATAGTATTGTATGTGCAATAAACTTGGCACTTTATACCACAGCATAAATTTCCCAAGCGATTTGCAATCAGTTGCCATAAACATGAACACAATTATTGCTGCTGCTTTCATTGTTGTTGTTGTTGTTGTTGTTGTTTGCCATTGTTGGTGTTGTTGCTTTAATTGTGGCGGAGAGTGTTGCCATGCCAACGAAACCTCAAAGCGTTCGAGTAAACGCATAAAAGCCGAATAGGCTTCATTGTTGTTGCTGTTGCATGCTGCACGGCTGCACGGCTCACACACCACATGCATTTCATAGCGGCTATGCTGCGCTATTCGTCTGTCCATTTATTTATATGTATGTATATGTATGTATATGTATATTTGCAGGTTGTTTGGCCTAAAAATGTTATTGTCAAACCGCACAGCATAATGCACTGCTGCTGCATATGCAGTCAGCACGCATAGCAGTTATTTAGGCGCACGCATCACGCACGGCACACAAACCGCATCAGAGGCATGTGCTGCATTGTGCGTGAATGGCGGCTGTGTTTGTGCTTTATTGAAACACAAACACAAACACACACTTATTTATTTAGCGGCGTTTCGCAAAGGGACTTAATTTTTATGTTGTTTTCTCTGTGAAACATTTTTAATGATCCAGCAAAATTTTTAATTGAGTTAAACAAATATTTCACCGATATACTAAAAATTTCAAATCAAAAGTGTTAATTAATAAAATTATATTTTTAACTGAGAAGTTGTTTTTTGAGTGCCTATTCAAAAAAGTTAATCATTTCAATAAATTTTTAATTGAAGTGATTGAACAACATAAATGCACAAAATCAACCACTGATATCTGGCGTCAGTGGCACAGTCTAAAGACTCTCGCCTCAAATGCAAGTTTGATCCCTGCCATAGGTTCGATCCCTGGAAGGCAAGAATGTGTGCCTTAATTTCGACAAACATTTGCTTTGAAAATAAATCAATAAGTGCTTGAGTGCAAAACAGTTTTTATTTTCAGTTAACGCTATTAATTGTATTGACTAAAACAATTGAATTTAATGAAACTCTATTTCTTTCATTTTTCCTGTAGGACGGCTAGAATTATGCTCCGCTATTACAGGATTAACACCACCAACTATCGCCCATCGCTCTCAAGAGAAGGTTAATAGTTTGGGTACGTACTGGACATTGTCTCAAACTGAGTCTAGTGCGAAATAATTCGTGCATAACCTGCAATGAAGACAATGCTAGGGTGACCCTGGAAAACCTTCATTGTTATTGCGCAGCTCTCAATGGATCTAGATTGAACTAGAAAGTTAAGTAACTTTCCACCTTTGAGCTAACTTGCTCAAACTCGCTAAATTGTGTATCAATATTCGAATTTTGAACTTTGATGGTAAATCTTGGTAAATCTAGGAACCTCTAAAGATCTATATGTGATCTCTCTTTCTTGTTAGATCAGCCAATGTAACCTAACCTTAGTTAATTGTATTAAACAAAAAATTAATTGTATTGGTTTAATTTTTTTTCCAATTTTTCGTTATGTTAATTTTAAAGAGTCTCTTAATCTTCGATTAAAACAAGCCAACAAAATATGCAAATCTGACAATTGGCCAATGGAGTTAAATGACTTATTTGTTTATTAATACGTGCACATAGTTTTGGTTGTTTGTTGGCAACTTTTTGTTGTTAGCCAAATTAAGATAATCGTCAAAAAACCTTAGCAACGTATACACCAAACAAAACGAAATCAAACGAAATCATTGTCTGACCAACAAATCGCACATAACCGAGAGCACGTTGCCAATCAGCAGCTTCTTTTTTTTATGTATTCCAAGAATATTTATTTTGCCCGCTTTTATTTAAGCTTATTTCTTTATTTTCTAATTTTTGATTTGCTTTCGTTTCGTTTCTTTTCTTTTATTTTTTCGTTGCTTATTATGCTAGTACAAATAAGAAATAGCTCAAATGAAAGCGCCCTAAGCGTAAATAAATCCAATAATTCGCGAATTGTTTGCTGCGATTGCCTTTCTTATTTCTTATTTCGCTCTGCTGCTGTTTTTTTTTCTCTTCTTCTCTGCTTCTTTCTTACCGTACAACAAAAGCGCAAAACAAGATAACAAAGCGCATAAATAATTCACAGAAAAAGCCAAAAACAACAACAACAACAAAACCAACAAATTATGAAATATAAACAAGAAATGTTGACGCTGCGAGGAATTCTTCCGATTCGACTTTGCGTTGGCTTATTCGAATTTGCGTCGGTTTGATTTGGGGTGGCAGCCTTGTGAGCTATTGCAATTTTTTGGATTTTTCCGATTTTTCGGAATTTTCCGCTGCATAAAGAGCAAAAAACCTAACAAACGAAAGTCTTTGCTTTGACTTTTAGTTACTACTTTGAGGTTAGTTTTTTGTTAAAGCTTCGCAAGCGCAAATGTAGCGTCATTCAAAGCACTTCGACTGATTGGATTGTACTGTAAATGAGTCTACTAATACATTTACAGTTCAATGGTTTAAATGTTTAAGTTAAAAATTTCATAAATTTTGCTTATGAAGAAAATATTTTACTGGTTAATAAATAAGAAAATGAAGCAACTGCCGCAAATGACTGCCATTGAAATGCAGAAGAAGCTGCACATGCAAATTCAGCAAATAGCTCCGGCTCGTCTTCGCCCACACATCAATACGAAGCAGCACTTAATATGATGCGACGGGCAGTGTGTGGCATGCAGCAAATAATTGCTTCATAAATTTTAATGGCTCAACATAAATAACATTTACCGATTTGCATGCGAGCGACTGCAACTGCAACTGTATAACATAATTTATCAACTCATGGCGCGCTGCTGATATGCTCGATATGCATATGGACCGACCCATCGAGCCATTCATGCCCCGAAACCGAACCGCCTACCGAACAACAACGAATTGAATTGACGCGCAGCATTGAAAGCGGAGCGAAGCGAATCGGTTGGATGGTCAGTTAAGTGAGTTTGGTGGCAAAAACAATTATTTGCAACTGCTGCGGGGTTTGGTCAGATTAATGAACACACACACGCTCATATACGAGTATTTGTACACCGGAACATAAACACACACACACACTCAGACTTGCCGAAATTTTATCAAAATTTTGTTGAGTGAATGTGGACACAATCTTGCAAATTAAAATAAGCGCCTTCACGGAAATGAACTCGAGTAGATTGCAGCATGGCAGCAGTTGCCGACAGCTGCTGCTGCTGTTGTTGTTGGTGCTGTTGGTGCTGCTGCTGGCGGTGGTTGCTGCAACATAACCTAAATACATAATTAAAGTAATTTACATGCGGAAGATGACTGGCCGAATGGTTAGCCAGCTGACAGCATGACCAGGAAATCGAGTAGGACAGGCAGATGTACACATGACTATTTGTGCGTTGGAGTGTATGTAAGAGTATGTATGTATAAGGTGACTCAACAAACATAAAAACAAAAAAATTTAATAGAAAATAATAATACTCAAACTTTTATTTCTAGAATTTTTTGTATATTATTAAATTTTGTGTTATTTATATTAGATAAAAATTTAAATATACTTTTAAACTGGAGTGCAACAAAGTCATCCTGTACACACGCTGATTGATCCAAGCTGAAAGCTGCAATTGGTGATTAAGAGTTTATGCTGCATACGCGCAGGCACACTAACTGCGTGCTAAATTGACTGCAATGACGACGTTTTGGCTATTGCGGAAATGTGTGGCTGGATTTTTAAGTACCAGTCAAAGGTGTTAGCCATTACGAAGTGAGCAGATTTAAATCAAAAAACGTTTAAAAATTAAAAAAAAAGATTTTTTATAGGAAAATTATGTTAATCTTAAGCTGGACAGTGCAAAAAGTTTTCTAAAAAATTAAAATCCATGTTTGGAAAAAGGGAAAAGAATGTTTCTTCAAAAATATTTTTAAAAATAAAGTATTTCTTAAATCAGGAAAATTTGAATTCTGGAAAATATTTTCAAAATATGTTTTTCAATTGAAAACTTTACACTTTCTGATCGCTGATGATGGAAGAGTAACACCTTCCGAAATAGTTTTACGATTTACTATTTTAGCATTGTTGTGGCCACACTCAGAAAAAAGCTTACTAAAACTAAAGAAAAATGGGTTAATTTTAAAGAAAAATGGGTATAACTTGGCGCTAAGGATGTGATTTCCTTAAATTTAGGAAGTATTTTTCCTTAATATCGTTTCTTTGTTTTTAGGTTACATTTCTTTTATTTAAGTAAAATTTTCGCTTAAATAAGTAAAAATATTTCCTTGGGAGTGGCATATATTTCTTTAAAATAAAGAAAATAATTTCTTTGAAATTAGGAAGTTTTCATTAAAAATATGTAAAAAATATTTTATAAATAATTAAGTACTTCTTCAAAATAAATCTATTTTTCATAAATTCAAGGAAAAAAGTTTCTAAAACTGAGTAAGTTATTTCTTTATTTTAGTAAACATTTATTAAAAAAAAAGAAAACAATTTTTTTTCTTTCTTTATTTTAAGAAAATTTTTCTTTAATTTAAAGAAAACATTTACCAAAAAAAATTTTGTTTTTCTTTAAAATTAGTAAATATGTCATTAATATTAGGTGCAAATTTCTTTAATGTAAGTAAATATTTCTTCAAAATAAGTATATTTTTATCAAAATCAATTACAAATTTGCCCCATATCAAGAAAATATTTCTTTGTTTTAAGTAAAAATTGATTTGAATATAGTAAATTGCACACTTAATTTACTCCATATAAGAAAATTTTTCCTTAAACTAAGTATACATTTTACTTATACTAAGTAAGTTTTTATAAACCCTTCTTTAAACTAGAGAAATTTTTCCTCAAAATAAAGAAATATTTACTTATAATAAGTTTTTTTTTTTCTTTAAATCAAGAAAATTTTTCTATATTTTTCCTTAAATTTAGTAAATTTTCTTTAAATAAAATTCAGCACAAGACATTGATTGTAGTATTTATATGTGTTTTATTTAAATGTAAATTGACAGTATTTTTTTTATCGATATTAATTCTTAAAAATTAATTTTTACATATTATGTTTTTTTATTTACACATTTTTAAATGATTAAAAACAATAGAACAAAAAACATTTTACAAAATGGTTTTATTATTTCAAATATAAAGGTTTTGACCTTAGAAAATACTTATGATTTAATTTGTAAAGATGAATTGGCGGACATTTTACTTCCTTCAGACATTTTACTTCCTTTGTATTAATAACCTGAAAATCGGAAAGTATTTGATCAATTATATAGGACAAATATTGTTTTTTTGTATTGTATTGTATTTGGTGAACAAATTTGTCAATCAATTCTTTAATTTTTGATTGCAGCTTACTTACCGTGGGCGCCCACAATATGCATAATTGCATTTCTTGAGTCAGCAAATGAAACTTTTACTAATTGTCGTTTACCACTATTAATTACACATTTTCAAAGCGTTGGTTTTAACAGTGAATGTACTAGGTTAATACAATACTATTTCTTGGTTCTGGAAATTAAAAAAAAATAATTAATTATACATACATACATACATACATACATACTAACAAAAATTGTGTATTTTGATTGAAGTTAAAAGCCAAAGATAAGCAAATTTTTAAACAATTAGTTTTATCCTGGGCTAATAAAATTATTTCTAAGCTAATGTTATATATAATGTACCTGAATCACTGTTGTTTCTTAAAGATTTTTAATTTCCATACTGTTTGAATCTTTAACGCGTTCTTCAATAAGGCGCAAAATTGGTTCACAAATATCTTCTCAATTTTCAAAGAGCAATTTTTGTTTTCGAGATATATTTTTGCAAAATCGTCTGCTATCTGAAATGAGATAATTTTTTAAAATTATTCAAAATCAATTAACAAATTTATAAGGACAACCAATGTATGTCCAAATGACTGCGTAAGTGAAGACCATTCTTCAAGAATTTTATTTAAAGCATTATCTTTAGGTAAATATTGCTTTCTAAATGGAATACCAATTTGCCAAATCTTTTTATAAAAGATCGATGTTGTACTTTAGCCAATTTTTGTATATAAATTTATTTTCATCTGCAAAAAGTTATATAAAAACGGAAACAAAAATTTGAATTTGTACATTATGTTTTAAAAATTGTAAAAAAAATTTATCGAAAACAATATTTTCATGTGTTGTGAGAAGCAATTCCATTATTTTATTTTTGGTTTGTGGAATAGTTTTACAAACTTGCTTAAGATATTATTATTAATATAAACTGTCAAATAAATGAAAAAGTTTAACTTAATTGCAAAAAAAATACCGCATGTAATGTGTTTAGAACAAATTTTGTAAAATCCTTTTGGTTAGTTAAACGCTATCGTATATTAGCCAGCTACATTTGTAACCTGAACATTGATACTATATGCAGTGGAAACATAAATGCTGAATATGCAGGTTTGCAACAGGCAATGAATCCTTTAGGCTGCAAGCACAATGACAGTATGTTAATTACCGAATCTTACAGCAAACTGAACCAAATTATAAAGGATTAAAAAAATGTCACATATGGGTACTAGTTCTTTCGCAATAAGATGATCAAGTTCATTTTTTTAACTTATTATACTTTTGTATACTAATTTGACTTTAAGATTTAAATCATGATTTTCTTTACAATGTGAATAGTTTTACAAAACTATCTAAATTAAATTTTTTATTAATATCAACTGTCAAATAAAGGAAAAGTTGAACTTGATTGTAAAAAAAATACCGCATGTAATGTGTTTAGAACAAGTTTTGTAAAATCCTTTTGGTCAGTTAAACGCTATCGTATATTAGCCAGCTACATTTGTAACCTGAACATTGATACTTTATGCAGTGGAAACATAAATGCTGAATATGCAGGTTTGCAACAGGCAATGAATCCATTAGGCTGCAAGCACAATGACAGTATGTTAATTACCGAATCTTACAGCAAACTGAACCAAATTATAAAGGATTTAAAAAATGTCACATATGGGTACTAGTTCTTTCGCAATAAGTTCAACGAGTTCAATTTTTTGACAGACTTAACATATACTTTTTTATGCTTTCTTTACATTTATTAAATAAGATTTTTAATCATGATTTTCTTTAATTTCTGAAATTATTATTCTAGATAAATCTCTCAACAAAAACTTGACAAATCTTTACAAATTCAAATTGTTTTTTATCAATTATAAAAAATTATATTGAACTTTAACATATTACGTGTTACCTGTTTTTCCAAATCTTCAGTTGGCGAGAGCGTTGTGTTGGTTTCTCTAATTTATAGTTGGATTTTTGCAGCAGACCGTCTTTCCTCCATTTTCCAAAGTTTTTATGATGTTTTGCGTAAAGGCATCCACCTGTTTTTTTTTCCTTTATTATAAATGTAATAAATAAAAATACTAACAGTAAACAAAATGATTTTAACAATAATTTTACGTACTTTTGTCTCATTCGAAAAAAAGGTACGATGTTCTCTGCAATTGATGTGAATATTGATGGAGTAATTATTTAAATAATTTAAAATAGTTCAGCCTTTAGGTTTTTAAGATAACCTAAAAATTTTGCGTCTCCATCGTTGAGCAGTAACGCTTGGCAATTTTCTTCAAATGGTGTATTCTCTTCGTCCGCCATACTTTAGAATCAACTATAGATTACGTAAATTTTTTAAAACAGTTTGCAATAAATATATTGTATTTGTTTTGAAAATGTGAAACCCTTCGTATATATATTAGTTCGCTGAAATTATTAAATTTATGTTTTTTTGGCCACAAATTCGACGCACAAACAATCCTTTGAAGTAAAAAAACGCTTTTTTCTTCGAAAATTACGACGTACTTCAATTTTCTAATATTTTGTGAAAATCACATTTATTATTGAACTGCTATAATTAAAACTCGATAATTTAAATAATTATTTAACAATTATGTAATATTTTATTGCTTTTAAGAATAATTAAACAAAAAAGTCACTTTTTCGCACAGATTCGCAGATTTACTGTTCGACCTCACTTTTCGGCGTTTGAAAGATGACTGCGCATTTTTCCAATAACGCGCTTTACCAAGCCGTGAATTACTATTCGTCTCTTTTTAGCGTATTGTTAAATATCTGTGGTTTCACTCGCACTTTATGTAGTAGTTACAGTGTTGCTTTTAGTTAAATATTCTTTGTTTTAAGGAAGTAAAATACTAAGTTTGAGGAGGTTATTTCTTAATTTAAGGAAGTATTTCAAGAATTTTACTAATTGAAGGAAATATTTTCTTAGTTTAAGGATATAATTTCTTATATGACAAAATAAAAAAAATATATATATTTTGAAATATTTTCATCTCTTTTAATGAAAAATTTCTTAAATTTCTTAAAAAAAATTTCTTTGATTTTAAGACAATTTTCTTCAAATTAAAGAAGTTGACTTTAATGCACAAATAACAGACGCGCAAAAGAAAAAGAGGGTGTTATATCTTACACTACATAGTCATCTCTTTCCTTTTTATTGTACTAGGCATGTTATTATTTTGAATATACTTCTTCGTTTTGAGGAAGAAAATTACTCAATTTAAGGTAGTATTTACTTAAATTTAAGAAAAATTATCTCTAATCTTAGGACATTATTTTTTTATTTGAAAATAACGTTATAAAATTAAAATTTTAAAAATTACATCTTTATTTTTAATAAATATGTATTTATTATTAGTAAATTTGTCTTTATATTAAAGAAAGAAAATCGAAGCGTACTTCTCACAAAAGAATTAGTGTTGCTATGCAAAAAAATTCGTCTCTTTCTAAATTTTTAGCTTGATGTTTTGTTTCACTTTTTTTTTAGAACCATAAGGCATTCATACTAAAAACAAGGAAAAATTTACTTAAATTAAAGAAAAATTTCTTTAAATTATACAAGTTTGACTACGCCCTTGTTATTTTATGTCGTTTACAGTTTTATTTTTACATGTATGCTTGTCTCTTTCATTCTTTTACTACAGGCAAATTATAAGAATATGTTGTTTCAGAGATGTTTGGTAATGTTTTCTTAATTTGAAAGATGTTATTTCCGTAAAATGAGGAAACATTTACTATTATCAATTAAAATTTGTACTTGTTTTTAGAAAATGTATCTTTAATTTAAAGAAGTTATCTTACTTCATTTTAAAAAGTAACTTACTCAAATTAGGTAATCTTTTAATTTTTACTAATGAAATTTTTCCTTAGTTTTAGTAAAAATTTCTTTATTTTAATGACATGTATTTGCTAAATTTAAGGAAGTAAATGTACTAAAAGCTAGTAAAAATTTTACTTAAAATGAAGAAAATTTTACTTAAAATGAAGAAAATTTTACTTAAATTTTGGAAATATTTTCTTATATTAAAGAAGTCGACATACTCAATTTAAGGAAGTAAATGTACTAAAATCTAGTAAAAATTTTACTTAAAATGAAGAAAATTTTACTTAAATTTTGGAAATATTTTCTTATATTAAAGAAGTCGACATACTTAATTTAACGAAGTAAATTTACTAAAATCTAGTAAAAATTTACTTAAAATGAAGAAAATTTTACTTAAAATGAAGAAAATTTTACTTAAATTTTGGAAATAGTTTCTTATATTAAAGAAGTCGACATACTCAATTTAAGGAAGTAAATGTACTAAAATCTAGTAAAATTTTACTTAAAATGAAGAAAATTTTACTTAAATTTTGGAAATATTTTCTTATATTAAAGAAGTCGACATACTTAATTTAACGAAGTAAATTTACTAAAATCTAGTAAAAATTTACTTAAAATGAAGAAAATTTTACTTAAAATGAAGAAAATTTTACTTAAATTTTGGAAATAGTTTCTTATATTAAAGAAGTCGACATACTCAATTTAAGGAAGTAAATGTACTAAAATCTAGTAAAATTTTACTTAAAATGAGGAAAATTTTACTTAAATTTTGGAAATATTTTCTTATATTAAAGAAGTCGACATACTCAATTTAATGAATAAAATATATTTGTTTTAAGGACATCATAAAAATTGATCTTACTCAAAACAGAGATGCTTTTATTAAAACCAAGGAAAACTTACCAAATTTAATGAAATACTTCCAAAATTCAAGGAAATTTTTTGTTCCTAAAATCAAAGAAATGTTTTCTTTATTTTAAGGTAATGCTTTTTTCTGAGTGCATAATAACAAGAGACCAACTTTTTGTTAAAACGGACTTGAGCCAGCCTTATAATTTGTATCAGTCGAACTTTTCAGATATAAAAAAGATTTATTTTTAAATCTAAAATAAAATCTTAATATTGGAGTTTGGAGTCGAGTATGGGACAATAATTCTTAGTCATCAAGTACCATTGTGGTATACCCATGGGTATGGGTATGGTATGGTATTTTTTTATTTAAAGAAAAATTTCAATGGTTTTTTTAATAAAACAATTCGAAGTATTAGTGTAGTTGTAAAATTGGAAAAAAGTTGTTTTTAAAATCAATCAATATTTATATAAAGCACCTAAATTAATATTAATACAAAGCTATATACATACATATATGTAATTTTGATTTAAGTGGACTTAAAAAAATGTTTTCATTATTCTCATATTTTTTCTATAAAGCTCCTAAAATTGTTCGCACATTTTTGCCGAACCATTTCAACTTCTAAAAGTAGTGTAAATTATCTCTTAAATGCAGCAAAAATTTATTTTATAGCGAGCATTTTTTATGACTTTCCTAGTTTCAAACAATATTTCTAATATAACGTCAAAACTGAATGTGGCCAAAAGTTAACTTCTAAACTAAACAATGAAATCGCTTCCATGTGCCCTAATGCCGAAAAACCCCAAAAACCAATTAAAAACCGAAAAGCAGAGAGTTAATACGCTGCATGCCATGCTCCGAAACTTGATAAAAACATAATAATTTCAAAGCATACTGTCGGGCGTTGGGGCGAGAGGGGGCGGTGCTAATGGTATGCGAGTGCATGAGCGACTGTACAAATGCGTGCATGTGTGTAGCAGACATTTTTATGGCATACATTATGCGGCCCATTGTTGTGCGTGTGTTTGTGTATTTTAATAGATTTAAGTTAGTGTTTGTTTAGTTTTTGCAATGGTTATTCAAAAAATTTATACACACAATATTTTTTTAAGCTCTTTAAACAATGTCGACATTGACGGCTAAAAGCCCGACATGCATTATTGCCAAATAATGCAAAACAAAACATGAAGTTGACTTTTTTGTTTAGGCGGCACAACTACACAAAACAAAAGAAATGCCACTTAAAAGCGAAGCGACGTCGCGTTGCACATTTCCGGCCATCCCTCGGGAGGCTCGGCTGAAAAGGACGCCCAAACGCACGAGCAAAATATTTTTAACCATAAAAATAAATCACTTTTTATTAACTCCATAAAATGCCATTAATGCGCTATTTAGGCCATGCCATGGCGCTGCTATCCTATGCTCAGCTCTCGCCTCAAAATAATCATAAAAACCGAAGCGGCGTAAAAGTAGTTATGCGCTTTTATAGTATAGTTTGGCAGTAGTGCTGCCCCGCTGCCGCCGCCAGAAAACCGGTAACGAATATCAACAAACAAAAACAAAAAAAAACTTTACCAAATAAACAAAAACTAAAATGAAAATGAGAAAAAACAAAAACAAATAATAATATTGCGTTTGAAAATGTTTGGAAAAAACTTTCCGTACGCTGCGATATTAATCCATGTGGAGGCATTAAAACGACGGGCGGCGAACGCTCGGTGTGTGTGTGTGTGTGCGTGTGTGCATTATCAAGGCGTCATTATCAGCGATTCACACAGGAAGCTGAAAAATGATTTCATAATGCAGCCGAGTTTAAAGTTGTTTTTGTTTTGTTGTTGTTCACAAAACTCCAAAAAATAAACTTTTCCATTTCGTGCATTGTTCGAAGGTTGAGTTGAAAATTTCGAATTGAAAATGGCAGCGACCGGAACCGTCAATAACGCACAAATGCGCCGCCGCCATTTGTTATGTGGACTAAACGTTGATGAAGGCAGCTGACTTTTTTGTTCTTTTTTCGTATGTTGTTGTAGTATGTGTAAGCGCACACTGGGGCGCAGAATATGAACTTATATATGTTGCGATCGAAAATGTTTATATAAATCTTTTTATATAATACAATTTCATATTGGAAATAATCCTCTGTTAAAAGTCGATGAAGGTTTCGAAAATCTTGACTTTTTGTTTTTAATAATTTTTTTTAAATTTTTAATTTCACATTAAATGCATTTCTGAACCATAGTCCCGTGCTGGCATAATAATAACAACAACAGCAAATATGCTGCGGGCTTTAACAATGTGGTACAAAAAAAAGAAAACAGTTTTCCACAAAAACATAAAAACTGTGTTTCGCTTTAAAAAAAAAAACTATAATATAAACAAACAAGCGTATACGCTTTTGTTTTTGTTGTTGTTATTTGTAGTTGCATTTCCCCCAACGTTAACACACTGAAAAAATGTTACGTTATGTTCGTTGTGTGCGCTGCTCTGCGCTGCGTTGCTCCGATCGCTTTCATGTTGCATGTGGCATCAACTTGTTTCCTTTCCAACACTGACATCTCATGCATTCACTTGCCGAAACAAGAAGGGCAAAGGGGTGCAGAAAAATACACAGAAATGTAAGCAACATCGACTCGCATCAGAGCTGACAATTTGATAATATGTCAACAGCAAGAACTGCTCCCGATGTTAATACTGCTACCAGCGGGCGCACAGTACTTTGTGTAAGTCAATAATTTTTTTAAATTTATAATAAATGAAAATGTTTATCTTCTAAAGTAAGGTAAGTCATTTAAACATTTATAACAGAGAATAAAGTTCAATTTAAAAAAAAGTTTTAAAATACAAACAGAAATGTTAAATATTTAAATTTGTTACTCTGATACGGGTGCCGGGACATGAGTGGCATGAGGGCTATGAAATAGCGGAGTCTCTAGCAAAGAAATGTGCAGAAACTCCGTCCTGAACCCTTCTGTGAGATAAACAGTAGCAGTATAAATGACTTGAAACACGTATGGGATAACCAAAGTCTACTTGAACACTGGAGAGCTTAAATAGGCATGCGGCAGTCTAGAAGAATGATTGACCCAGTACAAATCAAGGTAGAAACTAATCTCAGCAGTTTATGGTTAGCTTTTAACGTTCACTTTCTGTACGGTTTTTTTTTTTTAAGAATTCTCATCAGTGTTAAACATTTGATTTTATACCATATAAAACCAGGACCGCATTAAGCATTGTTGCTACCTTGGGCCAATGATCCTTTGGTCGAATATACAAATTATGGCTTTATATGAAACACAATACTGTAAAAATGTCTTTTGTTTAGAAACAATTATTTACTGTTCAGAAAAATCACTTTAAATAAAAAAATTTACTGGATTTGGAATATGAGTATCAATCAAAAGGGAATCAAATGAGTTGCAAATATTACTATACACCTATGTATAACAAATTTTGCTTCAAATATAAATGTCTAGATTATGTTCTGTTTCATCCTAAAATTTTAATAAGATCTTTCGGTTAATTAAAAATTTATAAATTATTAAAACTTTTAAATTAAATTCGTATAAAATATACGATTACCGTGGAGTAGTTAAAATGTATTGCTTATATTTTGAATACCTAACGATTGATACCCTCCACATAATAATTATATATTGTTTTATTTATAAAAAAAAAAAACCAAATACAAAACTAAAAAGTTTTTCTCATTTAAAATTTAACTTCTTCTTTTGTCTTTTATTTTATGACTCTTCCAAAGGTACTATGCGATGTTTGTTGTAACGCTCAAAGGCTGCGCTGGCTGTTCCTGAGTGGCGAGGACACAGTGTCAACACCGCAACTGCTGCAAATAAAACGTGGCGTTTGCATTTGGGCTCCGCTAATGGTTGCTCCGTGCAGCAAGCGTGAAGCGTTAAAAAATTTATTTTTGATTGGGCCGCAGTTCACTTTTGTGTGTGCTGCGGAACTTAACAAAAAAGGTTATTAAATTAAAATAAACACACAAACACACACACAAAAGAATGTCGCATTATAACATCATAGTATAGTACAACAAATTATTTTGTCGTATTGTTTAAAATATTTCAAATGCTTTTAAACTTTTGTAAAGTGTTTTTGTTGGGTATTTTTAAATAAAATAACACAATTATGCAACATTATCGATTGGTTGTTCTAACATACACACAAAGTTTCATTTTATTCAATGTTCTACTATGCATGTATGAAAGATTGTATACGATATCAGTTAAACCGGAAATACCTTCCGGATTGCCATTAAAATGATAGCGAAACCTCAATTTCCTATTAACTGCACAGTTAGTGCTCAGCTCAGTATTTAGTTTGTACAAACGCATTCCTTATCTGCACTCGAGCGAAAGGAGCAAAATGCTCGATTCTCATCGATAACATCGGAAAGAGGAATGAATATGCTTTGCATTTGAATATTGCATTTGTGGCGCCAAAACCATGGAAACAAAAGTAAAATTCCACATGATGGAATTGAATGCCAAACATTTGGCTTATTTTGCTAAAGTACGAACGAAACGGGGACGGGGCGAGTACTTGCTTTCGAAGGAAGCACTTTCCAAGGGATGTGGCAAAGGCAGTGCTGTCGGATATCGGGTATTAGAGATATTATAAATTCAGTTGGATAACTTTAGGTCGACTACTTTAATGTGAAATATGTTACTAATGATAGTGAAGATATTGATGAATAATATTAACTATATAAACAAACTTATTTATAAAATATTTTACTTCAGATTAGTTTGTCCTTTATAGATAAGTAAATCATATAATTGATTTTGGTTTCATATATGTATCAAGATATACTCGTAAACAGATTCAAACGGTTGAAGTTGAAAATGCATTGTATTTAAAACTACCTTTTAATATTTCAAATCAGATCTGGATAGATCTACTCAATATACGAGTATGTATGTATCTGATTATATATAACCATTGAACTTTTAACACAGAAAGCTATTAAATATACTAAAAAAAAAACTCAGATAAATTAATGAACTGATTACCGAATATATTATATTTCGATAATGTCCAAATTTTATTTCCAAAAAAATTTCGAACTCATACATCTCTGCTCCAAATGTCAAATGAAGCTTTTGCTAATGTTGTGCAGACGTTCGAAGTACAGATGTGAAATAAAGACGGTTCTGGAATGTATCTATAAATATTAAGAAGATTCCTTCAAACGAAAAAATAGGAAAACTCGAAAAGTTTTAAACTAATTTTTCGGGAACTCGAAAATATGTGAGAAATTTCGCAATTTATCAGTTCACCTTATTTCAATTAGTGTTGCCTAATGCAATTTTTTAATAAGTGCTACGTATTGTCACTTTTTATTAGTATTACCTGCTTTATTGTTTAGATATTAGGAAGTATTAAGTCTGTGAAACATTATTACAAAGCAACTTTTTTTTATTCATGGATTATTTTTGACGAGTATTAAAACAAAAACAGAACTAAACTTTCATTATTTCACAAGTTTGTTACTTAATATAAAAAGTGTACTTTTTTCATAGTTATTAGTATACAGACAACACTGAAACACACGAGAAACTTTTCGATGTTGCTTTCGCGACTCATTTGCCTCGAATTTGCGAGCAAAAACAAAACTTTATAACATTTGTGAAACTTCTTATTCGAGGGTCGAAAAATGTCAAGGTTTTCGAGGCATTTTCGAGTTAAATGGAATATCCTTATTGTAAATTCGGTATTTCAAAGTTGGAATTGTTTAAAAATTTAATTTTTCAATATTATTATTTGGTAAAAATGTTCACCCAAATTTAAAACATAATTTTTCTTTATATCAGTCCAAGAGCACTTATACCCGCCTTTCATCTACATTTGCAATACTATAATCGGAATGTACAATTTTTTTTACTTAGAGTAGAGTAACCACAAAAATGAACATATATTCGTTTGGACGAATGGTTGGCAGGAAGCAGGTTTCCGAATGTGTGTTGCAAAACACTTAAGTAAAATTGCAGTTGCAGTGTTGGCATTGTAGTTCTCAATGCCAAAAGGATTGCTCTGCCCACAAATACGCATACGGTATGCTAATATTTAAGCAGCTGCCGCCTCGACGCTTCATCGCTCCCTTCGATGTGCCTTTTGAGTGGCATGCATGCGGTTGTACGCCTGGTGTTGCTGCTACTGCTGCTGTTGTGGCATGTGTACTGTTTTTATTTGTGCCTCATATTGTGGACACAAAAACACAGGCACATGCTCGTATACACACATACACACACTTACACAGAGTGTGTTCAAGTGTCTAAATTAATGAATGATCTCGTTTACAAACGCAATCGAATCGGATCGTTTCACAGAAGCAATCAAAATCGAAAAACGAAATTTTGTACAAGGTAGCAAGTGGCAAGCAGCAAAGAAAAGAAAAAAAAAGCGAACATAGCTCGTAAAACGTTGGCAAAGAAATTCATCGAAAATGCGTAGAAATCCAATGAAATTTATTCATGCAAATAATTGATTTTGGGGGACATTGAATATCATCCGTAGCCGTTGTGGCAGATGAAGAAAAAGGTCATTATTTCGAGTCATGAATTTTCTTCTTAAGGATTTTTATATTGTGCGTGGATTAGGTGCGGGGGGATGAGGGATCGTTTTGTTTATCGCATTTGTTTCGGTTGTTACAGTGACAAAAACATCTTGTTACATAATATTAAATGTGTGTGTGTCTTGGTGTGTGTGTGTCTGCGTAAATTCCAAATACATTTGCATATAGTACTGTATACGTATTCGGGTGAGTATCGGTGTGCCTGTGTATTTGTTTGTTCGTTGTTGCATGACATGTCGAAGGTCAATGACGCTTGTGTGTGTGTGTGTTTGTGTTGTCATGTCGAATGACTTTCTGTGTACATTTAATTATATTCCTTTTAAATAATTGTCTTCGTGCAGAACTTTGCTGCATAGCTTGATAATAAATTTTAAATAAATATCGGATTTTATTGCTGGCACAGAAAAAATTCAAATTGAAAACAGTTTTAATAGCATACACAAAAAGTTATTTCGATGTTTATTTATTTTGAGAGATATTTGAGATTGGAAAATATGAAAAAATAACATACTTCTTGGTTTAAAATTACAAACAAAATATAATAACAAGAAAGCTATTCAAAATGTTGTGTCATGTGTCTCTACAGATGTTCAACTAATAACTTCTGAAGCAATTGATTTTACTTAAAATCAAAGATATGCCACTAAGCCTATAAAATATGCACTAGTAATAATTTTCCTTTTAAATAACTTATTAGCTAAATAGAATGCAAATATTGCATGTAATTAAACAAATGCAGATCGAAAACAAAACCTTTTTAAAATCAGAATGAACTTATTTCGAATCTATACCCAGGCCCAACCATGCTTAAATTTGTATTCTATACTTTATCCGATATTCGACAGAACTATAGTAAATAGTATGAACAGATAACAGGGTGATTGAATATTTATGAGAAAGAATTATAAATTTGATTTTTACCAAAAAATGCAGAGCCGTATCTAGAAATTTTAGCGCTCTTGTCGCCCCATAACAATATATTTTAAATTTGTTTATAAATTTCCGCTTCTAGTTTTCCTGATTTCAAATAGGCTCTCATAAATTGCGACGAATTGTTTCTATTCTACTCAATATTCGGAGGTTTTTTTGTAAAAAAAAAGTGATATTGAAATTATTTATTTAAAAGCACAAACAATCACTACGCAATCTGAATGCTATGGTCAGAACTCTGATTCTACTCCTCCATCGAGTTAAAATTGGCTCAAGTGCCGCCTCTCGTAAATAGCACCCGGGGCGATTGCCCCTTTCGAACCCCCTCCCCCCCCCCCTTAATACGGACCCAAAAAGATGTTGCAGTAAAGAGTAAAGTAATATTAATATTTTATCTATTTAAAATACAACAACTTATATAAATTAATAAAAAATTAAAAAGTGTAAACAAATTTAACCAAAAATATGAAAATAACATGCATTTATTTTAAAATATTCACAGTTATGCAAAGATTTCCAAAAATATGCAAACTCATGCATATATTCGAAAATATGTAAAAATATGCACTAACGATGAATGCCAAATGAAGGCTAATTTCATAATTCGTTAAAATAACCTAACCTTACCTAACCACTTCACTTTTCAGAAGTCTAGTAAAAAATGCATTTGCATGACTTCCCTTCCATTATAATACCCAACCAAAATTTAATCGTTTACCATTTCAATTTCAATGATTCATTATTGAAATTTCTAATTTTCCTAATGCATTTGGAAACCAAAAATACAACCAGATAAAATACCAACACCACCAAACTCCACCCACTTGGCCATCTTACCTTCAGCTATTTTCTGCACAGCATTAATGCACTTCATCCCTGCATTTGGACAGTTCTCGTCTCCTTCCCTTAATTCTGACAATGGTCACCGTGTCAAAATTGTGTCAAAATTTTTACAACGTTTATTTAAATGTTTGTTGTTATGTTTAGTTTCAGTTTTAACTTTTTACTTTTTTTGAAATTCTTCTTCTTATTTCTTTCATATCTTTTGCTGCACAAGTTGGACGATGGATAAAATCTCAAACAAGTTGAAGAAACAATAAATACTCGTATACAAGCACGAAATTCCTGAGCGCATTACTTCTTCGCTCCTTCGTTTCTACTTTTTTCTGTCAGTCAGTCTGTCCGTCTGTTTGCCATACCGTCGCGTCGTTTCGCTGCTGGTTTATTTTCTGGGGAACTGGCATAGCTATAGAAAAGCAAGCTGATTGCGTGTCCTTTGCAGCGCAGCAAGCTGGACAATGTTTTTCGCTGGCTGACTGGCTGCTATTCTACTGGCTGGCGCGCACTGGCGCTGCATGACAAAGCAAAAGTTTTGCATTCTGTTTCCTTGTACTGTGTTCGCTTGATTCGTTTTGGAATTTTGCTGTTTTCCTTTTCGTTTTCTTACTTTTCATTTTTTTCTTTAGGATAGTTTTTTTTTTGGTATTGTATATGAAGTTTTTCTTTCGTTTTTCGTGTTTTACTTTTAAGTTTTTTGTGCATTTTTGAATTATGCTGTTGGGTTGTTTTGCGGTTTTTGCGTCTTTGCATTGCTGCATTCATTTTAAGTGTTTCCGGTTTTATTATGCAAATTTCCTTACCTTGCAGCATTTTACTGTTTGTTCGGTTTTATATACACACATATATATATATATATATATACATATTTTTTTTGTTGATTTAGTTTTTGTGGCGATTGCACACTCTTTTGCATTTTTAACAACTTTAATAATTTTAACATGCTGGGGGGACTGTACGAAAACGTTTTCGTTTTTTTATATTCTGGCTCTGCCATTTTCATAGTTCTGTAAAATAGTTGCAAAATATTGTTAAAAAAAAATAAATTATTAATGGTTCAACTTAATTAAATTAAAAATCTTTCTGTCTGTCTGTCTGTTTTCTTTCAGTCTATTTGCATTTTCTCTGCAAATTAACATTTATTAATATTCAAATGGGTATTCTTTACATTCTTTAAATTAAGATAGAAAAATGGTTTATGACATTCGAGAATTGATTTGAAATCTTTAAATTTAAGTAGGCGTGGTAGGTATTGAAATATATATAAATATACTTAACGAATGCCCGGCATGCATAGCAATGCCATTTAAAAAAAGAAAATGTTTGTTTTTGAAACATATTTATTCAAGTACATACATTTTTATATATAAAGACAATTAGTTATCGAAACTTTTCGGTACTCGCCGTTGTAGCGATTCTGAGTTACGGCGGTGGGAGTTAAATTCTTCCAACTACGCCCACTTTTGGCGAAACTATGGACAGTACCAAACAAACCAGTACAAATTCAGATACCAAATTTCAAATTTTTAGGAGCAAAACTAGCGAAATATTCTAATTTTTTACTTAGTTTTATAAATAGGTGGGCGTAGCAAGAACCATCCATGGCGTGAGCACAACAACTCCTAAATTTCATCTCAATCGGAAGAATGGTTTAGACACGCAAAGGATACACAAACAGATGGAAAGCTATGAAGAAAGATATATACTATAAGATTATTTTAATATAACTACATATATAGCTGATTAGTATCAAATTCTGAATCTATTTAACGATGTCCGTCTGTCCATCCTTCCGATTTAGCGATTTCAAACGTAGGTTAAGTTCTAAGATGAGCAAAATCGTATCAAAACTATTCTCCCTCGTATTCAAAATCATCCTATTTATGAGAAAACATTGTTTAAAAAAAAGGTGGAGTGATCAATGTGGCATTTAATGCTTGAGTAGAAACATAAAACTACTCGTAGATGATGGACATGAATGGACAAAACAACGCCCACTTGTATTATAGTCATGTAGCACATATGTGCTACAAGAAGCACATTTCAATTGCATTGCTTAAAAATATTTTTCAATTTAATTAGGTCTCCTTCCTCAAATTCCGCAACCGAAACGAACCCTTCAGCCCAACTCAATGTATCGCTTGCTTGCTACACTTAACTAAATCAACATCACCACAACTCATAAAAAAACCACCTTGCCTCCCGCACTCATACACTCATACACTCACCCAACACCCCCACCCCCCACCCTTACTGGCTGCAACAAACGTCCCCTTTACAAAATACATTCTTAAGTGCCGCACAAGTTGTGATAAGTTTTTAAGTATGTGTTGTCATAATTTGAATTAAATGCAAATTTATGCAATCTCATCGCTCACTTTTCTCTTTCATATTCTTTTTTTCTTCTTCATTGTTATTCTTCTTCTTCTTCTTTTTTTTTATATAAATTCACCTTAAGTTTATATACGAGCGCAAGTCGTTGTGTTAGTTTTCATACGACTTCAACTCACCCACTCTACGCCCTTTGCTGACATGAGTCTCTTTCATTATTCCTTCTTCTTTTTTTTTGTTTAGTTTGTTATCAATTTCCTTATTTTCCCCTTTTTGCATTTTTCTTGTGGCGCATAATTTTTGCATGCATTAGCCTCGCTGTTAGCCTCTGCACAGGGTGCGGTGGTGGCTAAGTATTTCAGGGTCTTTGCGATGGTGCAATGTGGCGGCGGCCGCATTTTAATGGCGTCTTCGACGTGCTGCACCACTGCAAAATGTTCAGATCTAACAGGGGCGCAACTAAAACCACAATTTCCTGCTTTGTCAAGAAAGAAATAAGAACACAAACAAAACGTGTGCCATGTTTTCTTTTCTCTCTTTTGCAGCATTTTAAATCATAAATATGAAATGTTCTAAAGTCTGACGTTTTTTTTTCCATATATTTCACTTTCAACAAAAGCGCCCGCCCTTTCTGCCCACGCTACCCGCTCTGCTTTGCTTTGCTCTGATCTGCTATGCTCTCCTCTATGCTCTGCTGTGGTGTCGTGTGGCTGTAATATTGGTTTTGTGTGTATGTGTGTGATTGACAGCCATAATATCCATGAATATCGTGGAAAATGTTTTCCCATCTATTTTTTTACGCTTTCGTTTTCGTTTTTTCTATTTTATTTCGGTCTTATCTCTGACAAACACAATAACAATGCAAATTTTAATATTATTTACCTTGTTTGCTGTTTTGGCGTTTTGTGGCATCATGCTGGCGGCATAGATTTGATTGGATTTGCGCGCTTCGAATAATCAAAATGATGCTCATTGTTTGGACGGACTTTTGTTGGCCATGTTGTGTTATGTTGGCGCAACTGATTAGTTGTCTTTTTCGTGAGTATCATGGTGAAATTTGTGCTGGAAATTTCGTTGTAATTGCATTGCATATGTAAAATGGTTGTTATGGGAGTGGCCTAAAATTGACAAATAAATTCTGCAAAATCTAACCGAAGTTTGTTGATATTCTCTTTTACATTTTTAAGCTTTATAAGTCATTTAATGCTCTAAGGAAGATTTTAAATCTAGGTGTCATTAAAACCTCTTTTAAAATTAAATATAAGCTAATTGTCGTTTACTTAAACGAATTTTAAAGATTTTAAAACTATAATCACATTCTTAACCTGATCAGGCCCTTGTATAATATCAAAGCAAAGTGATTGATTGTCTCTATTCTCATGTTTGAATATAATTTCTAAGCCATTATTCTAAAATTGTAATCACTTTATTTTCGTTAAAATAAGTTAAAAAAAAAACATTAAACAGTTTATGTGGTTCCACGGGCTAGCTCCATAATGCGGTGTTGGCTTTGTGAACATTTCAACTGATTTCGATTTGTATTTGTGGCTATGCATTTCATTTGCGTTAACCAAATAACCAGCCAATCAACCAGCCAACCAGGCAGCCAGTCAGCCAGTCAGCCGACCAGCAAAACCAACCAACAACAAAACTGACAGTCATTGAGCAATAATATTAATTTGTCAAAGAATCACAAAGTGACTGAGTGGACTTGGACAGGTGTCGAACAAACCGAGAGAGAAGGTGCAATTGCGCAGCAAGTACTTAAATGGCAACAAATGCCAAAACCATTAATCATTCGTGTGTGCGTGTGTGTGTATGTTGTGTGTCTGTGTATGAGTATGTAGAAATGCGTTTGTATGCGTTTATCGTTAAACAACGCTCGACACTTTGCACACACGCACACACAAACAGCCGCGCAAACACAAAAGCTAAATGGACGCGCTGACGTATGAGTGATTTCAATTTCCACATTCCAAGCCATTGCGTGCGTTTAATGCCTGCGCGCACAAAAAAAATTACTTTCAGCAAAATTTTTGTATTTTGTTGTTGTTGGTGTTGGTGTTATTATAATTCTTGTTGAATATTTCGTGCTGACAAATTATTGCCAAAAAAGAAGAGAAGAAGCAAAAAAAAACGAGAATATTTGCAAATGTCATAAATAAAATTGTTCACATTTTTATTGCGGCATTGCTGCAATTTTTGGCATTTCTCAACAAAAAAAAATCAAAAATCAAAAAAATTGTACGCTTCGTCATTTTATTTCATTTTTCGTTCATTCGTTCGTTTATTCATTTTGGCTGTCTGACTGATGCAAAAGGAAAAAAAAACAACAGCAGCAGCGCAATTTTTTTTCTTTGCCATGATTAATGAGCTCCCGATTTTAATAGGTAGTCTCCGGTATTTCCGCATGATTGCACTTAATTTTTTAACTTTTTTCACATTGCGTACTTGGGAACGTGGCGTGGCATGTGAAGCGGCGCTGCATAGTACTTAAAAGTGGCACACAAAAAATGTGTGATTAGATTTAATATTGCAGAAAAGAGAGAGATTGTTTACGGATTTAAATTTAAAAACGTATTTGCAAAAAAAAAAGTTTGTATTAAGTTTTCTAATAAAAGTAATTTAAAGAGTAACTACTTCCCAGTCGACATTTTCGTTAGCGCTTCTCCGGCGTAGTCGATTTTGTAACTTAAAATGGCTTCTTGATCAAAGCAAATTAAGTTTGCAACGGCGTCAGAATGCGACAATCGTCGGCAGTCAAAAGAGCCGACTAATTTGTGCCAAACGAAATATAAAAATTTCACTTTTTCGTGAATTATTCATACAATAAAAGTTAATAAAAATTGAAAAATATCAATTTGTACATTTTTAAACAACGCTTGCCGACTATATTGGAAGAGGCGATGGTGCTGCGAAAATCGTGCCACCTTGCACAATGCTTTCATTAGTTTTCAAATTTAAAACAAAAGTTAAATTTAAAATTGATAAAAAAATTTTAGTTAATTTAACTAAAAAAAGTGAGTAAAATGTGTGAAAGAAGAAACAGCAAAAGAAAGTATAACATTAAAAAAAAAACCAATTGCTTTTATGAAGAAGTGTTGCCCAACCAAACAGTTTAAGGGACTCTAAAATCTTTGAGGAAACCGAGAAAACTAAATACGCACCTAATAAATCACTTTATAAAGAAGTGGTTGTTCCGGAAAAGGTGGAAGAAAGCAAGAAATTAAATAGTACTTTTGAACGACCTTCTCGAAGTTCTTTTTAAGGAAAGCCAAGTAACAGCCCTTCTTATGGAAAGGAAAAAAGCGACCTTCAAAATCGGAACACATGCCATAAAAAAAAGAAATTAGTATGAAAGTTGGAGTGGAAGAAGCTTTTTACCCCTGAAATTGCCGACTGGGATTCTCCTAAAATTAACTTACAATAAAAATATTTTTTGACTCACGTTTTGTGCAACTCAAAGTACCGTGCAGGGTTGCATAAATGCAGTTGCCGTTGATTTATTGCAGCACTGCGAATTGCATTGCGGTGCATTTGGGATTGTGCGCAGCGCGGCGCGACGACGACGACGACACATTTTAAGCAACATTTTATTTATATTTTTTTTGGTTATGTTGTTTTGGTTTGTTTGTTGCAGTTTGCTAGCATTTGTATGCAGCAGTTTTTTTAATATTTTTTTGTGTTGTTGGCAAAGTCAAAAGTTTTGGCACGCGGCGCACAGCACGTGAAATATGCTGTCTGAGGTCGTAAATCACACAAGCACGCTTTTGTCTTGTTTTGTTTATGTTTGAATGTGTGTGTGTGTGTGTAAGTCTTTGGTTGCCATGTGCCCCCCACCCTCCGTGACTGTCACACACACACACATGCAGTCATACTCACACAATGACAATTTCATGTGGTTTAGACTAAAGACTCCTTGACGCAAGGCAGCGAGCGAACGAGCGAGCGAATGCATTCGAAATCGCATTTGGAATTTACAATTTGAATTTTATTTGAAACAGGATGCAACATTTTATTTGCAGCGTATGCAAATGTTTTCTTTTTTTTGCTTGCATCATAGAGATGCGAGCAGTTTTATTGCGCTGTGCTGCATGTTCAAGCTATCAATTGCTATCAAGCGTTTTGTGAAATTGAAAGGTTAAAAAATATATATGTACAATAATTCAAAATAAATGAACTCGCATTTTATTTCAGTAAGGGAAAAGGCATGAAGCATTTTTTTTTCAAAGTGAATCGAATAAATGTTTGAATTAAAATCATTTTGAAATGGAATATACGTATAATTTTTTTAAATTTTTAAATGGAAAATTTAATCAAAGTCTTTTCCCAGAATATTAACGAAAAAATTGTATTTTAGTAGTGGTATACACTGAGAGAAAAAACGCACTGTAAAAACTTGTCCGACCTTACTTCTTTCTAGGTTGTTTAACTATTGAAAAATCAATTTAAATATAACATTAGATGCTTAATGATACCTTCTTTTTAAATACCGAAACTTAATTACAATCGAAATATCTATAAAAAAAACTTGTCAGTGTATTGATTCCTTCGAAATATGATAATATTATTTTTGTTGTTTGTTATCGTTTGCTCTCGAACATGACAATGGCATAAAAATGCAAATTTTGCTATTGATTGCGATTTGACAATACAACCTACTACTACATGTGTATATTTACGCACACTCACTCGCTCACACACACACACACAAACATACAAGTGCATGCAGTTGGTCTGTATAGAATTACACTCGTATACAAACATGTAAAATCATACAACCTGTGCTTCATAGTCTACTATACAATATGTATGTCGTATGAGTTGTTGTAAATACTATTTTATATCTACTATACTGTGGAAATGCAAAGCGGATGTGTAAGCAAACTTCCGTCGGTGTAAGTTGTTGTCATTGTTGTTGTTGTTGTTGTTGTTGTTGTTGTTGTTGTTGTTAGAGACAGCATTTATGACAAAAGTGTACAATTTAAATGCACTTTCAACGTTTTTCAACTGAACTATGAATGTCAGCACTTTTGCATTTGAATATCGTTTTAATTTTCTTTTGTCATTGTTTTCAACTTATCGGAGACATTTCAGGGTAGGTAACTATGCAGTATTTTTGTTGTTGTTGTTGTTATAAACACAAGATTTATGAAAGTATTTGTTGCAGAAAAAATATATACAATTTTTTGAACTTAAGCTCATTACTTTCAGAATGGTTTTGATTTTTGCTATACTTGTATAAGTTTAATATTTCAGCCGTGAAACATAATTAAAAGAAGTAGACAACAATTTGTTTTGTTTGTATTAATTGAGATACATACAGTTTGTTGATTCAGCAAAGTTTTTAATTGTATTTAAGAAATATATAATTGAAAAACTTTGAATTTCAAGGAAAGGTTTTATTTAATACAAGGCATTTATTTTATTGGAGAAAAGTTAAGTTCTAAAAGACTTTTCATACAAGAGAAACATTTAAAGAACATTAAGAATTGTGTTGATTAATATATTAATTGATAAAAAACACGAAAACAAAGATTTCAATTAAAAAAAAAAAGGTTTCTTCTAAATTTTGTCATTAATTTTTTGCATCAGAAGCAAAGTATAAGACTCTCGCCATTGACGCAGAAGATCCAGGAACTATCCTTGGCATGCACCAATGAAAATTCGTTTTTCTTCATAAATTTTTCACATTAATGATAGTAATGTCTAAAGAAATGAAGAGAGAAAAATCTACTTTGGTGTTGTTGCAATGCTTTATCTCATTTTGTATCTCAATTACTTGCAATTAGTCTTTCACTTGCTTAATTAGAAAATAAGTAGCTTGTTGCAGATTTTGCTGTTCCATATCATAAGCTATGCAAGCAGAAGCGTGCTAAATGATATCATAAAAAAAAAACTTTCTACACAAATTTCGACGAAACCAAAGAAATGAATTTGCATTTTTTAGATATAATTTGAATCCTTTTTTTTTGTGCGCTAGATCTTTGACACGCTTTTTAACATTTGCGTAAATATATTTAGTTAAGCCAAATAATAAACGAGTATGTAGCCTAAGTACTGTGGGATGTTCCTTACATCTTATTATAAATATTAAGTGGAGCCATATAACTGAGCGGCTTGAGTGCGTTTAGTCTACTGAGAACTCTCGCTGCAATTGGTTTCAGTATTTCAATTTCCACTTGTACCCAGAAAAGAATCGACTTATTTTTGTCGAGTGCAGGAAAGAGTTATATAAAGGTTGTTTTGCGTTAGTTGTGTAGTTGTTGCTAGATACTAATTTCTAGTGTATACCTAACCCTATTACGACTTTTATTGATCAGAGTTATTTTATTTATAATTTTTTTATAGATGCAAAAAACAATTCTCCAAATAAAACAAAAATGTTTAAACTTATTTCTAAAGAGGTTTTTTTTTTTAAAATAACAATTAGTTTTTAATAAAAGTATTCGCCAAATTTTTTAAGAAAACAAATTATAACAGTACTTTGTTTTTAATTTCACTGGCATTCAAAAAATTTTTTAAATGCCACATGAAGCCCACCGGCAAAATAATTAAATTAAATTTGTCTCGTTTTTCATGCTGCCCCGCACACGCGACTCAAAATACCGCGCATCATTTTGGCGCTCGACTGCACACACACACACGTTGTCATGTTGTCATGTTGTATGAGTATTTTTATATATACATATATGTATGTGCATTCGTGCGTGTGTTGATTTGTGTCCATTTTTTTATCTTGTGTGGGTGGTCGAGATGTCCACATCTATTTACAAATTAGAATAGCATCCACAAAATTTGTCGAATTGCCCATTTTCTCTGTCCGTCCGCTGGAAATGTTCAGCTGTCTGTCGGTACGATTGTTTGTATATGTTTGCTTGATGTGTCAACATGCACGCCCAAACGCTTCAATTGAATGAGCGTATTTATGGAAATCCTCCGATTGACCACAAAAATAAACTTTTCTGTTCTGGTCTTTTGTTTGGTTTGTCCTTTTTTCTTTGCATTTATGATTCTAATTTTGTTCCATTCTTCTTATTTTTTTGTCTCTTCCTTAATAAGGATTCGAGTGTCCGCTCTTATCGTCGAGAGTAGATAATTTATTGTGGTTTCTCTTTTACGTTTTTATTTATAATTTTAATTTAAGATTAATTTCAAAGTTTTTGCGTTGTCATTAATCTTCATAATTTTGTATTGCTGTTTGTTTTTAAAAAAATTTTGCATTTTGTTAAGTAAAATTAAGCTTATCTCAAATTGCAGCACAGCTGAAAACTTAGAAAAGATTTTGCTAATTGTAAGTAGAATTTTTTTTGGTTTCGTTATTTCAATTTGCAGCATTTTGTAAAACAGTTGCAATTGTTGGCTTGAATTTAGCATGACAAAATGAAATTTAATGTAATAATTAGCAAATTATTTAAATGAAAGTGAAGTTTAAAAAATATAATATATTAATTTTTATCGTTAAAAATTTGTTATATAAAATTATTGGAAAGTACAATAAGTCGACAAGCCATATGATGAGAAATCACCTTTCGTCAGCGGTTCGTTAGCAAATTGATGGCGAACATTGACAAACGTATCGTAAAGTCAATTCCTTTACGAATCGTAAATCTATAAAACGAATTCGCAAATGATATCGTTATCAAATCGTAAAATCAAAATAAATGAATTGGCTTTAAATGAATCGTTAAAGGGGTTTTGATCGAATCGATTTTACGATTCGATAACTGACGTGGATTTTCTCCCGGCCACGTTGTAATAAGCGGTTCATGTGCGAGTATCGTTTTTTAATAAAATACGATTCGCTCATGATATCATATTTGAATCACGTGGTTTTAAGGGGTAGAATAATGAACATTTAGCTTATGGTAAGAACAACATGATTGTTGTTTAACAACATATAATATGAATTACTTTCCTGTTGTAAGCCTCTGATTAAGATGTTAAACCAAACAAATTTTTTGATATTTTCGTACAGTTTTAAACATTTAAATAGAATTTAAATAGCGTTGTCATTCGTTCTCTTTTCCCAAGACGCCAAACTTTTTCTCTGAGCTGCGTCCTCTATTTTAAAAGCACATACATACTTCTAGTTCTATGTCTGTATTAATATTTTTAGTTGGTTTTTTTTTGTATATCAAAATTATACTAAAATATAATTAACATTTTCTGTATTCAAGGTTCAAAGGTTTCTTATATAAATTTTATCTGTAATTGAACAAATTTAATATTACAAGCAAATTGCTTAATTTTATACCAGCTCATAATGAACTTGTTAGCTATTAAAAGCAAAGTGGATGACTGAGAAGAGCAAAAAACATGCAAGATACATCACTTTTAGGAATCACCACTTATGTTCAATAATGTGAATATTTTCCAGCTGAAGACGGTAATTGTTTGTATGTTTTTAAATTGGCCACCAAAGACCCAAAATTAAATGCAGTTTTTCACATTGCACTTTGCTTTGCAAAATATAAATAAATAACTCAATAACTAACTAAGCCTTCTTTTGCAAATACTTAAAATATTCAAATACAAACTGCAAAACTTTCGTTGCGACTTAAAAAACTTTCGGCTTTTTGCTTTTTGCTGCTCTCGCTCGAATGTACAAAAATTCTTCAAAAGTGTAGCAAAAATATTTACAAGTTGTATTAACTCAAAAACGAAATAGAAGAGAAAAAATAAAAATAAAAAGAGAGACGAAAGCGCTGATAAAAAGACAAAACAAATATTTTGCTAAAACAGCAAAAAGTTTGTAGAAAAGTTAGAATGCGAACAACTGTAAAAGAAAAATATTAACTGCAAAAGAAAAAAGAAAATAAATGGAAGCGAGTGAGTGAGTGAGTGAGTGAGTAAGTGAGGGGTGGGGCACTCTGCTCTTAGAGCGACTTTGAAGCGGCGCTGCACAAGCGTGTGTCCCGCTTTTCTCTGTTATTTGCACACGGTTTCTATTGCTGCGTTTGCCTTCGTATTTGTTTCAGTTGTTGTTGCAGTTTAGTTTTTTGCTTTTTACAATTCCGGCAAAACGCGCTTGTTAAACTTGGCGGGCGCTGCATAATAACTATGTCACTCATACGCCGCATGTGCTGCGCCGCTTTCAAGCAAATTTCTTTTTTTCTTTTCTTATCTTTTGCTTAATTTTTCTTTTCTCAAACTAACGCGCCGCGCTTTAGAGATGACAAAAGTTGCCAAAGTAAAACAAAAACAAAGAAGAACATAAAAATTTCTCATGACGCAGTTTCTCGTATGTTACGCCCACACATGCGCCCCCAAAGTCATGCAGCATGTTAAAGCGTTAAGTTAAATTGTCGTTTGTCGTTTCAAAATTACTCGCAAGCAGTGAAAACACATTAAAACACAAACACAAACACAAACACAAACACAGACACAGACACAGACAATCAAACACATACGAGTACACCTTCTACATTTAGGTCTTGTTCTGCTGGTATGTGTGATGCTGTTGCAATTTTTGTTGCCTGCTTTGGTGAATTTATTGCCGCTCTGCGGAGAAAGTGCTTTTATGTGTTTTTCGATTTGTGCTTCTTTTGCTTTTACTTTTGAAATAGTTATAAAAAAAATTTCTTACAAAATTGAATACGGCCGAGTTTAAATATGTGCCTAAGTTTTGGCGTATGTCGATAAAACTGATTTTAGATATAAAAATATATTAAGAGCTACTAATAAGAAAAAAATATTAACTGTTACTTAGCAAATCTACTGAGAGAAACAACTTCTCATGAAGGAGTTCTTAAATACCTCGGACTAAACTCTTCTAGAGTGTTTGTGCCAACTTAAAATTCATACAAATATGTATTAGTTTTTTCATATATATAATAATTTATGCATTAGTTCATTTATTTATGTATTCATTGAATTATTCAATAATTTATTGATTTATTGATTTATTCATTAGTTCATTTATTCATATACTCATTTATTAATTTAATCATTTATTGAATTCTTTATATATTCATATAGTCAAGTATTTGTATATTCATTTATACATTTATCCATTTATTCTATAGTTCATTTGTTCATTTAATCGTTTATTGATTTATTCATATATTCAAATATTTGTGTATTCATTTGTTCAATTGTTCATTAATTCATTAAAATATTTATTGATTTATTCATATATTCATTTATACATTAATCCATTTATTGATTAATTCATTTATTCATTTGTTCATGTAGTAATTTATTGATTTATTTATGTATTCTTATATTATCTTATATTATCAATATAATATTCATTTATACAATTATTCATATATTCATTTGTTAATATATTCACTTATCTATATAAATATTTATTTATTCATTTATTTTACAATTGGTTAAGAACAATTTTCCCTTGCCATACAAATTATGAAATGAACTTTCTCAGCTATAAACTCTTAAACGTTTTACCTGCCTTCAAAAGTTTTACTTCAATAGCGCTAAAAAACAGAGATAAATACGTAATAAAAGATGAAAAATAACAACAACGAAAATAATCACATTTGAATGCGCAATTTTACAACTCACTTGTGCCACTCGCACACGCACACTCAAACACTCGAACAAACAAACAAACAAACAAACAAACAAACAGACAGACAGACACACAATCATAATAGAAGCATGTAAAAGTGTGCATGGCACATCAGCATCTGCATTTGGCAGACGGAGCGAGCGCACTACGCATATCCTTCCAATTCTGCCGTACGCTATCCGAATGCAACCATGTGCAACAACAGCAGCAGCACCAGAAGCAGCAGCAGCAGCAGATGTGCTGCGCTGATTTTATGTTTGCTGCATGACTAAGAGATGCGCTACAAAAGCGAATGCACAAAACTCGCCGCATTAAAAGCGATATTTTTTTTTTATATATTTATATGTATATGAGATATGCGAAGCAGGCAGCAGCAGAAGCAGCCGCAGTTGGAGTAGCGTCCAATACGACAGCGAGCGAATTTATTCCATTTTCTATTTGGCAAATATGCGTTTACGATTTTTTCTAACGTACGAGCGAGTATGCGGCGGCAGCTGCACAGCACATTTGCATAAAGTTTTCATTTATCGCTAAACGCATGCGCACCTGTGTGTGTAAGCGTAAGCGTACCTTTTGCTTTAACTCTTTCCTTTTTTCAGCTTTTTTCATTTTATTTTTATATATTATAATAAACAGTTTTTTTATATTATTTTCCATTGGTAGAGTATGTGGGTAGAATGAGCATAATTTATGCGTAAATTGCATTGTCCCACTTTTAGTGCTTTTATGTATGTATGTATGTATGTATGTATGTATGTATGTATGTATGTATGTATGTATGTATGTATGTATGTATGTATGTATGTATGTATGTATGTATGTATTAGTGAAGATACTTGGACGTTAACAAAACACGGACTTATCTACATGGTAACATACGAGTATGTCATAAAAAGACCATAGTTCGAAAGAATGGTTTAGTTTCTTAATTAGGCCATACGAAAATATATTGATTAAAATTGGCTTATATCTTCTATATTATGAATTAAAGAACAATTTAGCAAAATATTTGTAACTATACACTCTTATATTTATTTTCATTTATTTTTTGTTTGCATTAGAAATTAGAATATTAATGATAATTATTTTTGACGCCTCCATGGGATAACTGAACTATAAGTGATCGAGATTTATTTGTTTTTTTCTTAGGTTACAGATTTATTCCTCATCTTCGCACGGAGACACCCAGTATGAATCCTTTTATATAGTACACATGTGATTTTTAAAGCTAACATCCTATGGTTTTTTTTTCTATACTTACTCGTATATGTATATGTATATACAAATACAAATTTATTTTGTTGTAGTTTTTAAGAGTGTCCGATGCAGGATGCCGGTTTGCCTTTGCCAGCATTTGAATATTTTTTGCATATTGCACCTATCTGGTTTTACTCGTTTGCTCGCCAGCACGGTCGTTGCTGCGGCTTTAGCTATTCAGCTGCTGTTGACTTCAGTCTTTCTCATCTTCAGCCTCATCCTCATCGCTGCCTCCGCCTCCACACTACCTCTGCGCTGCACTGCACTGCACTTGAGATGATAAACGAGGTAATCCCAACTAAATTGAATTTATTGCCAATGTCACAGCGTGCAAGCAGCAGCAGCAATGGCAGCAGCATAAGCAGCGTTTCTGCGTTTCTGCGTTCGGCTATAAAAATGGCATTTTGTATGGCGTGGCGTGGCGTGGCGTAGCATGCATGTCGCTTTAGCTTAAGTGTGCTTTGCGCTTTTTATTGCTTTTATTAAAAAAAAAATCCGCAGAATGGGAAGCGTGTAAAATGTATTCAACGATTTGAATAATTTCGCATTAAAGTTAAGTACGCACCGACAAAACTCACTTTTAAATGTGCTCCAACATATTTTCATATAAACACCCGAAAATACGCGAGCGTTTAAATGCACATCAAATTTCATGTCTCCGCAATAGTTATGCAGTAAAAGTTGTTAACAGACTTTTCAGTTATGCTCGTTTTGATAATAAATGAATAGCTGCAATCTAAGGTATTATAATCAGTTAAAGAAACTATGCAATATAAAGTTTTTTGAACATTGCTGTTGTATTAGCCTTAATAAAAATTAATGATAAACATATGTAGTTAAAGTAGTTTTTGGATTGATAATGTAGTAAAATAAACTATAATTGTCAGTAATTTTTGCGGTCTTTGCAGTTATTTTTCTTTAGAAAATTAAATGACTACTGAAAATGGTAATATAACCAGTTAAAGGGATTAATGCAATAATAATGACATTGAAATTTTTTTTAACCGGTTTAGCCTAAATAAAAATTACTGAAATATGTAGTTAAAGTACTTTTCAATTGTTAATTTATTAAAATGAACTGCCATTTTCAGTCACTTTTACTGACGTATCTTTGCTTAAAACACTACGATTTATATCTTACAAATTTGACTTTAACATTTGACTTTAACAGCGCTTTATAACATTTTTAATTAAAAATATTAAAAGTACGCTTACTTGAGGTTAGTAAGAAAGGTTAGCAACGTTTTTTTTTTATTTGTCAATATTTTCATTGACATTTGCTCTTAGATTTTCTTTTCTCTACAAAGGCAACTTGATCTGCCCTGCAGCTTGGCTGCTTCATTGCCTACTTAACCCGAGTCTTTTGTTTGTGCTCTCGCCTAGCGCATCTCATAGGTTTCAATTATATTTTATTTTCTTGTCTCCATGCCCAAATGTCAAGCGCAGCGTTTGTTTAAACGCTAAGGAATAAACTCGGCGGCCTGACATACAGTAAACGTTTGCGCTGAGAAGCTGTATCAACAGTAGCCGCATCTAAAGAGGCAGACGCCTAAAGCGTCTTTCAACGCTGACACAACAGTCGCTGCCGCCGCCTTTTTCAATAACCGCACTCTTTACCACCAGGGTCATGCATGTAAACATACATACATACATACATACATACATACATACACACGAGTATGTATGTATGTACGGCATGGGTGAACGAGCGGAATGACCTTGTCTGTAAATGTGTGCGTGGATGTATGTTGCGCCTGCATGTATTGGTAGCGGGTGATTTATGCTTACAAAGGCTGCCCACGAGACAAGTGGCAGGCGTACAGTACTTTTATGTAGAACAAAATTTAAAAAAAATCAGAATTGTTCAAAAAAAAAATTTAATTGGTAATTTATAATATTGAAGAATTTTGCTTTTTAAAATAAAGAACGACCTTTACATTTAAACTTGCCTGTAACTTTTCCGCATAAAGTACTGTGCAGCACATATTGACGCAGCATGAGTTACCTTAAATTGTGGCAGTTGCCTTTTTGTTGTTTTGTTTTTTTTTTACTTGAATTCTTAAACTGCATTCGTACTGCACAAAAGGATATGATCGAAAGGCAGCTGCACCTTAAGGCTGCCACTATTGTTGTTGTTGTTGTAGCTGTGTGAGATTGTTGCTCTTGTGCACTAGACAAGAAAGCCACTTCGAAAATGCAGCATGTCCGGAACAGCTTTTGTATTCATTGACTTCCTGTCTATGTTTTCCACATCGAGTCTTCTCTGGATTCTGGTTGTGACTTGTGCTCGAATCGAATTGATAATTGCTCAACAATGGGCAACGACAGCCAGAGCAAGCAGACCCACTCGGCAAGATATATTTTAGAAATATGTTATTTAGAATATGTTTCAGTTATATAACTGATATTGATTATATCAATATTGTTGGAAATAAAAATCGATCGTTTGATATATCGAACAAAAAAACAATCGATAATTTATTTGTTATGTTCTTTAAAGCAATTTCTTCCGCTTCTTTGCTTCAAATTGCTATTTAAAAATATAAATGGGACTAGTTTATAATACCTCGCGTTGTCCTGGTTTGGTTTTGTATATAAATAGTTGGCGGAACTTCATTATACTTCCCGTTGAGTCGTTCTTGTGTTACGGCGGTAATAGTTAAATTGATCCTACATCTACTGATAAAAATTATCGATGTCATCGAAATATTGCGTTTTAAAATATGATATTTTAATATCGATATTCTCACAAAATATGAAGATATATCGATATATTTTTGTTAACCCTTTATGCAAAGCAAATCGTTAAAATCATCCAAATATCTGATAAAAAGATAAAAGTTTCCAGAAATGAAATCGCGACTTTATAATTTTCTTTAACATTTATTTACCCGAAGCAAAGTTTTCTTTAAAAAATTTTTTTTTTTCCCAACCCAACGTAATGTAAAGATAATATTTTTCAGTACGCTACCCTTAACGTACACACCCACTCAAACTTCACACATGGCTGAGCCCAAAAGAAGTTTTCTCTATAGTTTAGGCGCAATTCAAATGCACTTACCTGGCAAAAACTTGAACACATACACACGCACACACATGCATCGCATAGCATAGACAAACACAAGCAAAGACTATTACGCGCAAATACCAGTTTTGGGATTTATATGCCCAAATGCACTATTTTCACTTGCGCTGCTGTTCTTCGCACTTTTGCCTTCAGGGTTTATGGGGCGTATGTGAAATATTATCAACTGTGGGGTAACTAAATGCAAGTACATACACATAAGTATGTATGTATTCGATTGATACTGTACGCTGCTGTGTTGCCTTCAATTCCCCTACCCCACATTTGAAATTGATAAGTGTGCTTTCTGTGCGCTCTTTGCTTTGCAGCATTTGCTGCGCGCTGTAAAATGTGGCCTCTATCATCTAGCTTAGAGTATTTTATATATTTTTGTTTTTTTTTTGGTTCTTTTGTAAATGTTTGAAGCAATGAAACTGCCGTCATTCGCCGCACTCTCAAAGTTAAAAATAAATTGTTAACATTTTCGAAATAATTGCGGCATTAAGGCGCACAAAATTGAGATTTATCGCTTGGAAGTGCGTCAGGCATTTTGGTAGGCAGTCATTTAGGGCGGGCGCATGCATATTTAAATTTTATTTATTATGTTGAAATCTACTTAATGTAGAAATACGTATTTGTTTTGTTACCAAAATAGACTTGTAAACTTTTAAGCGTGTTACCAATTAATTGATGTATCGGAAAATTAAAATGCAATTAATATTTGAATCAAAAGAAGACGCATATCAACATCTACTGAACAATGTCAATATGTTGTTATTTAAGATATGATTCTATTTATAAAGAATTTTATGTTGGTTTCAGTTTTTTTTTGACAGTTAAAAGTAAAATTTAAAAACAAACAAAGAATCTTTAAGAGGTCTTCTGAGTTACTGGTTGCACATTTTAATATACTATAGAAGTAAGTAGTACTTCTACTTACAACAACAAAAATACACCAAAAAAAATAAACGAAACAAAACAAGCAAGAAATTATAGTCGGTCGTACCGACTATTATAAATGCACCATGTTGTTTAATATCACAAACAATTGAGAATAGTTCATGATTGTTCTATTTTTTTTGTTCTAAATAACATTTTATATAAAAAGAATATTAAAATATGATATATCATGAACCACCCTAATTAGATTACTATACTTAATTTAGTTCGATTGTGAACCAAAATAAACAATTGATGTTATGAGAGCTTTATTTCAATATACTTATTTAATGAAATAATAGCAAACATGAACCACCCTAATTATTTTAAAAATTTCAACAGTTGTACCCATGCTTAAGATAAAATTGTGTACAAAGTTTCAATCCAATATCTCTAATGGTTCTCAAGATATCGTGTTAACAAAAAGGACGGAGAAGTCTAGGTCGACTTAGTCTTTGACTCGGATCAAAAGTATATATGTCTATATTTGTCTTTTGTATTTCTTATGTTTCAAACATTTGCCCAAACGCAATTTACACCACTGAGTGGTGCATAAAAACACAACAAAAACACTCGCAAAAACAAAAAAAGTAAATAAAATAATGCAAAAATAACGAGCGTTGTTCTTTTTGAAAAGCATTTGCACAGGAAGTATTCGTAATTGTGATTATGTACAAAACGATACCGAAGGTAACGCCCAATGCCCAAGGTTGCAGCTCTCAACGTGTACTTTGGCATACAATAAATGGAACTTAGTTTGGTCGATATTGAAAATCTTGCAGCTGCAGCAAATTTACAGATGCAACAGCAGAAACATTGCAAATAGATGGAAAATTAAACTGCAGCACATTTACACACAGAAGACAGACAGACAGACAGGCAGACGGACAGGTAGCAGTCACGATTGACAAGCAACATGGGAACAGCAATAGCAAAACACAAACAACAACAACAACAATGAACGACTATAAAATTTTACAAATAGGAAACTATGCGCAAATACCTGCACTCAGTTCGGCAAGAGGACGACAAGTGTTGCACATGGCACGTGCAACGCATTCAAATTAATTCAGCACCTCGGGGAAAACTATTACACACGAAAAACAAGAACAAAAAATTGGAAAAAATGTAAAATAAAAAAGCAAAAACAAAAACAACGTGTTTTACAGACATTTAAAAATGCATTTCACTTAATTGTGCGACTTTTTTGTTTTTGTCGGCTGCTTTTGCAAAAGAAAATGTTGCAAGAGGTGGAATCAAAGCATTTCTGCTGTGTCGCAAAACGAAAATATTCAACGAGGTGATTATGCGAAAGGGACATGAGCAAATCCAAGTTATACATATGTAGTACTAAATATATATATATATTTACCACTACAATTATGACAAATATGATACTAAAGTCAGTACCACCGATTATTCTAAATGCACCACTTTGTGAAATTGGGCTGGTTTACGATGTACACAATTTTATTGTAATCTATATTTTTATAAAAAAGTTTTTTAAATCTTGAAACATTCTAATTTGATAAATTAGGAACCGTCCGAATTAGATTGCGATATTTCTTTAAGATAAATTTTCAACCAAATTAGAATATTAAGAAATTTATAGAAGTTATTTTAACATAAAGAAATTGAATTACCATGAACCACCATAAAGTTTTAAGACCGCTCGTTTTTGATTCTGATCTAGAATACTATTAGGTGTACACGAGGTTTACCTTGGAATTCGCAGATGGTAACCTACTTGAAAATTAGTTGGTTTATTCCAGAACAACATAACCTTATCATGTTATTAAGTTCGCATTAGCATCATATATTTTTCTTCATCTAAAAATGTCTCAATTTGAGCCAACTAAGTGTCATATGCGGGAACTTTTCATTTAGAAAAATCTGCTGCTGAGTCGCATCGATTGCTCGTAGAAGCATATAATGAGGATGCTTTGAGTGAGAGAACATGTCGTGAGTGGTTTCAAAAATTTAAAAAAGGTGATTTTGACATAAAAGACAAAGATCCAGTGGAAGGCCGAAAATTTACGAGTATGCAGATTTGGAGAAATTATTGGGTGAAGTTTCGTCTCAAACACAAAAGGAACTTGCACTTAGTTTAGAAGTCACTCATCAATCAGTCTCACATCGTTTAAAATCGTTTAAATATTATTTTATTAACAAAAAACGGCGGAAACTTATTTGTACACCTATATATATTTATATTATACTTATATCTACTTTGAGTTTTTATCTGCTACGAACCTTTACTCAAAGAATTGATCACATCCTCAAAGTTTAATTTAAAAAAAAATGTATTGCCTTAAAGAACTTCAGGTTAAGTTAAATAAACTGACGGAATCAGCACGAAAGAATCTTTTTTTTGCAGGAGTAGATTTGTATATATTAAATCTTGCTTCGAAAGTTTTGGATTTGTCGGTGTTTAAATTTAAGCTATTTCGTGAGCTATTAAAAGTAAAAACTAAGTTCAGATATCTGTTAAGGACCTTTTAAGCTATAAGAATAGTCCGTTTGAAACAATTTCTGACGGTGCTGATTTTTTATGTTATAATTGTTGCTAGCTTTTCGGATTCATTTGATAACAATATTGATGCTAACAATTAAAACTTTTATGCTTCTGCAAACATTTTTACATACTCATTTGTAAGTTAAAAAATTTTACTAACTAATTTAACTTCGTCTCAAAGATTACATTACAGCTAAAGTAAAATTTATCTTTTTAATTAAGGTTTTGTTTGCTTCTTCAAAATTGTTGCTAGCATTTTTTAACCCACAACAATTATTTGGTTTTTAATTTCGGAACCTGGACTGGAGGTCTGAACATTGCGTACAAGACATTTTTACTCACACAAGCAATTACGAAAATAAGACCATTGCCCTGGGCTAAATAATTTACACATGAGTTGGAATTAAAAGATCGTTTTTAATTAATTCTCGTTTTGTTATTTTTCAAATTTCTTTTAAATTTTGATTTCAAATCTTAATAATACTTGAATTTAACTTTACTATGACCTTAAACAATTTTCAATAATATAATTTATTTAATTTTAAAAGCTAACTTTATTTCGACGAAATAGAAATTTCAACAAAATGTCTGCCCGACTTAATAAAAAGAAACTTATTAATTGTATATATATATATATAACTTGTGTTGCATGGAATAGCCCACATCCGGTTAGAAATAAACGCAGTTGAATACGGAATTTTATATTCCGAGAATAACTAATGAGGCATTGCGGATTTAATTATTCGAGAAATAGTTGTAATTTAATATCGTTGTGTGTGTAAATAGAAAAATAAACCAAACGTTAATGAATTTACATACATTGCTAAATTAGGTGGCGGAGTGAGCTGGATGGAATAGTTTATTTTTTGCGGCATTTAAAATTTAAAAACCTTGAACATTTACGATTAAGTAAACTACACGAGGCCTTACTCACTTTAATGCGCTTTAAAATTTTTAACAATCAAAGCGCATAAAGCTTTAAAGTTTCGCAAGCGTCATGCGCTGCATATGACGAATTCACACACATTCGCACATTTCTATGGCTTTTATGGTCTAACAACATTTTCGGTCATTTCAATTTAATATTTAGTGGAAATATAAACTTTCTTTTTTTAATGTTGTTATTGTTGTTGTTTTACTTTTACTTTTACAACTTAATGTGTTTTTGTGATTTAATTCAACAGCGACAAGCAAGATTTGCGGGCCCGTGCCAGGATGGGGCCGACCAAAAAAATAAACTCAACGAAACGTAAACCAAGTCAAATATCACAACAAAAATCCATTAACCTTTATTTTATTTTGCTTGCGTGTGTTTGCCTTTATTTTTTGGACTGCTTTTTTTTGTTGGTTTTGGTTGTTTGTTTGTTTGTTTTTGCTTATGTTGGCTTATTTCATGTTTTGTTTGTTTTACTTTCAGTTTGTTTGTGCGTGTTTGGCTTTATTTGTTTATGTCCATTTTCATCATTTCTTGCTGCTGCTGCTTCTGTTGTCGATGTTGTTGATGTTTTTGTTGTAGTTGTTGTCGTTGTGCCTGCATAAACTCAGACGATGACAACAATCACATTTCCACTAGGCTGACTTGGATCCCAATAAGATATGAATGCGAGAGTGCTCGCTCCAACTCAAATTTCTGCAATATCCGAATCTTTCATTAAAAAGAAACAACAAAAAAAAAACAAAAACAATATATAAAAAAATGGAATTGGAGCAAAATTTTTAAAGGTGCCACGACCTTTCTGCACAAAACTGCTTACATATCTTTCCAGTCCAGAATTAAAATATCCTAAAAAACAACGCAGAGGAAAGACAAATAAAATATACAAAAAAATAAACAGAAGAAGAAGAAAATTTTGGTACGCATTAGGGAAACAACTTTAAACACTTCAGTGCTTTTTCATGCGCTCCCCAGTCACCCAGCCGGTAATTTGTGTTGACAGTTAGAACAAAAAACACAAATACAAAAATACGAAAGAAAGAATGAAAAAAAAGAAAACGAAAAGGTTAGTAGGAAACCCTTTTTCGCGTGCTTAGCCACTAGAAATGTCGCCGGTGACAAATAACACAAGATATTCTAAATTTCGCAAAGAGTACACGAAGAGAAATAAGTATGCCAAAAGAGATGAGTCCACTTTTATGTTATACTAGCGAATGCCCGGCATACGTTGTAATGACACTTAAAGGAAAAGAAACATTTGTTTTTGAAATTTATTTTTGAAGTACATTCATTTTTATATATATATATAGATATTTAGTTAGCGGAATTTCTCGGTAGCGATTCTGCGATACGGCGGAGGGCGTTAAATATTTCTAAATACGCCCACTTTTGGTGAAATTATCGACAGTAAAAAAATTTCAAATTTTTAGGAGCAATAGTAGCAATGTCATCATATATTTCGTATTTGTGGTACTAATAAGTGGGCGTGGCTGATTTTGTATACCCTGTTATTCTTCCCTGTGCATCCCGTTACATGTTTTCTATATATCGCATCAAGTTCTTGAGCATTAGTGTTAGGCGTAAAATTGATCAATCCTTTTTTTAAAAGTAAGCGTTAAATTGATCCAACCACGCCCTTTTTTGGTGAAGTTATATACAGTGCCTAGACAAACTCAGATACCGAATTTCAGATTTAAGGATCAATATTAGTGAAATAATCAAATATTTTTACTTAGTTTTACAAATAGTGGGCGTAATAGGTAGGCATGGCAAATATGTATTTATTTGTCCAAAACCATCTTTGGCTTGAGCACAGCGATCGGGTGAATGATTGCACTTATGTTAGTCATAAGTTGTGAACTAAATGTATATAAATATATGCAGATTTTTCGAAAATATGCAAAACCAGGCGTTGAAAAATATGCATTAACGATAGAATGCCAATTTAAACAAAACATAAAGATATCTTCACTTTCGAGAAATCTTCCACAAAAAATACCTACTCTCATAATATCTGCTACAGTTACGCTCGGTGTAAATGTCAAATATGAGTTGGGTGCCCTTCGCTTCCTCGCTACTTTGTAGTTTGTCTGAGCGATAAGCCAACCTCGTCTTTGAAATGAAATGCTAAAAAAAACTGAAAAGGTGTTGCCCATGTAAATCCTTTGATGGCGAAGGCCAAGACGATAACTAAAATGCGTTATCGTCCAAACACATCGCGCAGCATACGAACTAACCCGCCCTCACCTGAGCTTACCACCTGCCCCCAAATACTTTAAAGGGAATTTCTCGGCAAAATTTGTGTGGACTATTAAATCTCGAATACAAAAACGAAAAAAAGAGTGTTGCCATATCAAGATGCTAATTTGCTAAATTGATTTTTAAAGCATTCGAGCATTAAGCGCAAAAGTAAAACGTGAGAAAGTTTTCCCTCGGATTCAATTTTTTTTCGCTTTTCAAATAATTGCAAGTAAAAAATTATTGCGCGCATTTAACATGAACTTTACCAGATACTCGAAACCTAGTCAACACAAGGACGCACAACAACAAGAATTTACAATTTAATAGAAGAAAAAAACTAACAACTTACTTTGTAAGTACGCGTACATGAAAAGAAAAAGAAGAAAATCGCAACTGAAACTTTTCTCTATTAAAGTTTTTAAATTTTTTGCCGAAGTGCAAAATTTAACACAAAAAAATATAGAAAACATGTTGAAAAGCGCACCAAGCGCCAAGCAACAATTGCTGCAACTTTGGAGTAACTTTTTTGTTGTTTTTATTTTTCGTTAGGACACAATGTACTGCTGCCGCCCACCTGCCTTCGTCTGCTCGAGATTCTGCGCGGTTGCTGCTGCTGCTCCTTGGAGTTTCTCAATTGATAAATTGACATTTTAGCCAAACGAAAGATTAGTGAACTAACTATTTATATTGTATATGTACTCGTATATATATATATATATATATATATATATATATATATATATATATATATATATATATATATATATATATATATATATATATATATATATATATATATATATATATATATATATATATATATATATATATATATATATATATATATATATATATATATATATATATATATATATATATATATATATATATATATATATATATATATATATATATATATATATATATATATATATATATATATATATATATATATATATATATATATATATATATATATATATATATATATATATATATATATATATATATATATATATATATATATATATATATATATATGAGTATGTTGGTATCCTATGTTTATATATATAAGGTATACATTTGTTATAGGCTAAATTCGACTGGCTTTAATTTCAGTTAACAAAAAATGTATAATACTTAATCAAATTGTTTATATAAACTGCTTTGTTAACGTTGTCTAAATTTAATTGTTTAATAACAAATATAACAACAACAAAGAAAATAAACCTAAAATAATCAAAGCCAGTCTACTGCAACAGACGCTTCGCTTGCTGCAAACTTAAAGTTAACAAAATAAATTCGAAAAGTTTGCGCTGAAGTCTTGTTGTAAATTTTAAACGGAAATTATAAGTTATTGTTGTGAGAGTGTTTGTGTGTAGTATTGAGAGATTGTGGCAATGTGCTGTTGCGAACGAATCGGTTGGCATGTTGCATACGATTTGTTGCGTTTTACTCATCTCAAAAAGTTTAAGATGATCAAAAGAATATAAGTTGCTTTTGTTATAATTCAATATTTGTGGTCAAAGAATGCCAACGAATTTACAAATGCTTTTGACTTAAACTAGTCTCAAAGAAGCTTAAGTACACGTGTACAAGCTAACCAGAAATTTAATGGCAACTTATATCAAAAATTTAAATGACGAAACCGCGTTTTAATCGCACAACCACAAATTTAAGAAGTTTGCTTAAGAAATCGTTATTAACTTTTGATAAGTAAGACTTACTTCTTATCGTTTCAGTGCTATATACATTAGTATATATTTATTATAAAAGCAAACAAAATTGTTATGTCTTTTAAGCATAAATCCAACCATTTCTAACTTTCAAGACCATTCAAAAAATTTGAGAATAAAAAGATTCTATCAGAAATAACAATATAAGTAACTTCTGTTAGATGAGTGTTTCAATATATTTGTCTCTGATGTGGAAAATCGTTTCAATAGTAAAAATATGAAACATAAAGAAGCCCAAATATGCCAAAATTTTTAATTATGATTTTTCAAAAATTGATAACCCAACAGCAAGCACAACACAATTTATCTTATGGATTTAAATAACTCCTTCATTGTTGTATATATTTTGTTGTTGTTAATTTTAATATCTCACCGATACCTTAAGTGATATTGTTGTTGTTCAGCTTCACATACTTCCGGCATCCTTTTTCAGTTCATAAAATTGTTACGCGCACCATAAAAGGACAAGGACAACGCTTAATTGCAATCACGCGGCAAATGAAAATTATTATCTGCCACAAAATAAAAAAAAAAGTGAAAATGAAAGCGAAAGCGAGAGTATATAAGGAAGGTGGAAAAAGCCAAAAGTCGGCGTTCGAAACAAAAGGATAACACGACGACAACAAATTAAAACGCAACAAAGGCGCCGGCGACTTTTTCAAAATTTCAAATTCTCAATAACGACAAAAAGGATACGCTTTGCTGGTGTTGTTGTTGCTGTTGTTGTTGTTGTTGTGGCTGCTTGTTGTAGTTGTTGCGCGGTCGGTTCAATGCGGCACACGCGCCTCGCTTACAATTTAAACAATTTGTCTTTGGCGCCGCCGGCGCATGTCCTGCGGCAGTAAATGAAGGCACAACTTCTCCTTTGCATTTCTTTTTTTTTTTGGTTGTTTTTGGTTTTGTTTTTGTTTAAGCTGCGAGGCATGCAGAGACACGCAATAATATGGGTAAGAAATTAAACAACAACAAACAAAAAAATGCGTTAAAAAAGTGTAAAATGAGCCGCAATAAAAAATTAATCCCTTTTTTTTTGTTTGCTTCTTTTTTTTCTCGCAGCCGCTCACTTTCGCCATCAGCGCGTGCTGTTATTAATGTTGTTGTTGTGTTTTTTATGTGGCATCATTTTTTAGCCTTAATGCTTTAGCTGCCTCGTAACTCCTCTGCCCGCCTTTTAGGCCTTTCCGCGTGTTCGCTGGGTTATTTAATTGTCAAGGAAGTTAAGTAGCCAAACAAAACAACAACAACAAAAAAGCAAACAAAAAAAGAAACGATTTTTTTTCTTGCTCTCCAACAACAATACGACAATGTTGGCGCCGGAAATAAAAATTATGTTGCAAAGTTTTGGGCTTCCTTTTCATTTCAGTTGACCACGTTAGTGTGGCCCCCTCCCCCCGTTCCGTTGAATTGACGCTTTATGACCGGAATATAGTATTAATGTGTGTGTACATGTGTGTCTGTGTGTGTGGGGATAATTGGCACATTCCACGGCTGGCTGAGTCTTCTTAATGAAATTTCTAAAACTTAGAAAAACGTTTCAAATAGACAAATGCAAGTCGGGCCGCTGGAAAAGCTTTGAACATTTGCCATAATAATTTTTCAAACGATTTGTATGTTTAATATTTAACCGTGGAATTAGCCCATTGACTGTGCTCCCTCGCTCGCTCGTTGCCGCTCATTGCTAAATGTTGCGCCGCCGCTAAGGTCCTTTGTTGTGGTTAATAAAATGTCAGTAAAGCAAGTTTATAGTAAAATAAACCATATTTTTTGTATTTTTTTTTATAAGCCATCATTTATTTCGAGTATGTGTGGGTGAGGCACTTCCCAATGCAGCTTTACAGTTGCTTCAACTACGTTTTTTTTGTTGTACGAGTATTTTATTGATAATCTTTATTTTGCTGTGGAGTAGGTACATCAAAAACTTTTAATATTATCTTTGTTGTATGTACAAAATTTATGCGTGGGTATGGGTAGTAATAATTTAAGTAGGCGGCATAAAGTGCACAAGTTATCTCCTTAGATGTTTAAAATCTTGCTTGAGGCACTTTTAAATGTCTTCAGAACGCGGTGGGTGAGCTGAGTTGGCGACGTGACAAAATACCAAATTTTACTTTCGGTTTTTTGTTTAAGAATCTTAGTTAAATTTTTTTAGAAATTGAAATAATTTGATACATATTAGGGACACAATTAGTTTATCGCTTTCGCGGAACATTTTAAAGCATCTCGCCTTTGCTTTTTTTTAGACCTGCTTTGGTTTTGGAAAGAAAAGAAGTTTGCATTCCCATTTTTGAATAAGTTTGATTTTATTTTCCATTCTATTCGAGCTACTCAGGTAAAAGTCGAGCGAGTATTTTCGGCTTCACGGTTGGTTCTCTAAGCGACATTAAAAGCAACTTATCAGACGATAAGTTGGAACGTATTATGTTTGTTAAATTGAATTTAATTAAAAATGCTTTTCTAATTTACAACTACTAGTAATATTATTTGATATTTAACCCAAAAAAAAATATTAGTAAAAGGTAAGTCGTATGAAGTTAATTAGCAAGAAGTAAAACAAGTTTTAATGTTCATGGTTTGGCATTTCTTTTAGAAATCCTTATGCTGATTAAATATATATTTGGAAATGTATCTGAATCAAAAAGGAATATTTTCTAATATTTCTTAAAAGTTGCCCAAACTTTCGATATCCAAACTTAAATTATTTTGAGTCCTTTGTAAATATCGATAATACACGAAATTAAATTTGGTTGAATTTTTGTAATTAAGGTTCATAAAAGGACTTGAAATGGTCTTTAATTTACAAATTTGTTTTATTATAAAGTAACATTATACAAGGTGGCGCAAAAGAAGTCATCCGATGTTGTTTGGCTCTTATTTTTTTTCTAAATAAAAAACTTCGATTCTGTTTTTTGATTATGTTTATTTAGACCTTTAGAATTATTTGTGTTAAGTCGAGAAGATGATATCGGATAAATGGGCGCCGTCACAATTGATTGCCATACGGGCTCGTTTTATGGCATTTTCCATCACTTCGGCGAGAGTTTCGGGCGATAAATTCTCGCATTCGTGTCGGATATTTTCCTTGAGGGCTTCCAAGGTCTCAGGTTTGTTGATGTAAACACGAGACTCCAAAAAACCCCATAAAAAGAAGTCCGGGACCGTTAAATCGGGCGATCTGGAGGGCCAGTGCAAATCGCCAAAACGCGAAATTAAGCGACCCGGAAACGCGGCCTTCAGAATGTCGGTTGTGGCTCGTGCAGTGTGTGCTGTTGCTCCGTCCTGTTGGAACCACATGTCCACATGTCCTAATTCGTCCAGTTCGGGCAGAAAAAACTCGGTCAACATTGCCCTATAGCGCGCACCGTCCACTGTTGTCGTTTGACCCGCGGCGTTCGGACCGATGACTCCTCCAGCGTGAACAGCGCACCACGCAGTCACTTTGAGCGGGTGTAATGGTTTCTCGTGCATCACTCGCGGATTTTCGGTTCCCCAGAAGCGATAATTTTGCTTGTTCACGTACCCGCTGAGGTGAAAATGAGCCTCATCGCTCATTATGATTTTTGCCAACACCACAGACGAATTGTTACGCAAAAAAATAGACACAATTATTCCGCGTTCTTGGGGAGGTTATCGCTCCATGGCTTATTCACTTGTATTCTGTATCTGTCTAGTCCACAAATGTCAAAACAGATTTGACATTTGCGGCCATTTGCAAAAATGAGAGCCTCTTCCAATAGGGTGATTTCTTTTGCGCCACCCTGTAGAAAACTCTTAATTTTGTATTTTGTCGCTTGGTTTTATGTCATGGCAATTCTTGTTTCATATCAAAGGACACTTTCCTTATTCGTAAATCGATACACTTGTAGTATCATAATAATATACTTAGGCACTTGATATTTTATCTCGTGAGAGTTCCATATGTTGGAAGGAGGATCTTCCAATAATTTTGTTAGGCTAATCATCTTTTAAAGAAGATATTGAAGCTACGGCTACTGAGATGGTGTATGGTCAAAATTTACTTCTTCCAAGTGAAATTATAATAAGTGAACATAAAAATTTCAATACATCTAAATTTTTTACCAGTATTAGAAATTATTTTTGTAATTTCCGTACACTTTTTTTTTAACAGTTTTTAAAAAATTAAACAACTCTCTTTCATTATGACATCTTGATGTTTTTCATCGTGACCAGAAACCAATTTTAAATTAATACTAGAAAATAAAAAATTCAAAGTTAAAATTGGTTCTACCAACAAAAATTCATAAAAATCGTTGATAAATTCAGTTTATAAATTTTTATAAAAGTGTCTTTAATTTGTATTTAATAATTTTTGATTTGAATTAGATTCATTACCAAACAATAGACTTAACAAAGTTTAAACACGCCAGTTTGACTAACAGCCAAACACCGTCAAATACTTACCGTCCAAAACCTGATAGAGTGGTATAATGTTGCATGCTGCATGATTAAAAAAACAAACAAACATTCTTTTTGGACCATAAATGAGTCGAGTCGAGAGTGGCAACTTTGCGCGTAAATATTTTCGTTGGTTGTTGCGTTCGTTCGTTCATTTGGTCGGTCTGTCGCTTAAATGCCATCAGCCAACACATACACATATACATGCTGTAGGTGTATCTGCATATGTGTTTAAGTGCAGGTGTACATGTGTATGTATGTCAAAAGTCGAGTGAAAAGTTCACGCTTCTGGCTTTGGGTGATACTCGTAGTGCTTGTGCATATATATTTTGTCGAATCCGCTACCACAATTTTGTGTGGATGTGTTTGTATATCTGCGTGTATGTGGTGTTTGTGTTACGCGAGTGTGCGAGTATGTGTATGTGCAGAAATGCAAATGGCCATAACGAAAGCTTTTGCAATTACGGCAATGAAGTGAACATATAAATTACTTAAGTGGAATATTTAGTAAGAGCAGTCGACATACATACAGACCTACAGACAGACGGCGAAAAATGGCAGACAGGATGCGAAATGGCATTTGTCTGGCAATTGATGGCAGGACTTTTCATACATTTTTATTTGTTTTATATTTTTAAAAGCAACATTAAATTACGTTCAGAGTTTAAAGGCTTTTGCCTTCACTTAAATATGCAATTATTCTACAACAGAATTTCCAATATTACTCATACGTCACGTAGTCGCGAAAATAATTTTCACCGCATCTAATTATCATTTTATATAAATTGTTGTTGGTATGCGAGCGAGTTTGCAATTAGTGCTAAAAACATAATTTCAAATATTTGATTTACAATAATTGCAAAAGGCATTTTGCACACACAGCACGAATACTGATTATGGCTCATGAGGTATGCGGCATGAAGGCATGCAACAAATGCAAACTGGTGTGTGCACATTAGTTGTTATTGTTGTTGCTGTTGTTGTTGCTGATGTTACTGCAATATAAATATTAAAATTTATGAACAAAATTATTGTGCTTGAAATTAACAAAACACACTTGCGCCTACGAAACGAAACGAAACGAAACCGAAGCTTTAGCGCAAAAGCTGCATAAGCTGTGTCGCGCGACACTAATAAACATTTGCTATAGTATACGATACGAGTATATGCAGCACCGTTGCATGCCACGTTATAATTTCGTAAACACATGCAAATCGCATGCTGAATATCATTGCACTGCATTTGTATGTTGTATATGTGAATGAGTGTTTTCTATATGCGTATGTGTGTGTATGTGTGCATGTGTGCAGGTGCAGTGTGTGTGTGTGTGTGTTTGTGTTATTTGGGGTGTTTGCTTATATTCGGCGATGTCATTACAAAATTGTGCTGTAGCACATAATTGCAGGTGCTCGTGGCTGTGACTCCTTGCGGCAATGCGCACAACTATGAGACATGCGGAAGTGTATGCCACTGTTACGACAACAACAACAACAACAACAACATGTTGTACAGTACTTTGAATGCAGCAAGTAAAATTGATTTTATGTTTAAATAAAATAGAACAAAATTTAATCAAATTAAGTCAAAATAAAATTAAAATGTTATCCAAATCCTTTAGAGACTTTAATGAATTTATCGGTTTTAGATTAAAAGCTTTCCAATATCTTAAATTTTTTTTAATTATATGCAATCTCGAAGTACTGTGCCGACTCCTCCTAATTCAACTTCGACGATGACGGCTGTGCTGCACGCTGCTCGCTGCTAGCTGCACTGGCATGCAACAAATTGAAGCAAGCTTTATGGAGCGACGGTGTGCTAATGTCATCGCCGTTGCTATCGTCGCTGTTGCTACTGCTACTCCCGCTTCTATAGTATAGCATGCAACATGCATTCTCCATTTTCACATGCATGTATGTGTGAGTATGCGTATACGAGTATGTGTGTGCATGTGTGTATATTAAAGTACACTGTGCACTATTCATTTGCTTAAATTTAATTTGTACTTTCAGTTTGTTGTTGGTGTGTAGTGTGAGCGAGCGTTGTTTGTCGAGCAGAAACATTTACATTTGTGCAAATAAATAATTAAATTACACCAATGGCGATAAATATGGAACCACAGTTTGTTTGTTGCATGCAAAATTATTGCAAGAATTTAATTTGATTATTGAAATTGCTTTTTTAATATAATTAATATTTCTAGCCTTTCAGTATTAATAAACAATTTAATTGAAACCTTTGAAAATATTTTCGAAAGTTGTTTATTTTTCTTAATAATTGTTCAATTCAAAATGCTTGTGTAACGCAGTTAAATTAACTGGTATTATGACATGGTCAATAAATAAATATATCATTGATACCGCCAATACTCGCTGGAGACAATCCAGAACCTGCGTAACTAGTAGACAAACGTGGTCAGAATTGAATACGGGTCGCACAACTCGTCTACTAAAGTTCAGCAGGATAGACATTGGAATTTTAATTGGGATCCTAACTGGGCACTGTATCTTAGGAAGACATGCCAACAGAATGGGGGCACCTTTTTACGGCTATTGTAGGAAGAGAATGTCGAACATCTTCTATGCAGGTGCATGGCTCTGAGTTGAAGAAGGGTTCAATTTCTTGGACTCTACTTTCTAGACAATATCACGGAAGTAGCAGATATCAAACTAACAAAAGTGATTAGCTATATTAAGGACACAGGCTGGTTTGAGAAAGACCCAGAGGAAGAGTAAGGTGAAATTTTTAGTTACAGTGGTATCACAATGGGCCTTCAACAGGCCTAGGTGCGTCGTCAGACAGCCAATCTACCTATATACCTACCTACCCACCTACCTACCTACCTACCTACCTACCTACCTACCTACCCACCTACCTACCTATGGAATCGTCATGGTCACATTTTTTTGTGTATAAGTGTACTCATATGGTTTATTTAAATTTTTTGCCATCTAACCCCGACCTGGGCAAAAGTGCAGCACTTGTGAAAGTGTGTCACTTCAAAACAACAACAACAACAACAACAACAACAACAACAACAGCAACAAAAATAACGACAACATAATAATAATAATAACAAAAACAACGACAACAGAAACACCAAAATACTTATTAAGTTGGCGCACACAAGTTGGCTAAAAGAGAAGGTTGAATGTTTAATAGTGAGCAAAAAATAAATAAAACTAAACTGAACTAAAATGAAAACTAGCGGAAAATTTTTGTTGTTGTTGTTGTTGTTGAAATTTACGTTGTTGCTGCATGTTGTACATACATTTTTTTACAATATAATTTTTATTTTTTTGTTCATCGCTGCCACTTTAGCTGTCGTGTTAAGTAGTCTAATAACGTTTCGTGTAATTGCAGAGTGTTCTTGTTGTTGCTGTTGTTTGGTGTCAAGTGTTGCAATAGCAAAAAAAAAAATGTTGTGCTGTTTGCTGTTGTTGTAGTTGTTACGCTACAAAATTGCCGTGCTGTAGATTTAAGTTGCTGTCTTTGCATTTTTCTGCAGCAACTTTTTGACAAAGCATTTTATTAAATTTTCGAGCGTTTCTTTTTCGCATTTTTGACTTGTCCAGTTTTGCTTCGTATTTTTTTTTTGTTTGTTTTTGTTTTTTGCTTTGCTTTGTGTTAAATCAAATTCAGACAGCCTCGAGTGACACTCACAGCAATCACTGGTGCTGCGTGAAGCGCATTTTGAATGTCTCTCCACGCTCGGCACGGCCGGACAGGCATTTTGACATTTGAAATTAGACTTTGTTGGCAGCATTGGCAAAAGGCATTTTGAAGGCCGCATTTGCTGTTTGCAGCACACACAATATTCAGCCTGCAAAAGACGCACGTTTATTTTTTTTTTATTTTTATAAAAAATTTGTTCGCACAGTTTTTGGTTTTGTTTTGATGTGAGGAGTCGACAATGATTGCCACTTTGAAAATGAAAAAAATTGGCAATTTTGTATTACTACAAACGGTGCTTAAAGCAATTTCATTATTGGTAAAAGATGGACGATGCGATCTATGACAGTTTGATGACATCCAAAGAAGTTTTTGGAATTTTTTAAAATTCATAGAGCAGTCTATATAGGTCAAATTCTTAAAAATAGTATTTTTATTGGAACCGATGACTTTTTTTTGCAAAAATCCATCTATGGGTGGTCCGATAAGTACTTAGCTTTAACAAAAGAAAAACGAAAATTTTCTAAAAGAGGATATTTGTTTCATCGCGATAGCTAATTTAACGCCCCTATTTATAGAAAAGATGGGTTGGATGCACCGAGAAGAATAATCGGCTATACAAACTCTGCCATGTCTACTATTTTCGCCCACAATTTGTGAAGTTAAGTGAAAATATTTATTTATTTTGCTAATATTGCTTCTTAACATCTCATATTTGATATCTGAGTTTGTAGGGTCACTGTCTAAACTTCGCCAAAAATGGGCGTGGATAGATCAATTTAATGTTTAGAAACTTGATGCCTTATATGATATATATATAGATATGCACCAGAAAAAAAGCTATACAAAGTCTGCCACGCCCACCTATAACTCCCTCAATTTGTATAATTTCATAAAAATATTCGATTATTTCGCTAAAATTACTACTAGAAATCTGAAATTCGATATCTGAGTTTATATGAGTATTGTCGACTTCACATCCGTAACTCAGAATCGCTATAACAGGCAGTACTTGCAAATTCTGCCAACTAATTATCTTACTTATTAAAATCCGAGAAACACCGGGTATGAAAACAAGTTTTTAATAAATTATTTAGACCTAATCGATTGATTTAAATTTAACAGATTCATCCATAATATCAATTTGTATGATAGAAAGTTGATGTTCAATTTATCAATCGTAAAAATCAAAATGAAAAAGAAACGATTAATCGAAATTGTTGTATCACTTATAATTAGATTATGCTAATATATATTCAAAGTAATTGTTAAAAAAGGCAACAACTGATGAAATACGAAAAATCACGACTTTATGTCTTAAGAAAGTAAAACTGAGCTACACACATGCGCGAAATTTTCTATGTTCTATGGGAAATTATTCAATGTGGGTTAGTGTGATGTGCAGCTATCAACAATATTTGTACACTCACTATACAAAGAGCTATTGAAAAATGTTGGCGACACTGAATCACTTTGAAATTTGCATAATCCGATGAGTAAATCAAAATATGTTAGCAAAAGCAAATAAATGGAGAAAGTGTTTGGCTAAAGGAAGACCTAAATGTAGTGGAAGGGTGGCAGGTTAAATAAATCTTATGTGGGTGGGCGGGTGTTGTGTGGAAACGATGGATTGCTTAGTGATTTTTGGCATTGTTGATTTACATTGACATATCCAGTTTTTGTATTGCTGAGATACAATTTATCAAGTTAATATTACTCAATTTGCCAAACCAAAATAGACGAATTGTTTGGGATTTTAATTTTTTTACGAAATTTACGCGGGCTTTTCAGTTAGATAAGATAATGCAGAGAATCTAATGTAGACGTATTTAAAATATATAACATCATTTTACAATAAAATAGTTAGTTAGTGACTCGAATATAATGTTAACTTTAATGCCCCGATATTAAGTATATTAAAATTTATAACTAAAAATGCTCATAAACAAGTTTAACAAAGTTTTGTGCAGATTGTGGCAGTAAAAGAATATGGAAATTGTTGTTGATTTCATGAATTAAGTTTTATGCCTTTAATACTTCAACTGGATTTAACTTTGAAGAAGAGAAAATTTATGCAGCTTACTGGTACTTGTTAAAAGTTAATTACAATTAATTTAATAAATTTTAAAAGAATAAAATAAAATTTGCTAAGCCATGTGAAACGAAACTTTTCACTACTGACGTCTCAAATGCGGTTTGAACAACTAAATAACATACAAAAACACTTTTGTTAGTTTAACAAATATTTGTTGTTTTTTTAAAAACTTTTTACATTTTAAGCATTTTTTTGAAAACTGTTCAAATGCAATCGCACACTGTAACAAAACTGGCAGAATGTGAGTAAACTTTTCTGAGGTTTACACGTGTTGTAGGTATAACAAAGTAAGCAGGAAAAAAATCTTCATGCTCAGAATTTAAATTTGACCCTCAAAATCTTGACCTAGGAACCTATAATCCATTTGATAGGTTAAAGCATTAAGCAATTTTTCTCGCTGCTAATTCAGCTTGTGTTATAAGTAAAAAATTCCGTTTGATATTAATAAAAACAAATTTCGTTGTTTATTTATGTTTTTTATTTTACAGTTTAAACATCATCGAAAATTGTATAAAACTAATCACATGTCGATGTCATACACAAATATGGTATCGTCAAAGTAAGGTTGCACCAAATGGACATTCGAAGTATCGTCATCCGTTGTATCGTCATCGAATAATCCCAAACGACCATTCACGACAGTTATTGTAATGGAATACTCGTACTCCTCCGGGTTTTCGTTTTGCAATGCCTCTGCCGGTTCATTTTGATCTTCTAACTCTAAGATCAGTTCATTAGTGGTCAGCAGCTCATACAATGCCTCTTCTACTTGATCCGGCATTTGTTCATTTTCCATGTTTACGTCCATGATTCTCTCTCGAAATCTCGGTTACAATCGTAATTTTAAGAAGTTTAGTCGATGAGCGCTTGAAAGATATTGATTTAATTTTGTAAAAAAAACTTTTATTTATACTTCAAGTCAAAATACTAAACCAATACTACAATACAATCCACACCAATACTATGACAGACCAGGTACGATGGTCATATGCCGGATCGAAATAAAGTGGTTTTCCGTTTTCCCTTAAGGGAATGGGAAATCAATTTAAGATTCGAGAAATTGTCTTCCTACTTTGAGTTCAGGTATAGACTTCGCAAGATTCCAAATTTGGAAAAGGAACTGCCACCTACTGAAAGACATTACCCAACTATCTTCATTAGTGGACTGAATATTTATTTGAGAACTTCACAGATAACATTTAGCGTAACACTATGTCTATATACCTAAGGTACTTCAAGTGAATAATACCATAATTTTTTATACGTGCTCAACTGTGAACTGATGTGCGACAGTGAAAATATTCTTTCGACAAGTCACGGATTAAGTTGTAAATCTTCTCAAGCAGATATAAACTACATACTCAGAATTTTGAATTGGCCCTCAAAATATATATTGCATACATATATGTATGTAATTTACCTATCTGCTTAGTATGAACAAATTCTAAAATCAAAAGAAGACAACCTATCGAAAATGTTGCATTTGCCTTGAATACGTGTATATTTGTAAACTAACACACACAAAAGCAACTAACAAATCAATCCAGTGGCGATTAAAAAAAATACAATCGCATGTCTAAATAAAAATCAATAAATGATTTGCAAAGTTGAAGCCTTTGATCATTTGTCCAAAGTCATCGAAAAGTTTATTGGGATTTTTTTTCTCACAAAATATAATGTTTTGATAATGTTTTCATTGCCGCCACTGAGTTTTATGAATGTTCAGTTGTCAGTCAAGGTACTTTCGTTTTCTCGCTAATAATAAATATATCCGTAATGAAATGTAATGCGACAATGTACCTTATAATAGCATAATGGAAGTAATACATACAATATATGACTCGCAATGTCTAAACCTTGTAAAACTAAATAAAAATATTCGATCTGAAATTTGGTATCCAAGTTTGTATAGGCACTTAAGGCATTAAGTTTACGCCTATCATCATTGCTTGATCTTGATGCGCTATATAGAAAACATGTAACAGGATGCTCTAGGAAGAATTACGGGATATACACGCCCACTTATTACGCCTACAATTTGTTTAATTAAGTGAGAACATACAATGACATTGCTAATATTGCTCCTAAAAATTTGAGATTTTGTTTCTGAGTTTGTATGGTTACTGCCGATAATTTGACCGCCGTAACTCAGAATCGCTTCAACGGTAAGTATCGGAAAGTTCCACTTACTAACGGGAGTTCCGGGAAGTTCTTTTGCTAACGGGAGTACCGAGAAGTTCGGCTTACATTTTTTTTAAGTGGCATTGCAACGCATGCCGGGCATTCGCTAGTAGTAAATAATAATATAAAAATATCGCTTATGTAATTCTTATGTCTGCATAGCGATCGTAAAGCGACCGCAATAAAATATCCAAACAAAATTACAGATAAATGTCCGAATGGTTATCGAAATACCCAAAAATACCAAATCATGTCTGTTCGCTTAATAACAGCAGAATGTTATCTGCTTTCCTTCAATAGTCGACTGTATGTTGGTATGTAAATGTACTTAAAATATAATGATAAAATAATAAATCCCATTCATGTCTGAACACTCGGCCGGCGGTGATTTAGTTTTCCCCGAACTTTGATGGCAGTAGCGTCGATTAAAACACGTGTTCATGTTTGAACACATACTTTTACTTATTTACCTTTTGCGCTATTTACTAAAAAGCATATAAGGCAGCTCGAAATTCCAGTGGCTAATAAAACATTCGCCGCCTATTTTTTTTATAATTTGAATTTTCAATTAATTTAATCAGGTTAATTTCAACATTATTTGAATACTTTCAGCATATTTAATTGTTGGTTTTTTGCATTTTTCGCAATAAATGGCAACACCGCGCGGCAATAAGTAATTGGCCATTTGTCCAAATACGAGTACATTGTAAAACATTGGATTACGCTTCGAAAATGTTGTAATATTTAATTTACATTTCTACTAACATTTACGCAACCAAATTATTATTATTATTTTTTGCTAATTTTAAATGCAGCACTACAACAACAACAGCAACAACAACAAAAAACGTTTATGAATTTTAAATTAAACTTTGGTACTTTTCAATTTGGAACAAGTAATTAAAGTCGCTACATTGAACACACACACAAGCACATGGTTACACATTAAAATCCTCCACTCATCTCTCCTAAACAGACATGCACTCACACACACATATACACACACACTCATGCAGATGAGGCAGGTAGAGAGACGACCACAAAAACAAGAACTGTTTTTCGGTATAATAAATTAGTTTTTGTTTTTGCTGGATTATATTAGGTTTTTTTTTGTTTGCCCGTCGTTTGGTCGGAATTGTTGTATTTGTTTTAGCTGAGCGAATGAATGCATCAAATTTTAATTCGACTCCGAAAAATGAAATTTTCACATTCACCGCATCCATAACAATTTTCGAATATTTCGAATAACTGCGCTTATTCCCGCACCTTTGAATGTGTTTGTGTGCTTTGCGCATTTCGCATTTTTCATGTGTGTGTGTGGCATTTGAAATTATTCAAATGCAAATTATTAATTTAAAAGTTAATTCAATTAGAAAATAATTTGCACTTTTGTATTGTTTAATTTAGGCAATAATCAATTTAATTGGTTACATTTTTAATAACAATAAAATTAGTGTAATTGTTATTTTTTAATTTAATTTGCAGTTATGTTTTTCGAATTTTTTAATGATATTAAATTTCCTTTTACTAAATTCAGCTCAATCTATAAGTAAAAATACTGTGTGACAGACGCACGTATAACAGAATGTCCGACATAAAAAGAAACGTAACGCTTTGTGTCCTCTACACACACAGTCAGTCAGGCAGAAAGACAGACAGACAATGTTACCAACACCCACAGCGTTACACTATTTTTAGGCTCTTCACATTATATATCGACTTACAATGTAACCATTCGCCAAGCAATTCGAAGAATTTTAAATTACAAGCCACGTGCGATAGGTGCACTTAAACTGGCCACCACAGTACTCCCACTCATGGCAACCACGCATATCAGCATCTGCGGCAAATTGTAAACGCCATTGATTGAATTTTCATTGAAGATTCTAAATATGCAAATCGAATTGTTGTTGTTTTTAAAGACTTTCTAGAGAGTTAAATCAGAAGCGATCACATGAAGATCACTTACAATCGCTTCAATGTTGATTTGAAATTTTGATGAAGCAAAGTAGAGATCGATATGGAAAGATGACTACCCTCATGGTATATTTTTGAGAGAGAAACTAATCTATAAAAGTAAAACTAAAACATAATAATATGCAATTTACATTCTTCAACGTCAATCTCTTTGTTCGCTTTATCCTTTATTGGTCAAACAAAAACAACAGGATTATAACGCGCAGTAGAAAAGGATCTGTGGAATTTTAGTAGTTCCAAAAAAGCCGGAATATGAAGGAAAAACCCTGAAAGATTTACCAAATCCTCACAAGTAGGTAATTTCAAAAGGTCGGGTTGTGACAGAAGTTGAGCTAATATTGTCTTGGTAATGCAAGCACAAATAACCTAAAATCGAAATTATTTATTAAAAAAATTTAATATAAAATATAGTGAAATATTGTATAAGTTATATACACAATTATTTATTAATAAAACGATCATGATATTAGATAAATTAAATTTTTGTTCTTAGAATCTCTTCAAATTACTTGCATAGAAAAAATAACAAAAGTATAGAAATAGTCTAAGTAGACATTTCACATAATCCGAATTTCAGTATCACTGAACCATGAACTCTGCAATCAGGTGTTAGCGACACGCCCATACAAACTTTACTGATGTATATAAAAAGAAGGCAACTTTTAGTTAAACCAACTAATTATAGAATGGACTTGTTAGATATGATAGTACCAAATGACCTCAGGGCATACATAAAGCATGCATTATGAGTAGATGGACAAAAGGATCTTAAATAAATAAATTTTATAAAGACAAGTCAACAAATTTTTATTAAAAAAATTGTATAAAATAAAAAATGTCAATTTGAGTACTTACTTTTGAAAATGTGTTCCTTTTTGTACCACATCAGAGTACTCTGCGCTGTAATTTAGAAGCGAGCAAGACGCTGATTTCACTGGCAATAAAAACTAAAGCACGTCTGGCGATGATAAAAATTTACACGCTGGGGTATGGCGACAATAAACTACCGAGCGAGATATAAAAAAGAGAACATTATTTAAATGTAAACGCGTGTCCTGCAACCAATAATGAACATTTAAATAATTTGGTTGCTTTAATGATACACCAACATTGCGACATACATACATACAAACACAGAAATGTATTTAAAAAAGAAAAATAAAACTGTTTAAGTCCACGTGCGACTATTAAAACTGCGAAAGCACACACACACACACAGTTTTCAATATAAAATGTGCGTGTAACATGGCACGCTCACAAATTTAAATGCTAAGCTACTTCGAACTTGTTAAATAATTTAATGTATACATACATACATACTCGTACATATACAAAATTACGCAGATGAACAAATTTTGAACTTGAAAATTTTCAAAATACAATTATAATTTGAAATTGGCTTATTAAGCGTTTTGGTAAATGTTATATCCTGCGGCAGCTAGACATGCAGTAAAACACACTCAAGCAGATAATCAAAGTATCGTCGCAGACGGACATTTCAAAGTCATTGGATTGAAATTAAAAAAAATAAAATAAATATGCCCGAAGCGCATTTCAAGATTTGTATTGTACCTTGCTCGAGGCACCTACTTGCCATGTAATCTCTTGGCAAGCTTTAAACGTCTTCTGTAACTTCAAACTGCGTATAAATAAGCGGGCGATAAGCAGTTTGAATATACACGCACGCTAAAAACCAGCTATGTGAGTATAAGTAATACTAGAATTGTGTGTGTCAGCGTTTTCGTAGAGCACAAAGCCAAAGTCAGCGCCACAAATTGTCAAATAAAAATTGACGGCACACGCATTACGGCCGGAACGTGCTCGACTCGCGACCGTGTAGAAAATTCAATTCAAATCCCAAATTCAAACGGAATTACTTCAAAACACACATACACCCGTGCATTTAGTATTTATTGGGTTTGGGTGGAGAAGGTGAAGAAGGATCAACCTGAAGCACCGCAAGCAAGTGCAAAAAAAATGTGTGTAGTCCAAGCGAGTGTTGGTGTGAGTTTTCTGCGCATATTCTGCTTAAACACATGCCCACAGCGAGTGTGTGTGTGTGTGCTCCTTGAAGCAGGCAGCTTAAATGCGTATTAGGGCAAGGAATGTAGGAGATTTGTTTGGCTAAACCCGCGAATGTAGCGATTTGAATCTGATTTCAATGGCACGCGGCCTCGATTAAATCGCTTTTCCGCAAATTTTGTGCGAGTAATGCAAAAGTGACTATTTGCATTAATTTTCCGTTATTATTTTTATGCAAAACGTTTGTTTTAAAATATTTCTGTGTGAGTGTCTTAGAAGACTGTCTGTCCTTATTCTATATTTATAACACTGTGCAACACATTTTGGTTCATCGCTTTGAGTCTCAATGATTTCATGTGCACAGTGGAATTTATTTATTTCTCTTCTTTTTATGCATAACAAATTAAAAGACCTAATAGGTCCAGGCATAGTGGGGCCTCGGGAAACCATGATAACCTAATCTTATCAAATTTAACCTAATCTTTGCTTTTTGTTGGGAACTTTTTTCGGAATCATAAATCCGATCAAACCTTAACTAAAAAAATGTCTACGGAACCATATTTTTGGTCAAGCCTGAACTGATCAGATAAAAAAACTTACAAAATTATTTCATTATGCCACTAAGTAAATTGTTTAACTAACGAGCAGAAGGGGGCGTGGTAGGTACATATATATATATATATATATATATATATATATATATATATATATATATATATATATATATATATATATATATATATATATATATATATATATATATATATATATATATATATATATATATATATATATATATATATATATATATATATATATATATATATATATATATATATATATATATATATATATATATATATATATATATATATATATTATATTCTGAGTGGATTTAACCGTCCTTCTGTCCGAGCGATTACATCCGGAGTTTAAGAGCTATCAAGCGCGGTAAGCGAGCTCCTTTTCTTCAGGCGAAGGCTAATTTCTAAGATGGTCAAGATCGGACGAAAACTACCACCTCCTCCTATATAAACCACACCTTTCTAAGAGGAAAACAAAATAATTTAAATAGTTCTATAGAAGATAATTAATTCATAATCGATATTTAACGTTTTAATGGTAATACAAAACTACTGAAAATGGGCGTAAGCACGCCCTCCTCCCATACTAAACCATTACTTTTTATGCGGAAAGAAATTATTAAAAGAAGTTACAGTGTAAATAACCAGATATAATTCGATATTTGGCGGAGGGTATTTGAAATTCAACATAGCCGAAGATAATTCTTTGACAAGTTAACCTTAAAAGCGACTTCAATATATTCATACTAAGGTGGTGCCACCTATCAGACATGTTTATAAGCATATATTTCATTGGTAGATGTCGTTCCGCTTCACATCAATATATTTAGTTATTTAGAATATTTTCAAACTGAATTTCAAGAAGGTAACACAGAAGGTAAAGCGTCTTTTCTTTTACATATCGCATGCATTTATATATGTACTACACATATATACCGTTTTGATTTAAATTATACAATATAAAGAAAATTTAGAAAAATTGCACTCCGTAAAAAACTTTAAAAAAAAAGAAGAAATATCTTCGTTAGGCTCATTACGTTTTATTACATTTTGTACAGCGTGTAATCTGTCAAAGTGTCATAGTGACAAGTGTCAAAGTGCGCAAAGTTTTTGAAATATTCAAAATGGCGCAATACAAACTCGCCAACTTGAATGCAATGTGATAAATCGCATAAATGGCCGCTTAATGCATGCCAAACGATCATTTGCGTCCAATATTTCACTCACACTTCCACAGACACAATTACATACAAATACGAGTACATACACACACACTCATACATACCTACGCGTATGTGAACTCATCTACTATACTGACATGATGTACATAGTCGTAAATAAACCAAGCGTGAATTATTAATGTGGGCTTGGAGAGTGCAAAATTCCACACCAACGTTGAAATATTTTACTTCAAGCTAGTATAGCAACAACAACAACAACTAAGATATTAGCAATTTCAACAACAACAAGTGTTATTTCGGGAATTCTAGACATCTTGTGATGGCAACCGGACAGGATATAGAACAGTCGGTTGCACACAAAGAGACACGGGCATACCACTCGCCAATGGACAAATTAGATATGAAAAGGTCAGCTAAGATGACAGCATTTGTTTGTGTGCGAGTATATGTGTATATGTTTTGTATTTACGTGTGTGTGTGTTCGTCTTTGAGTGTTAATGTGTTTTCGTATGTGTGCGCAGCAGTGACAATGATTGTCTGACACCTGACATAAATCACTACGTACTGGAACACCGTGTGCGCGATGTGCCTGGCCACGCCTTCTAAGTGCGGGAATCGCAAGCAGAAAAGTGCATTTAATGCGGTTTTGTTTTCTTTTTCGTCGCCTTATTTAATTGCCACAAATTCGTGTAGTTTATTTAACATTTTTTATATTCTCTCATGCACTTTTTGTGCGCCTGCAAGTATGCTTGTTTTTTCTGTTTTCAAGTTTAATTCAAAAGACGTGGAAACTAAAACAAAACATGACAAGTTTATAAAAATTTGTTTCCATTTTTTTTTGTATTTTAGTTTGCTCTCTGTTGTAAATTCTGTTGCCATTGTGTAGTTTCGTAAGCGAGTGCGGCGTTTACAAGCGCTTGTAAAAACTCGAACTTTTAATGACAAACTGTGCGCGACATTCAAGCGGAGTCCCTGCCACAGTTTTTTTTCGTATACAAAAAAATAACAAAAATAGTTTGTGGTGATATTAAATGTTGTATTCAAGGTCAGTTCGACTTACGTGCAACTTGAGTCGCTGTTGCGCGTTTTCGCCCCAAGTTTTTGGAGTCACTTGACGCACGCGACAAAACATGACCACTGACTACAATGACAATGAAAAATGACAGCAAGAAGTTGACCATCGAGAACAAGACCGGTTACTATGGACTTCTGAAAAATTTATTTTATCGGAAGATTTTTCAAGAAAAATCCTTTGAATTCATTAGGAATCCTTTTTGGACAAAAAACACAAGTGAAAATTAAAGGATTGAGAATTGAGTCAGTGACGGAATAACAGAAACTTCATTAATACATTGAAAAAGCAAGACTTATTATTTTTTTCTTTTCTTGACATTATTTTTAAATATATTAATTTCAGCATGATATCTCGTTAAATCAGAAACATAAATCAATTTTTTGCTAAAGTACAGATGAGCAAAGTTTTTTTAATGAACGCCAACACCTGCTCAGATCATAAAAATGCTTGTGGTTTCTTCTACAAGTCAAGCTTGATGAGAAGTCTCCATTCCCATTCGAAGTAAATTTTTTTTAATATGAAAATCGCTCAAAAAATAGGAATAAAAAAACACCACAAAATCGTTAACGTAAAATTTGTGCGACTGGCTAAGTGCGACGACAACTTTAGCAGACCATAAAATGCATTAGAAGCGCTGAATTATTTAGAACTGCGTAACCGGAATCTTACAAACTTCGTTTCACCGCTCCTCCGCCTCCTCCTCCTCCCACATATTTACTAGCCGGTGACTTAATTTGTGCTCCTCGTGCAACATTCAAAAGAAGCAATTCCACATTTTTTTTTTACTTTCCCAACATGGTTTCTTGTTCCCGATGCGTTCACGGCAACCTTGAGAGAGATTCATACTGTGCAAACAGTCAGCGTGTTCCGTATGGTAGGCGTACGGGGAGTTGGTTGCGCTCGTTACTTCTGCTGTCGCTGTTTAAAAATACAAGCAGCAAGAGTCGGAACAGCAGTAGCAGCAGCAGTTAAATTGCAAATAAACGACAGACAGACAGCGTGGCAGGCGAAGGCTTCTTTCTGCAACGCGGAACATTTTTAATGACTGCAAATGTTGGTTTGCTGCTGCTGCTGACTTTACTTCTGCTGCTGTTGGTAGCTGGTTTTGTTTTAGCTGGTTTTTTTTGTTGTGCATAAGTGTAAAATGGTAAATTTGCTTTTAGCTTTATTGCAGTTATTAAAAATACGTTTGCGCGGATTCTCGCGAGATTAAGTTTAGAAATTCTTCCTAGTGATTATTATTGCTTGTTGAAGGCATAAAAAAAGCGATTTATGTACCTGTGGTAAAATGAAATTTTTATCACTTGCTTTCGAGCTGAGCGAAATTCATTGGAGACCGTTTGGATGGAACTCTTTTATTTATTTAAATTCAAGTATTGAATAAAGTTATATTTTAAATGCCCAATTTCACAATCAATTAAATTTAATAACTCAAAATGAAGAATTCTGCTGAGTTTAAATATTAAATCTGCTCAAGAAATTAAATAAAAAGAGCAGAAATATTTAAAAATGACTTAAACTTATTTCCTGATGCACTCAAGTACGAATTAAACACAAAAACTTGAAAACAAAAAAGTCCTTTTAAGAACAAAATAAAAAGAAAAAATATTTACGAGCATGCTGGTCCCAAGGTCGTAAAGTAGTTGTGATTACAAAGCAATAGCAATTATTTAGACTAGCACCGACTTAGAGTCGCTGATGTACCCAGCACAGCTTTCACTCAGCGCCTGTATTAAGTATTCATTATCACAATGTAGTTTCACTACCAAAGTATTTAACGTCGAGTGCCTTTTCGAGTTTTTAATATTTAAAGTATCTAATGTCAAAATGAAAAAAAAGTATCTAATGTCAAAAGTAGAAACGTAAAGCCAGCACACGCTGCCGCAAACACGTTTCGCCATATTGCGCCGGACGTGTTTAGAATCGCACACGCACGCGCCGCAATTGCGCGTAGTTGCAAGCAGTTTTGTTTGTGTTGACTGCAAGTGTGCAAGCTTCTGCAAGATGTATACAAATACTTAAACTTAGTATTAACCTTCATAGAACATCATCTAGGAGAGGTCTCATACATATGTACATACGTATGTATGTATATGTTTGTCGATTCTAAGTTTTTTTTTAATTTGGTGCACTAAACCTACACAATGAGAGCTTCAACCATTTCCTTAGTTGATTTTGATTTGATAATTTATTTCGTATAATTTGTAATTTCTCAAACATTTTAAATATCAACCCTATAAATGCAAATTTGTTAAAAATTAATTGAAAAATTTGTTGACTGTCTTGAGCTCGTATACTGAATATAAATTTAAAATAGAATCGTAGTATTGGATACTGGTGAAACGCCAACAAATAACATAATTAATGCCGTTTAAATTTCCTGAAATAAGTGGTTGAGATCAGTGCTGAAGCCACCCTGAATTGTTGAGGAATTTTAGTATGCTATACAGTAGCATGTCTGATAGTAATTCTAGAGAGACAGGGGAAGCGCAGTGAAGAGTTTGTAGTAGCACTATTGACTATTTTTTTAATTAATCTTTGTTTTTAATTATTAAACTAAAGAGATAAGATCCAAAATGTGAATTGTTTATGGTTAGAACTAGCGATCAAATTTTTAAGCAAATTCTGTCTCATTATTTTGCACTTTCGAAGCTTTAACGACTTTTTAAATATTTAAATTTATATTTTTTATAGGCCAACATTGAATTTAAATATTTCAAAATAAATTTTTGTCTATTTCTAAATTTCTAAATTGTTGGGTTTCAATTTACCTATTTATATGTAAGTCATCTTTTGTGTCGGTATCTTTGAAGAAATTCAAACAACCAAAATCTATATATGAGGTTTGAATATTTATTAAATTTTATATTTTGCAGTTTATTTGAGCTAGATTTTGTGTACAACAACAACAACCAAGTGGTACCCTTTATTGCCCACAGCAAAATGTATCATTGTTGCTGCATTTTCCATTACTTTTTTGAGCATCTCTGGCGATATAGCGATGATTTCGACTCGAATTTTTGTCCTTAGCTCGTCAATGATATGAGGCTTACTAGTTTGTACTTTGCTTTTCAAATAACCCCACAAAAATAATTTTTAATAGCCATAAACAATATGACCTAAAATATCTTTGTCAAATATTACCAACATTTGTACTACTTGAATTAACGACAATGAATTTTTTAAGAAGCACAAAAGTTAACAAATTTAAAATATTTCCTTTGTTTTAAGTATGAAGGTAAGACAACAACAGTTTTTATATACTTGTATATGCTTATACATACAATGAAGGCATAATTTTAATAAATTTCACACTACCACGCCTAATCCGTGTATTGGTGCGGTCTTCCGCATTTAAATTTCAATCTTCCTTTTTAATACATTTCGTTTATGTTTGCCAACTTGCCACCGTTGCTCGTTTTTTGCGCAATTCTGCTATTATACAATATAAGATTGAACATCGCCAGAACCTGCTGCCTGCAACATAAACGCCTGCTCGGCAACAACGACTGATGACATAACACCGAGTTACACAATAAAGCGCTCCTGCTGTGCAATTCATTGGACTTATTGTAATTTTTATTTGCTGGACATGCACAAAAAGAGCAAAAAATAAAGCAAACAAAAAATAATAAACAGAAAACAACAAGAACAAGAACAATGACAAGAACAAGAACAAGAACACCTTCGTCATGACGCAAATTGCAAAAATTGTCTCCGGGAGATGTTGTTCGCATTCTGTCAGTTATGCTGCGCCGACATTATAGTCACCGAAAAAGTCATTTCAACAATGATGCTGTTGATTTTTTTTATTCAGCTGTCACTGACCGTAGCCTTCACCGAACGTTGTGCTCCGGTTGTATACGATGGGCATGTTGTATTTAAACTCTGGAATTTAGAGAAAATCTTGTGAATTTCCGGGTATTATTAAAGCCACAAATATGTTGTTGGGTTCATGCAGAAGTAAAGAAAAATAAATTTTTTTTAAATATATATTGCAGATATATTATAAACTATATAAAAAAGTGAAATGGGCTTGTTACCAGAGTTCAACAAAAAAATGGCGGCGGCGCATTTGGCTTAAAGTTTTATTGCTCTCCAATAGCTGAAAAACGTACCAAATGTCCTTGTTTAAGCGTACGTTGCGGCATATTGTATAGGGAACATTTAAAAGGGAAATCTTGAAAAATCTTTTAAAAATTAAAAATACATAAAAAAGGTTCATAAAATACTTAAACGTGCTTCCTGAAATTATTCATGGTACAAAATTTAATATACTTACTGCCTTGAACCAAATCAACAGTTTCAATTAGCATTTTTTATATTAAAAATCATAAAATCAGTTTAGAGTTAGAAACTCGTCAACACCCGCAAATAAAAATGCCTTACTACGTGCCTGTTACCCACTATGCCAGACGGAATTGTCTCTTTCGGCGTATCAAAATCAGTTTAGCACCGACGCATGCAACCTTGAGACAAGCTCGACATGTGCTTCAACGTTCAATTCGGTTCAAGGTAACATAAATGCTTCCATTAAGCAAATCAAAGTGACGCCTCAAATAAAATGAATTTTTGCTTTGATACGTTTGTACTCAAACTAATGTAAATATTAACGATATGTTTGTTGTACTATGTTTGTGTAGATGTCGAGCGTTTATTTTGTTAATGTACGAAAAGCGACAAAAGGAAGAAATCATTTTTAATAACTTTACCAATTGCATTCCTCTCTACTAAATGCAAATGTTTATACTTAAAAATAGAAATTGAGAATTTTTATAAATTCTGACGAATAATTCGAATCACTTTCCTTGTTTAGAAATATTCAAGAACTGCCAGACTAAATGTTTGCTTAGCATTTTCTAAGTGTGCGCATAAATTAGAGGCGAAATTGCATATTCCTAACTTTTTTATATACATATATATTTTTGTCCAGTCAATCTATTATGTAAACTAGCATATAAAGCATATATGCATTAAGGTGATGACATCGTGCTGTTAAGTAAGAGTGGTTCGTATATGTATATACAATATTTTTATACATACACAACTTTAAAATATTACAAAAATTCTCGGTTGAAAATTGAGACTGGATTTATTAATTGTAAAAAATAACCAAAGCCACTCTAACAAATGTTTGTAGTTGTTTTAAAGCGTCAGTTTGCTATTCAGATTATTTAATAGGTTTCATCGATTAAAAGATAACTATCAATAGAGTGTTATATTTGAGATATAAAACATCACACCAAACATACATTCATAGAGGGAAAAACAAGTCTGAGTAGTAGTATAAGTGGAAAGCTGGTGGAACACCACCAGCACAAGTAGCACAATTAATGTCGTTTTTATAACACAATCTCCTTAAAGAGTTGAATGATTAATGCTAGAGCCATCCAGAACTATTAAGGAATTTAAATATGTCCATTAGTAGAAAATCATAGAGAACTTCTAATGAGGTTGGAAAGGCGCAGTGGATGGTACGTGGTCAGTGGTTTCAGCTTCGACAATGGACATTATAGGGGATTCTCAATCAGCGGCCATGCTCGCCAAGAGGCCAGTGTCCAGTGCCAATGTATGTGATCCGCGCGATGTCACCGTGTCTCATGTTAATAATTTCAAGGGATTTTGTTAGGTTGTAGTCCGACTTTACTTTTATGCTTTTTTTTAATATGCGATTTGTCAGTGTTGAAATAAGCTCGAATCAACTTCTAAATAAGTTGGCTCAATTTTTTAGATACATTCAGCTGATATTTGAAATAAGTTTTCTGTAGTTGTTGTACAAAATTTTAACTTGACCTGACTTTCAAAAACGTTTTACATTGATTAAAGATGACTATTTTTGATTGATTTTATTTCCGGCTGTAATTAATTCAGTTTTTAGTTTAGCAGATAAGATTTGCTTATTAAACACTAATACGAAAAATATTTTCCCGCATATCTCATAGAATTTCAATTAATTGATTGAATCCTATTCAAAAATGTATCTTTTTTTTTTGGCAGTTCCTGAGATGGTCAACATGACACGGATAACAAAATCGAAATTTGTTCTTAAGTTTATTATATAATTTTTATTTTCAAAAAACAAATGTACTAGTGTAAGCAATAGAAACACACACAAGTGCATGTTGAATTTATTTGCTTCATCTCTAAATCAAAAGCAGCAGATGTTACTACTGCAGACGTTCGTAATGATAATGATAATGATGATGATGATGCTGTTGCAAGTGGCGTGGTGGTCTACGTCTTGCCTATGTCCACTTTATCCACTCTACAAAGTGAATGTGCGAATGTTCGCCGTTCTCCACCCTGCGAAAATAATCGCTTTTTAACACGCTGCCAAGCTTCATTAGTAAATGGAACGAGAGTCGTGTAAAAATAACACAACTATTATTATTAGGTAGTCGAGTGTTTGTTTTAATGGCTTAAATGCACAACCAACTAACACAACTCTAAGCAGACGCATGACCATAGTGCTACGTTCGACAACTTTGGCTGACATTAACCCATTGGGAACGTTTTTTGTTTAAAATATTCTTTATAAATGTTTGAAAAATTTTATTCAAATCTAAATGATAAGGCAAAATAATTATTAACATTCAGAATTTAGTATTCCAAAATGCTTATAAAACCAATTAAATTCTGGAAAAGATTTGTATATACATGCTTATAATAGTAAAAAAATACTTAATTTTTAAAGCAATTGAGAATTATAGAAAGAAATAATAAAAGACAGTTTTAAAACTAATGCAAAATTTAGATTCGACATTTTTAGCGCCAATCAGGGAGCTGCGTTATATAAAATACCATCTTACACATGTGCCTACTCAAGAGAAACCCCTACGTTGCCGTTAAGCAACGCGCGCCATCTATGGGTTAACACAAGTCGCAGGCATGTTTGCGATATAAAAATAATAGCACTATGATTTCCACAATCCAACTAGTTATACAAACTCCTAATGGCCACTTTATTAGCCGCGCTTAATGCATTCGCCGCCGCCGCCGCCGCTGCCGCACAATTGAAATGGCGCTTTCGAATGCTGCCCGACAGCTCTAGAGCGAATCGCGCAACGCTTGCTCCTTAACAATTACAGCAGCCAACGGAATGGCAAATGTTATTAAAAAATTAGCAGCTCATTTGCGGCATACCGCTAACTTTCGATCGGCGTGTAAGTACGCGCTGCTGTGAAGAAAATTGTTTTTAATTGTACGAAGCTGCACGACTGCACTCAAACGTAAGTATCTGCTAGATGCAATCTACAGTTGATTGCGATTTTTTGTATACTTATACGAAAACTTAAAGTGTTTCCAAATGCTGCCACAAGCTTTAATAGGTTTTAAGGTCGACTCCTTAGTAATTTGCTGCTGCTTAAAAATTTATTAGTATATTTAAGAAATAAACATTTAAATACTGACTTATCCGGTTTTGTTGAAATCACAACTTACCTATATAAATACCGCATATCAAGTCGTTTGAGTGCACAATTTGCCATATGCCCCCAACAAATACAAAGCTAAAAAAAAAAACGTTCACCTGCTTTACTAAAGCGAACAAAAATTAAAACATTTCGCTGGCTGAGCTGAACTGCCTCATGCTACATGCTGCATGCTTCCGCCAAAAGAAAAAAACAACAAAAAAACCGAAGGAGGTTAATTCAGTTTTATCGGATTAAAGGCGTGCATTAAATTGCCAAAGTGAAAAATGTGCAAAATTTAACTATTTGAGAATTTTCTGCTAAATAAAATAATGTTATTTGTAGACAAAGTTTTGAAACGTGGCAACGCTGCTTGCCGTAGTCAACTAACAGTAAAACAAACACAAAATATGCGAACAAAAAAATGAATGAAACTAAAACAAACAACAAACAAAAAATATTGTATAAAAAAAAAGTAAGTAAAGTTCGTTGCGAAAAATCCACATGAGTTATTTACGCATACAAACAAACACGCATACACTCGTACACGTGCACGTGCACACATACCGCACTGGCACACAGTATGCTGTGCACACATCTAGAGTGGGCGATGATTGGGGGCGTGCCAGCGTGCACTTGCACGGAAAATTGTTAGTGTTGCTTGCGAAACGGTTTCCTTTTTTTTCCGTTCTTTTTTTTCTCTCTTCATTTTAGCCTGCGTTCAAGTGCTGCATGCAGCATTTGTAGCCTGCAGCAAGCATTTTAGCTGAAACGAATTTCAAAATTTCTATAGCTGCAAAATTTAGTTTTAACAGTTTTTGATGGTGCGAGCGTCCAGTTAAATTTGCGTTTTTTTTTATTTTCCACGTTCTCTTCACATCAAAGAGAATTTTTATTTGTTGCCCGAACGAATCCTTAAAAATTTGAATATTTATTTGGGACAAACAAAAAATTGTTTTCTTCTTTGGCGATTTTTGCTTAACTGCCGGCAGATATTAATAGCTTGCTGCATTTGCGCTAATTTCAATTTGTGCTGCAAAAGAGTGTTTGTTTTTGTATTTTGTTAGTTTGTTCGTTTGTTCGTTTTCTTATTATTTATTTGCTTGTAGTCTCTCGATTTGTACAAAATTTAATTGCTCCTTTTGCAATTCGGGTCAAATTTGTCGCAAACTTTCGCTTGAATTGCCATTTTCGTAAAAGTTTTCCCTCAGTTTTTGGCAATTTTCAAAAGTGCACAAATTGATTGGAAAACGAAACGAAAACGAAAAGTTTTCATATTTACGATGGCATAACATAACGGCGTAACTGAGTTATGATGGGTTTTAAATTGTTCCAACAGAGTTGGAGGTCAATTGAAATATTTATAAAAATAACAAACAAAAAAAATAAAAAAAATATCAAAAATTAAATCAAAATGTTGGAAATTATTTTAGCAAATACTGACTAAAAATTTATGAGATTTAAAATTTTCAAACCTTGCACCGCAGGGCAAATTCATAAATTTTGTTATTGGTTGCAAGTTGTTTAATTTTATGGTAGGTTATTCGGATCACATTTTCGATTTGATTTTGTTATTGTGCAAAACAAAGTTACCTTCAACTATTTCTACATAATATTTCAATGATTTATAAATGACAAATATGAATATCTAAGAAGGCTGTAACTGAACCTCCGAGTAGATTTTAGCATTTTCTAATATTATGATATTGAACTTTCTTATGAGATCAAGTTACAAATTTTCCGATATATTAATTTATACTTTGGTAATTGAATTAAACTTGGGTTCCAAAGACACTGAGTGAGATAAGTAGACTAAACACACTAAACCACTGACCTATTGACGGTCACTTTCTAAACTTAAGACGGAGTCGCAAATTACCTAATGAGCAATTGAAGGAATCATTTTTTGTTTAATTGTCATAATATTAAAAACTATTTCAAAGATTTAAATACGAAAACCAAAAAATTATCTGAGTCTCAGGTACTCAACAGATTAAGAAGATTTTTTTTACAATTTCTACTATTAAGATGTTAAATTTATGAATTAGATCAAGTTGCCAACTTTCTAAAGTTTGACGAACGTATAGTAAAAAAATCAAAAATATTTTGTTAAAAAATTTAAAAAAATTATGGTTATTTGCCCTAATGTAAAATTAAATAAAACCATAACCTATATATATAAAAATGAATGTATCTTTCAGTTTACATTATACCATATGCGCGTCTAAACCATTCATCCGATTGCGATCAAATTTGTGGAAGATGCTGTGCTTTCGGCGATGATTTTGTTCAAAAAGTTCAAAAAGTTCGTTATCTGAGTTTGTATATTCACTGTCTAAACAACTTTTCAAAAATAGGAGTAGATGGAACAATTTATCGCCCACCGCTATAACTCAGAGTCGCAACAATGGGTCGCTCCGCTAACTATATCTATATATCTACATATATGCCCATATAAAAATGAATGTACTTGAAGACATAAGTTTCAAAAGCAAACATTTCTTTTAAGTGGCATTGCAACGCATGCCGGGCATTCGCACGTTTTAGTATAAAAAAGTTAATTAAAGTTATTGAGTAATAATTTAGTCAAATACGTTTTTGAAAAATATATATATTTAAACAATGATTTAAGCTTTAAGAAAAAGCTAAAAGTAACGTAGTTTATAAAAAAGTTAGTTTTATGTCGAACTTTACTTTAAGCATTAAATGTCGATATCTCATAAACTAAACAAATAAAACTAGTTAATTTTATTCCTAAGAAAATTGGAGATTTTGTATGAAAGTGCTAAATAGTTTCTGTTCAATCTTGATCAACTTAAAACTTAACCTCCGTTTGGCGTAGATTATTTTCCAGGTTAATATCTCACAACATAAAGAAAGTACAAACTAAATATACTCCATGACCCGTGCTTGTGCTTAGTGTAAGGTCTACAAATTTAAACTCAGGCACAAAATATTAAATTGTGCGGCATATAGTACCTAACTAAGCACTAGTCCATCTACTAACCAAGTACATACATGTTTTTTTTAATTTACATATTTCCCCGATGATCTCATGAATTATTTTTGTAGTTTTCCAAGTGTGGCGGATTTATCTTGAATAAAAGTTTTATTTATGACATTTTGTTGTTGTTTTTTGTTGGTTGTGTATACATTTTTGTTTCTCAATTTGTTTTTGTTGTTGTGCCAACACAAAGCTAAAGAAAAAGAAGCTGATAAGCAAATAAAATGTCACAAAAGCGAAAAGTTACTTTCGCAAGCGAAATTTGTTACAAGAAAATGCAAACTAAAAACACAAACAACCGTTACATATATGTATATATACTTATATATGCATGTTTGACTCTTTATTTATGTATGTGCGTGTGTATAAATGTGGGTGTTCATGTCGATGTGTGTATGCGTATGCCAGTTTTTCAAGTTACAGCGTAGGTGTGACTAGTCAGTTTGTATGTAGCCGTATGCCTGCGTGTATGTGTGCTATAAGTACCACAATAAACAACTTTAAAAAACATAAATAAAATGTAGAAAAAGAAATATCAAAGCATAACAAACACAAAAGAAATAATAACAAATCAAAACTGCTTCGGCAACTTTTGCCTGGTTAGGAGACATAAATTCGTTATTCATGTTAATCCTTTAATATCCTTTGACGTGTGCATTTTTGTTGTATTATTTTTCGCTGTTGAAGTTGTTGTTGTGAATTTTTAAGCGAATTTAAATAAATTCCTTTTTAGAGTGCATTTTTTTCTAAGATTGAAGCAAAAATTTAAATAAATGTGCTTTAGCTGATTTCAAGATCTAAATTGAACAGAAAACAATTTAATTTCGAAAAACTTTGTTCCAAGTAAACCTTTGATTCGTTTCCCGTGCTAGTCGGGTATTCATAATTTCGATTTGGCACCAAGTAGAAATTAGACCTTTGGTTCTTAACGCATTTTAACCTGCGCAGCTATTGACCGTAAACGTATCCTGATCATGCAAACCTAACTGCTTTTTTTATTGTTCCATTTAAATGTAACTTGATTTTTTGGTTATGGAAAATATGTCCACGAGCGCCTCTCACTAATCAGATATAAATTTATTTATTTCCGCTGCTGAGAGCTCGTGTTTTTTTTTTCGCTTTTTTTTTCTTTTGCGAAATACTAAATTCGAAAATGTAAATTTGATTTGAACATCGACAACGTCCTGCGAGAGCTCTTCCCGGGATTACATTTGTGGCGGCATTCAACTGGATTTTGCTATCGAAAAATTGACATTTACTTGGTTTTTTTTTTCGACGACACGCTCGAATTCTGCTTACTCCAATTGCAGTCAAAACGAATTTCTCTTTGGGTTTGCATACCCTGCAGGACACTGTCAACCACATTATAAATGAGTTCCATTCGACTGTCATTTCATGTTTTTTGCTTGACTACGTTTCGATTTGTGTCTATGGTGTGACTAAAATTGGCAGTACATTTCTTTTTTTTCTTCTCTTTGGAATGAGCTCAAATTTTACTTAAGCGGTGTAAATTCCCTCAGCTAGACGGAAAAAAATTATAGTTTTCGAAATGTATTTAAATTTTTGATAAGTTCTCTTTAACAGGATGTTCTGTGTGTGGTAATAAGGCACAAACTTAAATTACTACTTAGTCAATATTTATATCGCAAATAGTTAAAGGATATTATATATTTCAAGGAATATTAATACTTCTCAGTTTTCTGTTTACAGATAGTTTATATTGTGGCATTAATGGCAAAAGCTTTTAGCATCAAATTCGTTGAAAAATCCTATTACCAAACTGTCATAACTTGCGTCGTATCGTATCGTAACGTTAGTTGCGTTAGCTGTCACCTTCATTTTTTATCCATGAAATTAGAACGTCTTGGGTTGTGAGCATCTAGCTTCGGTTGCCTTCAGCTTGCAACATGCAATGTCAAAGGCTATCAAGCGACTCTGCTCATCACTCATGTGCCGCCTTGCATGACGTCCGAACTGATCATCTTCAGGACGCGCTGGTATTTTTCTTTTTCTTTTTGCAAGAAAAACTATCATGCATTTACATGATGCATGATGCGAAATGACATGCAAGGAGGAACTGCTTTGGCACATGTGTAACAAAATAACTTTCATGCAGAATTCGCTCGTTCCAATATTGTGAATAGAAAGTTTAGATTTAATGCGAATTATCTGCGAGATTATAAATATTAACAGCGGAAATTAAACTCGATTGAAGTTTGTAATCCAACTCAGACTTCGAAAATTTTAACTTTTAAAGCTAAACTTCTGTTATAAGCAACGAAGGAAGCGTCTATTTGAGCGTGATTTATATGGAGAAATAATTTACAATGTGAGGTAAGTGTGTTCGATACTTTCTACTAAGGCTCAAGCGAACTTTGGACTTTTCCAAGGCATGATTAAAGCTAAGCACATCACGTTTAGCGTTCCAAAGTTCGTAGTTGATCTGCTGATTATATTCACCTTAAAAAATAAACCAAAGATTTTATATAGAACAGGGTTTTCTGTATCATGTTACAATGTCTCAAAAAAGTTTATAATTTAAATTTTAATTCAATATTTTAACAAACTAAGTTCCTAGATTAATAAACAAGAACAAGACAAGAAAATTACAATGTTCAAGAATTAAAAAAAAATTTTAAATTTCCATCAAGGCCGTGTCTCAACAATTGGTACCGACTTCAGATATGCATTTGAATCGGAAGTGGTATTCATGAATTCCACGCAGTCATAAAAATGTCAACGTGTCCTTGGCACATGCGCGTCAACATGAAAGCACTTTGTATTTACGAGCAGCGAGCGGCAGCAGCAGCAGCAGCAGCATCAGCAGGAGGAAGACACACTCTTCGAAAAGCAATAAAATCGCATTACAAGCACACTCCGTGTGGCATGCAGCACGCGGCTGGCATGCGTTCTCGTTCGAACCGGCTATTATGTGCCGCCATTAGGTTTCGTTTGTGTGTGTGTGTGAGTGAGCTCGTGCAGGCTTTCATTACGGTAGCCATTGTCCGGGTTCTGCGGAAGTATATCGTATCTGTGCAGCGTACGGAACTCAAGTCAAGGCATTCGGTTGACAGCATTTGCGTCGTTTTGTCGGTTGTTGCTCACGCTGCTGCTGCTGCTGCTGATGCTGTTGTAGCTTAACATTGCTAAGGCGAGGCATCGCAGTAGCTGGCGCTTCCGTTTTCGCTTTGGAGTAGCATAGCGACAGCATAATGCAATTTCCTGACACAAATTTTGCTGCATCATCGCGTTGCGCCGCGCTGCGCTGTTTCTATGGAATGACTTTTGGCGAACGTTGAATGTCAACATGATATTAAATAGACCGACCAACCAACCAAGCAAGCAACCAACCAACTAACCAGCTGACGAGCTAAGAATGCCTTTTCAATTTTGTACCATGACACGGTTGATTTTTTTCGACTTTACTTTGCTTAAGTATTTTCAACAATGTTGTGTACATAACGCATCGTTGCTAACGAAGCTGATGATGATGATGTTTCAGCTGTGCGTAAAAGCCTTTCCTACATTGCCTGTCTGTCTGCCATGCTTTATATATACATCTCACAAATGACGTCAGTATTACGGTCCTATACAATGGTCAATAAAATGTCCAGAATTGCGAAATACAATGCAAAGAAAAGTTCCACTTGTAAACGCTTGATAAATTAATCATAACATCAATTTAAGTTGACAATACCGAATTGTGAATTAGTCAGGAGCTTCTTTTACGATGTTTACTGAGCTTTTCATGTAGCTAAGTAGTACTACGAACAGGGATAATAAAAAACAATTTGGTTTCTTTGCAAATGCTTTTTAAGAAATCGGTTTTTCAGTATCTTACTTATATATTTACAGAAATAATTTTTGATATGAAAATGATTTCATAAAATCATTTTCTAGCTCGAAAAAATAACTTAAATTCCAAAAGGCTGGTTTTTAAGATTCCACTTTTATTGCAGACTTGTTTCAGGAACTTTAATCAAATGATCTTAATTCGTATTCTTCGTATTTTGTTTGAATCTTATAAGAACTACTTGTTCTTTTTTTAACTTTCTGTTCCATTATATATTTTAAAGACATTTGACTTTGATCTTGGTAAAAAAAATCTATTTCGTGTACTTAACAATACTTCTACAGTCTTGTCTGGGTATAGTGAACACCCTATATAGTGAACACCCATATTTTTATATGGAGTACTCTAAATAGTAAACAATCGAAATTCTTTTTAAAATTTGTTTCAAAAGTTAATTTCTGAACGCAAGAACAACAAAAGTCCACCTTGAAAGAGTGAAGAGCCCGAATATAGTGAACAGTCCTTGCAATAATTAGTTTCCTATATCCAGACACGACTGTAATTTATAATTCGAAGTTCTCAATATATTCAAACTTTTAAATATTATTAAAAATGTCTTCATATTAATCCTCATAAAAGCTAGTAGTCATTAATTCCTAAGCTATGTCTTTCGTTAACAAAATATGGAATCAAAATAAATGGAATCAAATTTCGATTTAAGCCAATTTCTTAAAAGGGTTTTGAATTATATTATTACCACTTCTTTTCTTTAATTATCAATTTTCCAATTTAGCTTACGCAAAACTGTTCCCATTCATACCGCGCACAAAACATCGAATCCAGTAAAATATTCCAAAGTTCGAAAAACAATCACTTACGATAAATTTCGTTAAAAGCTTTTCACGTGAAATATCAATTTCCTAAATGCGTTCCCAATTCGTACGAAACACTACAACCGACGCGTTTTAGTGCACAATTTTTATCGTCCAATCACTTTCCGCACATAAAATTATACTGGACGATAAAATTTCAATGTCTTTGTGTGAGATATATACATACATATATATATTTTAATTTCTCAAATTTCCCAGCGAAAACTTGATAAGGGAAATGCTATAGCAAAAAAAAACAAACAAGCAAAAAAAACTATTAAAGTTGTTGGTTGGAAACTTTTTTATTTGATGTTATTTTGGCATTTCATATTACCTAAAGAAAAATCGCGAATACGCAAGCGAAAGTATCTCAGCTATTGATAAGTTTACATAACACTAGCACATATATATACATATATATATATAAACGTATGCGGTTAGGTGCCTAACTCTGCATATGTGGGAGTCCGTATCGAAGTTGTGAGTGAGCGTGTGAGCGTGTATGGGTGGGTGGTTGTCCATATCAAAGGTGTGAGTGTAATCGCAGCGCATGAACTGTGCAATTCCCAACACGTCCGGCGCAAAATGGTGAAACGTGTTTGCGGCAGCGCTTGCTGGCTGTAGTACCCAGTGCCCTGAGTACTTGAGCAAATCGGGAATCAATACGAGCATGTCAGGAACTCCAAAGGCACTCCATACGCGTACAACAACAACAACGCTCCTCGAAAACTAGATTATCTCGTAATGAATATTTAATATGCCGCTGCGCATTGGTATTACAGCCTGTGCTGCTCTTGCTCTCGCTCCAACGTCTCCCAGAAAGCAGACGCTGACTCTGACGCTGCGGTTGAGTTAGGTGTGTGAGCATCTTTTGGCCACAAGTGCGCTTGAGTTGTGCATGTTCGCTCGAGCCTTTTTCCCCATTTTCTTTTTCTTATAAGCAAATTGTTTTTCGATTTAGGCGGCTGCGTCGGTGGCGGCATTCTTTGGCAGCGCGCCTTGCCCAGCCTTGCCTTGCCTTGAGTTGAGTTGAGTTGACTTTTGCTTTTAATTTGTATGCGCTGCAGGAAATTAGAGCAAAGCGCTTTTCGTTTCACTTGATTTAAGTTTTTGCGCAGATTCGAATTCAATTTAATTGAAAAGAAGAAACTTTTCTTTGCGCTTCACATTTCGTTGCAGTATTTATACTGCACTGCAGCGGCGACTTTACGCTGTCAAATATTCGGATATTCGGATGATGGTGAATTAGTTACATTCGAATAGGTTTTTTTTTTTAGCAAGTATTGATTTTATCATATAGGATACAAAATATATGTTCGGTTAAAATTGACTGCTTACAGCTTAGCGAGAATTAATTAAAACGCTTTTATATGAAAACGCTTTTATCCAAAAATATTCATGCATAATATTTATTGCAAGCTTGTTTCGTATTGCGAACTGTCGGCGTTGTTCATGATATCACGGAGGCTGCGATCGATAGCTGGACCACACATGGTGGCTTCTAAATCTGCGCCGTATTGCCGTATTCCACGAAAGCAATAACAAATAAAGCCACTATAACAACAACTGTGCGAAGTGGCCGACCGCAATGTATCGCACAGCAATACACTGCAATACAAATACAACTGCCACTGCCGCTAATTCAGACAAAATGCCAAACATGCATACATGCATGTATGCATGTATGACCTGGTGTTGAATTTTAACGGTTTCATGCGTTAATTAAGGCACACGCAACTTTTTCGCTTGTTGTGTTTTTTTTTAATTGGTTTTGAATTTCGACAAAACTTCGCCGTGTGCGATGTATACATTATTTTTTTGTTTGTTCGCTAATTATTTGCATGTGTATGTACATGTGTGTGCATGTATGTGCGTGTATATCTGCTGCCATGGCATTTATTTTGCTATTTCGATTGTAGTAATGCGTTGTGTGCAGCATACCGCATGCAACATGCCCCACAGCGTACGGTAAATGATCCTGTTGCATGCATGGTTGGATTCGCGATTGGCACGCATCATCGAACCCGCCGCCGCCGCCGCCTCATTTCGCCTTTACAGTTGCCGCCTAATTGTGCATAATAATTACGGTTAGCATTTACGCAATTTTGAGCACTGCCGTAGTTTTTTTTTTTTGTTTTCTATCAGCGGACATGAAAAACCAAAAACATTCGCATGTGTTGACCTTTACCGGTGTTATGCGTGGATGTGTGTGGTGTTTAATTTCGATATTATTTTGGCTGGTTATTGTGCACTGATTACTATGGAGTATAAAAGAATATGGAAATTTTCGGAAAATTGCGATTGGTTTTATTTTCTTCTAATAACCAATGCATTCACTTTGCTTAATACATCTAGTACAGCCGGTGCTTTTATATGTTCCCATTTGCATCCTAACTATAATCCAATTTGAATGATCGTAGCATGAGCAGTCCTAGAGTAAAATGGATGTTAGGTTATAAAGTTATGGACTCTAGTGTATCGGTTGACAAGTTGAATTTTTATGTTTAAGGTGTTAATTACTCATTTATTTACGAGGTAAATCTTTTCTTCTGCTAGAAAAATTTTCCGGAATACCGAAGTATATAAATTAAATTAACTAAAAATCAGTTCATTCGACAAATTAGATCCTAAAACGACATTCACTAACGAATCGAAAAAGCGATTAATTTATGAATAGTTCAAGCAATACATTTGCGATGTAATTCTAAAATAATTTCGCAAAAGAACTCGTTAACGAATGTTAAAATTCTCTAACGAATCATTAGAGCAATTATTTTATGAATCGAAAAAGTTATAAATTTTGCGAAAACATTCTCTAACGAAATCGCAAATTATATCGTTATCGAATCGATATTAAACATTCACAAACGAATAGTGAAAGACAAAAGGGACTATTTTTCGATTCGTTAACGACTATTAACGATTCATATGCGAGTTTCACTTTTCCAATAAAATGCAGAGCTACACGAATTCGTTATTCATTTTGTATATCGTTACGAAAATACGTTATCAAAAACGTTATTTTGGATAACATTATCGATAACGATATTCTTCAAAAAATGAAAAAATAAAACGTTTTCTGGTAGAAATTGATTTTCACCAGAGAGTGTCCTCTAACGCTTCTTTTTGTTAATAAGACAATGCAAAACAGATTTTATTTTTTGTTTATAATTCAAGCCAAGATTTCGATCTTTGATATGCATAAGGAATTACTTATATGCCTTACTTCTTATCAAAGTTATTAGCCCGAAAATGTTATATTTTAATTTAATTTTTTCGTTTTTTGAAGAATAATGTTATCAATAACATTTTTTTTTCGATTTTCGGTTTTGGAAATCGTTACTAAAAATAACGTTTTTGAATCATAACGTATTTGTGAAGCTCTGACAAAATGTGATTCTATTGCGAATTATTTTTGCGATCGGAAAATTTTGTCATTGGTTTGTCGGGTAATTTAAAAATTGTCCACTTTTAAAGTCAACTTTTTTATTTCGAAAATCTTTTATATTACTTATAACTTAGCACTAAATACTTTTATATTAAATTTTCCAAATTTTTCCAATTACTAACTTATCTAAAGGACACTCGGTTCCTTCTATTATTACAACCAGCTAAAGTGTGTTTCTCATTATCACTCATTAAAAAATATTTATTTCCACAAAAGAAGCTGAATGCGAGGCGACAAAAAAAGTTTATGAAGAATAGCAAAAACAAAAAAAAAACAAGCGCCAACATTTATTACACGCTTTTTGTGGCAGCGCTTTTATTAATCGTTAATTATGCAACGTTTTTACGCCATTCATTTCAGTTACAGCCTCCGTTTCTCTTCTCCTCTTCATCCCTTTTTCTGTGTTGTTTTTATGAGTTTTTTTGTTTTACTCTTAGCCAACGGCGAAATAAAAAATCACAAAGTGGCTAAAATTTACTTGGTTGGCCCAGTTTTTATTTATTTTTTTAAGTTAATTTGAATTCCTACATTGCGTGGCCATAGACAATGGCCGTGAGTGTGAGCAACATTTGGGCAAATAATTTAATTAATATTTACATAGAAAAAAAGAAAAAGAAACGACATTCCGCAATGAGAAGAATCCTGACAAATACTCGTAGTTGGAATATACTAACAGCCAGCCAGCCGACAGAGAGCCAAAATTGCTTGGAGTACCTCAAAGTAAAGAGTTTCTTGTTATCTCTAATTTTTTTATTTTATTTATTTTTTATGTTGCTCCTTTGCTTTAGAACCACAGAAATTCGGAGTTTTTTTTTCTATTTCGTAGTCGACATAAAGCCCAGAAACGCTAACAAGAAGCGCGTGTTTTCTTTATATCTCTTAAAGTGCATCTGCAACTGGAATTGCTGCTGTTGCTTCTGCTTCTGTTTCTGTTTCATGCCGGTAATGTGGCTAGTGGCATGCCGCATGCTGACTCCTATACTTCTTTTTTTGCTACTTTTTTTCTTGCTCTTCGACAGCTGTGCCCACAACAATTAAACCGCTCTCAAACGAATGAACAAACATTTGGACAAAAATAGATACTTTAATTATATCTCTTAGCTAGCCTATAGTACCCGTCCCCGTTGTAGCGTTTGTGAGTTAAAGCGGTGGGTGGTAAAATGATCCATCACAATTTTGGTGAAGCTATCAATTTTTTTTTGAAACTATTTGCTTACTAAGGAAAGTGGACGAGGTCAGAGTGTACTTACGCGCTTACGTTCGGGTGAATTGTTCAGCAAACAAAATTTTTAACTTTATTGCTAAAGTTTCGTCTTACCTTGAGAAGTGAATAAAGTAGCAATAACAAATTCATTGCGGAATTTATGGTATCTAATAGTAAATAATATACAAATTTTTTGGGCACAGAATTTTAAACTTACAATTTCTTTGATATATGGAGCTTTATTGATATCGTAACCAGAAGGGAATTTTATCCGGAATTCCGGAACCAATCTATTAACAAATACCTACCCAACAAAAATAAATAATTTTTCTACTCCTTCTTTTTAAGCCAAAAATATCCTCAACCCAAGCTGATGTTAATGACATTTGTAAGCTGCTCCAAACTTTTCGCCACAAAGCTGTACTTCCACTTCGGACTATCTTTAAGTACGCAGCACTGACAGAATTTACAATTGTTGGTACGGCGAAAGAAAGAAAACAAACAAAACAGAAAGCGAAAATGTCTGCGTAATTTATTTGCGGCTGTAGCTGTGCGTGGCTCAATGTGCCTCAACGTGCCTCACAGCTCTGGGTCAAACAAATTGAGACAAGTTGAGATGCCGCCGCACTTGCCGCTTTACAACATCTCGCAGTGTTCTGCTTCTGCTGATTGCAACTTGGAGAAAAGTTTCTTTTTCTGTTATTTTCATTTTCCTCTCTTTCTGCGGGGAAAATCTATTTTCTTGTATTTTCATCTGTTTGGCCGAAAGGGTGACACGACTGCGGTTTGCTGTCTTGACTTGGTCTTCTTTAACTGTGCTCTACTGCTCGCTCGGCCTCTGTTCTTTTTCGACTTCGTGGAGTTGTTCGGTTGACAAAGTTAATTAAATATTTGTCTCTTTGTTCACGCAAAGAATAACCGAATTGCAGGAATGTTTCTTGCCTTGGCAAAGAATGTCCTTGAAATTTTTTTAATGAAAATTTTGTTAATATTTAAGTAACTTAAATTCAACTCAATATATATTTATATAAATCTAGACAATGGAAGCAATTTAACCAAAATAAATAAATGGGTTAATCATTAAAAACAAATGAAAATATTTATTGTTATATTTAAACTGTACAAATCTTTAACAAAATCCAAAATAAATCTCGCGAAAATCTACACAAACGTATTTTTAATAACTGCAATAAAGCTAAAAGCAAATATTCCATTTTACACTTGCGCACAAAAAACATTGTCCATAAGCACCACAGTCAGAGCAAAAGTATTCCAGCAGCAGAAGCAAACCAACATTTGCAGTCATTAAAAATGTTCGCATTGCAGAAGGAATCCTTCGCCTGGTCCGCTGTCTGTCTGTCGTTTATTTGCAATTTAACTGCTGCTCCGATTCTTCCTGCTTGTATTTTTAAGCAGTAACGAACGCAACCAACTTCCCATACGCCAACCCCGCGGGAAACACGCTGTTGGCACGCAGCTAACAGCTTCAAATTTAAGGTGCGCGTAGAAGGCGAACACCACCAACCAAGGAAATCTTGTCAGAAAAGATGTAAAAAAAAAACGGGGGATTGCTGCTTTGGAGTTCCACGCAGTTGCAAGGATACAAACAATTTAACTTCCTGTATATGTATAGGTAATCGGAAGAGAAACGCAGTGGCTAAGTCTGTGCAGACGTGTGCGCAGCTCTTAATAATTCAGCGCTTCTAATGCATTTTATGGTCTGCTAAATTTGTCCTCGCACTTATCGTCTTATTTTTACGACAACGAATTTGTAACTTTATTTTTTTAGATTTTTTTTTATAAACGTTGAACATAATTAAAAAAGGTTGCTTTTATTACCTGGACAGGTGCTAAGGACTGTTACAAGGACTAAGGTAAAATCCAACTCAGTGCGTCTTATTGATTTAATGTGAATTATTTTTTTAAATTTACTCAGACGTCGCTGAAAGTCCAGCATACGCCTAAAAGGTTGCTATAATTTTTTTTAACAAGCTGAAAAAGAACTTTACAAATACTAATACAAACTCTATATTTGTAATATTTCAGAGAGTTAACAGACAGTTCAATATAAAACGCAAACAAACGCATTTTTTATAAGCCAACACACAGTTACAGTAAAATAAAGCAATGAACAATTCTTTTTCGTGCAATAAGCATATTTTTTACGCGGCATATAATTCTTATAGAGTTTGTAAGTAAAGGTGAATAAGTAAGCGCCTTCGGAGCATAATTTCTTAATATCGACTTAAGACAAACTTTTTTCTAAAAGAATTGTTTACTAACCTATTTTTAAATAGTTCACAAATAATTTAGTTTTAACAATTTAAAAACCTTGTAACATTTCCCCTTTTCTTCAAATTGTAGACACGATGAGCACATCTGTCGTCACTTTTCAGTGTCATTGTTGCCATTGGTCAGGTTTTATCGCACGAGACAAGCGACAGCATGGGCGAAAAATTATGGGTAAAAAAACTGGTAACAGCAGCTAAAGTTGGGCAAAAGTCGAACTGACCTTGGAAGCCAAAGTTTACCCCACCGCAACCATTTCAGTTTATTGTTTTATCCGCATGCGACACAAACAACAAAAAAAAATGCAAAAGTTCCACTGCCGCATATAGTTAATCAATGAAAATTTCGCTTTTTATGCTTTCTTAGAAGAAAAACTAACAAAATTTTTGTTAAGTATGCACTTCTGACCATGGTCGAAAATATTAAATGTTGTATTTGAATTTTGTCCTTTTGCTTATTTAGCTAAAAATCTAAACGAAAAAATGTTGTAGCATACTTAAAGGCGCTTTTCAAAAAGAAGCAGGAAAATTGTTTATAACCTTAATATATTTAAAAGATTTATTTAAGGTTGAACAAAGCAAAAACAGAAAATCTCATTAACTTTATTTATTGCTTGAAAATTCCGGGGGACAGTTGACAGTTGCAACAAGTTTGACGCGTTGCAAGACACTCGACACGCACTGCTCCAGTTTGAAGTAATTTACGTCGTGTGTCAGACTAACATTATCTCATTGTCACTGTACGCGCACTCACACATGTACATGAACACATACAAAAACACATAAATTTACACATACACACAGACACACACATACGCAGGCACATTTTGTCACCTTAGCTGACCCTTTTATATCTAATTTGTCCATCGTCGAATGCACAACCCGACAGTCTTTGTTCGAGCTTTGGTATGCCGAAGCCTATTCGGCTGGCGTCAAGAGTTGACCAGAATTCCCGAAATACTTTGCGGAAAGATTTGTTGTTTTTGTTATTTTTGTTGTTCGTTGTTGTTGTAAAGTTGCATATTTCGCCAGTGGTGCTGGATCGGATTATTGCACCCTTTGACCTACATTAATAATTCACACTTGGTTTATTTACGACTATGTTCATCATGTCACTAGACGAGTCCATACATAAGTACATGTGTGCGTGTATGCATGTGTCCATGTTTCTGTGTCCGTTTAAGTGTGAGTGAGATATTAGACTCAAATGAACGCATTTATGCGATTCATCACGTTGTTTTTGAGTCGAGAGTTTGTACTGCGACATTTTGAATATTTTCCAAAGTGCGAACTTTGACACTTGACAGATTAATCGCCAGAAATCAGAGCGCCAAACAGAGAAGCAGCGTTCTACAAGTTCGGCAGATTATAGCAAACTTTACTCTGAGTTTTTTGCAGGCATTCAATGTGGTTCCCTTATTTTCGGTCCCATATTGTCCAACAAAGTAGTTGCTACTCACAACATATTCACAAGTATTTGACAGTACTATAAACAGCTGATGGACAGCACTGTCAACAGCTGATCCACGCACAGTTAATTTAGTAACGTAACGAGAATCCCTAAAATCTGGCATTTTGTAAGCCGACTGAAAAAGTACATCCTGACATGTTCCAACAGAGTAAAAAAAATGCGTCTCATTTCACAAAGAAAAAATAACCGCCTAAGTGTGTAAAAAATTATGTAGAAAAAAATAATATAATGTAAAAATAAAAGTAAGAATGTAAAATTAATGCAAATAGTCACTTCATGTATTGCCGCAAATAAACATTGACAAACTCACACAAAGTTAAACAAAAGCGATTTAATCTAAGCCCGTCTGCTTTGAAAATCAGATTCAAGCAGATACGCAGGCTTATCGAAAGGCAACCAACGCGCACCCAGCTCCAGGCAGCTCCCAGTCACATATGGCAGGCAGGCAGTAAGGCAGGAACTTGCGTTTGAGACCCCCGGTTCAACTCTCAAATAAACAGACTTACGCTTGGCAAAGAGCTGCCAGCCATTTCAACTTTGGCTAGCACGTACGGCAGAATGTGGCACTCTGACTCCGCAAATAAATAGGCTGGGCGCATTTTTAAAACCCGCTCAACCGCAAGCGGAGGATACTTTTCTTTTTCTTCTGCTTTTTTTTCTTCCATTTTTGGCAATGCAAAAGGTAGCAGCGTCGGCAACATTGTTGGCACTTCTTTATCATTTTTTACCTTTACCTTTCTTCTGCTATACCTTTGTGCCAGCTACAATAAATAGTCTAGGCGGGCGAATGTACGAGTACGTTTCGGAGCAATTCTGTTTGGATTTGGGATTTGAATTGAATTTGCTACTCGTCGTACGCGTCGTTTGCGAGCACGTTTTGGCCGTAATGCCTACGCCGTCAATTTTTATTTGACAATTTGTGGCTCTAGCCGCTCGCTGGGCTGAGGGGCACACGCAGCGCAATTCTGGGGGTTAAGCATATTTTTTTTTTCACTCTGTTAATATTTAGGCATGCATACATGTGCGCCGAAATGCTTATCACCGTCATTCGACTCGATACTTGGGCGATTGGAGTGTGTACTTGTGGCGTAATGAGTTCGCGCACGCATGCTTGGATCATAGGCGGGAAACGCTGCGTAGTGTTTGGATAATGCCTGAAATGTTTTGCAATACGCTTACAAAAAAATCGTGAAATTGTTCACATCAATGATAGAGATTTTTTTTAATGATTTCTTTGAGAATTGTAGTCAACAAAATGAATGACTTATGAAGAGAATGAAAAAATTCGATATTGTGGAAAAAATATAGCAAAACTAATTTTTTTAGTTTAAGGTCCTGGTATTCTAAAATCATTCGTGAAACTAAGAAGTTTGGGGAATATCCTATGAACATATCTTTCTGTTCCGACATTATCCTGGGTACAGCACAATGGTCCTTGAGGACTGAGAGCTATGGTCCCATACCAGCCCACATCAACTCTTACTCGAACTCTAAATCTAAGGCCCTGACAAATTTTGAGAGGTACCTGTACTTGTGGTAAATGACATCTTGATTCAGTTGTCAAAAAGGTTGAGACTGAGAGTGAGACCAACTCTATCTCAACTATTCAAACTCATCGAAATAAAATCTCAACTATAATATTTACCATTTTCTTTTATTCTAATGTTTCCTTTGTTGTTTTGGTTTCCCTGACAATGGATTTTCATAACCGTTCCTTGCTTAGCAAGAGATCTCTGTGATTACTTCTGGTGCCTGATATAGTTGCCAGCTTTTTGTATATCTTTCTTTAGTAATTCCTTTTGTTTTCTACAATTCCCACTTATGTTTGAACATAATTAGATAGCTTAAGAAATACATAGCTATACCAAAGACCAATGTTGAGAGACGGAAACGCGATCTGAAATATCTGAATACATAACATAATACATTTAATAGTTGTTGTTATTAAAATATTATTACTTTTTTGTATAAAAATGCCTTCACAAAATACTTAACTATAGAATTTTGTAGGATATTCCAGCTCCGACATAGCCGAAGTTAATTCACTAACAAATTTGTTCTTTATTTTAGCTTATGGCTTATTTTATCACCTATTTTAAATGCAGACATATCATAAAAATTATATTAATTGGCCAGACATTTGAACTGATCCGCGACGCCATCGGCTTCGGGCACGTCTTATTTATTTATTTTAATTTAATCTAAATGTCTGTTCCCAATTAATTTCGGCAAACACTTCAAGATAAAATTGGGCACAAGTGTAAAGCCGTTTGTTTCTTTTTTTGCTTTTCTGATTTCAAGTTATTTTGAAATTCTTTTAATATAAAAACGCGCGCGGCGACATTTCTGTCCTTTTGCAGTTTAATGGCTCCACGTGTGTCCCGCCTCTTTCTTGTACACATTTGTTGTTGATTTTTTAAGTACAGTATACCTACACCTGCTGCATGCATGAATTTGTAAGTGTGTTAGTTATGCCTGAAAATTACTAAATTATTAAAATGTTCATGATTGGTTTCGAGACACGCGTTTGCATTTAAAAACGAAACAAAAAACGTCACTTATGGTACCTTACCGGACTTCTTTGGACTACCGCTCTTCGACACGAACGCGCACGCCAAACGTGCCTTTGTTTTTTTTTTTTGGAACCATAAAAATTAACGCCAAGACTCGCCGCTACTATGCTACGGTTTGTGTGCGCCTCGTACACGTGTCCTGTAATTTAAAATTGAAATTCTTGCAGGTCCTTTGTGCACATTGTTGTGCGCTGGTGTGCGTTGCTGTCCACTGCAAAATAAAGTTCTCCATAGGTCGGAAATTCCTCTTAACGGTGTTGTATGTTGACCACATGGTTGGTGACTTGGCGACTTGGAATGCAAAAAGCTTCTACCGAAATTTGAGATATAACTCTGCAAGAATTTTTAAGCATACATTAAGGAAACACTTGAGTATTGTAAACTTAATGAAATAAAAATAAAACTTCATCATATCGGCATAAATAAATCAAAAATCTAATTAATTTTTATTTTAACTGAGATTACCTGTCAATTTATCTTAGAAAACAAGTCAACTTAAGAAACAATTGTACTCAGTGCCATAATAGACAAATTAATAAGAAAGTTCCAAACGGACAAGTAAAAATATAGTTTAACAAGTATGAAAAATGTTGTTTACACTTCCGTTGATGACATTTTTCCTTTTATTGTTGAGTTGAAGATTTTAGTTTGAAACAAAATGCTAATAAATTTAAAAAATATATTTAGGAGTAAGACAACAGAAAGAAGATTTAAAAAAAAAACAATTCAGGTACTAGTGTCTGTACAACATTACACAAAGACAGACAGACATATTACGTTGAACTGATTCCCGAAAGTGGAGGATAGAAGGGTGGGGATACGGAAGGGGAACTCATTGCAAATCATTTGGTGAAGTGACGATTTAGATAGGAAAAGCTAAGAGAAGTGTTACGCCTTTCACCTTAGCAAGCTTCATCTCTAAATAAATAATAAGACGATTATCCGTTCAATTAACTCTTGAAAGCAAACATTTAAAAAAAACTGCTTATATCTCAAAATATATCACAAACAATGAAACCTAAAAAGAACTCTTTAAAACCTTTAATTTGACACTTCATTTATAGTGATCCGATTAAAACTCAGTGAGTAATTTTACTTAGAAATTAGTGTTATTTTCAGAGGAACAAAACCCTGAAATTTTTTTTTAAAGCTTCTTCTTTTTTGTTATGGCCACTTGAAGTTTCCAAGATGTTTCCCTTAATAATTCTGTTCTTGAGAGACCTGTAATAAAATTTGATGATGATTTTTTTTAGAATATTTTAATCCTATATTTCAACGTTTTATGGGTCCTTTTAGGTTTAAAAAATTGGTCAATATGTATACAAAAAAAATCGTAGTTGGAGGGGTAAAATATTCTAGGAAAATGTTCCACGTTTATTTTCAATATAGGTCATTTTAAGCATATTTAGTCTTAGATGCAAAAATCTATATTATATCATTGAAGAACAAATGATATTAAGAACATCATCTCAACTTCCAGAGGCCATAAGAAAGAATACGAGCTAACTTTACAAAACCCTTTATAGATTTTGTTCCTCTGAGGGATTACTTTTATTTCGCGTTGAAATCATTTAGGCTCATTTTTCGAGTTGCACAGGGTTCAGTGACACCAAAAAATGTGCTGATCATTTATTGTATATACATATATACTTTGTCATATCTACTACACCCCTATCTGAAGGTTACAAATGGAAGAACAAACTCAAATCACCAAAAACAATTGAGAAAAAATGACAATGAATTAGCTGCGTAGTTATTTACAGTTTAAATAGTAGTTAATTATGCAGATATATTAATTTTCACTGTCATTAGTAGTAATTCTATACTAAAGAAAATAAAACTTATTATAAATACATTTTCTACTGCTAATCAAAATTTTCAAAAAGCAGTTAAATTAATAACAATTTATAAGCACAATTTGGTACAAACAAAATAACTGCATAATGAAGTAAAAATATCTGCAATTTGCAGTTAATTTAAACAATAAACTTTTTTCAGTGAGAATCTTGCAAAACAAAAAAAAACTTTGTGTTGCTGCGGCTCACAAAAAAAATTTATTAAAATCATTAATTAACTATTTACTACAAGTGCAAATTAAATAAATTTCACAAAACAACAAACTGTTGTTTTTAACAGTTTACTACAGATTTTTAATTACAGCAAACTGTCAGAACAACAAAAATATTATCGTTCTCGTACTTCTCGCAACAACTTAAGCAAAATCGTGCATTTATGAATTTTTAATTGCAACTCTACACAAACGGAAACAAGTAATTAAATTCTCCGGCCCCCCCATACATTCACACTACACACACACATTACACACACACACGTGGGTGTGCATGGTTGAGACCACAAAAACCAAAACTGTTTCAGTATAATAAATTAGTTTTTGGTTTGTTGTTGTTGTTTTTTTTGCTGGATAATAAATTAGTTTTTCCCGTCACACTGTCGGACAGACAGACGGTACCTCGGTCGGCCGATCGTTCGGTGTTGTTGTTATTATTGTTGTTGCTGTTGTTGCTGTGCGAATGCATCAAATTTTAATGCGGCTTCAAAACACGATTTTCACATTCACCGCATCCATTACAGTTTCCGAATATTCCGAATACCTGCGCTATTTCTCCGTGTTTGTTTGTTGTTGTTGTACTTTTTGGTCATTTTCGAACAAAAACAATTAATTTTAATTTAATGCGATTACGAAATTATTTGCATTTTCTGTTGAGCGTTTTTTTTTTTTGGCATATTTTGAAAAATTGTTTTTAAATGTTTGCATCAGAAAAGTTTTTTGATTTTCAATATTTATGATTGTCATTTTTTAGCATATGTTAAAATTTATTTTAAGTGCACTTTAATCGGCCTTAGTTTAATTGATAATTGTCTGCATTGAATTGTGCTACAGTATTCCGTGCTTAAGTACAAACGCCTCTTAAGTACACATCCCGCTTAAGTAGGAAAATTTTTCTATATCTTTATATTACATATCCATTTTCCTTCTTAAGAGCTTTCCCGCTTAAGTGCCCCGCTTACATACCGACTATTCTTTAACTATTATATCTATCTATCTATCTATCTATCTATCTATCTATCTATCTATCTATCTATCTATCTATCTATCTATCTATATATCTATCTATCTATCTATCTATCTATCTATCTATCTATCTATCTATATATATATATATATATATATATATATATATATATATATATATATATATATATATATATATATATATATATATATATATATATATATATATATATATATATATATATATATATATATATATATATATATATATATATATATATATATATATATATATATATATATATATATATATATATATATATATATATATATATATATATATATATATATATATATATATCTATCTATCTATCTATCTATCTATCTATCTATCTATATATCTTCATCCGATTGCTATGTAATTTTCAAGAGTCGCTATGCTTACGAGAATGGTTTGGAACTAAACAAAATTTGCCATGCCCACCTATTACACCCACAATTTGTTCAATTAAGTTAAAATTTTCGATTGCTAATATTGCTCCTAAAAGATTGAAGTTTTTTTTCTGATTTTGTATGGTTACTGTCGATAACTTCACCAAAAATGAGAGTGCTTGAATCAATTTAACGCCCATCGCAGTAACTCAGAATCGCTACAACGGGCAGTTACAAAAAGTTCTGCTAACCAATTATCTTACACATATTTATATAAGGTAGTTAATTATATTAATTTAAAATAAAATGGATAATCATGTACTTATGGGCACTTAAGCGGGTAAACATGACTGCCTTGAGCTACTTAAGCGATGTTTAATTTACTGCCTTTAGTTACTTAAAAGAGATTTTTACAAGAGCCTAACCCGCTTAAGTACCCACAAATCTATAAATTTTAGGTAGAAACACTTAAGCGGAAAAAAAAGGAATCGAAATGTAATCACTACGATTTCCGTAATACATTTCTGACCTATTGGACCAGTTCGTTATTGAGCCAAGTTTGTTTTGGCATTTTAACAAGGCGTGGCAAACTCAACCCCTTGATATTTTAAAGATATGTACTCTGACACTTTCAAAACTAAACTTTCGCAAGGAGCCTCGCCGTTGTGTGGAGTGTCAGCGGAGCGAGGATGCTAATAAAACACTCTATTCCAACTGCTTTCAAATCTACATAATACCAGCAAAAACAACAACAACAACGACAGCAAAAACAAAAACAAACTAACAATAAAAAAAAACGCAAAAGAAATCAAACATGAAAAATCACGCGAATTTTTTATATGTCGTAGCAAAAAAGCAAAAACAAACTCACTACACGCTTTTCGCTTAACTTACGCTTCGCAATCGGTGGGTGCGATTGTTGTAGGGTGGGTACAGTGCGGGAGGGCGGGATATGTCAAGGCTGCATATACTCATACGAAGCGTAATATACTCGTACATACATACAAACGCGTATACTTAAAGCCGGGTGGAAATATTGGCGGCACTGAATCACTTTGAAATTTGCATAATCTCATGAGTAAATAAAAGTCGAAGAGACACTCTTAAGTACAGAACGAGAAGTATAGTAGCAATCGCGGAGATTTGTGTGAAAAGTGTATGTATGCGTGTGTATATGTGTGTGTGTGTGCATGTGATGTTGAAAACGAAAAAGTCGCTCGCATCGGGTTAAGTATGTGATTTTTGTGTGATTCCTTATTCCTTTTATTTATTTCGTAAGCTTAAATTTGCGCTGGAGGATGTTTTCGCAGTCGCTGATTTGCGGCGACATATCCAATTTCATTATCGTCGCTAATGTGCAATGTTTAAAGTTTCGACTAGACAATTTGTTAGATGAATTCGGGCGTGTTTCAAAACAGATTTCGTTAAGATATGATGAATTCAACACTCAACGGCGTAACTCAGAAACACGTTCAAAGGGGAGAAACGGCAACGGCACAGAAAAGCGCTTAGAAAATAGTTAACATACATAAGGAATCCAGCTATAATTTGTAAATTTCTCATATTGAATACAGTCCATTAAATGGAGGTAGGCAGTTGAAATATTTTACCTCACGATGATGAACAAGGATTAAAATTCCTAAACAGGGCAAATGTGTTACTAATGGAAGATTGTATGAATCAGTTAAGAGGTGTCATTGATGACATGGGACCTAAGGTCAATATAATTTATATGACCAATTCGGAGCATCACTGGATGGAGGGCTAGACACTATAGAACATAATGAAAGGCCAGTTCAGAAGATCGGGCTTCAAGAGTTCAAGACATCTTTGGCGTTCGATATTAATGTACTCTTTATTTTTTATATATTTATATTATTAATAGTCTCTAAGCGCATAACCCAACTAAAAATAATAGAGCTAATGATACAACAATCTGGCATGCCTGCCACATTCAAAGAACCTGTACGCCGCATTTGTCTTCGCCGCATGTTAAATTAATATGACGCACAGCACCCGACTCGCACCTTCAGCTGCAACAGTTGCTGCTGTTCCTACACTGTAACTGCTACCGCTGTTTCGCAGCAATTATTGACAGCTCTTGTGGTGGCCGGGTGGGTGGCAACTTCGCGCCAGCGCGTGTGCAGGTTAAGGTTAATTAAGTGTTGCCAGGCTCATGCCGCATGCCGCACGCATTTTGTTGCGGTGCGAAAATTTAATTTCGATAATGAAAATGTTTGCGAAGTCAAGTCAAGTGAATTTTCTTTTGTCAGGCGACAGGCAGGCAGGCGTACTTCGATATGAACAGGATGAGACACGGAAGAAGTTAAAGCCGAAGATGAGAATGAACAAGTTTCGTTATATCCGCTCTAGCGGAAGTTAAACTAGCAACAAAAGCAGAAGTGGAAGTGGAAGAAGAAAAAGCAAAAATTTACATTTTCTGTGTATGAACAATTGCCAAGTCGAAAGAGAAAATGTTTTTGTAAAATTGTATTTAATGGAAAACAATTTTCACAAAAGTGAATCCAGAATTTTAATTTAATGCAACAACAGTTGCAAAAACGAAAAACACTATTCAACAACAACAACAATAACAACAACAACTACAAGTAAAACAGCGGCAACATGTTGTTGCTACAATTTTAAACAGCATTGCATTTCCCTTGGTTGTATTATTTCTGTTGTTGTTGTTGTTGTTGTTTGAACATTTGTTGTTTTTTGTCAGTTGGAAATTTAAGCAAAAATATGAAAATGTTTACACAAAATGTTTTTCACCATTTTCACCATTTTCACAATTTCCTTCTGCCGAAAAACATCGCAATTCTATGCCTGAGCCGACTGCGCACAGTATTATGTGAAGTATAAAAAAGTTAATAAAAAAGTTAAAGAGTGCTCCGATCCTTTATGTTGGTTTATTTTAATACAAAAATGTGGTCCGTCCATTTTTTTGGGGCGTGGGCGACATCAGAGAACGACAGCCGGTGATTGCAAAAACGTTCATACGTAATCCTAAAAATCACGCCTTTGCGTTCAAGCGATCGAAATTGACCAAATAATCGCTGTTGATTTCAAATAAATCAAATCATGTGCTTCTGTTGGTCCTGCGATTTTAATCATCGGTCGTTTTCATTCCAATCATATCTGGTGTTTGTTCGTTTGACTCAATAACGATTATTTTGATTAAGAATCAAATACAAAAAGTAAAACTGAACTCGTATGAGTTTTTGCATGTTCTGGTAAAGAAGAGAAAATAGTGACAAAGAGACAAAAACCAAATGGAAGCAAAAGCAAAATATTAAATATTATAACAACAAAACAATATTTATTCTCAATCAGCAACTCTCACTCACCCGATTGTCGATTTAACTGAACGCTAAGTTTTATTATTGATTGAATATGAGTAGGAATTTAAGTGTGGGATTAAATCAAAGAAAAATGTGATTTTTGATGTTTTCTGGTCCACATACCCATTGACAATACATAAGATTTGTGTTTAAATTTTTTCCAACACTTCACAAAAAAAAACTCCTCCGACTACTTCAACAAATTTGCGATCAATTTATGAGACCCATGAGAATACTGTGCCAGTGTCGCTTCATTTCGAGTGCAGTGAGTAAGCACAAAGGGCGCACAATGCGCACAATTCAGTGATAGTCGTTGGGTATGAATGAGAAGAAAAAGAAGAAGAAAGAAAAGGTACAACTCTAAGCAAGACGATGGAAAGAGGCGAAAAGAGCCCAACGTAGTACGGAAAAGGGCGGGGGCAACAGGCTGCAACGTTGCAGGAAATAGACAAAAGTGGATTTATTTTGTATGCAAGCGAAATCGGAAGTGTGCACATTTTGTAAAAGGTGCACAGCGCAGTGTTGCCAACTGCCGACTGCAAAACGAAATAAACGAATTCGTAATGCTGCATAAAGCAGACATTTAAAAACGCTTTACAAATTTATAAACACAAAGCGAAGCGCTCTACCATTAAAATATTCAAAATTTATAAAGCACAAGCGTTATCTTTTCAAAATATGGCAACACTGTTGCATACATTTTTGCCGTAATCTGAATATACAATATATACAATATTTGTGTGCTTGGCGCTTTTTGCTTTGCGGCTCCGTTGGTGTTTTACTGTTTTGCCTCGCCCATTGGCTAAATACCCTTTCTAACTGGCTGACTGACTGACTGTATTGCGAGCGCGCGCGCGGCGAGCTTTATGTGGCTCTTACTTGGCTAAATGCAACTGTTTCGCCGGCTGCGTGCGGCGACGCCATTTCAACCGAATCCGTTTTTCCCCGTCAGTGCGCACTTTGTGCTGCAGCGAGACGCAAACGAGCGAACGACCGAATGAGCGAGGGAGCGGGCGCATAAACCGACCGACCGACCGCATTCGAAATAACAAAAATTCCGCAATTAATGTATGCGCTTGCCTGCGTCTGCTCATGTCGCGTACAAAGAGTGCCAAAGGAATTCCATTAAGTTAGGTTCACCAACTCCGCCACATCGCTCCGGCTGATTCTGTCCCCAGCAGACGTATGAGACGTGCGTATTTTCCGTATCCTTCACGCCGCATCCTGCATGTTCAAATATTTTCCCTCATTTCAGTTTAAATGCGGCGCACATTTCATCAACGCACGCAATGCAAATTCTTTTTGTTTTCCTTTTTGTCTACATTTGTGTACAAAGAATACATTAAAAAAAGAAGTATAAAAATAACAAAGACGGTTGATGTTGCAGTGAAAGACCGTAATTTTAAATTCTAAACAAATTTTCTATTAAAAATTGCTTCCAGAAATTTATTGAGCTTTCAATTTCCATACGTTGTGTTGAGTCGAATACTAGATTCAAAATTTATATAAAAATTCAGAAGCTCTGTGGCTTTAAACTTAAACAAATATTTCGCACCTCTGTGACTAAAGGAACAAATCCTTATTAAGGTTTAATTTTTTCAAGCTTTCATAACCTTTAAATAAAAGCTTTATCAAGCTGTAATTTTTTATAGATTTAATAATTTTTAAATAACTAAAGCTTTATTGAGCTTTCAATATTTTCAAAAACTTAAATTTTTCCGAATAACTATAGCTTCTTGAGCTTTCGGTTTTTTCGAGCATTAATAATTTCTAAATAACGAAAACTATATTAAGCTTTTAGTATTTTCGAACTTCAATGATTTTTAAATTCTTAAAGCTTTATTAAGCTTTCCATTTTATTCTAATTTTAATATTTCAAATTTTACGATGAAAGCCATTGCATACTTAAAGCTTTGTTCAGCATTAAACTTTATCAATTTGTATTCATTGTTTGCTCCCATTGTTCCACCATGCCAAGGTCAGCTGACTCACCATGCCATTCGCGAGACAATTAAGCGGGCACTTTGACAAATGTTGACATTTTGCTAATATTTTATTATTCGCAAGGCGTAATACGCTCCTACCACGGATTGAGCACGGCAAAGCCGCAAAAAGCACGTTCCTTAATATACTGCGTTATTAATAAATGCCGCTAGACTGAGTAGAAAAAAAAACAAAAGAGAACAACAAAAAACGGCAATTAATGCGCTTAAGGATAACGCTCAAAATATGCCTATTTGCGGCTTGAGATATTTTTATACCCGACCACAGGCGCACGCACGGACTGTGGGTATATTAAATTTGATCTACCATTTATGATGCCCAGCAGGAATCATGGTAGGTATAAGAATTTATATCTATATGCAGAAATGATAAGCTTCAAATTCTACCGTGATTCGAAAATGTCTGTCTGGCCGTCCATATGCTCGAGCGTTTACAGTCGTCGTTGAAGAGACACTAAAATTATTTCTCCAATTTGATGAAGGGTATTTAAGCTTAGCCTTAGCCGAAGATAATTAATTCTCTATGTTTTGCCTAGATGCTGACAAGTCTTCGCCCAGCATAGCGTAGAGTAAAAATACTGCGCAGTAGATGCCGTCCGCAACGACATCAAAGCGTACACAAAGAAAGTAAATAAAAGTAAAAGAAAAAGAAAAGAGAAGAGAAGAGAAGAGAAAAAAAAAACTATAACGACATGATTAATAAAAGCCAGGTGGGCAGGCTTGACAACGCTAGCTTCCATGGAACTTATGAAAATCGTTGGCATTTTCTTTGCCAATGTTTGATGACATCTTCTTTGCAACTTGCGCCAGCCGAGCAGGCTGCAAAGGATTTTGGCGGTGACAGTTGAAACCATTTAAGACGCGCGTCCGCCCGCTCATAATACGCATTACAACAACAATAGTTTACAGGTACTTCATTACGAATATTCGTCATAAATGTCATAATAAAAGCGGATAATATATAAGAAGCGCAAAAATCTTTTGTGCGGATTTATTGTGTGCGGCATTGGTTGCAACAATGGCGCACATTTTCGTCATAGATTCAGTTGCTTATTAAAAACCGAATTTGATAAATTTGACTATAGCTAATTTAAAACTTTGATATTTGTCGTCAACATTTCGCTTACGAATGTGTCAAAATTGTTGCCTTGTCCTATGCAGCACACGCACACACTCGACCTTAAACAAGCCTGCTCCGTTGCATAAAACATTTCCGTTGACCGGTTTTTCATTTAGCAATGCCCAAAAAAAGAGTAAAAATCTAATTTCATATGTCAAGATGACAGACCGGGACAGACCGGAGAAATACGTTGCACGCATCGTGATTGCTGTGAGTGTCACTCGAAGCTGCCAAAAAAATTTGATGGACACAAAAATAAAAAAATGGCCAAACCAAAATTTTGCAGCAAAATTAAAAGTGGCAAATTGGCAAACGAACTGACAGCCAAATTGCTCCAAATATGCAGAGCAACAATTTTGTTGTTGTTGTCTTTCGTATTTTTGTTTTGTAATTGAAATTGACAATTGCTACAATAGCGAAATTCTTTGTTGCAACCAACACTTTGTCCGAAGCAGTCACACGATGCACCGCATGTTGCACACGTTGTTTGCTGTATGTGTGTGTGTTTAATTGAAAATGTTGTTGCTTTGAAAGTTATTTAAATGCTTGCGCGAAAAATTTAAAAAACACTTTTTGACGGTTGTTTGTTTATGTGTGTGTGTGTGTGTACTATAGTTCAGCTTAAGGGCGCTGACCCACATTTGCAAGTGCTGCACTCTCAGGTCGGGGTTATGCGGCGCGAAATTATATAAACCAACAACAGCAACAACAACAAGAACAAAAACAAAATCAACTTAAAATTATACTTTATGAATTTGTATGAATTTTAATGGCAACGCGGCACACACAAACCTCAGCGCACATTTGTGTAAAGTACGAATTAAATTTGAGCAAATGAGTGACGCACAGTGTAGCTCATAGCTCAAAGCTCATGCAAGCGTGTTAGGGAGGTCGCTATTTGTGTGGAGAAAAAGCTTTAACTTTGACAATAAACAACATCGTGCTAATGTTATCGGAATACACAAATGAGCGTTGTTTATATTTTATATTATTAAGATCTATTAAAGAAATTATATTGATATCCTAGCTGGAGCCAAGCTAGTGGATAAGGATTTTAGGATTTCTAGTTTTAATGAATAGAATTCAAAAAAATCCAAATCCATTTTATTCAAAATGAGATAAAGATGCAGTTTTGTGGCTCAATGGATGTACTTAAGTTTCGAACTGTCGCTTGAAAATAACATTCACGGCTTTCTGACATATCGAGCCAATAGAAATCAGCTATAAAAAAAAACCCTGAAAATGAAACTTCAAAATTCGTTTTCCGACGAATTTACAAAAGTGGATTTCCATTGCTTTTACCCAATAGCCCCTCTAATTTTCACAGAAAAAAAAACTAGTTGATTAAAATTTTTGCCTTAACTGAAACACAGTTAGTTGATTCAGGAAACTTTTTAATTGTACTTACAAATTTCAAACACAATGAATTGTTGAATTTAAAAAACATAGTTTTGAGAGACTATCCTAACTTGTCTAAAGCATTTAAAAAAAATTGTTCAAAGGACCTAGACCTCTATTAAAAATTTTTATGGGTATAGTGAACACCTCGATATAGTAAACATCCAAATTTTTACATGAAGTTCTCTAAATAGTGAACAATCGAAATGCTTTTCAAAATTAGTTTCAAAAGTCAATTTCTGAAAGCAGGAACAACAAATGTCCACCTTGAAAGAGTGAACAACCCGGATATAGTGAACAGTCTTTGCAATAATTAGTTTCCTACATCCAGACACGACTTTATTTAACTTCTTCTTCGTCGAAAGAAATTAAATTTTTCATAATATTTGTTTATATTGATTAATTAATTAACAAAAATTTTAACCAAAAAAAAATTTGTGTGCTAAGTTGTGTCGTAAAAAATGAGAAAAAATCGCAAATAAGAAACAGCCGAATTGCATGTGGAAGCGAAAAAGCAAACTGCATATCGCATGCAACATTGGTGTAAAGGACATTAGCACAAACAACAACGCACTTGAAGTTGCTGCTACATGTTGTTACTACACGCGACACTCGGCAGTAATGCGCCTTGCACCTGTAACTACTGCTGTGGCGTGCTAGAAGTTGTTTGAAGTTGTTGTTGTTGGTGTTGTTTTTGTTGTTGTTATACCAGAATGTTAATACTCTCAGCCGCTAGCAGCTGCACCTGCAATTATGCACTTGAGCGAAGTTAAGTAAGGACAATGCAGCTTACACGCATACCAAACACACAAACACAAACTCATGCACTTGCACACACACACGATAGCAGTAGTTGATTTGTATGTGTGTGTAAGTGTGAGTAAATTGGCACAATGCATTTCATGTTGCATTTGCGTCGTAACAAGCCACCTTTTGCAATCACTCTTTGGCATAATGGTGCGTATAAACTGAACGCAGCTTTAGATGAACTTTCAACTTTTGCATATGCACTTGAGAGCTTTTTCTTTAATTTTATAAAAAACTGTGGTTTATTATAATTCATTTTTTAAACATAATATTTGCATACAAATTTTTCTTATTTTTTTTTTCTAGCTACTTTAAAACGATTTTATTTCGCAAACTATTTTGCAAAACTATTTGGAAAAATTCGATTGAAATCAGTGAGACGCTAAACCGCAACACATTTGCCACAGCGACGACATCCACGACACAATGCCACACACAATTTTATCTTTCAACCAGGTCCCGCAAGGAGCTGCGCTGCACACTGGCATTGGCAATAAATTCAATTTAGTTGGGATTACCTACTTTATCATCTCACAAGTGCAGCGAGGGTGGAGTCAGCAGCAGCAGTGGCAGTAGCAGGCACACTTCCAAGTCTCGCAGAGTGGCTGCATATGCAAAAAATAAAAAATAACATGTATATATATTCAAATGTTGTACATGGACACAATTTAAAAAATACCAAATACAAATATATATATATATATATATATATATATATAGAAGAATAAAGCTCGGATGTTGGCTTAAAAATACAAAAGTTCCAGTAAGTGTGCCTGTGTGTTTGCCTGTGTGTGTGTGTGTGTGTGTGCATTGCATATTCTCATGCATATACGCCAATGTGGAACGACAAAAGTATTTCACGCATAAATTACGCTTGTTCATACGCTACCTTGTAATATGCAAAACGGTTCGTATAAAATAGAAAATTTTTACAAAGAAAAACGAAAAAAGAGAGAGAACACTGCTCGCAGGTGGATCTGCAGTTGTGCACTTGTGTGCTTGCATTGAGCGATAAATAAGACCGTTATGCAAATATTAAGTACAATTTAAAAAACTAATTTTCAATGGACTTGTTCTTGCAAAATCATTTTACTCAACATAAATGCTTAAAGATATGCAGAGAGTCATAAGATATGTCTGCTATATAATACGAAAATGTGCTGGAAATTAAGATGATATACAATATTTCAAATACATTTTTGAAATACAATTTTTGTAATGTGCCATCAACAATGCTGGGAAATTGCTTTAAAAGCAACTAAATTATCGATTTGCAATAGCTATTTGAACCCTTCAGTCGGCTTTCTGAGTATCAATTGGGCTGCAGACCCAAAAAATTTTATTTTTGGGTAATGGAAGAAATATTGCCTAGCGTAGAATAGGTTCAACTAGAAAACTACTTTTCAAAAAGTAAATTTCGACTCCAACTTTTTCAAGAAGTTTACATGAATTGATCTAATCAGATATTATATAAGTTAATCTCTTAATCAAGAATTGATAAATCCATAAAAAGGTAAACGAGAAAAACACAAAAAACTGATGACGTTATCGAATCTAATTTTGTTCATTGCTTCTAGAACATGTTCACAAAAAAGCAAATAAACTGGTTATAATCTTTTTAATGAGCTGATAAATTGCGAGACAAGATTTGAATATATTCCTAATTGGTTTTTGTTTTTGACGGTGGTTGATGAAAATTTAAAAAACAAAAGTTCATTAAAATAATAAATTTAATGGGCTAAAACTGTCTCAAAATTTTTTCAACAACAAAAATGTTGTTATTAAATTCTGAATTATAATTATTAAACGAGTTTTCATAAAAATAAAATTTACATTTATATGAAAGACTGAAATGGCCGACCACCTAAATTCTCAGTTCGTTTAAAATCTGATTTGATCAAATAGGTTTTTCTTAGCACGAAAAAAGAGAAAGAAAATAGTCAAACACCATTTCTCACTAATTTTAAATATAATTTTTTAAATTAATTTGTTTAAATAAAGTTTGTTTTTGTAACCAACAAACGAAAGTGAAGTAATCTTCTCAATAATCGTTGGATAGATGATACTTTTCTGTCATGCTACGCTTACAAGCCAAATGGTAAGTTTTTCGTCAATAGTTGAATTAAAAGGTTAATAGTATAAATGATAGCGCAAATTTATCAAATTCACCACGTTTTCATTTTTATACCTTTTTGTGAACTGAAGCAACGTTGTTTTGTATTTATTTAATGTTCCTATAGAAACTAATAATAAATTTAATTTTCAAAGAATGAAACATTTTCGAGGTGAAAAGGAACATTTTTATACTTTCCTCACCTTAAATTTATTATTAATACCATGGGTTTAATAATAAGGTTATGAAAGCGGAAATGAGAGAGAGCAAACTGAGCGAACTCACCTCTAATAATGTCTTATTTTTCTGCCTTATTTCGAATCATATTTTTTATATAATTTTGTAGCTTTTAACAATAAAGCTACAAACAATTTAAATTTCATCAACAATGAGAGAATCATTATCGAAGTGAAAACGAATATTGTTCTACTTTTCTCATCTTATATTTATTACACCATGGTCAATACTGATTTTTCACAAATTCACCACAATAATCGGAACTTTTACATTTTTACACCATAACAGAAGATTATAATACAATACTGAGTATAGGGTAAAGTGAAGACTATCGTAACTCAAACAATATATGAACAAACTAATTGTCCAAAAAATTTCACTTCCAAATAATTTCGAAAATCGAAAAAGATATGTATGCAAAGATCAACTCAATTTATAGATCAGACTGATGAGATCTAAACATTATTAACATGCGTATTTTTATAATTAGAATTATATGTTGATATTGTTATTATATTAATGAAATGAAATGAAATGTCATGCTCACTTTTCTGAATTCTCATATTCAAAATAGCTTAAGTCGAACAAAATAACTAAATACAAATCTAGATGAAATTAAATCGATGAATAATTTATATTAAAAAAAATATATAATAACAAATGATGACGAGTAAAGTCTTCATACTAATACAAGGTGGCGCAAAAGAAATCACCCTATTGTAAGATGCTCTCATTTTTGCAAATGGCCGCCAATGTCAAATCTGTTTTGACATTTGTGGACTAGACATATACAGAATACAAGTAAATAAGCCATGGAGCGATACACTCCCCAAGAACGCGGAATAATTGTGTCTATTTTTTTGCGTAACAATTCGTCTGTGGTGTTGGCAAAAATCATAATGAGCGATGAGGCTCATTTTCACCTCAGCGGGTACGTGAACAAGCAAAATTATCGCTTCTGGGGAACCGAAAATCCGCGAGTGATGCACGAGAAACCATTACACCCGCTCAAAGTGACTGCGTGGTGCGCTGTTCACGCTGGAGGAGTCATCGGGCCGAACGCCGCGGGTCAAACGACAACAGTGGACGGTGCGCGCTATAGGGCAATGTTGACCGAGTTTTTTCTGCCCGAACTGGACGAATTAGGACTGGTGGACATGTGGTTCCAACAGGACGGAGCAACAGCACACACTGCACGAGCCACAACCGACATTCTGAAGGCCGCGTTTCCGGGTCGCTTAATTTCGCGTTTTGGCGATTTGCACTGGCCCGCCAGATCGCCCGATTTAACGGTCCCGGACTTCTTTTTATGGGGTTTTTTGAAGTCTCGTGTTTACATCAACAAGCCTGAGACCTTGGAAGCCCTCAAGGAAAATATCCGACACGAATGCGAGAATTTATCGCCCGAAACTCTCGCCGAAGTGATGGAAAATGCCATAAAAAGAGCCCGTATGGCAATCAATTGTGACGGCGCCCATTTATCCGATATCATCTTCTGGACTTAACACAATTAATTCTAAAGGTCTAAATAAACATAATCAAAAAACAGAATCGAAGTTTTTTATTTAGAAAAAAAATAAGAGCCAAACAACATCGGATGACTTCTTTTGCGCCACCTTGTAGCAAAACAAAAGCCTCTGCTGCTGCTTGCCTATTTAAGTTCAAATGGCCAAGCAACAAAAACAAAAAACATAAACAAAAAAACAATAGGTTACTCATACGCCGCCCCGTGTGTCTTATTCCATTTTTTGTTGTTGTTGTTTTTTTTTTGCGCTGCTGCAATTCGGCACAAGCGTCGCCAGCAATTTGAGCAATTTGTCTTTGGGGCTTCAGGCATTTGTCCTCTCAACTGCCACAGGCAATTTATATTCGTTGTTTGTTTTTTTTTTTTCTTTGTTTTTTTTTTGTCTTTTCTCATTTTGTACTATTTCACAAAAGGACATAAAAAGCGAACAACAACAAGCACACAAAAAGAAATTAATCCTTTTTTGTTTTACTAGCCAGCAGAGTTTGTTAATGTTTTTCTGTGTTTCACCACTTTTTTTGTTTTTGTAAAAACTTTTCCAAAAAGGTTGAACTTTGTAGGGTGTGTGTGCGTTCTTTTTTCTAATATTAAGTATGATGTTCATACAATATTTAATCGTCTGCGCTATAAAGTGTACAATTTTTTTTTCAGGAAAGGAACCGCATATCGGCGGGTGACGCGACGCTTCACTGGCGCCGGAAGTAAAAATTATGTGGTCGAGTCTTTCGCTGCTTTTTGCTTGTTGCCTATTTACGTGTCACAATATTGAAGCTTTATTCGCAGCAGACTATGTGTTCCTCTTGTTCTTGTTTTTACTTCTGTGTGCTGTCCAGTCCAGTCAGTCCTAAATGCTGCGCTAAGGTCCTTTGTTGCGTTTGCTTAATAAAATGTCAATAAACTGGGATGAGGGGGGCGTGGAATTTATAGTTAAATAAACCATATTTTCTTGACTTATTTTTAACATCGCCGCGCTAATGCGTGAGGTAGCTATGTACATATTCGCTTATGTTATGGCGGCAGTAGCGGCTAGAAGCTGCCACAGTTTGTGTTTGTGTTGGTGCCACTGCTGCAACTTGATCGGTTTTGGCGACGGCAATTTGAAGGGGATATTATTATCTTTAATGCGCGTCACAGTAAGTTGCGGCATAAAAAGTTTATCGATGCCGTCATTTCAAAAAGAAATCAAATTTATTTAAGTTTGGGTCTTCAGCGAAAAGAAATTGAACATGAAAACTTGTGTTAGTTTTCTTTAGCCATTTTACTACAAGTTTATGAGTTATGATTTTTATATTAAACAATTAAATTTTATGTTAAATAGTGATGGAAATCGATTTTTAAAAGCAAATGTCATTTTGCTCATAATGGTTATATGAGATATCATAAAAAATTCCAAACGTTGTATGCATATTCGATTTTATTTAAATTACGCGGAGTACAACGAAAGTGTGGCCTGTCATTTAGTATTATAAAAAAAAAACAAGTTATGTACACATTTTTTTCATAAATATTCTAGATTGAATTACTGCCATCGCATCCAACATTTTTGCAATTTTTATCGTCCACTTAAATTTATCGCATGATTTATTTTACGCTATCGCTTGCGATTGCTCCACTTTCGATTCAACGAATTTACGAATCCGAAACGAATCGAATCGAATGTAAGCGGAAGGGAAAATGGAAACGTGAAATATGAGTGGAAGATATTTTACGCGCAACTTTTCATTTGCTACAGCCGCCTGTGACGGTGACACTAAATATTTCAAATACACTCGACACGCGCGCGCGAACGAACGAGCGAAGAAAGTAAATCTTTCTTTCAGCTTGTACAAATACCACTTGACTTTTGGCCAAAGCGAACGAACGAGCAAGTGAATGTATTTCCGTTTACGATAAGACTGGTTTTAAAAATGTAAAATGATTTTTGAAATTTCAACAGAAGAAAATTATGCTAAGAAAACCAAAAATTTCTACAAATAATTTAACTAACTAAATTTAAAAACCTTTATTCCCGTAAAAACCAGTCTAATCTGCAGTTTACCTGTACAAGTATATGTATATGTGTGTTTATTTCGAAGTGAGCCAAATGAAGCGCAACTGTTTGGCTTTGTAACCGTTACTTTTCAATATTTCACTCCGTTTTTTTCTTCAAAAGAAATTATCGCAAGAATTCGTTTCACACTTTTTGGTCCATTCGGCGGAAGCGAAATGTGAATGTGTGTGTGTGGTTTCTTTGGCTGACAGTTTAAACCGTAGTTACTGCCGCCGTTGTCTGTGTCTTATTTTTTACTTGTGTGTGTGTGTGGTCAAAAAGCAACGAGTTCAATGAACTCAAAAGCATATACATATACACAAGCACAGACATTTACTCAGAGACCAACCCGCTCGATAAAAGTTACGAAAAGCGTGTTAAGTGGAAAATTAAGTGTCAGACATTTACACTTGAGTATCTTTGAATTTATGCACTTGCATTATTTAAAAAAAAAATTAAACTATAGTTAGAAAAAAATAAATTTAATTTTATCCAATGAAGATAAAAGCATTAAATGCTAATTTGCATATTTGGATATTTTTTATGCATTGCATGTTCTGGCTTTTAGAGCATATATTGTAAATGTATATTTGCGATGGTTTTCTTTAAATTTCTTCATTTTACTAGAAATACTTTGATATTTGAATATTTTTTGTAGCATATTTCAGTGGATTTTCTTGCATATTTAATGCGCATATAATAATCTTCTCATATCTTCTCTAATGATACCACAATAATTAGTCAAAATAAACTTGTACTTGGGACACTTTTCTTGAGCTTTATGATAATTAGAAATCAACTGGAAAGCATAAAAATCTGCTTTAAGGCAATCAGCTCAAATTTAGACATTTTTAAATTAAGTACTTACAAAATTCAATATAAAAAGATCATATTTAAAAAATGATAGTAATAGAATTAGTTAAAGTTAATGCAATAATTTTAAAGCGTTTTTTAATGTAATAATTATACAAAAATATCAGTTTTTCTAGTTTCATATGAATCTTAAATATTTTGCTTATGTTCGAAAATTTTAAATATTTTGTGTGTTGTTGTTTTGTTTGTAGAATTCAGTGATAAATGAAATTGAAATGTCCAGAATTCATTCATAGTATTATAGTCTAATATTTCCATAAAATAATATATTTTACAGCAATATTTGTTGCCGAACAACTTGGCCCTTTTTTCGCCAAGGAGGACGAAATTAGGAATAATTTACTTTAGACGTTCTTATTTTAGTCTTTGTTATTAAAAAATTTCTAAAAAGAAATAATTTAAGTCTATAAATTGTTATGCAAAGAGAACAAAATATTTAACTCTATAATGTTATAAGCTATTGTATCTATTTTTCTATCTTTCTTTTAACTTTCTTTGTATCCCATGCGCGTCTAAACCGTTCATCCATTTGCGATGACATTTATGGAGATGCTGTATTCACGCCATCTATGATTTTCAGTAAAAAATATTTGACACTCCTACATATTACGCCCACAATTTGTAAAACTAAGTTAAAATATTCTATTATTGCTCCTAAAACTTTATATCTGAGTTTTATATCGCCAACTTCCCCAAAAATGCGATTGATTGGATTAAATTAACTCCCACTTATAAAAGAGGTTGGATCAACTTAACAAATATGAGACACTTATGTTATTATTGTGATTTAAGATACTAAATATAGTAAATTTAATAAATTCAAAATAATGAAGATTTATAAGATAAGAAAATGAAGACAGAAAACTAATTTCATTTTTTTTTTTAAGATAACTAAGAAAACCAATTGATAGACAATTCAGGTTATAAAAAATATATTTTATGAATGTTTCTTTTAATGCCAAAATAAATTCTTCGTTTTATATTGTAAATAAAACGTATTTCATCGAAGTTAAGTTTAAAATGTTTTCCCAACTTTTGCATTAAAATCAATTTTTATGTCCAACAGTGTTCGAGAGCAAACCATGCGAAAAACGCTGGCAAACAAAAGCTTGTACGCTGTCTTTTAGGAACTTTGACATTGGCTTCGCGCGCACAAATTCCACTCACACTGCTTTTTCGCTTCCAACTGGAAGTCTTTTTTTTTCTTTTTGCTGCTGCTTTTGGTAATTTGTTTCTGCATTTTTTCTAAGCTGTCAAAACGAACAAACGTCGTTATTTTTGTTGTTGTAGTTGTTGTAGTTGTTGTGGTTGTTGTGCTGGCAGCAAACGCTTGGCGTAGTGGCAACTTGCCACATACAATGTTGCATGCGTTGCGGCTTTATTTATGCTTGTTTTCTTTATTTATGCGCTTGTGCTGACTGTTTCGCTGACGTTCAAACGGACGGACGAACGGACGGACATACGGACAGCTGGACAGACAAACCGAACTGCGGTATAATTGCAAACGCTCATTTGCAATTTAAAACTTTAGCCCACATTTAGGCGTATCCACACCGCGCACACAAATGCCCAACTCGCATTAGTTAAATTATTTGCAGCACACCTGAGTCACGAGTTTGTAACGGACGGACGCCCACCGACGGCGGCCGCCTAAAAGAATGCCGCGCCGCTTAACCTGCAACAAACCGAAACTGAAAATATTTATGCCCAAAGTTGGCGCTAGACTCATTTTCGCCTAAATTGCTTTTTGTTTGTTAGTGTTTGGTTGTTTGTGTTTGCGTTTGTTGGTGTTGGTGTCGGTGTTTTTTTAGCATGCAACGTGCTGCGCGCCGGCGCACAGTAGCTGAGCAAAAGAAGATAAATGTAGTTTGTATGAAATAGCAAATTTTGATTAAGAGTTTCTAAAAAATAAATAAACTCTTAAAAATTTAACTTAAAAAATTGCTTTGGTTTTTTTAAATTAATTTTATTTATTTATAGTGTGTCAAGTTTTTCTATTTTATACCCTTTTGCTACACTGTGCAGCGCGACGCCTCCATGCAGCATGATTCCAGTTGATGTAGTGCTGCTTTGGGTGAAGACGACGTTGGACTTTCGCCGGGCATGCATAAATACCCGCGCGTCAGTGGTGCTGCAAGTTTGCCTTATGTGTATCTGTATGTATCTGTATGTGTGTGTGTGTGTGTTTGTACTTGTGTTGGCATTTGTGCGGGTGAAACTGAAGCAGCCTTGTAGGCGCCACAGAAGTCGGTCAATTTTTTGTTTGTTAGAAATTTTTGGGAAATTTTATTGCGGGCATTTTGTCATTTTGAGCCTGAAATATGCGCAGCGTTAATGCGCTTTGTGTATGTACGAGTATGTGTGTGTGTGTGCTTATGTATTTGTGCGAAAAGTTTAACATATTATTTAGCTTATGCTTGACACTTTAATAATAAGCCCATTTATAATTTCAGTTGCCTTTTATTATTAAAAAAAAAAACGAACGAACAGATTATTGCCAACAAACCTGGATTTGGCACGGTGTGTTCTAACAACAACAATTTAAACATGTTTAAATGATATTAAGTAATGGTTGTTGTTGTTAGAACATTAATTTATTTAAAGTTTAATGTTTTTTTTTTATTTTTATTACATTATTTTACTTCACTTAACGTTTTTTTAATAAAATAATTTTCAGCTTTTGAGATTTGTCTGCAAAAATTACTTTTTTAATGTTATTTTTACATGATTCGGCATTAATTTAATACGATATATTGTTATTTTAACATGCCGCAGTGTTTATTTATCATTGGTTAATTCAGTAAATTAGAAAAAGTTGTATGAAGAAAGTATTAATACAAAATGATGCAGTGTTTAATTAACACTTCTTAAGATAACGTTTCAACGATTTCTCTAAAATCAATACGCCGAAAGGTGTTTAATTAACATCTGGTCCTATTGGCCAAACATTTTTCATTGTTAAATAATAACAGAATATGTCATAATTGTTGTATAACATATGAATGAAATAATGTACACATAAAATATTATGTTAACATGCTAACTCTCACAAGCGTTGAGGAATATTAACCCGAAAAACTGTTAATTTTACATGATTTTTCTATTTACATACATATACCATAACAAATTTAATTCAATTGGAAATGACTCATTTGATAAGAGAAAATTGATTGAAAATCTGATTGAAATTTTTTTTATTGAAATCTGTTCCTAGCCAGTTAAGCTCTATAATTAAGCTTCGAGTGTTTTAGTAGTCAGCGTGAACTCTTAAAATTTCTACTTAAAAAAAAGAAAGATTTCATTTTAAAATTGTTCTCATTCATTACTAAATTTCAACATTTTATCATAGCTCCGAATGCAACAAAGTTCAAAAGTTATACACCGAACAAAAGCGTCATTGTTTTGCTGCCGAAGAAGCAGCCGAGCCGCAGCAGCAGCAGCAGCAGAAGAAAGAAAAATACCTGATTGGATGCTTAACCTGACGCTTTGTCATTTTATAGCCCAGTGTCACGTGTGTGTGTGTGTGTGTGTGTGTGTTTCCCTTCAATGTTTTCGTATGCGGTATTTGTTGGAGAAAAGAAATTCAAGCCCTAATGTCAAGCGTCAACCGCATCGCTCTTGTACGGGCTAAGATATAAATTTTCAACAGCGGAGGCGGCACACGGACGCTGTACATACGTGTGCCGTAAGTGTGTGTGTGTGCATTTGCTGTGTATATTAGACAGGTTTTAAGAAATACTGCTGTAGGAAAATAATATAAAATGGAAACCAAAAAGTATAAATTTTAATCTTAACATACGAAAACACGAAATAACAACTTTTAAAAAATTTATTAAAATACGAGAATATTGCATATATATGTTAATTTTTTTTTATTCTCAAAAGCAGTCTAATGTGAGCGTATTAGTGTGTTTTTGTGTGTGTGTATGTGTGAGTGTATGCGTTGATTTTAAGCCGCCTTAAGTGCCTTTTCAACGCGTTCTCAAGCGATGATTTCAATAGCGCTTCAAATGGAACTGTGTGCGTTTGAGTTATATCTGTGTGTGTGTGAAAGTCAGTGTGTAGGTGTATTGGTTAAGCGTGATTTATGCTTACAAAGGTAAGACCATAAAACGCAAACAGAGACGGACGCTCGAACAGACAGACAGACAGACAGACAGACAGACAGACAGACAGACAAACGAAACGGAAACATTTTTGTGGGCTTGACTGCGCGCCCCCTGCTCCACCCAAGCATAACAGTTGTTTTGTTCGCTTTTATTTCTACTTCGCCTTTTCATTTTTATTTTTTTCATTTTTCTATTTTCCGATTCCGTTTGCATTGCGATACACTTGCAATTTGTTGCAAATTGCAAGCGTGTGGCAACTCTTCTGTGTGTGTGTGGCAACACTTGAGGCAAATGCGCAATTCTTTAGGTACTGCTATTGTTGTTGTTATTGTTGTTGCTGCTGTACTTTGAAAATGCACAAAAGAAGAAGAAGAAGAAGCCCACTTAAAATGCAGCATGTCCGGAAAGGCTTTTATATTCATTGACTTCCCTTCTGTCGGCATGTCTGTTTGTCTGTCTCTTCGTTTAAAGGTATTTGGTATATATGTGTGCGTCTGTGTGTACCCAACCAGCAAAGTGACTTTAAAAATACTATTTTATTGTTGTTTTTAAGAAGAGTTTATTTATTGAAGGTTAAAAAAAATTATTGAGCGATTTTTTTATGAAAAATTAAATTTTTTTTTAGTTTTTAAAACAAGCGATTCAAACGCTCACAAGGTTGGACAATTGAAATATTTTTACAATAATGGATTTTTACACTGGGTAACTTTAGTTTTATCTCTCTATTTGGAGGTCAACGATCATAAATGCAAGTAAGTAAGTAAGTTTCAATCTCAACAGGAAAGACTGTCCACAGCTCATGTTAATCAATACACCTAGATAGAAGACTTACTTGGAGCAGACACATTGAAGCCAAGAGAATACATCTAAAACTCAAAACCAATAGCCTTCATTGGCTTATAAATGTCCGCTCTACCAGTCTGGAGCTAAAGGTCCTGCTCTACAACTCTGTTCAAAAACCAATCTGGATCAATGGCTCCCAGTTATGGGGAAATGCAAGCAACAGCAACATTGACATCGTCCAGAGAAACCAGCCGAAGATTTTTAAAACCATCACCGGGGCACCGTGGTACGTTTGAAACGTAATTCACATTTTATAAAAAAAAAAATATTTTGTTATATTCTATTTGATATTTTTGAAATAAGCTCGAAACAATTTTAAATTAAGTTGGCTCAATCTTAGAATAGTTTGAGCATTGGCGCATATTTGAAATACATTATGTAAAAATTTTACTCGGAATTGAGCATTTAAATAGCCCGTTTAAAGGGATTGTCAATACTCTTTTAGTCGATAAGTTGGCGCAACTGTCTTCTACTACATATACACTGACGCTAAGTTTGAGTTTTTTGACAGAATTTAAGATTGCGCGTAGTTGTTAGTCCACTTTATTGACTTTCATAAACATTTCACTTTGATTTAAGTTGGATATATTTAAAATTTTTTTGTTGTTGTTTTTTTCAGGGTGTAAATTCTCATATATGTACCTAAAATGAAAGAGTGTTTCAAAATCATCTTAATCCCCTGAATCCACACTCTTCTTCATTTTCTGTTACATGTAATTTACTTGACAAGATTTTGCAGCAGATTGGCAACTTGCATTTTGTTCAACCTCCTTCACCGTCCCCCACCCACCCCTTTGCAGCTGGGAATCTTCCAAAGACTTATTGTTTTATATTATTTCATTTGATTTGATTTCTTTATGTGAAAGAATCAATTCATTATTGCGCACAACTTTCAATTGAAAAAGTATTCTGCTCCCTCAGGTCGGACAAGCCTTTGGGCAAATGCACATACCAAAATGAACACACACACTCTCATACACACACACGTACACAAAAGGCACACACACACATAACAATAACTTCTAATTTACGCTTAAATTTACAGCAAAACTTTAGACAAAAGTTTTTGCGCTGGCTTTGCCAAAGTCGCACAAGAAAAGTTCGTCTTCTTATGCTGCTTATTCTTCTTATTCTTCTTCTTCTGCTGTTTCTACTTTCAGCACGCATTTATGCAGCTTGCATGGCTTTTTGCGCCTTTGTTTGTATGTGTGTTTGTTTATATATGTTTATGTGAGTGTGCTCGCAAAGCAACTTTAAAGCAACTGCACTCATAAGTTCACTAATCTTTCGTTTAGAAAAAAAATACAATATACAAAAACAAGAAAAAAAAAACGACACTGTCAATTTTTCGATTTAAAAACTGTCTCGTCCGCTCACGACGGCTACGGCTAAGGAACGTTTTTATCATTGAGAATTAAAATAGTCTAAGTCGACTTAAGATTTTCCTATTTAAAAATCCCTTTTAATAGTTTATGGTACCTTAAAATTAATTTTACAAAAAAAAAAAGACAAAAGCAGACATAATACATTTAAATACATATACATAGATACTTTTTTTATTTCATTGATTTGCCTAATATATTTTGCTATTCAAAAACTTTCAAAGTTTTAACCAAGTCAGCTGGCAAATTAATCAAATAAATTTGTTATTCCCATTCTTAAGCTTTGAACTTAAACAAAGTTTTGCGAAACTCCCGTGGAGCTTTAAGCAAAATTCGACTTTTATCGAAAACATCATCATCGACTTAGCACAGTTTCGGCTGCAAGCGACGCACTCAAGTTTAGCGCGTACTGACGTGGAATTGTTGCAATTGTTGCTTGTTTCTTTGGACTGTTTCGTTTCGTTTCTGCAGAAACTCTTCTTGAAACTTTTAAAAACTTCAATTGCGAAAAGTTTTCCATTTTATTTTTATTTATTTTTCTTGATTTTCGTAATTCTTTCTTTTTTTCTCTTTCTCTCTCTCTCTCTCTCTATCTCTCTCTGTAGTTTTGCTGTTTCGACCGCTGCTTGTCTTGTAGATTTCATGTTTTATATTAGCAACTTTCAATTGACAAGTTTTTGCTTTTACGCAATTTTGATTGCATGAAATATTTATCTTGGAAATTGTTGTTGGGGTTTTCTTTGCTTTTTTTTCTTGTTGTTTGGTCTGAAGTACCTAGCTAATATTTTCTCCCCTATTCCTTTTCCTTTTTACAATTGCAATTCAATTTATTTTATCTTTTTTCTGTTTTTGCGGTTCTCCCTTCTTTTATTTATCATTGCTTTGTTACAATAATCCCGCCCGAAAATGTCGGCGCGTGGAGTGATAAGACGTTTTTCATCATCATCATCATCATCACCATCAAAGGATTCTCTCGAACACCAACTAATGCTGCTTATCCATCTGCGGCATAAAAAATTTATAAATATATATTTCCACTTATTTCCAAACGCATAAAACAAAAGGTTCAAAACTCAATTCGCATTTATTTCGAGCACCTTTTAGAGCGCGTCTGCGACGACGATGACGATGACGACAAAGACAAGTTCATGCCTTCAGTCAGTGCTCAAGACAAAGCAAAGGAGTTTTGGCCAAAGTCATACCACTGACAGACTGACACACAGACACATGCCACACAAAAACGAAATTCTTTAACGTTGATCTGTGAAAGGAGTTCTTTTTTTTTTCTTAAATCTAGTTGTTGTTGTTTTTTTCATTTTTCATTTTGCTTTTTCGTTTCTTTATCAGTTTCCGAGAATACCTCAAAATACGTTTCTAATAAAATACAAAACGAAAGATAGGCGCACGCACACTCTTAAGCAGTAGTTTTAAAATCAACGGAAATATTATGACGGAAGTGCGAGAGCACCGGATGCGAGGGCATCTGTCTATCTGCACGCATGAACCTGACTGCCTGTCTGTCTGTCTGTTTGTCTGTTTGTCTTTTGCTTTACACTTAAACAAACGAACTTGTTTTATTGACGTCTGTGAATTTGCAGCGTTTCTTCTTTTATGTTTTCATCTATGTGTGTGTGTGTAGTTAAAGACAACAACAAACGTATAAACAGGTCAGATATAGCTCAGATAAAAAGAATATAAATAAACAAGAAAAGGGAAGGGAAGGGAAGTGAAAAAAACACAAAAATAATACAAAAAATAAAAAGAAATATTAATGGAAATTGTTCATGATGAGATGGATATGAAATTATAAATACATATACATATATATTTTATATTTTAAGGTCACAGTTCAGTTATGTGAATATTTTTGTATTAACAACATATACCAAAAAAATATCCTACTTAGTCCCTTATAACCGAAAATAGTTTAAATCTTCTTTTTTGATATCTCCCTGTATTAGCTTCTTAAATTAAAATGGTTTGTTTTGTTGCTACTGAAGTGGGTAAAGTCGTTAAAGAAGTCGTTAAAACAAAACAGAAACAGTTATGGCTTATTACACCTTATCGACAAAAGTTCCATTTTTAAATCAATTAATAATATTTTACTTAACTTTTTTTTCAACTTGATTTTGAGGTCCTCAAAAAAGTAAACACTTAAAATGTTTACTTAAAAAATTTGAAATTAATAAGCGTAAATATGAATTAAGCACGAAAATTTCCAGGGTATTAACAAAAAAAAACGTTGACCGTTACAGCATATGATTTTCTTTCGGGCATTTTGTTCAACGGCCAGAGCCGCTGAGAATAGATCCCATACTTAATCGCAACTTTATAATTCAATAAAAATATCAGAAATCCCCAAAATAAAAATGCGTTTTTGTAACAAACTTTACTTAATTAGTAAGAAGGACTATAATCGGAAACTTTCAGTTTATATAATCGAAAGTCTATTCATTGAAAAAAAAATAAGTGAAAATTTCATCACAAAAGAATTTGGCTGTTGCATGAGATACATGTACGATTTTGCTTCGTAGCAAACATGCTCAACGTAAAAAAATTATTAAATAAAAAGGACACAGCCTATTGGAAATTTTGCAATTACTTGAATACGTGTTTATTTGTAAGCTAACACACATAAGAAACTATCGAATCAATCCAGTGGCGATTAAAAAAAACTAACGCATGTCTAAATAAGATTTAATAAAAGATTGGCAAAGATGAATCCTTTGATCATTTAATAGTTAATTTTTTAAAAAATTTTAAATTTTATGATAGCCATCGACGAATTTATTGTTTTGTTTACAAAATTAAATTTTTCGACATTGTTTTCATTGCCGCCACTGAATATTTTGATTGTTCAATTGTCATTTAGGGAACACTCGTCCAGCGGTTTTATTGCCTATAAACTATATATCTTTACTGTAATGTTGCGACAATGTACTTTAAGAACAGTATCAATATAGAAGCTTTACATACTCGTATATGCTTCTCAGCTTCGAAGATAATATATGAACAAAATCATCTTCTGGCATTGTGCGGCAAATGGCACAACTTTAAAAATTTTTTTTTGCAGTATGTCTAGGTTCTATCCAAGGCATGTACCAATATGTATTCAAATTAGAACACTTTTTTTATTGAATTATAAATCTTGAAAAAATTGCAAAGCAATTTTTATTTCGAATTATCGCTGCTATAATCAATACAATGATTGAAAAGGTGGTGTTCCATTTAAAACTTAATAGTATCAAAAAAAAGATTAATTGTTTTGATTAATTTCTTCAGAACAAATTACTTGGTATGCATTTAAAAAAGTTTCTAGTTTTAATACATTATTCGATTTAGAAGTTCTTTAACTTAGATTTTTAAATATTAAAATATTTCTAAAGCTAACTTCATTGATGTAATAAATTTTTTGTATATATTCTTTATAATTTAAACTATTTTATTGGGATTATCAGTTTTCAATAATTCAAACAAATTAATGAAAATTTAAAAGAGTTTCACAACAACCAACAAATTGAAGAAAAATCTGTTTTTAAGTACGCTGACAAAAGTTAAGCAAACACGATCAATTTTGTTTTCCGAAGGTCAGCATCAATTTGCAAATTGCTCAACCAATGTACAATTTGGTCAACTGTTGTCTGTCTGTCTGTCTGTCTGTCTCACTTTGGCTAAGATACCGATTCCATCGTTTATTTATGCAAATACCAAATCGACTGCAAAAGTAAATTTTTGTTTGACCAATTTCCTTCCATTTAAGTTTCAAAGAATTGCGCCTTTTTCATTAGTGGAGGAACGGTGAGCGGAGGCGGGGTGGCGCTGCTCCAGCCTGTGCGGGTCCCATGAGTCGTCTTGTGCTTTGTGTGTGTGTGTGTGTGGCTTTCGGAGTAGATAAATTAATAAACTCCTTTGCGTTGGCATTTTTGCGGTTTCGCCTGGAAATATTAGATTTATAGCAACTTTGCGTTTGTCATTAATCTTCATAATTTTTATTGCTGCTCTCGCTTGTTGAGGAGCAACTTTTTTATATACTATACTTGTTTTTTTTTTATTTATTCTTATTCTCATTCTTATTTTTTGTTTGTTGAAATTACACACAATAATAAAACAAAGAGAAAAACGAATTTTAAAATTGAAACGAATGGCTGAGACAGAAAGTAAGCGCAAAAAACGATAAAAGCAGAGAACAGCAAAAAAGGTTGTGAATGCAATTAGCCAAGTTTGTTTTAAGAATTGTTTTGGTCCGGTTTTTTTTTTAATTTTTTTTTTTTGTTGATTATTTTTCTTTTTAACGGCAAGGTTTGTAAACAAAGAAAAATTAATCGACAGTCGTAAAAGTTTTGCATAACTTTTTTATTGTGGGCGGTTGGAGGTGAGGCGTGAGTGGGTGAGTGTATATATCACGCCTTCATTGGGCGGAAGTGTTTAGCAAAGGTTTATTTTGGTATTTTTTATTAATAGAAAATAAAAACAAAGTTGACATTGGCTAACTGTTAATTTTGACTTCTTTAGTTAGCACAGTCACAGTGTGTTTAAAAATTATGGCGCTACTTTGATTGATAAAATTGTCATTTCATTGGTTGCATATAATTTTTATAAATAATAATAAAAATCTTCAATTATTACTATTTATCCTTCGTGTGGGGCATTGCAGGGTATATGAGCTTCAGCATATTCAAAGCAACAACAAACTCAACTCAAGAAAAAGCCAACTAAAATCAGAATAATACGTTCATGAAAGAAAATCCATAAAACATTCTTGCCCTGAATTACAACTTATCAAAAACTACCAACAACAACAACAACAACAACAACAACTTTGTGCAACAATGTGATTTATTAAATTAATTGATTTTGCACAAAAGCGAATTTTAAATATTGAATTTAAGTGGCGCCAATTAATCTGCCGCTTCAAATGTTCATTACTCTTGCTGGCAGTCGATGTACTCTACTCTCGAACTACTCAAGGATTATGGCCGTCATTAAATGGAAATCGTTGAAAAAAATAATAAAATAAACAACAAAAACAACTCAATTTAAACTTAAGTATACTGCGTGCAGCATGCAGCAACGCATAAAGGAAAAAGAAAACATTCAACAAAGGTGCAACACGACAAAATCCGCAAATAGCGCAAAAAATAAACCAACCAACGAAAGCACCACAAAAACAAAGAAAATTCTCCGTAAAGCTTTGGCTAAGCGCTCGAGAGAGCTGAAGAGAGCGCCAGAGGTAATTGCAGTGAAATTGCTTGTGGTGAGTGGCAAAAGCCACTTTGCGAAAAGCTTTTAAAGTGAATAATTTTTATTTGTTTTCGTATTTCCTTCAGTGCATCAATTTATTAATAATGCAAGTTTTTAAAGTTGTTTGTTTTTTTTAATTTCTTAAAGCAACTTAGACAATAAATATTACAAAAAAACAATCAGAAGCTTAAAAATTAAGATGGAGTAAATGTGACAAAATATCAGTAGTAAAAAATTTTTAATTTCCGGTTTCATGTCTGTATATTATCCATGCTGTGATTACTTTCACTCTTTACGTATTTGCGCTGCACTTTAGTATTGAAAATCGACTCCACACAAAAAATATTGGAAAATATAGAAACTTTGTAAAGTTTAGAAAGGAGACATGTTGCACTTTATAAAGGTCCTTAAAAAATCAAAACCAGCTGCAGTCGAATTTATTTGCTTTTCTTTGGCGGCGCTCTGAAGTGGTCGTTAAAGCCACTTTAACATTTTGTTATGTACTTTGATTGTGGTCGAAGACGTTCGTTATTAAATTGAATGTAAAGAATGAACCTAAAAGGGCTTTAAAATCGATTAAGAAATGTCAAACAAAAAGTTTCAATTCTGCAAGCTTTAACCATGATACTCATACGCCGCGTTGTACATTAACATAAAAGCTATATTCTTTTTCCATAAAATACTTTAATATACATTAAATATATTTAACAAATGAAAACATTTTCAATATGTATACTTTTGCATAATAAGAGCAAATCTTTAAAGTTTATAATTAACTAAAGCTGGCAGAGCAAAGTTTTTTTATTTTAGATTGCTTATGGCTGGAAAACATTTACCCACTTCCTGGCAGTTAATAAAACCATTTAAATATGATTTTATGCCTACATAAATGCGTAACGAATTCCGAGAATATTTTTGTTGTTTTTTGTTGTTGTTGTTGTGTTTTTGTGAAAAATTAAACGAAGCTACGAAAGTGCTAAAAGCGTCTTGAATAAGTAATGTGCGAGTTTGTGCATACAGTCTTCATAATTAATTTACAAACAGTAAAAACAACAAAAGCAGTGAACAAAAAAAATGCAAATACACACATACATATACATGTTTAAGTATGTACATATGTATATATATATATATCTATCAACACACACATAAGCGCAAATTATGCTTACACCCACATACATGGAAATTTTAATATGGAAATAATATTTCCAAAATTGCTACCGCATAAATTGCAAAATGGCGTAATTAGCGTAAGCCAAGTCAATAGAAACAACAATAAGAACAACTACAACAAATGCGTAAAAATCCCGCTTAAGCTCTGGGCATGTAATTTCGCATTGAAAACGTTTTGAGGCAATGCAAAGGAAAAAATAAGAAGTAAAGAAATTCTAAAACGCGGAGAAAAAAAACTAGAAAGGAAATACTCGACTTCAGATCGAAAAGGAAAAGGAAGCCTCGCTCACACACACACACACACCTTTGAAGATAAAAACGGCAAATGTAAGAAGAAGCGTCTGCAGCAGCTTAGCAAGGAAACGCGCGCCTATGAAACCTCAAAACGGCGTAAGAAAACGAACAAAAAAAAGCGAACGAAAGCGAATAATTAAAAACAAGAACCGATTTTTATTTTTGTACGCTGTTTTCTTTTTTTTTTTTTTTGTACTTCAAGGCTTTGTGGCGAAATTTTTGCAAAAGCTTGCAGCGTCAAGTAGAAAAGCAAAGAAAAACAAAAAAAAATACCAACAAAAATAAAGAGCGGGAAGACAGCGGAAACATGTCTGGCGGGTATCATTAGCATTTGGAATTTTATGCTCCCCGAGCGTTTTTTTCTTCTGCGTCTTCGTTTTCGTGTTCGTTTTCTTGTTGCTTTCGTATTAAAAGAAAGATATTTCTGGTACGTGTTTGTGTTGTTTGAGGTCTTGAAATTAATTACATTTTGTGGGTGGTTTGCGGTTCAATAAACGGCGCACAGTGGGCGATAGAAAAATACCAACAAAAAAAAAGTCAATAGGTTCAGTTGTAAATTGTTAAAGCTAATATAACTATCTAAAGCTTTAAGTTAAAATGAGCTTTTACATTTGAAATTGCTTAAAAGCTTCAAACTACCTTCAGTCTTAATGAACAGAAAATTTTACTAAAAGTATTTCAAAATACATAAGAGCTTAAGCTGGGGAAACTTTAAAGCATCATGAACTATTCAAGAGAATGTTATCATTTCAATATTCATAAAAGCTTAAAGTTCTGCGAGGTCGATATAATCGAAAGATGAAATTATTATTTTTAAACTGGCTGATACTGTCTCTTACTATTTACGCTTAAACTATTTCATAATGCTTTTAACAGCAAGAACACATTTAGTAAACAAATTTTATAAAAACTTAAAGTTTAGCATATTCAAAATATTTGAAATTAAAAGTTTATTAATTCACAGAAATGACAAAGTTTAAGAATTATTTCGATAATTATAAAATCTTAAAAAATGTGTAAAAATGTTACATTCAAAATTCAAAATTTTAATGAGCGAGTTTTTGAACTTTTAAATGAGCTTTATGTATATATGCATAATTATAATATTTTATAATAATTAAATAGTATACAGCACAAAAGTATTTTCTCTGCGAACCACTGTGCAAAAATTAAGAACAATTTAAGAAAATTGCTATTTAAAGCACTGACAGTACATGTACAAGTATATAAAAGCGGTACTTACTAATTGAAAGTACATAAACTGAAAATATAAAAAAAGAACATCGACAGGTGACGACCTCAATTCCTCAAAATATGCGAATACAAAAATTAGAAATCATTTATTTATGCTAACTGTGGCACGTTTGAATTTCAGTAGTTCTTGTGTTGTTGTATGTGTTAGTGTATGTGTGTGTGTATGACACTTTGTTTGCTTCAGGTTAAACAGTCGACTTGACACTCAACAAACACATAAGCCGACTCGCACTCGTTGGGGCATGCCCGGCGTATGAGTAATTTCGATTTCGTGCACTGATTTCAGGCCATTGCCTTTTGCAAATTCACGAGACATATCAATGTGTGTGTGTGTTAATGTGTGTGGGTATTTTATGGCCATAACAAACTCACACACACACACCCATACGGACACAAGAAAACACTCCAAAACCGGAAACAGTATTTTATTTCCGGCAGAACGCGTTTGATTTGAAAAATTATGGCAAAATGTGCGCCACTAAAATTGGCTTAAACCGAAAAGCGTGCGCCTTGCATTTGCTGCCACTTCGGTTGCAGTTTGTTTTAGCATTGGTTATTTGTTGGTTTATTTATTTATAAGCTTTCGGTTAAAGTTTGTGAATGCAAAATAAATTGCCATGATTAATGAGCGCCGCTTTTAAGCAGAGGTTGTTGCCGATGTTGCCGCATGACTGCGATACGGTTATTTTTTTTAATTTATTTCTTTTTTAAATTTATATCAACTGCTGCTCCTGTTGATGTTGGCAGAGCAATGTTGGCAACAATGTTACCCTCCGCATAAATGCATTTCGGCGTGATTTATTGCTGCAAATATATTCGGCATTCAGTCGCGAGGAAATGCGAATTGCATTGAGTGGCTGCTTGCCTGGCACTGGTGCATTGTCGCGTGGCCACTCAACTTTGAGTTGCAATTGTGAATTTCGGTTGGCGCCGTTGCAGCTTCAGTATTTCGACTGAATTTTAAAAGGGTATATTGCAATTTTGTATTTCTTTTATTTGCAATTATTTTGGTTAGCAGCGAAATCTTTCAATTGAATATGGAATATGTTGTTGAATGTATCAAAAAAAGAAGTTATACAAATTAACTGTGGTAAGACTTAACCTTGACTTTATTTGCTGCTGTAACTGCATTTTATTGAGGCAGAAAATTTCCTTTTTTTTTAATAAAAAAAGTTAAAGAATCGTTTGCAAAAAATAAAAAAAACAACTGGAAGTACTTTCCATTTTTTAACTCAATAAAATGGCAACGAAGCTTGTAATAAGATGAGTAGATATTTCGTAAACAAAAATCAACAATAAATCTTTCATCGTTCTCAAGGTATCATGTTAACAAATGAACACTGAGTAGCATTTATTACTTAGGCCGGAAGATATATTGAGCAGCCCCGTTACCCTACTTACACAGTTCTAGAATATTTTTAACTCATAACTGTTGAGGAATTAATTTTAATTAATTTCAGTAGTTTAGTCCGATCTTGTCCACCTTAGAACTTAGACTCAGCTTTGAGAATAGGAGGTCCCTTATGGGCGTTAGAAACGAAGAAAACAAACTCAACATACCCCTCGATATGTACACTTGCACGTGACGAAGGGTAAATTGAACTCTGACCGAGTTCTGCCGGAAACTGTTCCAACCAACTATTCAAGAGCGTAAGAACGTAAATGCAAACAAGAATGTGCAGATAAATTGTGCAAATTAATCTTCATTGTGTTCTGCGTGAAACATGGACGAGATGCTTCAATTTCCTAACAACACAGAAACGTCAAAAGGAAAATCAAACAATGACAACAAAGAAGAAAAACAAGAAGAGAAAAACAGATAACCAAACAAAAAGAGAAGAAAAATGATTCGCAAAATATGCGCCATAACTAAACTCTGTCATATTTTCACGCACTTTGACAGCAAAGCCAATGCGGAAACGAAAACGGAAACGGAAACGGAAACTGCATGTGAACTAGCGAATAGTCGTCCAATGGGCCACAATGGAAGCCAGCACCCAGCAGGGGAATTCGTATTCAGACAACGCGCGCACAGCGCAATCTGATCTTCTCAAAGATCGACTTCCGATTTTTTGCAATTGAGAGCATCCGGTGAGCAGCCGCATCTGGATTGAAGTCGTGCAGGAGGCAGGAGACACTTGACTAACGCACATTGGACATATTGTAGAAGTGACCGTTGTGACCCGCAACGAACAAAGAATGAAGGCGCGCACAAATGGGCAAAAATACGAGCGCATATCGCTCAAGTTGGAATCAGCGACTTTTTTGCTCCCCCCCCCCATCCCTGCCGAGTACAAGAACACTTATCAAGTTCCAAAGGTGGCTTGGCGTGTGGAGTATGTGAACTAGTGCTGCGACAAATATGCGACGTGACTTGAACTCGGAATTATGTTTGAAAAAATATACTGTAGATGAAAAAAATGGTTGAATAACGTGTAAAGTTATACGAGTATGTAAAAAAAAAATGGGAAAATAATGAAAAATCGCAACTGCCGCAGTTCTCAAAGGTGCTCAATTAAAAACCGCACATTCAAGCGGACGTGTCCGCATACAAAATGAAGAAAATTGCTAAGCAACAGTGACGCGAAATCGACAATTGAGCGAAATTGTCGACATGATTCCAATAAATTTAAGAGGCGCTAATAAATGTAACAGAATTGAATTGAAATTTGTCAATAAAAAATTTTTAAAAATTTTACTTCTGCTGTCTGTTATTTAAATTCTTTATTCTATACTAATATTTATTTATTCGAATAAAAATAATATAAAGAAAATAGAGAATGTAAAGAATATAAAGAATATAATCAATATTAAGTACAAGAAATATAAAGAATATAAAGAATGTGAAGAATATAAATGACACAAAGAATATAATGAATATAATGAATATAATGGATATAATGAATATAATGGATATAAAGAATATAAAGGATATAAATAATATAAAGAATATGAAGAATATGAAGAAAACTTAGAATATAAAGAAAATGAAGTATATAAAGAATACTATAGATTGAATAAAAGGAATTTAAAGAATATTCAATAAAAGAGTTAAAATTAAGTAAAAGTTACACATCCACGAAACCAGATAATTTTACTACGTCCACAATTACAAAATTATTCAAATGCGCACACCGCAAACCACCGAATATTTTTAAGGTCAATTACCGCATTATAAACAAAAATTGAACACGCAGCATTTGCGTCATGAACTCGCTCCCAAATAGCGCACGGCACAAGCACTTAATTATTAAATGAAATATTCAGAGGCAATGTGCATGTGAAAATAATTACCACGAAACATAAATTAAGTGAAATCTAAATTTAGCATATGAAAATTTGTAAAGGATCAAACACACACGAACGCATACACAAATACACACACATACGAACACACGAAACAAAAAGCAGCACCGCTTTCTGACCCGGCACCAGTCAACCAACAAACCAAGAAACCAACACTGCCAACCACTCAACTCGAATAAGTGGACGACGCACATACATTCACACACTCGTACATACGCATACAAATATTCTCAATACACGAGTAAAAAAAACTACTTAGTGCCGAAACAAACAAAAAATAAATGAAAAAAAATTATAAAACAGAAGCGGTTCAAGTGGCCAATGGCCCCAAAGGCGTTCTTCGCCTGGCTTAGACATAGCTGAAAATTGTAAAATTAGGTTAACGAAACGAATTGAATTGAAAAGCCACGCAATTAACAGAAGAAAGCAACAAAATTACAATTAAAAAAAATGCAAATGCGGCGCGCGGTAAAGGCTTTGCCAGCCAATTAAATGCTTTGGCATGTGCATTAGGCGGGTCCATGTACTACTTTTGCTTCTTAAGAGAGTTACAAATTAGCGACGTCGAAGCTCAAATTAACCAAATCGATGTTTGAACAAATTTCTTTCTGTTGTTAGAAATGGGCGTTGTTCTCATACTAACGCCCTTTTTAATTATCTGGGCGGGGTTAAATCTGAACAATATTTAAAATATTAAACTGAATATTCCTCTTAAAAATTATATAATATATATATTTGCAATAAAATGTCGGACCTAACTTTTCGGCATGTTTGCATGTATGTTTGTATTTATGTGAGTGTGTGTATGTGGGTGTATTTACTATGTGGTCAGTGAGGAAATGCGGAAATGTTGTGGCGTGTATTTAATTACGCGATGTTGCCATTCATCGTGTTGTTGCTCGAACCTGTCCGCATGTCTGCTAATCGCAAGTCAACAAATTCGACGGGCTCTAGTTGCGGCGCTTATTTCTGGAATTTCTGCACCACTGCACAAAACAACAAAACAACCGCTTGAATTCTGCTACTCGTCGAAATTCCGACGACGTAATGTGATACCCTACTACCTGCTTATATATATACATAGGTACAGGGAAATGTGTGCTTTGTAGCTTTGGATATACTAAACCTCTTGAAATAAATTAACGATTTTTTTTTTCTTTTTTTGATAAGAAGTTACAAAAACAATTTTTTATATAACAACAAAGCGAAATATTCTAAAAAAAATGTTATTCAAAATTGTTAGATCCTGTAATTAAGTGAGCGCAAATGTGAATTTTCGTTTGAGCTTTGTCTTAAATAATAATAAACTATTTCACAAAGCCTAACTAAATAACAACAATGAGTTTTCAAATTAAGCCATAACAACATTTTAAATGAGTTGCCACAACAATGTAGGCGATAGACAACAACCTCACTTGCAACAAATTCATATTAAAATTGTTAATTTGTTGATATTTCCCAGAAATATATTTCTAGCGAGAATACTTAAACGTTTTGTCTATTTGAGCATACCTAATCAAGTTCTGGCAAATATGTTCTGTACAACCACAACAATAACAACAACAAGAACAACAACAACAACAGGTGGCAGTGTCTTCAGCGTTTTCTAATTTACCTTTGAGTAATTAATGGAATTTTAATTTTTGAATTGCTACAGCAGCGCGGCAAACATTTTGAATATTTCCAAATATATTTCTCAAGCAATTTCCGCTTCACACACAAAACCAACAACAAAAACAAAAATGAAATTAAATTATCTAAAACATAATAACAATATTTGGCAAACAACAGCAACAAACAAACAAACAAACAAACAAACAAACAAACAAACAACAAATACTCGTAGAAGAGAAACCAAATCAAATTTTGACAACAGACAAAAGGCTTAATTATGACCAAATTACCTGGCGCTGATGTTTCGAATGTTCTTCGGTTCGTCATGCGATTCGTTGGAATCCCATCGCATGCCGATAAGGTAAGGTAAGGGCGAAAACGCTCTAAAAACGCTTATTCAAAATATTTGCCATAATTGCCAAAACTCAATACAAATGTGCACCGAGTGAGTTTGGTTGGTTAAATGGCTTTGAATGAAGAAAATGAAGCCGGGGCGGGAGGACAATAAACGCAAGAGCAGTTGGTTTGTTAGTTCGCAGGCAGACAGGTTGCTACTCCGTTTGTCCGTCCATTGGAATGGGCTAATTACGATTTGCAATCCTAATTTGGGTCTGTTTGCTGGCGCAGCAGGCAACTGGTGACGGCAAAAATGTTGTTCAGTGCGGCATAATTAAGCTTTGTGGCATGCCATTCAAATGACTTTGTCTATTTATAAGTATATGTGTGTGTATGTGAGTGGGTTTTTTTGGTAACGGTAGGACAGCACAAAATGGTTTTTGCCTTTAAAGTAGAATGGTCAAAGTTTGGGTTAAACTATGAAGCGGTATTAATTTAAATTAATTTTGACAATATGTGAGACTCTGGAGAGTTATACACAAAAGAAACGTTGTTCAAGAGGCAAAGAGGCACAAATAGAAAAAACTTTCGTCGTCAAGTCGAAAAAAAAACTGTAAAAAAGCTTTTTTTGTATTAAATAAATTTTTTTTGCATTAAAAAAGTATTCTTTCGAGACAATTGAAATATAATTTGTTTTTATATACGATTATAATTTTGGTTCAAATATAAAATCAAATACTTTTTTAAATATTTTTGAATAAAGTTGTTAAAGCTAAATTTCGTTTGTTGTTTTTCTATTCGTATAGTTGATGCAAACTAAAAAAATGTTTTACTTAACTACGCTCTTGCGTGCGCACCTTAAAGCGTCAAAGATTTTGTTGTCATTTCTTGGCGTACTTTTAAGATTTAATGCATTTGCACAGCGCCGCAAAATACCTTTGCGCAAATTATATTCGACAAGTCGCTGCATTTCGCATCAACGCTGAACTTCTAAACTGCATTAGCATATTGAAAGGCATAACCCAAAACTAACATGACATTTTGGCGCCTCCTTTCGCTTTCGAAATGCGAGCACACGAAAAATTCATATACTAAAAATGCATGCGCCAGCGCCAAACGCCGCACGCGATCTTGACACAAATTTGTGTGCGCCGTCATAGTCAACGCTCGCAAATACAATAATAAAAAACCAAAATTGAAAGACTTTCAAACATTTTTTCGGCATTGTGGCGCATTCTGGGAATTGAACCGAGGCAGCGACGAACAAAACGACAAAATTTCGCAACAAACTTGCGACAGAGCAGAGAAAGTTTATCGACCAACAATGACAACGACAGCAACAACAATAGGACGAAAACAACAACAGCAACAACACCAATTAGGAAAACTAAGCTACCTCTAATACAATGACTGACAGTACTTTGACTTCTTAAATATCTGCATAAAAAGATGGAGCGAAAATTGAAAATATTTCAGGTTAAATTTAAGCTATCAAATATGTTCACCCAGAGAAGAGACCTTCCACTCCCACTTCCATTATCCTTTCTTTTTTATATGAAATGTTCCGCTTTTCAAGACCTTCTCTATTTCTTTTCATGAGAAGAGCTGTTACCTGGCCTTCCTCAAGATGTACCTCGAGAAGGTGGTTTAAAAGTACTATTTTATTCCCTGCTTGCTGCCACCGTCTGTATCTCTGTAACTACCTCTTCTTTATAAAGCGCTTTAATAGACGCTTGAGTAGTTTTCTCGTCTTCCTCGAAGATTTAAGAGTCCCTTAAACTGTTTGGTTGCGGCACACTTTCGTATAGAATCGATTGGTTTAGAAGCCCCTTTTAATATTTACTTTTGTTGTTAAATAAATAAATTTTTTTATTTAAAATTTTTAACTTTACATTTGTTTTGATTTTGACAATCAATAAAAAAATGTAACAAGTGTCAATATTTTTTCGCGAATTCGCCAACTTAAATTCCTTTGAACCAGAAGAAATTTTAACTTATACCTTTCACTACGCCTTCTCTTGAAGAGAAGTCTGAAGAGCTTCGTCTAAGAAGCGCTAACGACAATGATGACTGGGTAGTTATATGTAATCAAATATACACTTTAAAGCTTGATCAAATTGATTTAAGTTAAATAAATTGAATTTTTTTGTTATATATACAAATATATCTGCACACGCGTAAGTACTGTGCAGAAGTGGCACCGCAACCAAAGCCACTACTGCCAAAATTCAAACCAAACCAAAACGAAGCAATCCGCGCCAAACCAAGCCAAGCCAACGCGCTAAGCAACAGCAATAAAGCCAAAATGTTGCGACAATAATGGCTGCTGCTGCATGCAGCACGTAACATGCAGCAAACAACGAGCGTGCGAGCGAGTGAGCACGTTTAGCATAATGATGAATGAGACTTCCGTTCGTATGCGTCTGTGTATGTATGTGAGTTTATGTCCATAGGTCGGTGTGTGTGTTTGTTTGTTTATTTTGTAACTGATGGCTACAGTTTTTGCTTTAGTTTTGCTCTTTCGCTTAACCTCCCCCCTCCAACTCTTCGGCCCCTCTCGCCTATATTCTGCTGCAATTTGCAGTGACACAATTAAAAGGAAATTATTCAAACGAAGTAAACAAATAAAATTGAAAGCGGTCATTTGTGGTACGTTCGCTGGTTGTGGTCAACTAACATACACACACACACACGCACGTACATATACACGCATATAAACACACGCACACTTGGCTCTAACTTTTAATGGCACAATGTGTTTTAAGAAATACACCCCTAAGGCTACAACAACAGCAACAAAATAAAACTTAATATTTTAGTATGCTTGGAATTGTATGTGCCGGCATATGTATATGCACGTACTCGTATGTATGTGTATTAGGGTATTCAATATGTATAAAATAAAATATCACCTCCAGAAAATGGATGTATCCTCCGACACGGAATACACTCTGTGCCTATAGGAGGATCAAACATCATTACATATTTTCTTCGAATGTCCGGCTTTTCCATAAATTATTCATCAATCCATTCAATTATCAAAAGCTCGACAAGTGATATTATATCCTTCGTAAGGACGGTAAAAGAGATTATATAAAAAGTGTCCTGATTGGGCTTTGAGTTCAAAAGATATTTAATGGTCACTTTGCTCGTAATCACAAATGTTTAGCCCTCAAGCTGTATTAACCCCTTCCCAACATACTTTGATTTGCTTTTGAATAGTCTACTTGTTGGGTAAGGATTTGTGTCCTTGTCCCCACGTTACGCCCCCCTTGAATGATGAATTGAAACATTGCAATACATTTAACACTGCATCATTTAAAATTAACTCCGCATAATGTGAAATTAACATTGCATTATATTAAATAATCATGTTATTTTAGGACTTAGACGAAATAATAATTGCTGTAGAAAATTTTACATGCATAGTGTTGAAACTATTTTTATGTATTGTAAATTCTTTATGTTTTTAAAAAAGTCGCTCTAAACTTAATACCTTACGACGAAAAAAATTAAGCTATAAACTAATTTTCGACCACATGTTTTGAGACACCCTAATGTACGTGTGCCTCTGTGCATTGCGAACTTTTGTGCATAAATTTAATAACATCCGCAAAATGAAATGCACAGCCCCGCAATTAATTTAACATCATTGCAATTTTCCATACACAAAAAACCGATAACTAAGCACAATACTTTTGGTATTTGAATTTATTTAATTGAAGCATTTATTCAAATTCGATCACTCATCGATTTCAACTTTAATTGCAATTTGAAGCTTTGGCAAAATATAAACTTTTTGAATATGCCTGGAGCTGCTGATTCAAAATAGCAAAAGGGTTGTTTTTTTTTTCTAAATCATTGTTAGAAATTAATTTGCCCAACAAGACAAGCAGTACTCAAAATTTGGACTTAACAACACAAGACAAGAGCAGTAAGAGCTGTAAAAGAATTTAACACAGCTGCAGTTGTCTGACAGACAGACAGACAGACAGACAGACAGACAGACAGGCAGACCAACCGACATACAAATAGACAAGCAGGGCAACACTACAGGTAAACTAAAGTTGAAAGTGCAGTTGCATGTATTTACAGGATACCTGACAACAGTATCATTGCAAATACCAACACCCACACATACAGACACTACCACCAACGCAATTTACGAGTATTTCAACTTAGACAATTACCGAGTACACATTCATTTTGTTGGGCATTGTAAGAGGCTTTTGTATTTTGTCTCTATAAGCTTAAATACACACACACTTGCACACATCCGTACATACACACATTAAATACGCCCAACTAAATGAATCGATGAGAATCGCATGTGATATACATACTCGTACACACTTACAGATACACTTGTAACGTCATCTGTATCTGCATCTGCGGCGGAAGTGTTGCCATTGAAAATACGCATACAAATAAATGAATTCGACGTATCGAATGAATGCAGCAAAAGCAAAAGCAAGAAATGAATTGTACGAGTATGCTGAGTTGAAGTATACTTTTTTTTTGTTGTATATATGTGAATTTCATTGAATGACAGTAACTGTTACATGTAACTCATCGGACGTATCTGGCAGATGTGTAAACGACATTGAGACTGCAATCGATAATTCACCACAAGGACTTAACTTAACTTCTCTTCATTTAATTAATTTTATTTTAAAACAAACCGACGCTTATTAAAGTTTTCTTCTGGTTTATCAACACTCTTTTGAAATCCTTATGCAATTCTCATTAAGGTTAACACTTCAAATGCAGCATTATCAATTCGCTGCGTTCGAGCAGCGCATCTTCTAACTGTGCTCTGTGAAAATTACGAAACTTTAAGCAGCGCGACTAAATCGGAAAATCCTGTTGCATCAAGACAATTTTCGATAAACATTTTGTTGGCATATACATATACTCGTATATATATAGACATATTCTCTAAATCAACATAGCCTGCTAATGCCAAAACATTTGTGAGCGAGCGCTGTCCGTACTAAACAACAACAAAACTAAAACATTTCACATTGGCTTCTTCGCTCGGTTTTTGGCACTTTTGAAATTATACCAAAAAACTTTTTGTGAAAGCATTTCCGCTAAAGTTAATGCATGAAGTTTTGCTTCTTCTACTTCGTTCCTATTTAGATCGCTTTGTTTGCGTTTGTGTCGATGGAATTTTGCTTCATCTGGTCTGCTGCTGCTGCTGCCGCTGCTGCACTGTGGCATCAACCGAAATTATGTGCAGCTTTGTTTGCATTATCTTAATGTTCAATTAGTTAAGTTGGCCACAGCTTTTTCGTCTTCATTTTCCTCTGCTGCTACGACTGCTTCTTCTTCTTCTATACTGCCTCTTCGACTGCTGCTTCCTTTGTCTTTCCGGCTAGCTCCTCTGAATAAAAAATAAAAAAAACTTTTGCTTAGCGGAAGCAGATGACATTCTGTCCGTTCGGTCGGTTCGTTCTTTGGCGTTATCCATTCTCTTCTCCTCGGTTCTTCGCTGCACTTCAACGCACTATCTTAAAACAAGTTTTGTTTTTTGTTGTTTTATGTTTTTCGTTGTTATTTTTGTTCGGTTCTTTCACTGGAATTGTTCACGCACAAACCGGAGATGTTGTTTCGCTTTAGCAGCTCCTCTCAATGCCAAGTTTGACGCGTCCTTAGTGTCGGGCGGGCGGATGGACGGACGCCCTTCGTGGTTTCATCCGGTCGAAAGCAAAAGTTTTGCATTCCGTTTCGTTTCCGTGCTCTGCACTAAAATTCAATTAGACATCTTCGTTTTTTCTTCTTCTTCTTCTTTAGCGTTTTTTAAGTAGTTTTAGATTTGGAATTTCTTCTTGGTGCACTTAGCAATGCATTTGCATGTTGTTTTTTTGAATGCATTTAATTTTCGGAGTAATTTATTTAGTTGTTCTCGATTATTTTGACTGGCTTTTAATGATTGATGGTTTTTATATTCACTTGTGTGGATTGACTTTGGATTTCGCGATTTTATGAAAATTTTGATATGAGTAATACAAATCAAAAATTTGCTTATGTGCTTCAATGTTTGCTCGTATTCGCATCACGCCTACACCAATAAACTGATTCTTATGAATTTTGGCACATATAAACATTAATGAGTTCATAAGATTTATGACATTTATATATTTTTCACGCTCTCCTACTATGCCCACAAACCCATATTTATGCTTATGCCTGCATATTTTAAAATCGACATACTCGTACATAAGCTTTTGAATCTTTGTTTGTACTGGTGCAAAAAAGTCGATAAAATGTTGTTAGAAAGTTTGAATGTATAACTAAACAACAATTTCCGCGAGTTGATATGTCAAGCGAACTTATCGCTAAAGCTTTATGACTTGGGGACCGCTTATACTATAATAATAAAATTATTTTTAATAGCTTCAGGATGTCGATTGTTACACTATGTATGGTTGGAATAGCTTTGTTATGCAGCACTCAGTGGTGTCTAAATATATTGTGTTTGGACATATGTTTGTAAGATTCTCAAGATACATAAAGCCATAAATTTATATTCTTGAATAGGATCAAAAGCTAAGCCGATATAACCATGACCCTCCATCTGTATGTCTTTCCGTTTGCCTAACAGTTTGCCTGTCTGTCATCATATTTTGTTAACACGAGAAACCCGAAATTTTATACACTGGTTGTTCTTATGCCATTGACGAACACTGAGTTTTGTGCCAATGCTTTTATGACCACGCCCATCTGGAGAACTGTTAAAGATATTGTTTTGAAACTTCGTACAAAATTGTCTACTTAAAATCGACTGATCGAATTTTAGAAACGATTAGAGTGGTTCATTACTATATTAAAATGAAGACCTAAAACTTAAATTGGTTAATTCGGCACACAAACGATATAGAAAAAATATCGTTATATGATTAAAGTGGTTATGATATATCACAATAGGATGATTCGGAATTTAAAAATATTTAATGTAATTTATTTTTTTTTGAAAAAAAATTTATTGTTTAGACGGAAACCTTCCTTCCAAAATTTCATCGCATTTGGATTAGTGATGTAGACGAGCATAGGATACACATAAAGGTATATATATGAGAATATAGATTCATACTCAATGGATTAATATCATCAGACATTCTTTAATTTATATATTTGCAATTTTCTTTTAGTGTCGCATTAATAAAATATTTATTAGCTGCTACGAACAACGGTTTATCATTAACTTACAAACTTTCACTTTGATTGGATTTTACTTGCAGCAGCAGAAGAAGCAACATGCAGCATGCTGCATCTCGTCACAATCCGCGCTTAATGGATTCTTGATAGTTTGCCTGAACTTAATGATGGCAATGCATCATCGGTGTCGAGTTGTCTTTGCCAGCCTGTCTTATGTTGCGCTGCATTAAACGTCGTTCTTGACTGTGGGTGCTTTCGCATCCGCTGCTGCTTCTGCTGCTTATCTGCAACTTTCTACAAACTAACATTATTTGCGTATTCAACTTCGCGCGCTCGACTTCAGAGCGTTGTCAGCTATCAATCAACATAAACGTTCTCGTTTTCATTGGTTTTGCAAGTATTTTCAGTCAGCAACATTTTATGCAATTTTTTATGCAAATTATTTTTGCTCGTATATTTTGATTTGTTTTGTGCAGTTTTATTAAGCGTTTTTTTAACGCTTTCGATGGGTAAACGAACATAATTGAAAATGGTTTTTAAAGCTAGCTAAAAGATTAGATTAGAATAAAATGAAACTCAAAAATATTATCAAGCAAACAAATGCTTTTATATCAAAAACAACAACTCATGTGCAAATCCTTTAGACGTCATTTGCACGAAAACTCTGCGCAAGGCTGAATGCGTTCGCTTACAACTGCTGCACGCCGGCTATAACGAATGTCTTTGGCTGGCGCAAATGCTGCACGAATTCAAATTAACAAATTAAAATAACGCGACCGAAGAGAAATGCTTTTACCGTCCCAACCCCCAACCCCACAAACAAAAACTGAAACGAAAATGGGCGAAAGTATTTTGTTGGCCATTTATTTTATTTTGGCAGCGACGAAGAAGACGCACAAGGACAGCGTCCGGCGCTAAGTACGACAGACAGCGCCGATTTATGGCCAAATATTGGCGATTTGTAGACTTTCACACAAACACACACGTACATGTGCTATACACTATCAGCATAATCACAAATACAGTTGCGGGGCAAAGTATTTGACGTCAGTGGTCGTGGTGGTAGTGGTAGCGGAAATGCGCGCTTACGCTTAAAATTGATTTTTCCGATTTCCGTTTGTTTTCGGTTCATTGTAGAGCTTGCATGTGTGTTGGAGTTGGTGTTGGTAAGTATCGCCGTAAAATTCTTCAATCGTACTTGAGATCAAATGGTATTTGAATTATCGCAAATCATTGGACCCTCAAATTTTATTCGTTTTAGGTTTTGAAAATATTGTGATGGAAATTTGTTTTTTTTAATTTTATTTTATTTCTAAACTCTTATAAAACTATTTTGAATAATTTTTAATTCAAACAGATTCGCATTAAAATTTAAGTTTCATTTGTGCTAAAATGGCGTCGAAATTTCTTAAATAAGGTATTTACCGGTTTTGTACCTTCCCTCTTAAGTACCCAATTGTTGGGAATTTTTTTCATATTTTTTTATAATTTTCCCCTCTTAATATAATAGATTTCGAGCTTAAGTGCCTAACCCGTTTTTCTACCCACTATTTTTTGGTTTTAATAAAAATTACACCTTAAAATTTTCCCTTTTAAGTGCTCATTTGTAATAAAGATACTATAGAATTTTTTATTAACAAATAGTTTTTACTTATGTCCCTACGGGCCCTGAATCGACTGATATGACTACATTGAGGTACTTTAGAGTGATTTTTTTACATTCCACAAAGTCTACAAAAATATATTTTTTACTTCAACACGTTCCATATAAAAATGTGCAACTTCATGAATTTATATGCCACTCATAAAATACCCAATTATGATTCATAAAAGCCTCAGAAAATCATCAGAAAACCCTTAAAATTAATAAGGTGGACGTGTAATTAAATAATTAAATCGAAAGGATATTTTGTGCTTTTATATAGAAATGAACTCAGAATTTTATTAACCTTCAGCTATTTTTTTGCTAGAGAAAAGTATTTTGCGACATATAAGATTGTTTATTGCAAAAATAAAGTTTATTGCGTATATAAATTAATTTAGTCCAACACTGAGAGCTCGCGTTCTTCAACACTTACAAATAATTTATGCCGCCGTCACATACTCACACACGTTAGTTAGCGTTTTGTAATTGCAAGCGTTAAAGCGCCAAGAAAAAAGGCGGCATAATAATTTCGAGTTTTAGCACCGCCGCCAATGCCGCAACTTAACAGCGCGCCTAATGATGCCTACTGTAGGCGTATGAGTGGGTGTAAAAGATCGTAACTGTGTGTGTGTGTGTGCGGATAAAACCAAAAGGTATAACTTCAAAGGGTAAACGTAAACGTAAGCGTGTGAATGTGTTTCTCTGTGTGTGAGTGTGTGTGCTTGTGTGAATGATTTCTGGCAAAGACTGCGCGCGCTGCCGTTTAAATTGTTAGCGCGCCGCGCGCATTAAACTCCCTCAATTCGGTTTTATGGGCTTAAATGGCGCTTTTTCGGGGGCTGATTGATGGCGCCATTTGAATTTCCACAGCAAAAATTCTAATTTAAGTTGTTGAATTATTGATGAAATGACTTTGCCATTGATAATAAATTATCGCGCCTTCACGCGCCTCTGCCACTTTCTTACGAACATGCGGCAAATACGTTTATACGCAATTTGTTTTTCCTTTTTTTGTTTTTTTTTTTGTTCGCCTCCCAATTTTATGTAAGTGTACTCTTTGTCTTATTTCTATAATATGGTAGTATAAAAAAATAAAAAAAATAAAGAGAATAGACAGTTGTGTTGGTATGAGTGTGCATTGCTTTGAATGGATTCACGAGCGGATTAGCTTGATTTCGAATATAACACACGCGCGTTTATTGGCAGCCGAAATGGCATTCGCAAAGTAATTGGAATATCAACTTCAGACTTAATATTTTAAATTGTAATGTTCGAATTTATAACAAATTTGCTTTTGGTTTGTCTCGCTAGCGCAGTCACATAAATCAACGCCGTAACATTAACAGCTCAAAAGTCTAACAAAGATTTATCGCAATATTCATAATGTCAAGGACGAATTGTTTAGGCACAAATCGCTTTGAACACTTTTTCGTTCTAACAGGACATTGTATCGAAGGTACTCATGCAATAAGACTAAATATCTTATGAAATGGCTTTTGGAGAAGCTGTAGAGATGATGAAACTATAACACATCTTTTATAAGCCCCACTTTGGCTAATAAACGATATATACAACGGGGGAAGCAATTCTTTGTCGGCTTAAAAGATTTAACCAAATCGAATATAAATATAATAATATTCTTCATTTCAGAAACAGTAAAGGATGCTTCAATAGCGATGTGTCTTATATACCGCATGATATGACAAATGACTTCTAGCCTAACTGGGTCTCTCTTCAAGAGACAGCCACTATAACCTAACAAACTTATGCACGGTTTTTTAAAATAAGCCAGTTACATCGATTTGATTTTATACTTTTGAATAACTCAGACAATTCTCTTTAGGTTAATACCAACATCGATTTTCTAAAAGACAGTTTAACTGTTTTAAGAACCAACTAAGTTAAACTTCAGTAGTTTATATAATCTTGTGGCAATCGTTTTTTTTTTATTACTATATACGACACTGTTACCGCATCTCGTGTGTGCATGTAAGTAAAACAACAACCACAACAACAATAACATATCAAACAACTTGCACTTGCTGCTGACAGGTGCAGCAACCTCATCACATCACACGTCAAACACATACACACACACACACACACACATGTTGCACTTGCTGCTGCAATGCAGCGCTTCGTTGCCGCATGGCATCATTAAAATGCAGCGCGGCAACTTTTGCAACAGTGACACGCAGATAGACAGGCTGAAATGCTGCTTAAAATAATATATCCCACACTTGCAACTTGCAACGACGTTCAAATACAAAAACGAAAATAAAAAAGAATGATACTGTGTTTGTGGCACAAGCCGGGGGATAGATTGAGGCTGCGGCAAGTGCTTACTTGAGTGCTTACACAAACTTGAAATGTATATTGTTAAATGCAGTGATGAGATTGCATAATTCATAAATCATTAAATCAACACACACACACGTACTACTTACAAGCACTTACATACATACTTGTACGCACAGTGGAGTATTTCTCTCGGAGGTCTGGTCAAAGTAAATGGTTGTTCTTTCTTGGCGGTGGTTTTAGCCTCCAATCCAGAAGATTCGAACGGTCACTTTAAATAATATTTCATGTGTAATTGTATCAAATGCTATGGTAAAATCAATGTAAATTACATCAGCTTACAAAACTTTTTGTAAAACCTTAGATCTGAAGAGTTATCGCACCTTTATTAATTCTTCTTTTGTTCTCTTTTTAATTAATATAAACGACAAAGCAAGACGAATGATACTCTCATATTTTCCACTTCAGTTTCACACATACTTGTTCATTTTTTGTTGTTGTCTGCTTTTTGCACATTTCTTTCGGAAAAAACCACAGAATTATGTTTGAATAGAATTTTTCAGTAAGATGCACACAAACACATACATACATACATACATTCACTCAGGCACACACGCCAGCGTACAGATGTCAAATGAGTTATATTTTCTAATTAATCTTTGAATGTGTCAATTCGTTTTGGGAGTTGGCAAAGCGAATGTGAATTCGTGTGTGCAGTGTGGGAAATTGCAGGGTATATTGGAATAATACATGCTACACCACGTTAGGCTGGTCCTAATTTTGAGTATTTCTGAAAAGTTAAGAGTCGCATTTTTCATAGGGCTATAAAATTTGTTTTTTTACACAAGTTTCGAATAGGTTACAAAAGGTTTCAAATTTTTATATATGGCAAGCTGAGAATCTTTGGTAGCAAAAGTTACTCAAAGGATACAAATATTATCAAATGGTTAAAAACATTTTCAAGGCATCAGAAAACTTTAACTTAAAAAGCTGCAATTAAACAATATGTGAAAACAACAAAAGGACTTGCCAAATAAGTATGAAAAGTTTGTATGTGTGGTTGTGTGCATCTGCGCATTGCAATAGATCAGGCGTTGTGATTATTATGAGCAGCTGTCATTACTCCTTGCTGCAGCTGTAAGCGCACATACGAGTATGACACCGACTGTGCACTCCAACTGCATCCAAACCGCATTTTATTCCGGTCAAAAGGAATTTCTTTTATTTTTGTTGTTCACTTTTTACTGCTGCATCGATCGAATCCAGTCGTTCGCCCTTACTATATAACAATGCTGCCAGCTACATTGGCTGTTGGGGGTTATGAAACGAATTTGACACTCATACGCCACCTTTGACTGACGGCTCAGTAAAAGCGCAACGACTTTCGACCGAAAAGCGCAAAGGGATCAACAGCTGCAGCCAGTTCGAAGCACAAATCTAAATCGAAGTTTGGTATTTTTCTCCGATGTTGCCACTTTTTTTTCACCTGAGCGGGGACAATTTTATTCGATTCAGTTTGTTATTTTTTTTTCTTTCATTTTTTAATACACTACAAAAATTAAGGTTTAAACCGATAACTGATCGAATTGGTCAAAATTGAGACGAGAATATTTTTTCGATTTTGCCAAATGGCAGCGTTGGATTCTTTGCGTGTAAAAAGTGCAACGAATCGTTACTTTGCCTGTGACAGTTTTTGATAAAGTGAAGTGAACCGAGAGTAACACAAACGGAAGTCTGTGATGAATGTCGCTGCAGCGGCTTCTGGACGTGATGGCATATTAGAAAATTACTTGCGGTTGAATTTGGCTTTTAGCTGCGCTGCAGTTTTTTATTCTTTTACATATGAAACCAGATCAAAAATCAAGTTAAATGCAGAATGGCTTTTCTATTTTCACTTCATATATCATTCTGAAAAATACAAAATATTTGTAATTTAAATTCTTTTGAACATTTTCCAATACAATATTGTTGTTTTTGTATTTTTAATACATCATTTTGGCAACGGCAGCGACAATGTTGCCCTACCCCTTTGCCGAGCGCATAATTCAATGCACTAAAAATTTGTTGTGCTCATTTTTTTTGGTTTTTGCTGCTGCATTACTCCATTAAAAAAACGTTTACTGCCGACAATTTAACAAGCGCTGTTGACACACTTTTAGCCATAATTAAAAACCAAAAAAAAAACAACAACAACAACAAAAAACAAACACCACATTTTATGCATTTTTGCCAAGAAATTTTCGTTTTGCGCTGAAAAGGTTGTTTGGTTATTTGTTTATGTATATTACATAAAGTATACTTAAATTTTTTTATAGTTTTTTTTTCGGACTACACACACACACAAACACCGCAATTTATATTAATTTAAATATATGAAACGACATATTTGTGTGATTAAAAACGGTTTTTTGTTTGGTAATTTCAGTTTACATGGCATTATTAACAACTGGCCATAAATTCCAAAATGATACAAGATGTCGGAAATAATTTATGTTAATATTTTTTTTCTAACAAATTAAAACGAGTAGAACAACAACAATAGCAGCAACGCTAAAAAAAACCTGCGGCTTATAATGCGTGTTAATTAATTTGCGGAAATTATGGGCGGACACAATTTTTCATTCAATTGGTTTTTAGTCCATTTTTGTGGGCAATTTTTTTTGGCTTTAAATAAATGGCATACAAAAAATTATCGGGTTAAAAGTGTTATTAATTCGCTCGTGCCGATGTTCTATCGCTAATAAGTTCAGTTTAGTAGAGCCAGAAAAAATATATATGCAAATTAGAGTTCAAAGTGCAAATATTTAACTTCATTGACATTGTTAGTTTATTAAATTAATGCATATTTAATTTGTTTAGTCATTTCGAAGTTTAATTTAGTTGTGGCTTATAACAAAAACAATTGTCAATAAATGCTTACAATATAAAATATTTATTGCCACGAAAGTTATAAAAAATTTAACTAATGAAACTGCACAACGTTGCATCTAAAATGCACACAAAAAGATTTATAAAGGTTGTTCATAAATCTTTATAAAAAGAAATTCGATTGGGTCGTATGATTTATATTAATTATGAGGTGCATGTTTGATTTTGATTATAATTGAACTACAGCTTGATCAATTATAAACATTAAAATTGCTATTAAAAGCAGAAACAGTAAATATTTTTATTAAGTCACAGACGAGGAGAAAGCCTTAACTCAAGTCGGCTTTATTTAACGATTAAGAATAAATTCATGAGTAATCTGAAATTCAAATTTTTAATATAACAAAAAATAGAACAGTCAAAACTCAACTCAGATGAAAACTAAAATAATTGAGCTATCCTTAACTACACGTGCACACGCTTGGGAGCATAAAGCGGAGCATACGTAAACATATACTCAAATAGCTTGCTCCACAAGCACAGAAACAGACACAGACACAACGCAAATAACTTGTTTATTCTATTAAAAACTTACACGCGCACTTGTTTTCATTACGTCCGTCCCACTATTTCGCTTCCGCTTTAGAAAAGATCAAATGAAGCTGATTAAGGAGCCGCCATAAAAGCTGCGCGCATATGTAAGCAATTCGAAGGAATTCCCTCGACAACATTCGTTGTATGCGCTACATGTGTGTGTGTGTGTGTGCTTGTGTGCAACAGCGAATGTGTTAAACCAAGAGATATCAAGATAGTTGTGTAAGTGTTCCCCAAGGAGCGTGCATAAAGAAAGCAGCAACTAAAAACGCTTTGAAAAGTTAGTGCAAATGCATGGCGAAGTCACTTCAAATAAAGTTAACTACATTAGCAAGTGAGTACTCAAACCTAGCGACGCAATCTACGTCCCCCCAGCCGCCCCCACCCCCTCACTCCTACCCTTTTCGGCTCATAACGCCCTTAGCAATTACAAACATGCGTTGAAATCTCTTTGCCGCAAGCATTTTCAGAAATCCCAACACAATTTGTGCATAGTCACTCTGACAAGTCGAAGGGGCGGCGAAGGCAACAGTGAACGTCATAATTATATTTCCAATTGAGAGTGATTTAAAAAAAAACGCATTTTTATTTAACTTTCATGTAATCAATTGTTTATGCAACGGCTTATCACAAACCTCAAAACACCTTGGAACTTATATTTTCAACCGCACTGTTCTACAAAAAGAAGCCGAGGGGGGTTTGAACTTTTTGGCAGAGCCACTCACTATCCCCTGAGGCTGCACGCGCACAACTGCAACTATATAACAGTTAACTGCGCTACTGCACAAACTGCGTATATTTGTGCGTGTATTTCGTTAGTATATATATATAGTATATGTATGCGTTCGTCCTTGTCACAGATGAATTACACGAAATTTGCTTAACATACTTTTTGGCCGGAAAATCGTACTTTTCCCCCACTTTTTGCTATGGGATAATTGCAAACGAGTAAATAAAGAGTGCGAAAAAAGTAAGTAACATAAAAAAGAAATGGGTGGCAAGAAGTAGACTGCAAAGGCACGTTTATGAAAGGATGCTGCACACATGTATACCAACACACAAACACATTCACATTCGTATTCACATTCACACATCTGAGCGCCAAATAAATATTTGCACACATTTGCTGTACACACTTACTTTGTACTTGACATAATTGTTGTTGTTGCATGTTTTTGTTGTTGTTTGTTTTGCCTTGCTTGCGGCCCAAATATTCCCCTACTTCTTTTAATGAATTCATTTTATTTCTTGTTTTTCCTTAGTATTTCTTCTCGACTTGGTACTCTCGCTTGTTGCAAGCATAAATTAATTCATTTACTAACAGGAAAGCGAAATGTCAATTAAAGAAATTGAGTGCAAGAATTACCGCCACAAGTTATTTGTTCGTATTTATGCCTGCTTTTACTTGATAACAGAGTGTGGGGTATATTACTGCATTGCGTTTTTTTGTTGCATAACAGAGTCATGTAAATATTTGCATATAAAGCTAATTTAAGTTATTTAGCGAATTCGCAATAGTGGCGTATGAGTGATATTAATTAAGAGTTGCCAGTGTATGTATGATTATAACTCAAAGTTCGTTCGTTAAGTGACAAATGTGATTTCAGCGGTACATTGAAGTTAAAATACCACACTTTTCACTACCCAAATAAAACAAACTCAGTTTGTTTATATAAATCTAAATGTTAAAGGTAATATAATTTTCAAAAGATTTACAATGTATGTGCTTAATAATATCAAAATAAATTCAATCAAAAGTGTGCTAAGTAAAACAACTCAAATAATACCTAAACAAATACTAAATTGTCAGTCATTAAATGTAATTAATCAGGCAAACAACACACACACACACACAAAATCAACACAAACAACAGCTTAAAAGCTTATTTTAATAAACTTACTTCAATTGCAAATATCAGCTCCTTTACTGCAACAACATTAGCCTCCTCTTGTTACAAACTAACTGTCGTAGCAATTATGCAAAATTATACAAATTAAGACAATACATTTGCTTTGCTTTATCACACATATTTAAGCTTTTAATAATAATTTTAAAACCCTTTCATTACAAATTTTGTATTTTGTATTTTCCATACATCGACTTGGAAAAATGTAAATTAATCATTTTACCGCATTTGTTACTTCAAATTTTGCCAACTGTGTTGCTACATTGTTGAGTTATAATGCTTGACAGCAAGGATAACAGAACGTTAAACAACAACAACAACTATGTCCTAGCTGGTATTAAAGCGGCGTTTAATGCCGAAAATCAATCGCCGTGTACGGCAACAATGACAAAGAAAACATAAAGCTATAGGCTAACCACATATATACAACAACAAATATATATATATATATATATATTTTAATGTGCACACACACATATATATGTACATGCATATAGCCACACAAACGACATTTGTTTTTGCGAGCATACGGAATGCTTTTTGGCATACCACAGGCTGTATGAGTGACATTTAATTTCGGTTTTAAATTATTAGTCGACTTCTGTGAATTTCTTTCTTAGTCGTAAATCAATCAATAAACTGTTTAAAGCGAAATAATATTAACAACAAAATTTAAGAAGATAATTAAACAAATTTAATTAGTAAATGGCTTCTATAAAGCGTGCTACATGGATACGATTTTTTTTTACCAGACTTTAGACTGAAGAGCTAAATTTGATAGTGTAAAAAATATTTTCGGCCGGGCGAGTTATGTCTATGTCAGTCATGCCCATGCCTACTTCACCAGAGACCGTTAAATTTCCACATTGGATTTTAAGGCAAGGATTTTTCTCATTGATAGAAACAATAATTAAATATATTATATATACCATAAAAATCATTAAAATTCTTTAAGATGCATTGTGTCGTAAAAATATAAATAAATAATAAAAAGCAATATAACGAAAACAAGAGATATATATTACCAATGAATCCTCAGTTAATATACCTAAATTATTCAACCTATTTTAAATTATAGTTAGATTCACTAAGTATTAATATGTTTGTCATTGAATTTTCTGCTCTAGGAATTACCCAAATAGCTAAAACCATTATCAACCTTATTACGGTAGCAGATAAGCGCCACACCTCTTTAAGTATATCAATTACTCAAATATTTTTAATTAGTTTCACAAATTGTGGGCGTAATAGGTGGGCTTGGAAATTCTTTAGCACAAAACTATCCTTGGATGCAATGTATAAACGAATAGAAAGAAAAACAGAAAAAAATGAATGAAAAATATAATGAAAGAATGAAAGAAAAGTAGGAAGAATGAAAGAATGGAAGGAAAAAAGAAAGAAAAAAGAAAGATATATATAATTTTAGATATAAATATTTTGAATTAAAAGGTTAAGTTTGTTTTAAGATCTGACTTGTAATTTTTTAATACTATAAATAGAAGGGAACGAACAATTAAAGACAGAGAGAGAGTTCAAAGCAACCACAAATCAAAAAGAAGTTTTAAATATATCAGTTCTGTAGAATACAAGAAGAAAGTCTAAAGAACCCAAAAACCCTTAATGCATAAGTACCACAATTTCGACACAATCTTGTCATAAACGGGAAAAAAACCGTTATTGGTGTGGTTAGGGGGCGGTGAAAATTTAAATTTGGAAATAAAGTTATTTTTTATTATAAAAAAAACCTTTTATAATTTTTTGTGATATCTAGAAAACTTTTTGAGATACAGGCATTTTTCGATTTTTGCTTTAAAAATTTGACTTTTAAGGGTAAATTTCTCGGAAAAATGTGTTTCAATGACCAAATTTTAATAAAACAAGATTAAAGCACCATCAATTATCTTTCATTTAGTATACCTTAAGTCTTATCTATCTCCTTATAATATGCGATATATAGTATTTGATTTTATGTTTAAATTTTAACTAAGAAATTCATGAAAGTATCTTTTAAATACAAAACTGAAATGGCAATTTATTTTGAATATATATGGACATATGCTTCTTTTTTTGTTTTAATAGTGTTTATATGTGTATGTATTTGTAAGTAAAGCACCTTAACTCAACTCAAACGCAGCGACAATCAATCACAAACACAAAGAATTCTCGTCGAAATTTCCATTAATGAATGTCTTTAAGTGGAAATTTTGTATAACACACAAATAACAAATAATGACGACTAGCAACAACAATAATAACAACAATAACAACAACAACAACGTTAACAAAAGAAAATAACAATAATGAAGTAAAGCGCCCGAAAAACAAAATGACAATGTCACAAAGGATATTTAAGTGTATCGTCTATGTTTCTTTTTTCTCTTCTCTTCTTCATTTCGTCCTTTTCGTCCTTTGGTGTGCTGTCTCCGTTGACTTGGGTCATTAATAACCTCTGCTCGCAGGGAAAATAAACAAACTTAAATATTAAATGAAAAAGGCACACAACTGTATTTATTTGCTGTCACCGGAAACGCAAAAGGGACGCGGCCATTGTTGTCGGTGAGTGACATTTGTGCTACTTTCACACACAATGGCCGAAACACGGATTTAAATTTAATTAGAAAACTATTAGCTCCATTATTATTATACTTCTCTTTCTTTCTTTCTTTTTTCGACAATAATTTGGGTTGACAACAATTATGCAAATTCGCGCGTTGTGCGGCGTTCAGTCACGCATGTGATTGTGTTGGTGATTGTGATTTTTCGGCATTTTGCACGTTTTTTTGCGGTTAACTGTGAAACTTTCAATCGAGAGCACAAAATTTAAATTTTCCACATCGAAATGCAAACAGCGAACGAACAAATAAATGCAATTAGAATTTTATGCATAAAATAACAACAGCAACAAAAAATGTGCATTAAGTGAATGCCTAAATCGCAATGACAATATGACGGAATGGCTGAAATTCACAATTTCATTCGGCTCGATTGCTTGCCAAAAATAATTTTCGAAAATCAACAAAAATAAATAACCGAAACCGAAAGAAACGAAAATATTGGAATATTTATTTTTCGCTCTGGTCAGCACTTCAATTAAATAAAATACATACGGACAGACAGACAGACAGACAGACAGACAGACAGACAGACATACAATTCAATTTAATAACACAACATAAATTCATCAAAATATGCAATTTTGAAATAGAATAAAATAAACTGAAAACAAAAACAAACAAGTTTAACATGCGCTTTGCCACTTTTTAGTTATTTACACTGCGTTACACTTAGATAAGATCAAATTGTCGAAGATAAAAACAATCCATTGAAATAAATAAATAATTCGTTTTCTGTGTGAAAAGTTCATTCAAATATTTTTTTGTTCATTTAACTAATTTCAATTGATTTATCGGGTTTTAATTAAAAGCCTTTCGCTTTGTTATGTTCAAATTACAATCACAACAACAACTTTTAAAAACATTATCAACTTATTTAAAAAAAGTAAAGTTTTTACAATAAGTTAAATAAAGAATATATTATTCGAGGTCAAGGTCCTTTAAACAAAAGAGGTTTTTGTTAATGTTTAAGGCAACAACAGTATAAAAGGCGCAGGTCGGACATCTATTTCGGAGGCGCTACCCTTCCTCATAAGCGACCAAAGATGCAAGGTCCAACCTGCTCCTGTTGTTGCCCTAAAAAATTACGAATCCTCCTTTGTTAAAAGGACCTTGACCTCGAATAATATATCTTTTTATTATCAATTTTTTTAAAAATTATGCTACGAAAGTTCTGGCTATAAAAAAATCTGCCAGGCCCACCTTATATACCCACAATTTGTAATATTAAGTAGAAGTATTCGATTAATTCTTTAATATAGCTCCATTAAATGGGCGTGGCTGGATCAATTTAACGTCAACTTCCAGAAATATGTCGAATCAATTTTGTGCCCACCACCATAGCTCAGGAAATTGATGAACTATATACGAAACATATATAGGAATACACCTGGAAAAATTATAGGCTATACAAAATCTGCCACACCTACCTAATACACCAAACATTTGTGAAATTAAGTGAAAATATTGGATTACACTGCATCAACAAATTTAAAATATTTTATCTGAGTTTGTATCAATAATATCTCAAAAACTGAGCGTGGTTGGATCAATTTAACGACCATCGCCATAACTCAGGAACGATAAATCGCGGAGTATTCATATCAAATCCAAGGCAACGCCGATTTAAAAGCTAATATATTTTATACTAATAATCCAGAAATTTAATAAATCGACATAAACTGACATTAAACCCCTAAAATAAACTGTTTGTACATTTTCAAACATTGCACGAAAGTCCTGATTTAGAGAATATCAATTTTTTTTTATTGTGTTTTGGTTTTGGTTTTTTATTTCTATAATCAAAACAAACAAATTTGCTTAACGACAAATACCAAACACCCTATATGCATACATACATTTATGTCCTAAGTTTACGCGTGTGTCAAATTTTTGTCAAATATTTACCTGCAATTTTCCAACTTTATTGCAATGGCAAATACAGAAAATTTATTTAAAAAAAAATTGCATAAAACTAAAATAGAATTTCAACTCAAAAGCAATGCGAAAAAGTTTAAAACGTTAATAAAAAATATCAGGTTTGATTCGGCATAAAAAATATGAAAGAACAGTTAAACAGACAGGCAGACAAACATATAGACATTCATACAGACATATAGACAGACGGACAGAGAGACATCAATGAATCACTCAATTTAATATGATTGAATTTTCTTTTAATCGCTACGTTGGCCAAAATAAAATTAATTAAAAGCGTTGTGGCTGCTGGTACAACAACAACAACACAACAACTTTTAATGTAAAAATTGTGTTGTTGTCTTTTGTGTTGACATACTGCTTGGCGAAAAAAAAAAACCCGATTGTAAATATTTACTCAACTTTGGTGACAGTGCGTACAGAAAAAAAGAATTGAGCATAATTACAAATTAAGCATGCATTAAATTGAGTTATTAATTTTTTGTTCGCTTTTTGCTTGTTTTTCCACAAAAATTAATCAATTTACCACTTACACAATGTAGCATACACACACGTATTTATATAGTATATCAGCATACATATACATGTGTACATTTATTAAAACTGCGCGCTGCCTGACTTTGACGTGTTTGTCAATTAAATTTGTTAAATGAATACGCGACGGATGATAATAATGATAATAATTGTCACAAGAGCAAATAAACCCTGACCCAAATTGCCAAGAGCAAACAAAACAAGAACAATACATACATATGCACATACATGCAAACATACATACTATAGTATTATGATTTTAAAAAGAAATTCAACATACTCGTAAACTCAAAAGTTGCAGTGAAATGCAAAGCATGAGGAAAGCGTACAATAGACAATTTAAAAGGGTTAATTTTAATTAACTTTTCACAGTTTAAACAATTAATTAACTTTGATAAATTGTATTGATTTTTTAATGCAAGAAACTAATTGAATATCAAATTATTTACTAAGATTTTAGATTTAGATAAGCATTACGGAAGCATTTTATAATTGTTAGTGAATATCGGCAGTTGAATTTTATGCGAAATAGAAATAAGACAGAACTGTAACAACACGTTGTTGTAGTTGTTGACAAGACTTGGCCAGAATTAAAACTAATTTTCCATATACTTATTTGAAAAAGTTTTTCATTAGCACCATGAAAACGATTGCGGAAAACTTAACTTTCCGAGGCGGTGCAATATAACGAACAATGAGATATGAGACCACGTCCTCTCCTTAGAAATATTTCTTTCAATTCTACTTAATTCCTGCCAACGCTCAATTCGGCATCTTTTGGATACTGTTTTGAGTAAAACGCATTTTTGAGCCAATTTAAAAATGCGTGAATAAAATCTTCTAAAAATTCGTGGCATCACCAATCCGAGGAGTTCAAGCATCTCGAAACGCGCGGCACTTTTACGTCAAGAATAATGCGCGTTGCAGTTATAGAGTTTGATGTTCAACTAAACTTTATTTTATGATTCACTTATATCTTTAAACAACTAAAACAGCAACAACAATTAAAACTAGTAAGAGAATTAGCTCATATGCCATTTCAGTAAAACCAAAATATGTGTTTCTTTTTTTTTTAAAGCATATAAGTGTGACATGTCTCTATTATATTATAAGTGGGCGTTGTTCTAATCGTATCACAACCATTTTTGGTCAGAAGTTTTGTGTTCCTACCAAAGTGTTAAATACCGTGTTTAAACTAGTTATTTACACTGTAACTATTTTTAATAATGTTTAATCCGCATGGAAAGGGGTGGGTGGTTTGTATGGGAGGTGGGCGTGGTTCTAATCCGATCACGCATATTTTTTGTGAGAAGTTTTGTGTTACTACTGAAGTGTCAAATTTTGAATTTGATTTGGATATCTGCACTGGAACTAATTTAATTAATTGTTTTATTAGTATGGAATGGGGTGGTTTGTATGGGAGGGGGTAGAAGTTTTGGTCCAATCTGGCCCATCTTAGAACTTGGAATGGAAAATAGGAGCTAACATAACAAATTTCAACTCGATAGCTCATAAACTACGGCATTTATCGCTGGGACAGACGGACAAACAGACGAACATCGTTAAATCTACTCAGAAACCGACGCTGATAATTTATATATGTACTTTTACATACCTTCCACACTTTCTGGGCGTTACAAACGGAAGCACAAACTCAATATACCATTCGGTACGTGCACGTGGCGAAGAATTTAACTAGTAAAACATTATCATATACACTTCGCTATTTCAGTGACACCAAAAATTTGTTTTTTTTAGCATATAAGTGCCACATGTCTCTATTATAAGTGGGCGTTATTCTTATCGGATTACTCCCCTTTTCGTTTAGTAGTTTTGTGTTCCTACCGAATTTCAACTGATTATTTACGCTGTAGCTATTTTAAAATTTTTTTTTTCCGAATTACCAGACAATTACACATATTGAAACAGTAAATTAAAAGATGATAGACAGGTAAAAAGTTTAACCTGTTGTTTTATGTAAATTTAAAAGAGAAATTTTCCGCTTTAGAAATTTCCAGGTACACTAAATAAGCAACTTTATTACGGTCGCAGATGAGCGCCGTGCCCATATAGGTATATTTATTATTTGATCGGCTACCTCAAATCAAGGATCTTAATTATAGGTAGTTATAAGATCCGTCTTGAGATTTTTGTATAAATACTACGATACAAATAAAAAATAATTAGTTTCTTACAACTGTTCATACTGAGGGGCAACACAACGCATATTCTTTAGCAGTTGATCCTTCGAGCCGGTTGTTTAATAAAAGTTATTTTGCAAAGCAAATAGTTGAAAGTGATTCCAACGATCTATAGTAAAATGGACTTTTTAGAGGATATAGAAGAATATGACGAAATAGAAGACTGTTCTGATTGGTACGATGAAGAATCTAATCTGTTGGAGGTGGCTAATGACACAAAATTTGCGATGTTAACAGCGCAAACCAGAGATGTGCATGGATTTCAATTTCTTGACAAGGTAAATTGTTCAATTCTGGAAGAATATGTGAATCAGTTAAGACGTGCCACTGATGACATGGGACCTAAGGTCAATGAATATAATATTTATGACCAACAAGGAGTATCACTGGATGGATTGCTAAATCAAGCCAAAGACTGTATTAAGGTATTAAAAGCAAATATAGGAAATGACGAAAAGCCTGTTCAGAAGTGCAGGCTTCAAGAGTTCAAGAAACCCTTGCCGTTTAAAATGAATGTGCCTATTGATAATTCTACTCGCACCAAACAACAGACAAAGTTGCAGTCACGGCCCCAGTTTACAAATAATATGCCTTTATTAAACCGGAATGCTACAATCTCTCAGCATATTGGTAACCCTATTAGCACCACACAACCGACAGAGTTGCAGTCACGGCCCCAGTTTACAAATAATATGCCACTATTAAACCGGAATGCTTCAATCTCCCAGCTTATTGGTAACTCTAATAGCACCACACAACCAACAGAGTTGCACTCACGGCCCCAGTTTACAAATAATATGCCTTTATTAAACGGAAGTGCTAAAATCTACCAGTTTAGTGGGAATCCTGCAAGCTCCCAGTTTAATGGTAACTCCAGTCTCACCACACAGCAGACAGAGTTTCAGACACCACCGCAGTCTACAATTAATGCCCAATACTTTAGTGGGAATCCTACAAGCTCCCAGTTTCTTGGTAACTCCAGTCTCACCACACAGCAGACAGAGTTTCAGACACCATCGCAGTCTACAATTAATGCCCAATACTTTAGTGGGAATCCTACAAGCTCCCAGTTTATTGGTAACTCAAGTCTCACCACACAGCAGACAGAGTTTCAGACACCATCGCAGTCTAGAATTAATGCCCAATACTTTAGTGGGAATCCTACAAGCTCCCAGTTTATTGGTAACTCCAGTCTCACCACACAGCAGACAGAGTTTCAGACACCATCGCAGTCTACAATTAATGCCCAATACTTTAGTGGGAATCCTACAAGCTCCCAGTTTATTGGTAACTCTAGTCTCACCACACAGCAGACAGAGTTTCAGACACCATCGCAGTCTACAATTAATGCCCAATACTTTAGTGGGAATCCTACAAGCTCCCAGTTTATTGGTAACTCCAGTGTCACCACACAGCAGACAGAGTTTCAGACACCATCGCAGTCTACAATTAATGCCCAATACTTTAGTGGGAATCCTACAAGCTCCCCGTTTATTGGTAACTCTAGTCTCACCACACAGCAGACAGAGTTTCACACACCGTCGCAGTCTACAATTAATGCCCAATACTTTAGTGGGAATCCTACAAGATCCCAGTTTATTGGAAACTCCAGTCTCACCACACAGCAGACAGAGTTTCACACACCATCGCAGTCTACAATTAATGCCCAATACTTTACTGGGAATCCCACAAGCTCCCAGTTTATTGATAACTCTAGTCTCACCACACAGCAGACAGAGTTTCAGACACCATCGCAGTCTAGAATTAATACCCAATACTTTAGTGGGAATCCTACAAGCTCCCAGTTTATTGGTAACTCCAGTGTCACCACACAGCAGACAGAGTTTCAGACACCATCGCAGTCTACAATTAATGCCCAATACTTTAGTGGGAATCCTACAAGCTCCCAGTTTATTGGTAACTCCAGTCTCACCACACAGCAGACAGAGTTTCACACACCGTCGCAGTCTACAATTAATGCCCAATACTTTAGTGGGAATCCTACAAGCTCCCAGTTTATTGGAAACTCCAGTCTCACCACACAGCAGACAGAGTTTCAGACAACATCGCAGTCTACAATTAAAGCCCAATACTTTATTGAGAATCGTACAAGCTCCCAGTTTATTAGTTACTCTAGTCTCACCACACATCAGACAAAGTTTCAGAAAACATCGCAGTCTACAATTAATGCCCAATACTTTATTGGGAATCCCACAAGCTCCCAGTTTAATGGTAACTCTAGTCTCACCACACATCAGACACACTTTCAGACTCAGCTGCTGCCTTCAATGAGTGTGCCTTACTATAGTAATAATGCTATAAGCACTCAGTTTAATGGTAACTCCACACAACTTTTAAATCCCTTCATATCAACAGAGGTGAATAAAGCTCCAAAAAGGAAGAGGAGATAAGGAGAAGTTGAAATTATTGGATTAGCTATTATATCATGTTTTGAGTAAGTACGTGAAACTAAAAATTGTAAGAGTATAAAATTATTAAGATTTAATTTTTAAGGTACTTAGAAAAGCGCACATAAAATTGTATTAAATAACTTATTATATAGAATTTAAATAGTTCTAAGATCCGCCTTAAGAATATTGAATATATATTGTATAAGAGAACGTATCAAATAAACCGTGCATAGTTTTGCATATTTTACAATAAATGCATGTTTTTTGAATTTATTTTGACTATTTGATTGTTTTTGTATTATGATTACTATCATTTAATACTTTAAGTCACTGTACTCTCCAGACATTGCTCTATCGGATAACCACCTGTTCCGATCAAGGACTCATGACCAGGCTGAGTAAACTTCTTATTACCTGTGAAGGTTTGCCGAAAATGGGTCGTGGATTTCATCGAAAGACTAGAAGTTTTTCCGGCACGGTATTCGTCTCTTGCCTGAAAGATGGTCGCAAGTTGTTTGTGGATAGCGATAGGGAAATTTTTGAAATGAAATATTTTTTGTATTTGAATTTAAATAAATAAATTTTTGTTATCAAAAAGCACAAATCGAAATTTTCATTATGCGCTTTTGCGCCACCACTTGCCATTGCAAAACTCTTTCGTTTATGCACACTACCAAACTTAATTACTAAACAGTAAAAGTAATAAAAATAAAATATAAAGAAATATCTTCTATTGCTAGGATAATAACTTCTAATATGCTGTGGAAAACTCAAAGAGCATAAATAAAATGCAAGTGACTCCTCGGGGGCCCATAAGCTAATAAATTGGCAGAAGCGCGGCGCAACGCAACGCAACGGAAAAGCGTCAGTGGCAACTTTAACCCAGGCGCACATATACAAACACAAGCAGATAAACTGCTTAGCACATTTAGTTGGCAACTAATTAAAAGCCACGCGTTGGCGGCATTGGCAGTCGTTAAGCAGCTGCCGCAAATGTCGCACTTCGTTCGTTCGTTCGTTGTGAAATTCCGCAAAAACCCAATTAAGCGAAACAAATTCAAATGTACGACCATTTGAAACATTATGATTAATTCTTTGATTTATAACATTGAAAAGTTGAAATACTTTCAGTCTAATACACTTTCCCCGCAATGGTATGAAATGTCTGCGCTTGCGGGCATATCAAATCAGCAAAAGGAAACTTAAACAGAATATCCAGATAGTAGCGAATTCAATGTCAAAGATCGATAATAATTTAAAACAACTCAATTTACCTTAGAATGTTACTCATACGCCACGTTTAACACGGACTTAAATCAATTGTTCAGCGAAATGAGTTTCGAATGAGAGAGAAAAAAATTACTCATTCGCAGCGTAATCCATTCTAACAGAAATTAATTTATCCTTAATTTCGTTTCGTTTTTGCTTTCTTTTTTGCTTTCTTCTCAGCAGCAAAAGTGTTTACCTCAATGCGGCATCATTACCGCAACACAGTTTTGTTTTAATAGTTGCAGTTGTTGTTGGCGTTGTTGTCGTTGCCAGCAACTCTTTGCAAAGGCTTTAATTATTTCAGTGTTGGGTGTTAAAAGTTTTTGGATATGAGAATTGACCTAACAAGATGGAATATCGATTAAATTTTAAAAGATAACGTTTTGCTAGCAAGAAAAAAAAAAGAGGATCGAATAATTTAACAATTTCAAAAATTGCAAAATTGATTTTTTATATATACATTATCTTTTTTTATATCTAAAAATTTTGTTAAACAGGATTTGTTTAAACAAAATAATAGTTTAAAATCTGGATATGTTTTAAAATATTTAAAATGCTTAGAAATGTCTTAGCATATGAATAAAAAAAAACGAAGCATTTTCTTGGTTGGTTCTTCCGGTACTTTTCCTGTCGCTTCTATTGATTCTGTTCGTACATCAGAGGGTTCTGTTGCTAGTGATTCTCTTCGTTCTGTTGTTAGTTGACCTGTTAGTTTTTCTGCTGATGCTTCTATTGATTTAAAGTTGATGTGGGCTGGTATGGGTCCAAAGCTCTCTGTCCTCAAGGACCTTTGTGCTGAAAACACTTCTACAGAATCTTCTGATTGTGTTTCTACGGGTGCTTCGTGTAGAATATCTGTTGGTTCTTCCGGTAGTGCTTCTGTAGATTCTTCTACTGCTGCTTCTGTCTGTTCTGATATTTGTACTTTTCCCGGTTCTTGTGCAAAATTTTTAAATAAATATTGACATAACCGGAAGTAATCCATGCATACATCTTAAAATGTTGGAAACAAAATATTCAAATAATGGAAAACTCTTCCGAATTGAGAGTTTTTGGATTTGAAAACATTTATTAAGCAAGGTATTTTATTTTGAAATAATTCTTTCAAAATTGTACAATATCACGTCCAACACTTTTTTCGAACAACAATTTCAGTTTGCAACTGAGCTGCAAGTAAGCTGTAGCGACTAGCTGAGTGCGCTGCCGCTCAATAATTGATGACATTGTTAGTGTTGCATTTGGCAAATGAGTTTGCGGTGAGTGGGCGATACAATTGGGCTACACAGAAGAAAGGAAGAGACAGGAAGTGCTGGCGCAGAAGGAAGTGCTCGCTGCGGAAATTAATTGAGTCAGCGGCGAAAGCAGACAAAGGACGCGCAAAACGAACGAACGAACGAACAAACGAACGAACGTAAACGAAACGAACATGCATTCAGGCTTAAACTGAAGCTGAAACGCTGCACTGCGCTGTGGTGTGGTGTGGTCGCCGTCGTTGAGCGCTACACAAATAGCATTTAGCGAGCGCTTTGTTTTCAGCTTTGAGCGGTGTCTATTTTGGTGTTTAACGCTCAGGCCATGCTGGAGTTTAAACGCGGTAGTTTTGCAATTAGTGTGCACTATTTTGTTTTGTCTTTGTTGTTGTTGTTGTTGCTGCTATTGCTCTCGCTATTCCGCTGAAGGTGCAAATAATTTCAAATAATTACTGTTCAATTGCCGAGCGGAGCGGACTAAGATTTAAGTTCTCTTTTGTGCAATATTTAATTCATAGACTGCAAAACTAAACCAGAATTGAATGGCTTAGGGGATTAAAGCTGCGCATAGAGGAGCGCAATTTTGAGAGCGTTGGAAGAAAAGGAAAAGTTTTAACAAATTTAATATACAATATAAGTTTCAATTAAGGCTTCATTTTAACTATTGAAATGGATAAAAAAACGGATTAACAAACGGGTTAAAAATTTGAACTTCAGGTGCCAAGACTCAAAAAAAAATATGTTTTATATAAATTTCCTGGGTTTAGATTTTATTAAAAAAAACTTGATAAGATGAAAAAGTTCTTTATAAATGCAATATTAGTAAACAATTTTTTAAATTAAATCATTTAAGTGGCGGTCAATAACCTTAGTTAGAGTTAGAATTTATGTGGGCTGGCATGGGACCATAGCTCTCAGTACTCATGGATCTTTTTTCTTTAGCCAGGATAGTACCGGAATCAGAAAGTAGAGATATTGGAATGCATTGTTTATATGCATTGTTTACTTTTCCCCAAACTTCTTAGTTTCACGATTGAATTTAAGTAGATTAGAGATAGGAACAGTAGCTATTCATACCAGCTCTTGCAAAAGCCGGACACATACAGAGGTAAAGCGCTGTAGTGTCATCGCTCTTAAGGCAGGACTGACAAATTGGATCGTTTGATGACGCCAATGTTGGTCATATATTGGCCATATGTATTGTGTTCCATAATTAAACCAATCAGTACTTTTAGATCATTCCTTCTCAGCTTTAGAAGAAGGTCTGTTAGTTTCCTATTCTGTTGTTTCACGAAGCACTTGGCTTAGTAGCTCTGGCTAAGCTTCCTCTTTTGAAAAAGGTTAAAAACAAATAATAGTTTTTTTTAATTGAATAACTGTAATCATATTAATATTTATATATGTGTGATAATCTCATATTTTTAATTAAATTTAAAATTACTTTATGTATTTACTTAATCTTTATTTACTTTCATTTTAACAAACACAAATTACAGACATATGAATTTATTAAATTTATTAATAATTTAATACATATTACATTGTTGTTGTTGGTATTGTTGCTGACATTGTTGTTGCTGTTGTTGTTGTAAACGTAATTTTAATATTCACCAAAATTAATTAAAATCCTGCACTTTCGCCCCAGCGCACTTAAGTACCACGAACGAAAGTGCCGGCATTTTGGTAGCATTTTCGACCCCCCACCCAAACAATTACAACAACTATAACAACAAGAATGAAATCAACAAAAACAAAAACCAAAATCAATAATTAATTTGCCACATGCGAATTATGGAAATAATTATTTAAAGTAGATACTTGCGCGCTTGACTGCGTTCCCATTTCAAATATAAAATTCAGACATGATATAGACGCACACCTATGTATACACATACAGACACACACATCAAAAGGGCGGGGAGGGGGTACAATGCGATATAAAGCGAAACGATGCTATGCGCTTAAATTAAAACTTTAAAATTTCATTAATGTCATTGTCCACTTGTTGTTGTAGTTGTTTTTGTTCTTGCTGTTCTTGTTGTTGTTGCTATTTATGGTTTTGTTGTCGTTATTTGTGTCGAGTTTCTACGCATTTCTGTGAATGTGTTAGACGATGGCTTTTAGCCAACAATACAATTACAAATAAAAACGGCACAGCGAAAACAATAACAACAGCAACAAAAACCACACAGCGACAATTGCAATCACAGTGCAGCCAAAGCAACAATTAAAACAACTACAACAATTGCAAGAATAACAAAAATGTTATTTTCATCAGCGCAATAGCGGCGAATTTTGCCTTCTTAAATGCAAAATTTTGTAAAATGAATTTGCCACAAGTAGGTCAATTGTTATTTGCCTACTTTGACACACAACGACAACACCAACAACAACAAGAACAACAAAAGCTGCTGTCGTGCTCCTCCTCCTCCTCTTTGCAACAGTCAATTCGCTTGAATAATGCTCCTTCCACGCGACGTTCAACAACCGCACGACATGTATTTTCGGTATTTGATAACCGCAACGTTCACTTATTCGTTACAACAGCAACAACAACAACAACAACAACAACAATCACAACAACAACAATAAGAAAAAAATCATTTGCAAAATTGCACAAATTGAAATGTGAACAACAATTTGTGCACTATCGCGTTGTGTGTCGCTCATTCGGTGACTAGCAGTGACTGTGTGGCACGAGTAGCTGTCACCGTTGCATTCGCTCAGATTGAGCGCGAATGTGCCACGACTTGTTAATGTAATTGCGGTGGTTGGTTGAAATTTCGCCCCAATGCTGCACGCACACATACACTTGCATATAATAACATTAAAAATGTTTAATTAATATAAGTGCAAAAATTGAGTAGCCACAAAAATTACTCTCTTTTGTATATTAATTTGATTTTTATACCCGTCGCCAAGAGCTAGTGCACTCACCGAAGGGTATATTGAGTTTGTTCTTCCATTTGTAAGGCACAGAAGGGAGCAAGGTAGGTAGGACAAATGATCAGCGTCGGATTCTGAGTCGATTTAACGATGTCCGTCCGTCAGTCTGGTCCAGCGATTACATCCGTAGTTTAAGAGTTATCGAGTTGAAATTCGAACTCCTTTTCTCCAAGCGGAAGTTAAATTCTAAGATGGGCAAGATCGGATCAAAACTTCTACCCCCTCCCAAACAAACTACCCCTTTCCATGCTCAAAAAAAAAATAGTTCCAGTGCAGATATCCGGTTTAAATTCAATATTTAACACTTAAGTAGTAACACAAAACTGCTTACAACAAATGGGCGTGATCGGATAAGAACCACGGCCACCTCCCATACAAGTCACCCCTTTCCATGCGGATATAAAATGATTTAAAATAGTTACAGTGTAAATAATCAAATCTAATTCAGTATTTAACACTTTGGTAGGAACACAAAACCACCAACCAAAATGGGGCGTGATCAGATTAGAACAACGCCCACTTATAATAGAGCATTATGGCACCTATATGCTAAAGAAAGCACATTTTTGGTGTCACTGAAATGGCGAAGGGTATATGAGTCGAAGAAAATTTTCTAATTAGTTTTTTACTTCATATCATTTCCGATATTATTAATTACAAAATAAAACTTTCTCCAACTGCAAATCGGATTCGGCTTAAGGCTGTAAATCCCTTTATATATGTGCTATAAAGTATCCAGAATAAATGTTAACAAATCGGCGCTACTTAAGTAACAAAGAATTTTATACCCACTTCTAACCTCAGCTTACCTATATGCAGATTTATTGGAAGGTTTCAATTCCTTAAAAAAAATTTCTTTAAAATTTGATTTATAACAAAATGACAAAATATACCAAAATTATTCATAAAAATTGTTTTAACCCAATATATATATATATATATATGCACTATGTTTATAAAAAACCAGTCTAGCTTTAAAACTATATACTACATACATGGAATATCTTTCTGGGATAGCCAAATATAAATCATTAAAAATTAGAATTTCCAAAATATTCCTAATAGAAAAATCACAGCATCACATAAAAACAAAAACCTTTTTTCGCTTTTGCTTTACTGGAGGGCAAAATGCAAAATATCCACAACAAAACGCTTTATAAATAAGCGTAAGTACATTCGCAGGGTTTCCTACATAAATACATACAGACATACAAAAAGGTTAACGTTTATAAGATGGACGCGCATCGGAAAAAGGGCAAGAATTGGAATTTATGCGTTGCGTTACTTAAAGATATTACCGCCTCACTGAGCAGCGGCAACAGCAGCAGTAAAGTCAAACTGCACCAAGCTGAATTCCTTTGGCTTGGCCAATTTAGGGAATTCGCTGTAAAAATTCCAGACGGGTTTCGATGGTTTCCAAAATCAATTTTCAATTTATTTTCGCCCGAGAGCACATTTCCACTGTGTGCGTATTTGTTAAGCGTTCGCCAGGCACTAGACCAACACTAGAGCAAGTGGCACACATAGAGAAGTCGAGGAGGATGGGGAGGAAAATGTATCGTTTTCAGGCTTACGGTGAGTTTACAAATTTATACTCAAACGAAATTCGAGATATTCATAGCTGTGCCATGCTGACATTTAAGTTCGAAAATATCGTCTGGAAAATAGGTAAAATGTAATTAAATTCTGCCTGCCTGCCCGCCCGCCTGCCTTTCCCTGTCGGTTGGGTATTTCTTTAAATCACTTTTCGAGCAGAGCCGCGATAGAATTTCGCACCATGAATAAAATAAATTATCGATTTGCAACGGCGAAAAAACATTTTTTAAAGTTTTCCACGCAATTTAACGCGACTTCTCTGGCAACGCGATTCGAAAGACGAACGTGCCAATCCGAAAATAGATCAACAACAAACATGGCCGAAATGCATACGAAAGAGCGGCAAAAGTAATTTCCAAACTGAAACTTGAGTAACAACTTTTGTCGGAGCTCGTCAAGAATTCAATATATATACTTTTCTATTTAATATAAAATAAATAAAAAATTTGTTTGAAAGAATGTTGAAAAGTTCTTGAAATTTGAATTGAATATATTAGGGCAACCAAAAATATAAATTTTGTTATAATCGTACTAGAAAATTATTTCAAGAAATACAAATTTGAAATGAAAAGTCAGAAAAGGTTAAAGCTTTCTCAATTAAGGAAAGGATCAAGCTGAGGATGTCCTGTAATCGCTTGGCTATATCGGATGAAAAAGGCACGAGAGTGCAAAGGTGCTTGAAAGAGTTTTTAAATGATGTTGTATATAATAATTTGGCTGTATAAGGCCCCTGGATAAACAATAAAACAAGACAACAAATTTGGTTCTTTAGCTTATAATAAAATAGTACCCCAATTTCAAACAAGAAATAACGCCTCAAAGCGATGAAACAAGGCCCCAAATTGAAATCGAAATAAGCCCCCAAATTATTTGTTGCTTATGAAAAATTAAATAAAACCCCAAACTCCTGTGTCTCATGCATTGCGTAATACATAATTCATGTATTTTTGTTATACAAAAAGTTTAAATAGAAACTTGCTTCATACTTTCAACAATTTTCTACAATAAATTGTTGTTGTTTCCAGTTAAATTTGTTGTGGCCTTATTTTATATTTTGTTTGGGGACTTCTTTCGTAGAGCCCATAATTCAACATACTACAAGTACATATATAAGGCAACCACACAAGCAGGGTGTAGCTCGATCAGTTTCATTTGTTCGTTGTTACTCTCAGACATTTCTTCAATTTCAAAATAACCAATTCCATCTCTTACATCTACCCGGGATCGGGGATCAAACCTGCGACGTTCCGCGTCGAAAACCAATTAAAAGCGCTAAGAATATTAAAAAAAAAATTAGACTAATTTATTTTTATTTCAATACAGTTTATTTTACAAATTTTCGGTTTCCCTAGAATCTAGCAATTGAGCCGCCTCCAACGCTTATGCTTATAGTATCTGCAACAAAATATATCGCTGCGAACACGCTGCCGAAGACGTCTCATCGTCAGCGCATTTTTATCTACAGCCACTGCTGCGCCATAGTGAAAAACAACAATAAAAATCAAAATAAAAAAAACACAACAAAAATCAAGAAGAAAAATATATAACAATAAAATGCTCAAATCGAATGACCGAGATAATGCTCATGCTGCAAAACGAATGAAGAGCGCAAAGCAGAACGCAAACAGAAAACAGAACTTTTCAATAAATGAATCTCGTAATTTATTACAATGTTAAAAACGAACGAAAAAAAGAAGAAGAAGATGAAGAAGAAGAAACTTAACAAAAAAATCTCAATAATCATTTCATTTCAATTCAGTGCGGCGACGCGCAATTTAAGCCATCCAACCAGCCAGCCAGCCAACACCAAACGCGGCCACTGGCCACGGGGGCGGATGAGCAACGTAATCTCGAGTTTGCATTTTATTTCGTCTCATTTTATTACTTATGCCGTCTTTTTTGTTTGTGTGTTTTTCTTCTTTTTTTAATTTTAATTTTATTTTCATTTCATTTTTTCGTCTTTCTTATAGAAAGCGAAAAAAAAAAGTTTTATTGCGATTTCGTTGATGTGCAGCAAATGAAGACAAATTACCTTTTTGTGCAAGTGAAGCGCGACAAGATTTTTGTTACACTGTTACCCTGAGTATAGGGAAGCGAATCCACTGATGCGAAAAGTTGAAATAAATATGTATGTATATCAAGTGTGAGCAATGTTTGACAGAAGTGACATTGTTCTATTTTTGAGAGTGAATAGTCGATATATAATTAAAGACAACATGTTTTGTACACACTTGAAGTAGTCAAAAAAATGGCATTTTCTTTGAATAACTGATTCAAAAGATACACTGAAAGCAAAATTAAGTAAAAAAAAATTTTCGTAATAAATGCAAAATTTACGAAAATGATTACATTTTGCAAATTCGTTAAGTTCAGAATAATGTTAAATATGACAAAATAAAAAAAAAATTCAGTTAAATTTTGACTTTAGAAATTAACCAGCAGGTAAGTAAGTTTATAGTTTTCGAAAGCTTTTGATAAGAACAGAAATTTTGTTCGACTATCAATAGTTATCTGTGTTGCGGCCGCAAGCAAAATAGTTAAAATTAAAGCACGAACATATTAAGAACCAAACTCAGATACCAAATTTCAGATTTTTTGGAGCAATATTAGCGAAATAATCGAATATTTTAACTTATTTTTATAAATTGTGGGCGTAATAGGTGGGCGTGATAAAATTTTCTTTGCCCTAAACCTAAGGTGGCGTGAGCACAACAACTTCCCAAAATTTTATCACAATCGGATGAATGGTTTAGACGCGCATAGGGGACAAAGATAGAAAGAAAGAAAGAAAGAAAGAAAGAAAGAAAGAAAGAAAGAAAGAAAGAAAGAAAGAAAGAAAGAGAGAAAGAAAGAAAGAAAGAAAGAAAGAAAGAAAGAAAGAAAGAAAGAAAGGAAAAAAGAAAGAAAGAAAGAAAGAAAGAAAGAAAGAAAGAAAGAAAGAAAGAAAGAAAGAAGAATTAATTTTTATATACATAGATTAAAAGCATAGATTAGGCTGTTTGGACTTGGCGTGGTTTTAAAATCTAATATATATATATATATGAATTAAATTAAATTGATTATAAATATAATAATTCGAGTAAATACTTATTCCTGCTTATTCGTGCTTCCTTTGGCAATTCAACTGTATATAATCGGAAGCAGCCATAAGACACTTAACTCAACTAAACGAATATAAATGAAGATAACTTAATGAACTTACACTCAGCGGTGTTTACAAAAAGTATTACAAGTGAAAATTTAGAATTACATGAACATATAAAAAAGCGTATAAATTAATTAAACTTCTTGGTTATCCACAACAATCTGCATCTACATTCGATTGTCAACGGAAATTACATAACGTCGTAGTCAAACTTATAGTCACTTTTCACTACATTCGTAGTAAGATATTGCATACAAAAAAATGAATTTATTTAAAATTGCATATACGCCATGTAATACATTAATACGAAATAAAATTATTGATATTAAAGTAATTTATAAATTTTTCTACTCAAAGAAAATACAAATAAAACATTTTTTTTTAGTAAGTATTTTATTTCGACCCATTTATAATCTTTACTAAGTCGTTACTAGAAAAAAGAATTCAATGAGAATGCATATTTTTAGCTTGCTTCTCAAAAGTGAAGTGGTTAGGTTATCTCTACCAATCATGACATTTTCTCTTTAAATTGGCTTTCAATTTTTAATGCATTTATTTCCAATAAATTCATATTTTGGAAAACTAAAGTTTTTACTTATTTGATAATAAATTCATGTTTTAGTGCATATTTTTCGAAAATTTAGTGATATACTTTTTATTTTAAAGCGCTTCTTTTGGCATATTTTACAATTAAAGCATGATGTAGAATATTTTTGGAAAACGATGCATACTTTTAAATTATCCTACATCTATTTCAACTATTTTGGCAAAAAGCACACTCATAATTTGTTCTCAAATATTCATATTATAAACTCAACTTACACTTTTTTTGCATATTTTTTAAATCTAAGCGATTGATTATAACGAGCATATTTTACACTTTTTATGACATGAAACTCATTTTACTAATCACTAAATATTTAATATTTAAATACTATTAAAATTATTTTTACTAATAGTATTAAATCAATATTAAAGATGACTTTGAGCCGTTTCAAAATTATGCTTTAATATTGCCTCAAAAGTAGGTTTTTCTTTACAACTAATTTATTTTTTCAATATTTTGATATTATCTCTTATTAATTTTTAAAAATTTTGTTTGTGTTTCTTTATTAAAATTTAATTTTAGAGTCATTTGTAATACTTTAAAATTCATGCACCTACAATAAATGCACAAGTGAAAGCGCCTTATACCCGACTACGCCGACCGCACTTCAATGTTAAGAACACTTCTTGCGAATGCGGTCAAATTTAAACTAAAAACACTAAACAAGGTCAAAGTAAACGAACATTATTTTGAATTTTTTTTTTATTTCAATTAAATATACGCCATGTTGCACACATATTTAATGCTTACGTTTTTTTTTTTTTTTTTAATTTAGGTAAATGAAATAAATAACCCTTTCGGTCAGTCAAAAAACATTTTCAATTCAAAGTTTTTACAAACTATGCGCAAACGTAGCCACTTACAACACGAACAAAAAAACAACAACAAACCAGCACCAAGGTCGCAAAAAATGCTGTAAAAGCATTTTTAAATATATTTTCCTCCTTTCCAACCACATCTCTTCTCTTTTTCATCTGTACTTGCCAATGTAAACAACATCATAGAAAAAACAAAAACTTGATTAACGTGACCTCAAACCGCAGACGGAAATTAGAAAAAGCAAAATTATGAAAAGCAACATCGTCAGTTGGAAATAAACAAAAAGCTGAAAAGAAAGAGAAAAAAAGTCCAAAACATAGCAACACTTTTGCCAAGTTAATGGCAGTATAGTTAGTAAAATCAGAAACGCGCCACACTTTCGCCTGCAGCCCTTGCCCTTGTATCTCGGCAAATAGTGGAAGGACGCTTTCCACTTCATTAGCATTTGCTAGCGAAATTTTATGCTTCAGCAGCTTGTCAAAGGGTTATATCAATACGAGTGGGCGGTGAAGAATTGTGGGCGTTGATATGGCAGCAGACGGGCAAACGAAGACGCAGACAAAAGACTGCAATATTCGTATTTGAATTCTTACTCTAAACTTTCTTTTCTTAACTTTTGGATCATTGATTGGAGATGTCGAGGATTTCTTTCTGCATTGTTGCTGTAAGTATATAATATATGTATATAGCATATTTACTTTGAAATATTTCACCGATTTTCTAGTGCAAAATTTGTCTTTTAAAGTTCTGAGTGTATTGGCCAACGGCAGGTATAAGTGACATGATTTCTTAATTTAATCCAGCAAGAAACAAAATGTTTTATATCATATTGTTAGACATTTTTCTAGAAAAATTAGTGATTGGTTTTAATAGAAATATAAATATTTTCTTTAAAGCAACAACAAAATAATTTAATAGACAGGAAAATGTTATAAAAACATTTATTCAAATCAATCAACGCTTTAATGTCTGCCGCCCTTTTGTTATAATTGATTTTTGCTCTGCAACAAAGTGTAAACAAAATTGACGAAACAAATATGCAAAACAAAAAAAAAAACAACAAAATATAACAGCGACAGGAAGTATCGACCGTTCTCTCACCGCCGTCACATCCGGTATTAGGTCTTAAGGTACTCACTTAGCTGCTCAAATCATTTGTAAAACTTATTTAATTAAATCGGCAACACTGGCGAGCGCGCGCGCTACAGGAATCGCGCATAGCTGCGTTTTATTGACTTTAGTAAAAAAAAAACACATACAATAAAAAAACAACAACAAACCAAGAACAGCTTAGATGCCAAATAAAAAAAGCGTAAGCGAAAGCGAACCGAAAAGATGGCTTCCTTTGTCGATACTTTCAGACAAGTGTCCGAAAAATGGTTAACAGAATTTTAATGAAATTCAGGCAACCACTGCACAAAATGCCAGTAACAGTAAAAATATTTTCTTTTACCGTTAACCAAGTATATAGTTATTATTTATTGTTAAACATTTTCATTTATTACGTTTTGTAAGCTGTGAAATTCCGCCATATGCAAAAGTTTTCACATAAAAATTGTTGCAGAGTTTTAAAGAAAAATGCGAACGTACATTTTTCGCCAGCTGTTGCCGCTTTGCTAATTGAACTGGCGCACGCTGTGCCATGCCCCGCCTTTGATAATAACAATTGCGCTTGTTATATTTGTTGTGTTTTTTTTTTTTTGTTTTTGTATTTTTATCCTGACCCTTTTTCTTTATTAATTTGCTGCCGCGACGTTACGCACGCTTTGCCACGAATTGTTTCTTGGGATTCTCATTTAAATTCTTGCTGGCGTTTTTTCTGTTTGTTTTTTTTTTGTTGTCGTTTATAAAATTCTAGCATGCCAGTGAAAGTGTCAAGAAACTGAAGTTCTTCGAATTTGAAATTTTCGGGTCAAGTCGTAGAGGAAGATGAGTCAAATGGGCGCCAAACATGCGGTATTCGCTGCAACTAATTGTTTTGTTAATTGCACAAATATTAATTTGAGTTTTTTGCGTTGAGCTGGATTTTCAGATGACATCGACAGAAGCAATCGGTTAGATTTTTAAATGGTTTTTAAATACCAAAGAAAATAAATATTTATCAAAACTCCAGAGAGTCGTTTTATTCAATATGATAATCACAGCGAAATGAAATATTTTTTACTAAACTTATTTCAGAACATATTTCCAAAAATCATTTATTTTTTAAATAAAAACACATTTTAACAAAATCAATTGTATTCTCCCAAAAAGCGCAAATTGTCTGCTTTAATTTTCCTTTTCAACTTTTAAAATCCGCAGTAAACACTTACAATTATAAGCCAGTAAACACCATTACCTCTTAATTAATAACACTCATACGACCCATACTCAGCGCTGAGTTAATTTAAATCAAATTGTTAACATTCTCATAAAATTATGTGAAAAACATATTACTACAGCATAAGGCTGTGTGCAGTATTGAGCAGTATTTTCATGCAACAACAACAACTACAACAATATTGTACTATGCCATTTACTTTAATCAGCGTTTGACAGCGAACAAGCTTGGGTAAATAAATTCAACAACAAATGGCGAACAACATTGCTTGGAACAGTTTGAGTGAAAACCACGTCCAAATGAAAAACACCAACTGACAGCAAATACACAGTACACACATAGACACACACACGTACATACAGATGTACATAAATAAACATACACACGAAATGGCTTGTGTTTATGTTAATAAGTTAATTTGAGCGTACAAGCATAAAAAGTGTTGCTGCTGTTGTTGCTGCTGCTGTTGCAAGTAAAACTAATTGCAATTTATGTTGGGCCAATAAAACATTCGACAGTAGCAGCAGCACCACCACCAGCAGCAGCAGCTCCATTTGCAGGAAAACTACTTTGTTGTATATTTCGCTCATAAATTAAAGCTATCAAAATGGCAACACTAATTTCAACGTTGCCACACGCAGCCGGGCGTAATGAAAATATTTGCATAACAAAAAGCATAAAAAGCAGAAAATCCGAAATGGAGTCCTTAACGTCAGTAATGACCAAAAATGGCGCAGTAAAAGTCACCAGGCAAATCTCTGCAAAAGGCGTGTAAAAACCGAAATAAATTAATTAAACAAGCCGGACTGGCCCAGCGCAGCCCAGCTCGAAGTCTTTAATTTAAACAATTAAGTGAAGAAGAAAGTTTTATTATTTTATTGTTTTTTCAACTTTAATAAATCGAATTTATTTTAATATTTCGTTGTTGTATTAATTGAAATTCCTCTTTTAGTAATTAAGTACGCATGGGCCAGCGGGAATTCAAGCGAATAAAAAGCGAAGCGAACTTTTTGGTTCGCACATATCGAAACGATGCGCTGCGATACGCCTTTCTGCAGCATGCAGCAAATGCGGATTGCATTTCGGAATTGCATTCAGTAATTTATCAATTAAAATCGCATTAAGGCGCTCGCTCGTGTTGCTACTGCGTTCAATGAGTCGCGTTCTGCGCTCGAGTCTTCTCTAAAAGTTTGCACTGCCCGTTCATATTTCATATCTAAGTTTGTGTACGAGTATGAGTATGTGTATTTGTTTGTCGACCTACGCCATGCCGAAAATACGAAAATAAATTTTATCATTTCCGTAGAAAAACAAAAATCGCTGAAGTTCCAAAAATATTGAAAATTTTTCACGCTCAAGCGCAAACTTGTGGTGTATGCGATGCCACACATTGCAATGATACCTTATTTGTGTACGAGCATTTGTATGTAGTTGTTGATGCATGTGAGTGTAAGTGAATCCATGTGTGCTGCAGCAATTAAAACGATTCTCGTATGTAATACAGAAAATTTTAATTATTTATGCTCGCAATGCCATCTAGTGCCCGCGAGCTGTAGTCAGCCATACACAAAATAACGTGTGTGTGTGTTAATACAACAACAACAACAAATACGTTTGTTTAAAAAGCCGTTCGCTGTTTCTGCGCAAACCAAGAAATCGTTAAATTACACTCTACATATGGGGGGGGGGCGTATGAGCGTTTTTAATTAAGAGGTTCCCTTGAACTTTTCGGTATAACTGCACTTCCGTTAAGCCGATTTTAATTAATTCGAATTCGAATGACTGCTGAACAACAACACTTTCCAGCGACAGACCACAATATTTTATTGAATTTTTTGACGATGTCAAATTTTATACTTTTATTTTAAAGTCGATAATCACCGAGATGTCAATATTCCCAATTAAATTTCGATAACCACAAAAACAACAAGTATTTATAGATAAATGTTTTTAATTCCTGCAAAGTATTTCCATTGTGTCGTCATTGTTTTATGTTTCAAGCATATTTACCCAGTTTGAAAGCTTTATTCAGCCATGCACTCGTCCTCCTGTTTATTTGGAAAAATAATAATTAAAGGTGTTTTATGTGTATATGCCGAACGGATTCGTTTTCTCTCTAGTGTACATACACACATACATATAAATAATAAACAAAAGAACTGTTTGCAATATCTAAAAAAGAGATAAAAAAAGAAGAAACATTATTAATGTCGGCAAGTGCTGCTCGTATCCAACATTGCCATCGTCCTCTTCATAATTGAGTTATAACACTGCGATTACTTGGCGGCCAACTGCTCCACTCTTGTATATTTCCTGTCCACTTTAGCTCCAGCTACTTTTACGCATGTTGTTAATTGTTTTACAGGCAGATTACCTGCCTTCCTGCCAACGTTTGTGTCAGCAGCGAGACCAGACCAGACCAGACCAGGCCAGGCCAGGACTGGCATGTTAATGTTGCCTACAAATGTGCCTGCTTTGTGCTCTCATTCATTCTTTCAATTCGTCCTGCTGCTCTTTAGACGCCACCGTCGACAATTGTGTAGCAACTCAGCAGTCGTGCTGTGCAAATGAAGTTGTCGTATTTCAGTCAGCACAAAACAAAAAAACAACACACACACACATACTCTCAACAGAAATGTATAAATTTACATAGACAGTGTGTCGTCTGGCTGGAGGCTTCGAGGGGTAGGTAGATTTGCAGCATATTGTACAATGATGAAGTTGTTGGTTTTTCTGTCATAATTGCTTTTTGAATTATGATTATTTTCTGTTGTTTGTTAATAATACAATTTAAATAAAAATATAAAAAATCAAGCAGCACGTGTGTATAAAAAGTGGAATTTATGCATAGAGTATTGTGCCACAGATTAAATGCAAACTGCATTTTAAATGACAAATATATTTTATACAATTGAGTTTATTACGAAGCATATTTAAATATTTTCAATATGTTATTAATGAGATTTTATGCAATAAGATAAACGCTTTTTTAAACTGTCTAAAATATACAAATTAAATCTTTAAAAAAATTATTGAAAGTTAAAGACACTCTACCAGAAGTAAGTGAGTCACAGCTACATCCATCCCTAGGAGTTTTGAAAGGTTAGATAGACTCAGAAACGAACTCGGAAGCTAAATATTTGTGGAAATCTCTTTCTTCCAGCAGCATGGCTAGAATCATGCTCCGCCATTACAGCATTAAAATTACCAACTATCTCCAATCGCTCTAAAGAGAAGATTGCAGGTTAGTAGTTGGGGTACTGACGGGACAATGCCGCATTTAATTTGACCGTAATAATATTATATAAAAATAACAGTTAATCAAATGAACCTCAATGACTTCAACGCGAAATGTAAGTTGATCCTTGGACAAACAAAACCTTTAAAGGGTTTTGAAAACTTAGTTCCTACTTTTTTATGGACCTCTTGAAGTTGGCATGATGCTTCCAAATATAACTGAAGATACATTCAGTGACCTATAGTAAAATTGAGCAAGGAACATTTTCCCAGCACATTTTAATCCTCTTACTACCACATGTCTATTTTGACAGTGTAATTCAAGTTTTATTTTATGATTAGGTTCTTTTAAGTACTAATATTTAATATATTTAATAAATTGTATTTAAAAGCCTGAAGTAAACTAATAAAATTTGCTTGAGTGTTGAGTGCTTCAAACAACTTTATTCTCTATATTACATTTACATTTATATATTCATTTTTTTTACATTACCGCTAATCTAACCAATGGCAAAATGTACGAAATTCCTAAAAGCCGAATTCCAAAGTCACTGCCGACATTCCTAAGATTGTTTCTATCTTCTTCTTCTGCTCTTTTTTTCTACTATACTATCCTCCCTTCGTCCTTCGTCATCTTGGCCATGAAACGACGCAGATAAAACAAAACACAGTTCTATGTGTATGAATGTATTTGTGTGCAAAATATCATGCGAAATCATAATTCAAAAGTGAAATAGCAAAGGGGACCTCAACTCGGTTCGGATTGTCGGTTCGCTCGGTACATTTATACACGTCCGCACGTCAGCGCAGTGCAAAATGCAAAAGATTTACGGTCGAGAAATGGAGCTGACTTTTTTTCTTTTCCATTTTTTGTTTTTGTTTCTGCTGCTGCTAGCGCCCGTACACGCTGCCAGACAACGAAAGACGTCTTCTTGGCATATGTAATAGTATGTGTGATTTTACATAAATCATGAGACAAGCAAAAGACGCTTAGACAAAAACTACGACGACGTCGACGACGACGAAGAAGAAGTAGTTGGCGATATTCAAACGCGTCGTCGCAGAGTGGTGCCGCCAGAAAAGGACTCCACGCTGCGGCAGTGGGACACACAACACACCGGATAGAGTTGCCCTTAAGTGCATGCCATGCCATGCCAGGCCGTCGTGCCAATGCCATCGTGCCGCACTCCATTTCCGGAACCCCAAGCGAAATTATAATCCGTGCTGTTAGTCAGTTTCGCAGCGAACGCAGTTGGCTCGCGCAGTGCTCACTCGAAAGCTCGTCACAGTTGCCGATTCTTGGCAAAGCGGCCTTTTCGCTGCGCATACACTTGAAGAAAATCGTTTGTAATAATCAATAGTAAAATTTTATTTTAATATCGAAGTAAATTTTAATTTTTTCAATAATGCATTTAATTTGTTTATAACCAAAATTTTTTTTATTATTAACAAATACAAGCAAAATGTTGATTATATTTTTTCCAGTGTACTCTCAGTCACAAGGAATTGAGTGCAAACACGCTAGACGCCAGCCAGCCTGCTAGACGACGGGACGGAACGAAAAACTACGTAACTGTGTGTCTACGTTTGTGTTTGTATGTTAGTGTGTTTGTATGTTTGTGTGTGTGTGCATTTGTGTGCTATGCTAAATTGTTAATGTCTCAAAGGAGCGACGGCAAAGAAATTGCACTACATTTGCTGTGGAAATGTTTGTGCGACGCGGCAATTTCGTTGCGCCTCGCTCGGCGATTGCGGCATAAAAGCAAACGACGCGACGACGACGACGAGTGCTTTTTGGCTCCTCGAGTTCATGCTCCAGGAATTTGTTATCTCCGTTGGCGTACGACTTTTGGACGCGCCGGGGCAATTGCTGCGGGAAGTTGCGTCGCAAAAGTTTAGTTCAGTTAGTTTTTGACACAACTATAAAGTTAGTTGGATTTTACGAGTCGTGTTTTTTTTTTTTTCTTTACATATATTCATACATACGTACAAATATATGGTGCTGCAATTGAGTGAAACGGCAAGGCAATGACTTTGGGCTTATGTGCAATGGCTTACATTTTCAGAAGTAAACTGAATTAATATCAATCAAAAGTTTGACTTTAAAGAATTTATTTTAATATTTTCAATTTAATGCATTTCATACAATTTTTATCAACCACAAAGCAACCCTGTAAATTAATGTGATATTTCATTTAAAATCTTCTTTTAAGTATTTTGTTATTCACTTCAAAATTAGATTTAATTTTATTAAAGTTATGTGCAAATTAAGACAAGAACCTCTTAATTAATATCACTCATACGTCACGTATTTCGCATGCCAGTTCAAATGCCCCTTAAAATTCAATAAAAGCTTAATTCAATTAAAACTTTCGAATATTTTCCATAGAACTACAATCAATTAATTTAAATTAATCCAATTAAACCGAGAATATCGCAAATCCAAGTAACTATGATAAATAATTGCGCTCCCAACAGCCGGTTAGTAACAGCAAAAATCAACTTGTTAAAACTTTTTCTTATTACCGCTGCAGCAACTTCTTATCTATTAACTAAGTACCTGCTACTCACTAGTAAAATGCAAAAAAAAAACATCTATCCAATTACAGCGAACTTTAGCGCTGAAGTTAAAGCAAAGAGCAAAAGCACACAGGAAACAAAAAAAAAATAAATTCACATAAAACAACTGTTCAACAAATTATGCATCAATTTAAAAAGTCAAGTCTATGCCCGAGAAAAGCTGCAAGCCAATTGCCAGCGCACTAGCTTGAAAGTAGCCCATAATACCCTCAATTCGCCTAGAAATAAAAATAAATCGATAGACATGAAAATGAAAATAAATATACAAAAAAAAAACAAGAAATAGAGAAATAGAGAGAAAAAAATTAAAAAGTAGAGTTGCACGTAATCACCTTAGTTGCTAGCATTTAGCAACTGAAGCGTACTCGGCAGCGAACTCAGTGCGCCGAGGTTTGAGAAGTGGTGCGGCATGAAGTCTCCCGCCTGATCAAAGGCTTTAGGGCGCCACAGCCAACTGGGCGCACAACTGAGCCTGTTCGATGCACTTGTCGCACAGTACTTTGGTGTACAACTTGAAATAAGTCGTATCAGGAGTTGTTATACAAGTGAAAAATGAATGAACGCTTCATAAAAATTAAAAAGAAAATTTAATAAAAGGTTTAAAAAATTATTCAAAATTAAATAATACAGTGGAACTAACTTCTTCGTGGCTAAACCAAAGCAGTCTCAAATGGCAGAATTTGACGTCAGTGATCCACTACGTCACAATTTTATGTGCAGGGAATTTTTTTTTGTCAAAACATGAATTAATCAATATGAACGATCGTGATAAAATCTTAATTCAGAATGGTTCTTCTGTCTTCGGGAGCCTGTATTAATATTATCCAAGGAATATTTTCTCAGGACATTTTAACACTCTAGCTTTCCTTCCTTATGGGTCATTTTGGGAATTTTATTTTGTTTTAAACTTACTAAAAGTCAACATTGAAAGGAAATCAAGGGTTAAAAAAACCTACCACAAAAATATTCTCCAGAAAATTTCGGCAAGGGTCACCGAAGACAAGTAACTGAAACGAGTTAAATACATATTAAAAAAATCTATATTGAATTTTCCATTTGTTGTCCTTTGCACTACAGAGTACTGTGCAAGGTGCTGTCCAAAAGCGAAGTGCAACGTTTGCCAATTTTACATTTATTCCCATTTTTTGTTTGCGCCATCTCTTTTTTTTTTGTTACTCCACTTCTTTTGTGTTGGGTAAGCTTTCCATTTCTTCGCTAATAGGTGGGATTTGAAAAGTTTCGCCGAGAACGCGTTTTGCATTCGCATCAGGCAGCGGTAACTGTGCCGCAGCAGTCACGTTAAATGGGCAGCGTTAGTGCATGTCCGCTATACAGCGGTACAGCGGTCCGGGGCAGTGTCTGGTTTAGATAGCGGACATGCAGGCAACTTTACCTGTATTGTTTTTTTTTTTTTTAATTTAGTTTTGTTTCTCTATTTTTTTGCTTTTAGCTTTGCGCTGCTTGAGGAACTTCTTCATTTGTCCGGTTTTGTCCGTCGTTCGTCTACTGCTTGGGTGCCCGTCCGACCGGCTGGATTAGATTCGATACGTTGCACTTAAGCCAAAGTGAGCATTTCTGGTATTTGAGTTTTAAGTTTCATTTTGCGATGCAATTCAAAGTTCGAATCGAAGCGAAGGTAATCATTTGGTGATTTTGCTTTCGCATCTGCTTCTGTTTCTGCCGCTGACGCTGAAGCAATTCGATGGCAAATTGCGCTTTGAGCCGTCTTAAGCTCAAAAAAGGTTTTGAGGCTACAAAATGTTGTGCAGCGCGATTGCAGAGCATTTTAACAAGCTGAGTTGCTGGTTAAGCTTGGCGCTCGGTAAAGGTATCTCAATTAGAAATGGATTTGTTTTAAGCGCTGTGGAAGAGTTCGGTTCTTTTTTTTGTTATGGAAAAGTAAAATGACTAGAATTATAAGAAAAATTAGAAAATAATTAAATTAACTAATTATGTGATTTTAATCAATTTATTTGAAATATTTCACATGGTACACTATTATCAGAATCGTCACGCAATTTTCTTAATCGATTTTTATAACTCAAACTATATATATGTATATGTATGTATATATTTATATATATGAATATCTTACCCAAGCACTTCCGCAAAAAAAAAGTTTAAATGTCATTCCTTTGAATTTTGCATAATCAGTTTATAAACAAATTTCTTTAAACTTAATTTAAGTGCAACTTACTACAACTAAATTATAGTCTCATTAAACTATTTATCTCAGCTCACTTGTTCAGATTTCAGCAGTAGACTGCATCACATTAATTACTTTTGATCCTTTTTCTCTTCGTGTTTTTATTTTCGTTTTTTTTCAAACGTAGCCACGGCTAATGGCATCCGATTACGGCATTAGCCTTAGCAGCAGAAGCAGCAGCAGCAACGGCAGCAGCAGCAGGAGGCATTACTAAAATGCAACACTAATTCTTCTTCTACGTTTTCGCACTCGCCTTTCAACTCCTGTCAATTTGCGCGATGAGCTCAAAGCATCAAAGGCGGCACCAACGAACAGAACGGAACAGTTCAAATGCATAATTAGCTCCAACCGGAGCACAGTACATCTTTTGTTCGTGATTTTAAAAATGTTTAGCAAATGGTGGGTTGAAAATTTCGACTTTATTTGGAAAACTTTCTTTGCCGAAATTATTGATGAACTAATTAAGATTTATACTCGTACATATATAGGTAATTAGGCGATCGATTGGATGAAAAAACTAGACTAAATTATGATTTAATAAATAATTGATTGATTAAATTGTTTTGATCAGTTGGATTTATTGAATTTTTGAATAGACCTGATTTATTCCTGTCGATGAATTCATTGATTTTTTATGGTTAAATAACTACATTAATAATTAATCGCTTGATTGATTAATTGATCGATTGATTAAAATTTGTTTAAGCATTCATTTATAAAATGATTAGCTGAGTTAGAAATTTATTTAATTATATTAAATTTCTTACTCAGTTAATTTATAAAAAATATATTCTTTGTTCAATTGATATATTGAATTAATAATTATTTTATTTAATAACTTTTTATTTATTTAATTATTCATTATTTAATTGATTTATGAATTTATTGATTGATTGATTGATTGATTGGTTGATTTATTGATTAATTGATTGATTGATTGATTAATTGATTGTTTAATTGATTGATTTGTTGCTTGAACAAATATTAATTTGTCAACCGCTTTTCTAATAATCAATAAGTTTTTCAACTTAATCAATCAATTTATTGAATGAACGAAATTTTATTTATTTGATTGTTTAAATAATTTAATTATAATTTGAATTATTTACAAATAAATTTATTAAATTAGTACTATAACGCATAGATTCAAAATTTAATTGAGTGATTAATATGTTAATTGATTAAATAATGAACTTACTAATTAATTAATAAGTTTATGGATCAGATGTTAAACTGATTGATTGATTGAGTGATTGATTGATTGATTGATTGATTGATTGATTGATTAATTAATTTAATTTAAAAGTATCAAAACAAAAATATTTTAACCTAAAGAGTTTAATATTTCCTACTCAACTTCCAACAAAGTCGTCAATTCTTTTTCGAAATTTCATGCATGTCCTTCGCCGCTGCATTGCACTGTGCATCGCCTTTACTGCCGCGTAATGGACACATAACTGTTTACATAATACTTTCATGCTTCTAATTAAAATAAATGCTGCTTGCAACTAATTTCATGCCCAGCTACAATTTAATCCGTTCTCTTCTCTGCTCAGCTCTTCTTTTTTTTATACATTGGCAGCGTTTGTCCATGCAAAACATCGCATTTACGTTACGTTACGTTACGTTGGCAGGTGTGTAGAAACACCTTGTCGCTCATTTTGTTGTCATTGTCATTGTAGTTGTTGTTGTGTTTTTATAGCTGCTCTGTACTTTTCTTCGCCTCGACGGTTTGTTGTACTTGCCGTCTGTCTAGCTGGCTGTCTGTCTGTCTTTAGTGGATATTTAAGGCATTCATTATTGCTATTATTCCTTAGTGCACTTTGTTATTGTATTTTTTTTTTGTATTTTGTGTCTTTCTTTTCCTCATCACCATTCGTCCTTTTTCAATTTGCTTGCAAAATAATTTGAGTCCTTTGAGTGGCAATTTGTTTGTTTGTTTATTTTTCTCGTTTTTACCTTTCACTATTCTCAGGAATGTCTTTAAAATACGCTCGCGTATCCTTTGATTTATTTGCTGTTTTTTTGTTTTATTTTTGATTTCTTTGGCCTTGTTCTGCATTCTCCAGTTATTTGTCCACTCATTGTTGTTGCTTGTATTGTGCAGACGTTCAAGGATACTAGCCAAATGCGAGCTGAAACTATTTGCTTTTGCTGCAGTTGCTTTAAGAGTCGAGCGCAAGTATTTCAACGAGCAAAGCTAAATTGATTTCATTTCTTTTGAATTTCCGACACTTTAGGAGATATCCGCATATTAAGTTTTTATTAAAATGTAAAGCACAACTTGCTCAGTTGCTAAAGTTGTCTCAACTAGATGCGGCCTATATCTAAAAATTATCACCATTTAATTTAAAAAATGTAAATAGTTTTTTTTTAAAGAATTTTATCAAAATCCTGCGGTGCAATAAATAAGTTTTAATTAAGATTTAATGGTTAACGATTGTTTCGTTGTTGTTTTAATTTTTTATTTTTTGCTAATGTTTATTTGTAAATAGTTTAAGTGCCTTTTGCATTATTTTTAATTGCTTCTCATTATTCTGAGTGCCGCTTTGAGTTTGGTTGGCGTGTTGCTGATTTTAAGTAGCAACCAGCAGCAGCTGCAACAATTACAAAAACAAAACAGAAGAAATATAACAGCAGAGCAACAACTACAACAGCAACAACAACACTTCATACACTCCATTTGCGGTAACACCGCCACTGACAGGATATTTGTAAAAGCTCTTAAGGCGCTTTTCATTTCAATTGTTTTCGCTTTTGTTGCTGCTGATGTTGCTGGTGTTGTTGCTGTTGTTTTTGTATGTTGCCACTTCAAATTGCCAACGACAGCAAAGTGGCAACACTAGGCAGCCGAACACTACAACAACGGCAATGGCAAAAACAATAAGAAAAACAAAATGCGAACAAACGAACGAACGACGCCCTTATTTAGATTTAATACTTGCGTTAGTATGCATGTGTGTATGTTCGTTTATACACATACACTCGTATGTATACGATTGTATGTATGTATGTATGCGCATATTTCTTTTGCAAGTTCTGTTTGTGTGGCAAAGGTACTTTTTTATGTCTGTTTGAACATATATATCCATGAGTTTGGATGTGTATGTGTGTGTATGTGTCCATGTGTATGTTACCTTTTTTGCCGTACTTAACAAATCGCTTCTGCAGACGTTGCTTTTGTATTTATTTTGCGTTTTGGCTTTAGCTAAAAACAATGCAACGTGTGCGAAGGCATTTTTTATTTTTGTATAAACACACACACACACCTACATACACACACAATTGCACATTAGACTGGTTGTGTACAAAAATGTTATCTCTACAAAATTCAATAAAAAAAACTTTGGCGTCGTAACGAATTTGTTTAAAAAATTGTTTACTTTATATTTTTTAACCTACAAAAGACAAATTCCTTTTTCTTAGGAAACCAGTCTAATGTGCACACTTGCACAAATGCTTTCAAGCAGCAGGCCACTGATATATGTGCTTGATTTTTTTGTATTTTAGTTTTTTTTTTTACTATTTTCATATATATTTGTTTGTTTGTATGTATTTTAAAACAAAGCGGTCGTTTTCTTTTACGTGGAGGTGCTAACTTGGTTTGGTAGTGTGTGGCATGGGTCGCTGTCTTTGAACGGTTCACTCGACAATTGTGTCAAGTGCAATATGTACGAGTGTGTGTGTATGTAAGTTTTCTTACAATACAAAGCGGAAGTGTGCAAATTTCAGCGCATTGAAAACTGAAACAAATGTACCTTTTATCGTTGCTGTCTGCCGCCTTGAAGCTGAAGTTGCTTTCTTATGTGAATACATGAAAAAAAGTTAAAGGTCCGCAATAAAGTGACTAATTTGTTAATGTTTTTTTATTTAGTAAAGTTAAAATAGAAAAATTGAGAATTTATATAACAACTACAAGTAATTTTGTTTTAATTATGCGCCCATGCTGAATGTATATTAAAATTGAGCCAACTTATTTCAAACTCGTTTCGAGGTTATTTCAAAAATATCAAATCGAATATTAAAAACATACATTCCTAACCTTATTATTTAAGGTTAGGAATGTAGAAACTCACCTCGATTTCTGCCTTCTTTTTCAGGCTTATTTTGAAGTTTATTTTTTTTTTTTTTTGATAAAACTCTATGTTGTTGTTTTTATTTACTTGATAATTTGGTAGCAACCATGGCAACTGCTCAAAAAGGAGAGAGAAACAATATTGAGGCGAAGAGGGACAATTTTCTACTTTTCTCACATTTATTACACTATGATTAAAAAACAACATAGACGATTTTCAATTGAAGCTACAATAAAAAAAAGAGCAAGTAAAAGTATTCAAACTTGAAGTCTAAACATATAACTCTACTGTAAAATTTTTACTATGCGCTTAATTTTTCAAAGCGTTATGTTTGTATTTAATAATGGTGAAATAAATATAAGGTGAAGAGAGTAGAAAATGTCTCTCTCCACCTCGATATGGTTTCTATCTTTAAAAATTTAAATTTTTTGTAGCTTATTGTTCTATATACAAAATATGATTCAAAATAGGTCAGAAAAATAAGACAGAAATTGAAGTGAGTTCGCTCAATTTGCTCTCTCATTACTACTTTCCTGACCTTATTATTGAACACATGGTGTAATAAGTATATCCTGAGGTAAATATAAACATGTCCCTCTCCACCTCGATATTGTTTCTATCTTTGAAAATTTAATTTTTATGCAGTTGCCATGGTTGTTTGTTATATTAAAAAATTTCAAAAGAAATCGAGGTGACTTCGATCAATTTGGATTTTCATTTTTTTTTAATCTTATTATTCCAAGTATTTAACAAAAATTTATATTATAAAATTCTCTACAAGTTCAATCAAGAAGCAATCAAGCCTAGAAGCAATAAATTAATGTTAAATGATGATATTGAGTATATGAAAGATAAAAAGTTTCAGTTATTTTGTCAGTTGGAAAAATTTGTATGCGCTCCTTAACACTTCCAAATAATTTTTAGTAATCAATAAAACTTTACGAAAATGTAAATCAAATGTACTTATATATTGTATGTAGGTTTGTCTTGCAGTTTGTTTTTGGTTTTTTTTTTTTCAAATAAAATATTAATGTATATTATTTTGAAGTTAAATTTACTTCTAACAAGAAAAACGTATTGTTGCTTCTTTAATGATTTTATCCAAATCTGACAGTTTCCAATATTAACATTTCAATGAACTCTTGATAATGATAAAACATACTTAATGCATTTGTATGCAGTAATTAACAAACAAGTAAACTATTACGTCCTTTAATCAGTCTGTCAATGTCCTTTCACTCTAAGTCCCACATCTACAATATAGAAAACTAAATGTTTCTATCTTCCTTCCTTTATATCCTTCTTTCTTTCTTTCTACCCTAAACGCGTCTTAACCATTCATTCAACAGCTACAAAATTTTGGAGAATTGCTGTACTTACTTAATTAGAGTTTCAGGTTAAAATAAAATCTGCCACGCCCACCTAATACGCACACAATTTATGAAATTAAATAAAAATATACGGTTATTTCGCTAATATTGCTCACACAAATCTGAAGTTTTGCATATAAGTTTCAATGGGCGCTAGCGACAACTTCACCTTAAACAGGCGTGGTTGACTCTATTAAACTCCCACCGCCGGAACTAATTATCTTGAACATATATCTAGTCAAAACAAAACCCGGGCAACTCCAGCTACCATAACCTAGTGCCAAATAAACTATTTCAAACTTAAATTAATTCAGAAAAATATTTTTATCGTAAATATGAACACAATGCGAAAGAGACAAGTTCATACAATTCCAATTCCGATTCGTTTGCTGTAATCATTTAAAACAATGGACAGACAGATAGACAGACAGACAGACAGACAGACAGACAGCAAAGCTTTTAGTTTATTTGAAATTATTTACCAACTGAATTTACAACACAATACAATCATCTATTTTGGAGATAACACAAAAACTGCAACTGCAACTGCTGAACTTGCAGGAACACATTTTCCCAAGAATATTTCGCATACCAACGAATGTTTTCTTAATATTAATGAATTTTGCAAACAATAGCAAAATATATGAGACTGTATATGTTATATATAATTGTGTGTGTGTGTTTGAGTGTATATGTGTGTGTGACACCTTTATGGAAAATGCACATTGTGCGCAAATTTTAGAAATTTCTCAAAATAGTTTGTCCTTATGTATGAGGTTGGAAAGGGTCAGCACACACACACACACACATGCACACACAAACTTACAAAGGCCAGGCACATACACATACTCGTACACACTGACAAAGCAACTAAATGTAATAAAATTTAATTAAAGCCACTTCGAAGGCACTAAAACTCAAACACAGCTCACACAAAATGAATTGTTATAAATCTTTCTTTATTTTTGCGAAATATATTTGAGTACTTCTTGCATAGAGCTCAACTCGACTTTCGAGCGAGTCAAGTCAATTTTCAGAACTCTACACGTTGCAGCGTTAGCGTTGTGTTGTTGTTTTATTCGAAAGCGCATTTTAAGCATTTTAAGCAAGCAGCGATCCCAGTAATTCGAAACGAGCCAAGCGGAAAGCAATCCAATTGAATATACAATTTACATACACACATACGTTGATATGTAAGTGCATATGGATACACGCAGACATATACAAACAGGGTGCTTTCAAATACATTTTAAATCTAAAAGCTTAAATATTTCAAAAGCCGAAATATAAATTTTTATATTTATAGATTTGATTTACTTTTCTTCATACTCCTCTTCTTTAACATCTTCTTCTTACTTCAAACAATCTTTCTTCTATTTATGACTTAAGTTTAATTTAATTTATTAAATTTGTTTTCTCCTTGTAAATAATTAAATTCTAAAAAACCCTGCCACACCCTTTATCCAAAAGGCAGCTTAAATTGCAGCAGCATTTGTCTGCTTGTTCGTATGCGCTGGCAAACTCTTTTCCGTTCCACGTTTAGCACAGCAGCATCCGTTTCCGGTGCAGGTCATATTCAAATGATTGAATTTGAATGCAAAAACACAAACGCACACACACACACACACAAACGCATACACACAGACAACTGAACAAATCAAAACGTCAACCTTGGACGAGCTTGAGCGCATTTTCGGCGTAACATGCCACGCCCACATGTGTATAGCTTGTTTTGTATATACAGTATATGTGTGTGTGTGTGTGCGTTTGCGTATATTAAGCAGGATGTGTGCTTGTGTCATGTGACACAACTAAGCGGCATCATTGCGAGCATTTCACAGTTGCAGGCATACGAGAATGCATTTAGGCGCACATTGGATTAGTGCTTCAACTAATGCTTAATCGCAATCTAATGGCTAACATACACACACACACACACACACACACACACATAACATACAAACACAAACATGAATGTTCACGCGCACATATGCACTACAGCTACGACTACGAAAAAACATGTCGCGTCATGTGTATGCGCAAACGGAAACGGAAATATATTTTATTCACAAACCCATCAACACATTCGCACAAAGCCATACTCATATGTACATGTATATGTATGTATGCCTTAACATGCTACCAGTTGGATATCACGTAAAAGACATCATTTATGAACAAAGAATCTTAATAATAATATTTTATATATTATTTATAATTTATTAAGATTCTCAACTTTTTCTGTTATTTGTGATATTCACAGTTTCATCCTAAGTTATGATTTCATATCTTATGCAATTTTCGCATGTTAACTGTTTTCATTCTTATAACACCCATCATAAATTTATTTTTGCATAAGAAAGTGGACTCCCAAATTAAATTGCGAAGACGTTGTTAAATTTTCACTGCCCATAATTTGCCTCAGCCGATTATTAAACGACTCACAAAATGTTAGTCACGTTATGGAAATGTTGTTAAACAATTTCGTTTTAAAAAATGGCAATAACAAAATATTAAAGCTGCCGATTAAACGGTTTCATAGATTCGCCGATTTATGCTAAAATAATTAGCGGCGTCGCGGACTGCAAAAATGAACGACTGATGGGCGATTCGCCATAAATGTGACTTAGCTTGGATCTTTGGAGTCAGCAAATTTAATATGGAAAATATCTTGAAATTTGAAAAATGAAAAAATATTATTAGTATAATAAATCACACAACAAATGTAATGGAAAATTTAAATCTAAAATTCAGATTCCAAATTAAAATTTTCAGCTTCAAAAAAACTCTTTTTCTTATATATATTTATATATATACAATTTGTAAAACAAGAAGCATCTGTCAACTGAACAGCTGATTTAAAAAGCCAAGTTGAAATACACGATCTGTATGTCGCATCATATATATCATTTTGTATATGCCAAACAAAAACAAATTCATATATACAATTTTAAAAAGGCATAATTTATGCAAATATGCTTTAACTGTGAGCACCCTAATTATATTATTTGGGCATATTCATAATGGAAGTATTTTCCAACTGGGTTGCTTCATATTACATGTGTTTGGGTGTGTGCTGACAAAACTTAAAATAAATATTCATGCAATCACACACAAACACACACACTTATATACATATACAGTGCAGTATTCACGTTTGGCGCAACATTTTCTCTTATAATCGCAATTTGCTGTTGCTTTTGCCACTTGCCAGCGACACCAGCGACTGCTGCAACAGCAGCAGCAGCTCCATTTAGACTTCAACTTGAGTTAGCGTGAAATATTGTTGGCGTGTTTTTTTTTTTTGTATATTCTTTTTTTTTTGTAAATTTTTTCCTCACTAAAGTTTGCAGCATATCATCAAGTGCAGAAGCGGAGCGATACAGCCCGGATGCCCACTGTCGGGATATGTTATGTTGCTGCTGCAAGTATTGTGTGAAAAATGATAGCAACGGGTTGGGCATTAAATTTGGGTTACAAAATGAGGTCCAGACAGACAGACAGACAGACAGACAGACAGACAGACAGACAAGCGCACAGAAAACTGGAGCGCAGCGAAGTTTCGAGTAAATTATGTCGACATGCTGCAATGACTGACATGACTTAAAGTTGTACATTATGTTTTTTAATATTAATTTAAAATACAGTAAACATTATTTTTTTTCATTCTTTTGGTTATTTAAAATTCTGCGTTGCTTTAAATAATTACGAAATAAATTTGCAGCTATCGAAAAAATATGAAATTCGACATTTTCTTGCAAAATAATGAAAGTATTAAACTCTTTTGAACAATTTCCAAATGAGCCGCAACTCTACATTAGCTTTATTAATTTGCCCAACATTTAAACAACAACAACACATGTAGGTGCAACTTTGAAGCGTGCAGGCTACTCGTATACCCTCTAATCCCAAACAGATCATGCATAAATGACGCAATGCGCCCGCACAATTGCACAAATGTTAAAACCGATGGATTATGATATATCAAGGGAAAATAATAAATGACAACAACAAAAAACAACAACAACAACAGCAACAAAATATTTATCCATTCGAATATTTATGGAATCATAAATTTATAATTTCATATATACAAAAATACAACAACAAAAACTTTAACTGTGACAAAAGCATTTAACGTGCAATTTTATTGATTTTCATTTTAATGCATCAACAAATTCGCGTAATTGTGCATTCATATAGCAACAACAACAACAACGATAAGCATAAAAAATACAAATACAAATTTATAGCTTCACAAATTGAAAATATAAAAATTATTTCCGTTTCCGCACTAAAAACCGAAAGCAATTAAAAAAATAATTAACACTAAAAATGTGTTTTGTTGTTTTTCTTTTGCTTTCTACTTTGCTTTGCTAAAAGAGAAATAAAAAAACAAATTTTTTGACATAAAAATTGCCACAATCAATCAATCAAAACGATTTTGTTAAGTTTTTTTTACCTGCGGGTGATGGTCCTGTGACATTTGTTGACGTCCTAATAACTCGAATGCTGCAAGAGAAGCGATTCGGTTTCAGTGTCCTTTGAAGCATTTGGGTTAATCTACCTGGAGTCGATTTTTGTTTTTGCTATTTAGTATTTGAAATTTGCATACATAAGGAATGTTCGATGTATGTATATATGTATATACATATGTATAAGGACGGTTCAACACTCAAGCACACAATTATTTTACAGAACAACCCCTAAATTATAGAGAAGATTGGTATTGCTAGTCTCGATATTGATGAAAGCAAAAAAACCTCGATTGTTTGATGTATTGAACAGGAAGATGTCGATACTGTATTAAAATATCGATATTTCGTTTAACATCAACGACTACACGATTACATCTAAACGACCACAGTTTGTAACATATTTTTGGAACATGTTCTCGGAAAGCTATGGTCTCACACCAGCCCACACTCAACTCAATCACTTGTTGTCAATTACCGCCAATAAACTATGGTTAATAATAACATTTTTTAGTTGCTCAAAATCTCAGAAAAAGTATTTTCAGAAAACTAAATTAAAAAGAAAATATTTATATCGGATTAAAAAATGTCGACATAGCAATGCTGTCGATCTTTTATTGAAGCAATATTGGAGAAAAAATATCGGAACATCGTTTAATCGATATATATAAATCGATGTATAATAGATATTTTGCATCCCTACTAGAAATTCGTGACATGTGTTGGTCTGAAATCATTCGAAAACAATAAATATATAGAAAACGTTTTTGAAAAAACACAAAACACCGAACACGCACTTGAATATGCTTTATAAAAAGGTCTTTACTTCCAAGAATATCTCAGGTAAAATTAAATAAACCAGCGAAAATAGCGCGAATAAACCATTTTTAAAAAAATAAGTTTGCAAACTACAAACACAACTTTGGAAAGATCGATTTTTTATATGATACATATCGATTTTCGGTTTTTGAAACGAATTTTTGTATATATCGATATGATATAGAATTATAATTTTTGAGCGATTCCAAATATTTTACATACAAATGGATTTTGGATTCGTATTTAGGACCATTTAAGCTTTAAGGACAACTCTTTAAGAAACATCGATATTTTCTCCATTTTGTAAACAAAACTAAAGGTTATTAACAATACTACAAAACTTCTTCAATTTCCTTTTCATCAAATTTTTGTATATTTAAAATACTTATGCAAAAAGTTCCTTTTAGAAATTTCAATTGTGACCTTCTTTCTGTGCCAGCGATTACAGACAATGTTTAAGAGATATTGTGCTGAACTTTGGTTTTTAAGTTCCTTATCTTCTTGTGCTCTAAGGTGAGCAATATCCCACTCCCATTTTTCTAGCAGAAAAAAATATTTAGCATATTATTGTTAACACGAAACTACTGACAACAAATGGGCATGATCGGATAAGAACAAAACCCACTTATAATAGAGACACATATGCTAAAATAACATATTATTAGCGTCTAATATAGCGAAGGATATTTGCGCTTCGATTTAACCGAAGACAATTATTAATATTTAGTTAAACTTTTTTGTTGCTATCGTGAAAACACGCGAAAACTATGTTTCATAAAATTGTTGACAGTTCTTTTTCCAGATTTTAAATCTAGCAAAGTTTTGAGGTTTTCGAGGAATTATCGGTTCTAAGTAATATAAACTCAACTATACCTGATCTCAAAGTAGGTAAAAGATTTGTCCAATCTTTAGTTGATTTACCATTCCCTTAAGGGAAAACGTAAAGGCACTTTATTACAGTCGGGCATATGACCGTCTTACCTGATCTTAAAATTCAACTCACACCAATACTATAACAATTGGTGTGAGTTGTATTGCAGGATTCGTTTACTACTTAGACTTGTAGTATAAATAGAAGGTTTTTTTTCAAAATAAAATCATTATCTTTCAACTCCTCATCGAATATTTTAGATTTAGAGAGAATCATGGATCTAAACGTAGTCAACGAGCAAAGGCAGGATCTAGTGAATGCAGCATTGGTTGAGCCGCTGACCACTCATGAACCGGATGCGTACCAGTATTCCATGCGAGTAACTGTCAGGAATGACCGTATGGAACTATTCGATGGCGATGACGATACTGCAAATGAAGATTTGGAACCATTCGCTGACTTTAACGTGTATGTGATTTCCATTTACATGTGATAAGTTGTATAAACGTAACCACGTTCCGCTGACCTGGCCAACCATCAATGTGCTAGACTTCCGCACATAACTGCAGAGACACATGTCCAAGTGTTGCAACCAAAAATGTTGCGGTGACTTTTTTGCGCCCAGTACTTACTTATATGTTTGTGCGTGTGTAAGTGTTTGGAGTCGTAGTGTTGTAAATTCGAATAAATTTAAAATGGAAAATAAAAAACATAATTAAAAAAAAAACAATAAAATGAGTTTTTTATAATATCAAAAATTAGTACTTAACCCATTGCCGCCGGTTGTATTAGGTGTACAAATAAGTTTCCGCCGTTTTTTGTTAATAAAATAATATTTAAACGATTTTAAACGATGTGAGACTGCTTGCTGAGTGACTTCTAAACTAAGTGCAAGTTCCTTTTGTGTTTGAGACGAATCTTCACCCAATAATTTCTCCAAATCTGCATCCTCGTAAATTTTCGGCCTTCCACTGCGATCTTTGTCTTTATGTCAAAATCACCTTTTATAAATTTTTGAAACCTCTCACGACATGTTCTCTCACTCAAAGCATCCTCATTATATGCTTCTACGAGCAATCGATGCAAGTCAGCAGCAGATTTTTTTAAATTAAAAAAATAAATTAAAAGTTCCCGCAAATGACACTTAGTTGCCTCAAATTGAGACATTTTTAGATGAAGAAAAATATATGATGCTAATGCGAACTTAATAACATGATAAGGTTATGTTGTTCTGGAATAAACCAACTAATTTTCAAGTAGGTTACCATCTGCGAATTCCAACGTAAACCTCGTACCACGCCATCTTTCACAAAACGGCTGTACTTTTTAAAAAGTACACGAAATAGGTAGTCATTAAGAATTTTTTACTTCAAAACTGTTTAATATTTTGCGCTTGTATTCGGTTTTTCTCATAGCTAACGGTTGTAGCAACCTTGTTAATTTTTATCAGCTAGCTCTGGAGGCAATTAATTCGGGTCTCAAAAGAGCGACATGTTATATTTTCATCAACTTTAGTCTACAGGAACTAGGTGTCAGCGTTAAAGGGTTAAAACAGAAACTGATTCAGCAGCGAGAACAGTTGCTCGAGCAACCAGCCATTAAATAATTTCCTCAAAACGTTGAAAGTTCATGCATTCAAGCACTCATTTTTTTTTATTATTAGATGTTGATTTTAAAAATGAAGGTTTAGGGAATTAAAATAATAGAAGGATATTATATGTAGGTTTTCTAAGTTTCTTTAAGATACTTTTGGATACTTTCGATTGCTTTTGCTTTTTTAATAATTTAATATAAGTATTTTTAAATAAATATTATACAGAGAACATTTTTTGTAGTCACTTTAGCTTTAAGAAATATAAGAAACTTTAATAACAACAAATTTAGTCACTAATACAGCTGAACATTTTCTAAGCATATTTCTTAATCTTGGAGCTATGTTATTTGAATATTACCATCCATTATTCGGATTTTTTTTATATTTTTTTCATTAAGAATATTTTGATTGACCACTTTTCAAATATCCAACATGAAGTGCAAGTTTACTATCAAAGCTATCAGTTGCCAAGCATCTTCATTACAATCGCAGCTTGGAGCCTCATCAAAACAAGATCAACTGCTTCGTAGCAACTTAATACCACATCAAGGAGACTAATGCACACAGGAATTGCGCTTTAACACATTCATCCCATCCATTTACTATATACACTCCACTCCACATCCACACGTCCATATCAGAGCTGTCAGACCGCAAGAAAGATCGAAAATCATTTAAAATGGCAACTGCCAACAAAACAGTCAAAAAAAAAATAAAAGCGAAAAAAAAACCACCGACCGACCCACACATACACAGACACACACACAAACTGCTTCAATTAAATCAAATACCCAATCGGCCGCCAACGACAGCCAACAAAAAAAAATGAAAAAAGGAAAGGAAAGAAAAACACCGAAAGGATAAAAAACCATATTTTTGGAAGTAATCAATTTTACCGAAATTGAGCAAAGCGTACACAAAAAAAAACTACAAAAAAGAAAAGAATGGACAAAATACACTCGAAGCACTTTGCTGGCGATTGGACATAGGACGAGCGAAAATCCCTAGTTCCAGCAAAAAGAAAAAAAACAAATAAGAGAAAAGAAAAAAGTCGCCAGCAAAGAAATCAATGAATGTATGCTGTTGCAGCATAAAACGTGATTGTACAACACATATACATACATATGTGTGTGTGTGTGCTTACATATGTGCGGCATGTATGTGTTTGTATTAAGGTTGCGAATCCACCGACCCAACCGAGTACGGCCATCAAACGTGAAAAGTTTCGAGAAATCCCAAACGAAACGAAACGCTTCGATTTTATTTTTATTGTTGTTAAATCTTTCTTGACTTTAAAGGGGCAACCGTCGTGGCAAGGGGCACAAGATGAGATACTAGCGTCGAGCAGGAGCAGAAGTATAGACGTGTGCAATTGCAGCACTCGCCGGATTTGTGTGCTTTGCCGTCCGCTGGGACGTGTTGTTGACATTGACCATGACGTTTCGTTCGCCCAATTGTCCACACAAAAAACAGGGAAAAATTCATTGCGGCTAGCTTAAATCGTTTGAGCAACGCGATCTCCTGCGCCCGCTGTAAATTCAATGAAATAGAGGCGTGTGCTGGCGTAATGGAAGTAGAGTGGAGTAGAATAAATATGCTCCGAAGAGACGACCGTTATTGGCAAATGATTTATAATTTAGACGAGGCGAATTTATTGCGTGTATGGGCTGAGTTACGAGTATATTAGAAGGAGGAGAAGAAGAAGCTCTATTGCAGTTTGCCATAAATGCTTAATCCAAGTCGGCCATGTTAAGGATTAAGACATAATCTTTGAAATGCTTGTATGTATGCATGTATGTATGTATGTATGTATGTATGTATGTATGTATGTATGTATGTATTAAACTCAATTTTTTATGCACAATGTGACCTAACTAAAATTATTTTTCATCATTTAACTACCTGAACAGTTCTCGAGATTTACACGTGTTGTAAAGCAGACGAAAATTTCATTCTCAGAATTTTCAATTGACCCTCAAAGTCCTGACTTAGGTACCAAAAATTAAATGTTTTTATAGGTTGAAATTACTATGAATTAGTATGAATAGATTCGTTTCCAAAATCTTTCAGCAAATTCACCAAACTCGAAAATTATTTATATGAAACCTCTTTTAAAGTGACAACGACGCTTTTTCATGGACTCAAGCGGTTGTTACCTAGTACATACATATAATCTACAAATTTTTCTAATATACAAAATTGTTGATAAAAATTATTCACTTGTTTTAACATTACTTCAAATATAATAAATCTTCTTTTTTATATATAAAAAGGAACTTCTCTTTTTTGTTGTATATAAATTTTAATCAAATAAATTTGAATAATATTTAATGCCAAGCAACCTCTTTCAAAATGAAACAACTCAAACCGTTGCAAAAACAAATACAAACTCTTTTGTTTGTGTTAATAAATCTTTCTGTTATTATTAGGCGCACAACAGAACTCTTCGGCTCAGTTTAGCTCAGCTCAGCTATTTTTATTTTTATGAAAATTTATATATGTACGTATTTTACCCAAGGTCAAAGGGATTTAGCTAAATCTATTTTATGAATGTTTGTTTTTCTAAACTAATAAATCTGTTTACTGAGCCCAAACAGATTTATTAGTAATTTAGATATATCGTAATGCAGAGAAACGCAGCAAAACTGAGTTACTTAAAAACTTTGCAGACAAGCGATATTCATAATTTATACCTATGACTGTGTCGGTTAAGGCAGCGTGTACTATGTCGGTATGTGTGTATGTATGTATGTATGTGTGTTTGTGTATGTGCTAACAAAAACAAGAAATAATATCACTAATCCGCGCCATAGCAAACGTTGAACCGTTGTTTACTGTTATTTCCACTGACAACAGTTAACAGGGCTGTAAATTAAGGTCACAAACACAAACACACACGTGAATGCATACATACATACGTACATACATACATACATACATACATACATACATACATACATACATACATACATACATACATACATACATACATACATACATACATACATACATACATACATACATACATACATACATACACGCATACAACAGTTACAAACCCAAGCCACAAGAAATTAACACTGAGACAAACGCGACTAATAGAAATGCGCGCATAAGCGTTATGTTTTATGAGCACATACACCCACCCACCCAAACACACCCACACACAAGCGCAGACACAAAGATAGACAAGTCCTTTGTGACACTAACACATACACAAACACGTTATTACTCGCCTTGGCGCATACTTAATGGCGCCACCGCCACTGCCGCAGTGCAGAAGTGTTAGTGAGCCGCAGCGACTAACAGTGCAGCTCACTAAAATCCACAGAAAACACACACGACATACACATATACACACGCGAATACAAGCAACGCTTGAATTCATGCTAGGGGGCGGCCTTGACGGCTGTAATAACCCAATAAGCCACAACGTAAATAATTTTAAAAGATGTTTTCCGAAAGTTTTTTAAAAAATTTTACATGACTAAAATTTGTATTTGGTCAGTTGATTAGTGGCAAACACCTAAGTTGGTCAGTAAAAGTTAAGCCGAAAGCAGAATGAGTTTTCCAGCCTTAAAATTTTCATCATTACTACTTTGCGTAATATCGTTAAACTTCATGTTAGTTGGGATATAACGCACAACGGCTGATAGACGCCACCGCCGCAAGCCATGCCCCTTTTTATGCAGATTAAAGCCAAGTGCCAAGAAAAAAAATTACGATGACACACGTCGACAAGAAAGACAAAAAACCAAAAAGCAAAGAAACGAAGAAATAAAAAACGAAACACCAAAATACCACAATGAGAATTTATTTATCACGAGTGTTGTCAGCGGCGCACAGCGGGAGGCGCAAGATACAAGGCGGCAGAAATTTAAATATTAAAATAGAAAAGCATAAATTTTGTTGGCTTAAAGTTAGTGCAGGAGTGGCACAGCATACTCGTATACAACTCACACGTAGCAAGTGGAAATCATTTTGTAATTCACTCGAGAGTAAGACAGACTCGCACACACATACACATACTCGTAGATACTCACACAGTTACATTGCCAAATGAACGAACATTATTATTTCCGCCTTTTAAAATTGCATTTAAAGAGGTCTGCCTGTCACATAGACACACACGAACACTCATATGGACACACACACAACCTTAAGCAGTCACTGCAGCTGCACCTGAGCACTTGAGTCGGCCCCTGCCACCCGTCAACATTTCCCCAGAGCCTCGTCGAGCCGCACTCGTTGGCCCTCGTCGGTCTCTAAGTTACCCGCAGACATTGCAATCCTGATTTATGAGCTGTTTTCGCACACACACAAACACACACATGCACGAAATACATTAACGCACACATGCACACCTGCTATTTCCGCCTCAAAGAACGAACGCATTCTTCTTATTCTTCCGTTTTGCAAAGAATTTCCATTTACAGGCTTTTTAGTATTCACATTTTCCGGTCAAGCATTTTCGGTATTCAAGGCTAGGCCAAGCTCGCTCCTGGCTGCATGCGCTGCTGGACAGTGTTGGTTCAAATGTAAATATTTTTGGTTTCTATATTTAAAAGGTATTTAGAAATAGATAAATAAATATGGATATTTAGATACTTAGATATAATCTCTAGTTGAATCCAGATGAAGATCTCATTTGATCCAAAGATCTGCTTAATTTACGAATCTGAACATATCCGTTTATAGCAAGTATATATGTAGTTAAATAATTTTAACATAATTTGTCGAAAAGTGCCAAAACTGTTTCCGGCGCACACAGACATGCTTAGGCCAAGCGTACGCTTAAGCTGCACAATTCATAGCTCTGGTGCGCTCACTCGCACTCTGTGCACTGTGCGCTGGCGTGTCATGTCACATGACATCTAGTGACTCGATGTGAGTGAGTCGAGAAGCGGGAGCCGGTGTCGGAGCCGGAGCCGCAACAGAAACCGGTGAGTCGGTTTTGTGTGCGATAAGAAAAAACCACATCGTGCCAACAATAAATCTTTGAAACAAAACATTTTCACAAGAGCGACATTCATTGTTGTTGCTGCTGTTATTGGTGTTGTTGGAGTTTTTGTTGTTGAGTTGCATACTCCGAGTGCGTCAGTGACAGTGAAAAATTTGCTTGTGTCGCGTTGTGACTGAGACAATGTCACAAGGCTCGTGTGGCGCACAGGCTCCAAATATTTTTATTTCAATGACATTTTTTTGGTTTGTTGTTGTTGTTTGTTGTTTTTGTTGTTTTCTATACATTTTTAATTTTTTAATTAAAAATTCATACAAAATGAAATGGCTGAAGAACGTTGGAAAAATGCTTTTTTCGTTATATAATGACTTCATACTCTTATTTTCCTCTATTTTAATTTTTGGTTCGGCGCTAGACTAGTTTAGATTTTAATAACATATTTTCATCAAAAATTTGTTGGTTTAATAATCTTTATATATTAATAAATTTTTTAAATTACTTGCCATTTAATTTATTTTATAATCATAACACCTTTAGGAAATCTGATAGCTTCTTCGAGAACAAATACAATTTTATTCTTTCAAAAAAAAAACCACAGTATTGATATCAATTCCAACTAATTTTTTTAATTCTCTAACGTCTTGAGAACAACATTTAGGCGATAAGTCTCCTTGTGTTACCACACGAGATTTCCCTCCTATACACTTTCCATGTCTGAGAACCAAAGAACCAAATAATTGTTACAATATATAATATTTTTTCGTAGCGTCTTCTCGAGATCTACTACTACGTTGTTTGGAAAGTAACTCCATTGACATCGGAAACGTGCTCTTCCAACCGCTGGACATTTCCAGAGGAGCTGTCTCCTCGCTATCCTCGTCTATGCCAGTTCTGTAAAAAACGATATAGAGTAATCATAGTCGGTTGTTGAGTAATACAGTTTTGACTATATATGCTTCGGTTGATGGAGTGCCAAACCTTTCTTGCTGAACTTCAAATTCACAGTCAAACTAAATAACTCAAAAACCGCGAAGTAACTTTGAAATACAATATTGATATCTTATTAAGAAATGTTCCTACAAGATTTTCTTGAAAGCTCAATGAACTATAATAAGACTATAATTAATTAATTTAAAGATTAAGCTTATACCTACAAATATAAAACATTTGTCTACAGGACATAATAAATTAAATTGGTTACAATATTTAGATATATATATATATATCAATTGATTAAGGCTTGACTGTACATATACGAGAAAGTTTAGTAACTTTTTTTTTGAAAATTCAATTTCAATATACTAAACGCCCGATGGAGGCCTACTCTGCACACCTCAGACGGGTTATAGAAGTTAGAACATCACTGAGTCAAGTATATCGAGCTAACAAGAGTCTATGTTGTAATATAGACTCTTGTTATCGAAATAAATAGCAAATTTTCCAGAATTTCCTGTTTTCTTTTGTAGGAAAAAGTACTTATTGGTCCACCAGTTAACATCAGTTAGTTGTGCAAATATCAATAAGTATATGCAATATATATGTTTGAATTTGTTTTTCACTAGCTCCTATTATGACATTGTTGTATAACACCCCTAAGCATTCTTCAAATTGTTGTATTTTATTTCAACTTTGCTACTTGGCGTTGAAAGACAGTACAGTGAAGCTTAAAAATGCAAGTGTTGTTAAACTTGAAATTATATTTAAAATGTACCTTTGACCTAAGAATAAAAGTGTAAGTATATAATATACAAAAAAAAAACATATACAAAACTTTAAGTCTCTGTTCATTAAAATGATATTAAATTTACTAATACTTAAGGAATCTAAAATAAAAAGGTAACTATGCAAACGCTCGCATGTAGTGGAAAACATGGAAAATGTGTTCAAATAATGCGCCAAAGATATGAATGTGTGCGTTTGTTGTTTACGAGATTATTGCCGACGAATGTTTGTTGTTATTTCTATTTCTTTTCCCTGTACCACAAATAGGGTATATTAAATTTAATCTTCTATTTGTAATACACATAAGAATAAGTGTTGGGAGCATATTATATTGTATATGAGTATATATATAAATATATGTATACATATGTATTTATTTAAATGATCATCTTGACATTAATAATACATTTGGTTATATCGATTCGACTGATTGTCTGTCCGCGTAATTCTAGAATAAGTTAAGGATCTGATCATTTTAAATCACACCCAAATAAACAAATATTTAATTTTTTAAATGGTGCAGGGTATTTAAGCTTCAACATAGCCAAAGATAATTTCTCTTACTAGTGAACATAAATTTAGTAAAGTTATTGTTCATTTATTTCTATTTTTTTTTTGGTAGTGTATAAATTTAAACACATGCGACTTATTTGTTGTTTTTGTAAATTTTCAATGTCATCAGATAAAATGTGTTTTGTTATTTTGTTGCTATTGTTGTTGTTGTACTCATTTTCGTTGTTGTTGTTGTTCACAGACTATAACACAAATTGTCAGCACAACAGACACATACACACACACAAATAGTTAGAGATGATGCAACAAAAATAACAACCAGAGGACAACAAAGAACCAGGATGTGTACAACAACAACTACAACAATGCCAAAGACAGTATGACGCCACATTTGTCGCTGATTTCTTTGTTGTTGTCGCTGTTGTCGCTGTTGCCATTTAAATACAATCAAAATAATCAAAGCATATTTCGCGGCGGCAAAACGTGGCTTTTGCATGTAAGTGTGTGCGTGTGTTTGTGTCTTGATTAAAAGCGTATATAGGTGGTTTATTTTTGTAAACAACGCATGTGGCGGAGGCGCACATATTTGCTTTTGTTGTTGTTGTTGTTGTTTATGCCTCGCATTGTCGTCGCGTGATTTAATGCGGCAGCAGGAAGAAGCATAAACAGGAAACACATTTTATGCTCCTTTGCTTGTGTGTTTTTCGCAGACCAAGAATGAGAAAAAATAAGCAAAAACAACAACAACAATAACAAAGACTCACATCTTATTTTAATAAATACAATTTTTTGTTTCCATTTGTACATGGTTGCAATTGTCTGGCATTCAAAGATGTCGCTTAAATGGCAAACGCAAGCGATGTGCTTTGTATGTATTTGTTTTTGTCGCTTAAGGCGGCTGAAAGTGTGTGTAATTTTATTGTTTAAACAATAGCAAACATAATTTGAATTGTTAAGAATACGGAGAGTGTTCGACTCATAAGGAGTAGCGGCAAATTTTCTTCGTCTCTTTGTTATTGATTTGCAACACCCCGCACTCGTTTATGAACAGTGAAAAGGCTTACCATTTCGTTTACGTTTCAAGTATATTGTAATTTAAATTGAAGACTTATTTTTTTATTATTTTTTCGGAGAAATATTTGCAGGATTTACCCTTCTTTTTATATTGCCAAGAAAGCAAAGGCAAAAGTTACAAGTACGAGTTATATTGACTTTTATTTAATAATTAAAATTTGTAAGTTCGAAATAGCTTTATAAAAAGTTTATTTATTATTTAAAAATTATATAACTTACTTGGCAAAGTACTCACATGTAACTACTTCAGAATTTTTATAATTAAAGCTCTGTCGACACCGCTTAAGATAAGAAAATGTACTCCAACCTTCGAACGGTTTTGGCTATCTGATTTATTTACATAATTGGCGCCGCAATCGTTGGTCGCTTCGCGTTTTTGCGGTTAGCGAAAATATACAAAATATTTGGAACTTAAATCTCGTTTCTTTAAATAAAACAAATATAGTGTATGTAATTAGTTACTGTATTTTGGTTTAAAGAAATTGCCTAAAACTATGCTACAATTAGAAAAAAACATGAATTCAAAAATATTCTCTTAATTAAAAAGCGTTTCCTGGTTTAATTACACAAACCAACCAAATTCGAAGTTATTATATATTATATATTATAATTTCAGACTATAAGCATATACTTAAACAAAGGCAATAGCCTTCAGCTTATTTTAGAACTAAGAAATATGTACTAAGGACCTCTAAAGTTCTTTGTGTGATCTCTCTTTCTTGTTAGATCAGCAAAGGTAACGTAACCTAACCTAATGTAAACATGTTTAAACAAAGTTAACAAAAGTAAAAGGGAACAATTAAATTCAAAGTATTGACTGCTTCTCTAGTAAATTGGCCATTCTTAATACAATAACATTTTTCGCTATAATTTCAGGTTTGTTGGCAAACTTGAAAGTGTTGCCATTACTCCTAAAATAATGAAGCTGCAATGTACTTCTATATCATTTTGAAAGGACAATTTACCACATAAATACTTGGTTTTGTTCTAAAACGCTTTTAAAAAAAGTTTCATCTAATCAAAAATTTTCTAATTACAGATTACGAAAAATTATCTGTAATCAAAAGAAAAATTTGTTGATGTTAAAAAATTTAATGTAATTTTTCAATACTAAAAAAAGCATAAAGATTCTTTCATAGTAAATGATCACTTGTGCAATCAGTATACCAGAATCAATCGATTACGATTTGCTCAGCCCTGTCCATGGTACGACTTTCCAACCTGCGTTAATTAACAAATTTCGAATAATTTTTTTTGTGCTTCATCGTTAAAACCTAGATGCAACAACTGTAAAAAAAACTATAGTTAAAAAAATACGCAAATACGCGTTGCCATGACAATCCATAAACGCGAAAGTTTAACTGAAAATTGTGTAGTATCATAAAAATTGTTGTAATTTGGAAAATTGTGTACAAATGCTGCATGAAATTTAGACCACAAAATGTATGCACTAATGCATGTTATAACCTTGCATTGGCCAAAACACACATACACTCGATACACACACACACACACACACAACTTAGTTTTAGAAAATTCGCCTTTTCTGCAAAAATGTTGAAATTTCCAAATTTCGAGGTGAGTTAAATCAGATTTAATCAGCGGAACAACGAGCAGCAGCAGCAGCAGAGCTTATGTAAATTGGTAAATAAATTTTCCAAAATGCGTCAAGGACATTTGTACAAACCCTTGTGTGTATATGTGTTACAGTGTGTTAGTGCATGTAAATATGTGTATAAGTACACATGGAAAATTACATTTCGCGTTACAAAAAGCAATTGGAGAGTTCACTTATTTTGTGGTTAGCACAAGTGCATGTGTGTATGTCTGTGTGCATGTGTGCGTACGTTTGCGTCTGTATGAGTGCGTATACAATTTCAACTGGTTTGACAGTGTTTTGTGGTTCACGGTTATAAACTGTGCATGTGTGCAATGCGGGCGCTGTGCGTGTGTGTGTGTGTGTGTGTGTTAGTGTATTTTGCGGTTGAAGTGAAATCATTTCGCTGGCGATATTTTATTATGTCCAGCATTTGTAGTCAGCGTGCTGCGTACATGTGTTTCCCTCGGTCTTTGTGTTTGTGTTCGTGTTTGCCTCTGTGTATGTGTGTTTCTGTGGGCGTTGTGTGGGTGTTATGCTTGCTTGTTGTTTTTGCGCAAGCAAATGTAGCGCAGCTGCATTATTTACGCAGACTTCATTTTGCATAAATTTTAATTTTGTTTTTATTTTAAATTGCAAATCAGCCAAATGCAATTTATGCGCATACAAAATAAATTAAATTATGTATTTAATTAATAGTCGGTCTAAATGGCATTTACAATTGCACTACACTTATATAGGAATTTGAAAACGTTTTAAGTAGTGGGCGATGTTTGCAAAATGCAAAGTGAAAATATAAAAGAAACTTTTTTCTAATGCTGTAACTTTGCCTCGAAGACGAACGAAGAAATTTTTTGATAAATGGAGACATAAAAGCTGGATATGGAAATATTTTTCCAAGTTATCAACGATTCGAAGTCTTTGATTTTTTTTAAAATTTCGAAATTTTCGAAACCACTAGTTTTGCTTTAACCTTTTGAAGTTTTTGAGGAAAATAAATAAAAGTCAACTATGGAGTCTTCGAAAATACAATATGAAGAGCTAAAATCAACAGCCCTTAAAATAAAATAATTGCTAATTCTTAAAAAAAATTCCTAAAAGCTTCTTCATTATTTGTAACTCCTTTATAAATATTTTCATTGACAACTGGGCTACTTATAATTTTTTTAATTAAACAGAATAAAATAAATAATTTAACTGAATTTTTGGATTCACTAAAAAACATTTTGCTGATTCAGCAAAGTCTTGAGTTGTATTTAACAAATATTCAACCAAAAACTATAAATTTCAGACAAAAGTTTCATTTAAAATATTTGAACTATTGATTTTCCGAAAAGTAAAATACTCCTCAGCGGCGTCGTTGATCTCCTCGGACAAGCTAAATATTTTATTGATGAGCCAATAATAATAGGTCGAGGGCGCCAAGTCGGGAGAATAAGGTCGATGGGATATCAATTGGAGCCCTAACTCGTTGATTTCAGCCATGATTGCGATGCCAGCTCAGTACTTATCCTTGTGGCATCGGCAAGCTCGCGCATCATCATTTTCTGGTCGATTGAAGTTTTTATAAATTTTCTGTTTACCTACCGGTGAAAACCATTTTCTAAGATTCATATTGAAATCATTTCTCTTAAATAAACCTTATTAAATATCAAAACCAGTCATTCCGAAATGCATTGATGGAAATAATATTTCTGTATTCTTTAGATTTTGATAAACTTTGTGTTTAGGCTTGTATATGCTGCAAATTTAAACATAAACCTTTAAATTGGTCCTAAGTTAATAACGTCTTAGTACAGTTGGGGGTCTAGAAGTACTGTTAAAGTCTTAACAGATCATTGACTTATCGAAATGCAAGCACTCTAGTAGACAAGGGGCACTATTTCATGATTATTGCAGGAGCTGCCAGGATACAGAAGAGGTAGAAACAGTTGAACACCTTCTGTGCATGCCCGAGAGTCAGTACAGAAGAAGGTTCAGCACTTTCGATTCCATTTCTCTTGGCAGCAAGAGAGAGATTGCAAAAGTAATTCTGCTAATAGTTATTACGTTTATCAAATATACAAAATGGTTTAATTAGGACCCAGTCGAATAGTTTTCGTCAGTATTATCATAATTGGCCTTTAATAGGCCTAAGTTTGTCTTTAAACATATACCTTACTTACCTGATTTACTGCAGATTTTAACTTGAAAACAAATAAGTTTAATGGAAAAGCTAAATTTATGAAACTTTATCCCACGTTCGAGTGTAGGACATAAAAATTGTTTATGCTGCAAAAAAGGACTTGTCAATTTAATTAAAGCATTGTAATTGCTTTACAGCTAAATGATTATCACACACACACACACACACGAACACACACAAAAATAAAAGCAATTAATTTAATTGACTGTGCGTTTGTAATATATATACTACAAAATTGTGTATGTAAATGAGAAAAAAAAATATGTGCTAATAAATAAATAAATAAATTTGCTACTTTTGTGGCAGCATCTCAATTTGTGGCTTGCGTGTTTGCGTCTATAAGCGCTTAAATAATTCATAATTGCCATTTATAAATATTCACACATACATTTGCATTAACGAAATCCGTCCAAGTTAGCTGCTGGCGCTCTGTCGGCGGTCAATGAACGCACGCACTGACGTTGATGTGTAGAACAAAATTAGCTGAAATGCTGACAATCACTTGCAACACGCAATAAACGATAAACGAACAAGCAACAGCGATTTTTTTGTTTTTTTTTTTGTTGTTGGCATGCTTTTAGGCGCAACGAAAGCTTTATTAGCATTTTGGTATTTAAAGTAATGTCCATGCGTGTTGTGTGAAATTTTCGCGCATGTATTGGTGCATATAATTATTCATATTGCAGGTCATGTTGTATTTTATTATATTTCCGGCTTTGCTCGGTCAGTTTTTCTTTAAAATTACAACACCAAACCAGTCGAAAATGTTGCTTTAATATAACAAGTTAACACATTTTTAATAAAAAAAAATAGCAACAAATGGAACGCGTATATTAATGTATAATACATCTAGAAAAAGCTTTTGAAAATAATACATTTCTGATACCTAAAATATTATCAACTTTTATATACATATTTAATTAAAATTTTATTTATAATATACAAATTCAGTTTATATATTTGATTGAACCGATAATTGAAGTATAGAAATTTAACCGGAGGCTTTTAAATGCTATGTATTAAACAGTTCATTTCATTACGCAAATTTTGATACCTCACTGAAATAGCTCAAGTCACCGCAACTATTTTTAATTAATTTTTCAATTGAATACCACGGAAATAAATACATATTAATATTACTCATACATCATGTAGGCTGCCAGAGAAAATCTATTTTTTGTTGTAATTTTATACAAATCCATGTTGACACATTTAATTTCTTTGGAAATATAAATATTTTTTTTCTTTCTCATTGCTGCAACATCGCATCGCATCGCATCAGCTGCAGGCAGCAGCACTTTTCACCAAAGCCAAAGTGTATGAAAAGAAAAACGAAAAACGAAACGAACGCCAAAGCACACAAACTCAATCAAAAGCGAAGAAACCAAAAGAAAGGAAAATAAAATCAATTCGGTTGTGACATTGTTTGCGCCTGTTTGGTGCACATTGGCACAGCGCCAATTGGGCTATTACCAAATATTATACACGCCGCCTCAAGAGCTGTCTGTCCAGCAGCAGGACTTCAACTCAACTACTACAAGAACAGCAGCAACAACAACAACAACAACAACAACAAACACCTTCAACGACACAAATGTGCCTTTTTCATGTATTTGTGGTCGCTGTCGCCGTCGTCGGAGTCCTTGAAACAACGTGCTTTTGACACTTTCAGCACCAAAAACCAATTATGGCCAAAAGCGGCCAACAAATAAAAAACAACAACCAAAATTTTATTTTTACTTTCTCAACAAAATTTTGCATTCATAAAATTTCATGAACTGCGGATTTTTTTGTTTTTTTTTTTCAGGCGATTATTTTGTTTTGGGCAGCGCACAAACTTTAAGAAAACTTCTTTAAAGCCACACACAGCAAAAAAAAAAAAAAAAAACGCGAAAACTTTTCTTGTGGTTAATGCAAAATTCATTCTAGGCCAACAACGAACACCAAAGCCTACGTTTAGGCGCATTTTGGGGTTTGTACACCGCCGTTGCTTTAGCGATTTCGCTGCTCGTATTTGAGAGCGCTTTAGTACGAAATAAAGCGAAAGTTTTCGGTGGCTGCTTTCGCTAGTTTTGTTGCGAGTTCTTGACTGCGCAAACGACGAGCGTTGAGCGCGCGCTATCCTTAACCCAGTTCGCGAAGCCCATTATCGGGCCTATTTAGGCAGGCAGGCAGTCGGCAATGTTTCGTGCGAGCTATTTAAGACGCTGCGGTTGAATGACGCGGCGGCTATGAGGCAAAGTCATGTGGTGTGCGCGACTAGGTGGTGGCGGCGGCGTCATCAGTCGCTATGGCGTTGGCTTTATCTGTCAACAGTTTTAATAAAGTTGCGCCTTTTGATTTAAAATGCTAAACTTCTTCCTCTATTTTTTGCTCTCTCTCTTTTTTTTTTGGAGGGGAAAGTGAACAGCTGTGCGCGCTGAATGGCTCTTAAAAGTATGCTAAGAAATAAATAGTTTAAAGTTTTGCGGCAGTTATTTCCAATTGAGTCGTTCAGCTTAGGCGCAAGGTAAATAATAAATTCCAATTGAAGGCGAACTGGAAACTTGACAAATTTGCAATTTAGTTCAAAGAGATAAAAAACAATTTTTGAATTTTAATTGATGATTTGAATTAAGTTGAACATTTACTTAAACTCTTTTGATTAGGCAAAAATTTGTTATCTCTCACAACGAATTGGAGAAGAATTAAATAAATTAAAAATTGGCAAGAATATATAATCCGATTAATATACTCGAAATTTATCACATTTTTAAATATGACAATTAAATGACGAAAATGCAAAAAATCTTACAGGTTTTATAATTATTTGTCAGAACACGTTTAATTGCGATCTTGGAATCGGACAAATTTGCGGAAAAAATAATTTTTAAATGCTTAAATGCCTCACTTTCTTTATCAAACGCCTTCATTAAGCCCAACTTAATATGCAATGATGGATGAATTATATATTCCTTCTCCACCAGGGGACCGACTCAACATAATCCATCCAGTCTCTCTCTTCTTCATTCAAGACAAGATCGGAGCAGGTATAGTCGTTGACCCACAGATTAGAAAAATCCTCACCGGCAGTGTGCTTGAAAACAAATTATTCGGAGATGAGACTGCTGCGTGGAATTCATTTAAATTGATTGTTTCTGGCTTTTTTGGCATCTTCCTAATCACAGAAACAAATGAAAGTTTAAATCTTTCATTAAAATCGACCAACGCTAACGTGTTATATGTGCAGTTACGTGACAACACCTTTTCGAAATGCAACAAAAAAATCAAATGGGCGATATCTCCAAAACGATGCGACAGAAATTTGTTTGGCTATGATTTTCGAAGTCAGCGCCTCATTTTACATAGGATTTTTTTTTATCAAATTATTCAGATATTTGAGCTTTGGTTTCTTTTGTTAATTGTTAACTGGAAGTGTGGCGCCTTCCAAAACAGCTGTCCGACCTGATATTTCTGCTTTGTTGTTGTCTGAAAATAAACAAACAAAAACAATTTTTGTTAGAAGGATCAAAACTCAAATAAAAATTCATATTAAACGTTGTAGGTTAAGAAAAAATAACTTATATGGAAATGTTGTTAGAATATATCATCCCTCATATTTATAGTCAAATAAAGTTCATACTTAACATTAGTATAGACTACATTAGACAAATAATAAACCGATATGACGTTTTTATGTTAATGTTAACTTTATGTCACTTTATTTTGACTATGAATATGCGCTTACATATTTCAATAACAAGATTATAAAGTATATATAACGAATAACATTTTAAGCTTGTTTAACTAATTCGTTTATAAAGCTAAGATTAGAATTTTTAACGCTAATCGGATATTAACAAAAATTAACGTCTTTAGTTTCCGAATAAAAATGGAAACTTTTCAAACCAGACTGACTTCATATTTAAAGCCACCAAAGTTTGTAAGTTTATAAAATAGCATTACAATCACTTCGACCCGTATTAATGGTTTGCCTAAACATTATTGTCTTTAAAACCATTTGAGAGCCCCTTCTGCCCACCCTCATCCTCACAAAGCATTTAACTTTTCCCATTCAATTTTCAAATCCCAAATTTCGCCCGTAAGGCATATTGATTCTTAAGTATATATGCCGCATACGAGTGGGCATACGCATACAGACGAGTACATATAAGTATGTATACATTTCAATCACTTCAAACTTTGGGCCGGGGTAATGCGCACATTCCTGAATTATTTATTAAATAGCGCTCTCGACGACGATTTAAAGCCGGCGGCTAAGAGGCATGGATGGTAAATACCAAACAAACAAACAAACAAACAAACAAACGCAACAATAGCAGAAACAACAAAAACGAGAACGAAAATAAAATAAAACTAAACGCATTTAACCCCAAAAATTCAACAAACAAAAAAAAACCAAACCCTGACATCCGCTAACCCCTTCGAACTCCCAACACAAATGAGCGGCCCATAAATCTAAATAAGTTCACAAACAAGTTGGCATTAATTTAATGTTATCAGGCACAGCGTACGAACATACGAATAACAACAACAACAAACTAACGGCAAAAGAAGGCCAAGAACGCAATTCGGTTATGTCGAAATATTTCGACTTTAATATTTCAACTAAACATTTTTTATATATGTATGTAGATATGTTATGAACAAAATTATAATATTAAAAACAAAAACAAAAAAAAAATAAACTAGCAAAGTGAAAGCAACCCTCCGGCATTCAATATCCAAAAGATTCATTTTAGTTTGCCCCAGCACGAAAGTAAAAAGTGAAAGCAAACTGCCGCGCGGCCGTAGATGAAGGCTTCGGGAGATGCCTAGGCAAGCAGAAGACGGGTATGCGTTCGGTTAAGCTAGCGGCACACATGCCTGACATCATTTCAATGCTGCTGCTCCTATGCCGCCTCCGCTTGCTGCGAGAGAAACGAGCAACGAGAAGCGCATTCATGCCGAGTTGGACACAATTTCGCACACGACTGACTACGAAAGGAAAAGTTTATGCGGTCAAAAGATGCAAATATACGTAGGCACAGATATCCAGATACTTACACTTACACTGGTACGCTACTTCGCTGGCTCGTATCTAGATACGAGTACGTGCAGCGTGCAGCAGCAACTTTAAAGATATTGCACCCACGCAGGCATATAATTAAAATGTTATTAGGCAAACTTGAGATGTTTCGTACTGGAGTAAGTTCTAGTAGTCATCTGGACTATTTAAGAACACGACGCGCTCATCTATTTCGAAGCGCTTGTCATGAAAAAAATTTGGTTAAATCGTTGTTGGATTTGTATACCGAATATATTAGGAAACTTCATCATAGGAGAAGAAGTTCTTTCATTATAAATAAAATTTTATTTGTTACTATAGTAATATGACCCTATGGCCCTATGCTCCCCGAAGATTTCAAGGAACCAATGATGATGATGAGTATGACTTATATGTATGACTGTAGACTGTGTTAACTCTTGACTATAGTTGTTTAAACTCCGATGGCTGACTTCAGTTGAATGTCAGCTACCAACTGGGAACTTCTCCAAAAAGCAAAAGGTCCCACGACTTCTTTCCAAATATGCGTCATAGCCGGGTACAACAAAACCGCTGAAACTATTTTAAATACAAACACAGCCTAAAGTAAAATTCCGACAACCGCATTTACAGTCAGCTTAAATGAAAATTTAAGTTGGGCACAGATAGAAAGCCAAAAGGCTCGAGGCAACGCGCAGTCAAACAGCTAAAACAAATTTTTGTGGAAATTAATGTGCTTCAATGCAACATACAACAACAACTACAACAACAAATAGTTCATTTTACTCCGAATTTCATACATCATAAATCATTGCAAACTTATTACAGTTATAAAGTTAGGTTGCTGCTACTGACTCCGGCTGCAATCTGCTTAAGGTCGGGCAATGGTGCTGGCCTAACAAACGCGCGTGGATCACTGGGCACGGCACGGGAAGGCACGACACGACGGCGACCCAACAACCAACAACACAAAAGCCAAAAGGGTTAAGAGCGCCGTCACGCCATCACAAGTGACGCACACCGTGGGCAGCTGCTGAGAAAGCGGAGAAAAATGAAGAAACTTTTCGCTTGACACCGAAGCGCGCCGGGACACTTTGGGAGTATGAGAATTCAGTGGGAAAAAAACTCAAAAACTTTAACCAAACGCAAGCCCCGCGCCCTCGCCGGCCCAACAAACGCGTCATTAGTCTTACTCGTTCATGTTTATCCGTTACGTTATTAATTTTTTCTTTTTTTTTACATATTTCTTTTTTGTGCTCGCAAAGTTCGCTGCGATAGTTGGCTGACAAGTGGCCAATATGCAGGTTGTTCTGCTCGTGACGGTATGCAGCAGCAGCAGCACGAAAAGCTCGATGAAGTCGGAACTTTATGTTAGTTTTTTTGCAGTCCCTTTAAGTAATTATTATTAAATTAGATACTCGTATTTGCAAAACCGATTCTATTTGGGAACTTATTTTTAGCTGTGATTATTATAAAAAAGATATAGACTAATAGACTTTAGACTTTAGACTATAGACTTTGAGTTAAGTTACTTCCTTCTTTGAAGGTTATTTCCAAACAAAAGGCAACTGACTTTGTTCAAATTCGCGAAATTGTGTATCACTAATCACTTTTGAACTTTAAAGACAATCTTGGTAACACTAAAGACCACCGAATATATTTGTTGCAAAAATATGAACAATATTCAAACTTGTTGTTAAAAGAACTTTAAGCTCGAAGGATAATTTTTTTGAGAACCAAGTACACTTAACTTTTAAGCAAAACATTAGAAAAGTAAATATTAAATTCGGCTTTTCTCTAGTCTAACAAGATCCTCTAGATCCAAATCATATACATTCCAACTGTTCGGAAATAGGAGGCTACCAGCATTTGAATCTATTTTCATGAGAATTTAATAAATATTGTTAACATTTTGTGGAGTTATGTAGACTCCACAAAATTTTTACAGGAACTCTGATCCTGTTAAAATTCATAACAACTTTTTGCCATTTTTTCAGGACATATTGTGGGTGGTCGTTTTGTCAGTAACTGACCACAAATGCATGGTTTTCGAAAATGAGCAAATAACAGAAATGTAATCGGTGATTAACGGGCTGCAAGTCTTAAGAAGACTCTGCGTGCATTAACGTTCACTTGAAACCGTTTATAAACATTCAATAAACTTGTGATTCAAAAGATTTTTCAAAAACGTTTAAATAACACCATATATATTAGGTTTACAAATAAGTTTCCGCCGTTTTGAGAAAGATGGCGTGGCACGAGGTTTACGTTGGAATTCGCAGATGGTAACCTACTTGAAAATTAGTTGGTTTATTCCAGAACAACATAACATTATCATGTTATTAAGTTCGCATTAGCATCATATATTTTTCTTCATCTAAAAATGTCTCAATTTGAGCCAACTAAGTGTCATTTGCGGGAACTTTTAATTTATTTTTTTATTATAATTTAAAAAAATCTGCTGCTGACTTGCATCGATTGCTCGTAGAAGCATATAATGAGGATGCTTTGAGTGAGAGAACATGTCGTGAGTGGTTTGAAAAATTTAAAAAAGGTGATTTTGACATAAAAGACAAAGATCCTGTGGAAGGCCGAAAATTTACGAGGATGCAGATTTGGAGAAATTATTGGGTGAAGATAAACCGATACTTTACCCACGTCTTTATCAATAGCCTGAAATTGGTTTAAAGTGTTTTTTTTCCATCATTCCACACTGCTAAAAAAAAATTTAATTTCCACTGTAATCAATATTCCGTATGCAATGGAAGGTTTCTCAAGCATAACATAACTCCCGCACTCGCTTCGTCATCTTTGGCGCGCGATGCTAGGTGGCAACGACAACGGGAGCGGTTGTTTTTGATTCCTTCCGCTTCCGGCCAGTCAAAACTTTATTTAATTTTATGTGCAGCCTTTTTGCTCTTGCTCTTGCTTTTGCTGTTTTCCTTTCCTTTCTTCATCTTTACTTTTATTTTTTGTTGCTGTATTTTTTGCATCACTTTATATTTCGGTTACGGTTTTCATTTCATTTCGTACACTTTGGCTTAGACTTGATGATGATTTTGCACACACCGCCCTGCCTTCTTTTACTTTCCTTTCCTTCCGTTTCGTTGTTTGTTTGTTTGTTTGTTTGTGTATTTTTATGCCCAGAAACTTTTACCCGCTCAGTTAAAAAAAAAGAGAATAACAAAAAAACAACAACAAAACGGAGGAGCAAACCAATAACTGTAAAATGTTATAACTTGTTTTAAAGTGTAGCAAAATATTGACTTTTTCCGCAAAATAAAAGCTGAAGACGACAACAACGACGTTGGGCGTCTATAATGAATAAGAAGAAGAAGAAGAAGATGAAGAAGCAGAAGCAGAAGAAGAAGATGAAGTCGCATTGCAATGTTGTGAATCGAAAAATGTTTACCCAAATATTTCATAACTTTACTTTTAAAATGTACTTCAGCCTTTCCATCTGCAGCTGTATCTGACGGATACCAATAAACTTCGATTGATTATTGTATCTGCAGTTCAATGTGTAAATATGTGCAAATTTTAAATGATTTAAAAGTCTTCTCGATCAAAGCCAAGAAATAAAACAATCATTTAAAAATATTAAAAATCATTTAACTGCAAACAAACAAAGAAACAATCATACAAATAAACATACAAACAAACGAAAACTGCGTAACAATGCAAACTGCACTAACAACTTCAGCCCAGATACGTATCGAACGAATATGCAGATGTTTTGTTTACAATCGCCCGAATGCGTTATCAGCAAAGTTTAATAAATTCCTCACAAAGTATTGGCAAAAAGATAAACGAAAGAGGAGAATATAAAGAACAAAACAAACAAACAAAAAAGAAAACTCCTCGGTAATAATTTCACAAAAGATATTCGCAATGTACAGCTTCAGCAAATGTATCTGCTACAAAGCACATATACACACACATACACATACATACATACATACATATGCACAAGCACACGCACACACAAATGAAAATGCACACATATCAACCTACTCAGAAAGCATTAAAAGCAAATATTAGTCGAAAGGAATTGCACCGATGAGGCAGCAAAACAACACACACACACACACACAAAACAACAACATAAACATCAACAGTTAAAAAAAAACAACATAAAAAATGATATAAAAACAAAGAAAAACAATAATAACAAAACAATTGCAGAAGCAAAAACAAAAAACAAAGAAAAGAAACGAAAAGAGAAAAAAAATGCAATAAGAAAAACATGTTAGAAAAACTTGACACGAGGCAAGACAAAAACGCAAAGACACACACACACACACACATGCACACAACAGCAAAATTCGTTGATGTAGGTCACAGCGCAACAAAGGAGCATATTCGTACTCATATATACACCGCAAAAAAAATCGTAGTCATTAGGTAAATTGAGTTTTTATTGCGATTATTTTTACACACTTCTTTGGTAGTATCAAATAAGCTGAAATAACAAGAAAGACAGACAGACGACCGATTTGGCATATACAGAAAGCAATGACTGAACATATTTTTAACCAAATAGTTAACTAATAACTAAATAACTAATAGTTTTCCCATTGATTACTGTTCCTTACAATGTACACTAGGTTTTAAATGGCTCGACAATTGCTTTACATTTCCTTCTTTCACAGACCAAAATGAAGATTTGTTTTTTTCCTTCAAAAATTTAAAGTCCCAAAAAAAAATTATTCGGCGATTAATAGCAACTAGAAAGGAGAGGTGCAAAAAATGTTTTTGTGTTAGTTTTTGTCTTTGTGTTAGTACATAAGCTTTTACATAGCGAATGGTCTATTGCCACTTTTTTTATGGGGACAGACTTGGACTACTGTGCATACTTTCGATGATGTTGAGGATTAAAACTACCTTGGTAATATACAGCCATTAAGACCACAAAGTCTCTGATGTTATCTAATTATTTATGAAGAAGAAGAAACACTTTTGCTAATACATTCGTGTCTGGATATAGGGAACTAATTATTGCAATGACTGTTCACTATATCCGGGTTGTTCACTCTTTCAAGGTGGACATTTGTTGTTCTAGTATACCAGCATCATCAGTTGAGTTTTTGTTGTGTTTTTTAATGCTATCTACTTGAAGTTGCTTTCCAAATTTAATTCACTAACCTCGAAATAGTGAAACAAATTTTTAAAAGCACTTCGATTGTTTACTATTTAGAGTACTCCATGTAAAAATTTGGGTGTTCACTATATCCAGACACGACTGTAAATAGGTTTGACTTTGGAAATTTAAAGCCATCTCTCGCTCGACGAAATTGACATTTAGCAAGATAATCATTTAACTCATATATAATGTTAAACATTTTCGAGAGGAATCATTCTTCGAAAGCGTTTGGACCTCTTCACTTTGGTAGCGACTATTGAATTCGCACGTAAGATAAAGCTAGCCAAGTGCACTTATTGAATTTACTTTTATAGTTTAATCAACAAACTTAAGCAGTTATTAATTCGTAAAGTAGTAAAAATTGTTTAAATCTTTACTTCAGTTGAGATTCTTTGTTCAGTGTACAAATGAAAACGTTGAATGAAGTAGGAAGCTTGCAAAAACAAAAACAACTTAAGTAAGGAATACTAAAGATGCCTTAAATAAACAAAAAACCGCGAGAAGGTGCACCAGCGCCAGCGAAAAACGACATCAGTCGAAAATGCGAAAAAAAAACACAAAAGACAGACGACAAGATGCCAAAATTCTTATTCACCCACACATATGAACAAGATCTTGCACACACATACACAGCATGAATCGAATTTTTAGAGCATGATAAGAAGAAGAGGAAGAAAAAGAAAAGAAAAAAAGCACCAATCACCACACTCCGCGTTCAAATTATAAGAAAAAGAAAAGTGGTTGCGGTGAAGTGGCACCGCGCCTTTCCGTGCCGCACCGCATCAAAATGCAATTCGCGAATTTCGAATTTCGTTGCAAGTAAATGAAAAATAAATAAGAGTTCAACTACAAAAACAACAACTACAGCAGCAAGAACGCTAAAGAAGAAGCATAAAAATAAGAAATTGCTCCAGCTGCTATTTGAACTGCGGCTGCTGATGTTGATTGTTGGTATTGATTTCGAGAGAAGAAAAAGTAAACACACACTCTCGCACAAACACACACACACATACACATACATATACATATAGTACAGAAAGCACCCATGCGGCGTATTTGGAGTGCCAATACAAACAAAGGTGCGGCACGGCATGCAGGCAGGGATCCTAAATAAAACATGAGCTTCGGTTTTTTTTATTTTTTTTTTTTTTTTGTAATTTTTTGTTGGGTTGCTGAAGGGGCACGTGCACTCGTATCGCGAAATCGAAGTGAATTGGATGTGGTTACCGCTGTTGTTGTTGTTGCTGTTGTTGCCTGAAAATATTTGAGTGTAGGGTTAAGTGGGCACACGGGCCAGGTGAACTCTGATATCAATACTTTTCGTTCATTAAATACCTTGAAAGTAGTTTTTAAATTGAAAAGGAATTTCTTTAATTAAAAGTTCTTGGTTTGAAAATTAATATACCTAAAGTAGACTAACTTAGGAAAATCTTTAATGGATAATTAATGTTCTGCTTATTTTAATTTTTAATTGAAATAACAAACTATTTAATCAGTACAACCTAAATTAAGCAATTATAATAAGTATTTCCGTAGTTTAAAACCCAATAAATAGTTTAAAATAATAAATACAGTCGTGTCTGGGTATAGTGAACACCTCGATATAGAGAACGCCAAAATTTGTACATGGAGTACTCTAAATAGTAAATAGTAAGAAATAAAAAAACACAAAAAAAAACTCAACTGATGATGCTGGTATACTAGAACAACAAATGTCCACCTTGAAAGATTGAACAACCCGGATATAGTGAACAGTCTTTGTAATAATTAGTTCGCTATATCCAGACATGACTGTAAACGTTGTTAATTGTAGTTACAAATTCGTTTATGGGGCGGTGTATATTCAAATTCGAATTGATTAAACAAATGTTTGATTCGATGAATTCGATTAATTTTATAGCATTAACATTTTCTTGCTTATAACCAAATAAAAATTCCAATAAAGTTAGACAAACTTGGCTGTTAACTACGCATTCTCCACACGCAATCACAATTGAGATGCATATTTGCGTGTGTGTGTATGTACGAGTAGATAAAAAAGCAAACCTTGACCGAAATACATACGCAAAATAAATCTTATTTTTTAATCAACACTTTTTTACTGGTTTTCGCTTGATGCTTTTTACTTGTATTTGTTATTTTTGTTGTTTGCATTTTTTTTTTTGCTTTTATTTTTTTGTTCACAAAAGTTGCATTTTATTTGCGAGAATGTATGCAAACAATTTATGTTTATCGGATAAATGTGATTAAGTATGTATTTCATGTGATGCTGATAATAAAACTTTACGTTTCTTTGTTTGTACTCGTATATGTACATGCATGAGTATGTGTGTGTGTGTGTATATGATGACTTGCTGGTTTGGGTTTAAAATTAAAAATGTGCAAGTATGGCGGAATTTTATCGTAGCGCTTTTAATAAAGCTACAACATAAGCGCATCAAATAAGCCAATTCAAACAGACAACAATTGTTGTTGTTGTTGTTTTTTTGTTGTTGTTGTTGTTTTTGTATTCTTTTGTTTATAAACTCCAACGGAAATTAGAGCAATTGAGAGGGGCAGTATGAAAAGGTGTCAAATGAATTTTCTCAAAAAATTTGTGAAAAATCAAAGACAAAAACAAAATTTTGCTAAAATTTTACAAGTTTTCTTTAGCGATTAACTTCATTTTGGTAATTGATTTCTGTTGTTTTTACCATTTTCTTTAAATCATTTTTTTGGTTAAAATTTTACTTTTTTTATAAAAAAAAAGCTCTTAATTTGTCAATGGACGCTACTTTTGGTATTAGCCAAATTGGAGCAATTAAATCGAAGATAACAAAAAAAAACATTTAAAAAAACCTACTTAATCCTTTTTGGCACTTTAGCCTTCAATTGCAACTGATAAAAAACAGCACACAATAATAATAACAACAACAACAACAACAACAACAACGGCAGCAACATTTTGTAGGTGAGCAAATAATGAAATTGTTAAAATAAACGCTTTTTGCTGCAAACAAAACAACAACAAAAAAGAAACATTTAAATTAAAACATGTTCGCGGGACAAAAACAACAACAACAACAGCAAACAAAAACCCAAAAAATAATAAACAACAACAAATACAACAACAGAAACAACAACTCATGCCACAATTCACGAAAAAATTGTTAACAAGGTCCGTCAGGCAAAAGTCATGTGGACTTTTTTTGTGTTCGGGTTTGTATGTTTGTGTGTGTGTGTGTTGTTTGCTATATTTGCACTGTTCGCTGTTTGTTTGTATTATATGTATGTGTGTGCGTATATGCATGTCAGTGTGTGTGTAAATCTCGTTTACTTGTGTATTTTGGTTTTGATGGCTTTATTTTTATTTTTGTTGTTTTTGTTTTTGTTTTTCGACTCTATACATATACAAACATTTGTTTGTGTAAGTAGACACAAATTTTAGGCCGAATTGAATTAAGGCTAATACAAACAGTTTTAGGTCAATGCTGCCGTTTTATAAAAACGAGTCAAAAATGTTTTTTGTTTGTTTTTCGTTTTGGTTTGGTTTTGTTTTCGTGTGGTTGTTATGTGAGTGTGTTTATGTGTGAGTGTGTGTGTTTCCGAAAACATTTATATTTAAAGTAAATTATTCTAGTGAATTTTATAAATATTTATTTTGTTGTTGTAAAAATTGCGCACTCTAAATAAAAGCAATTAAATTGTTTTCCCATTAAACGAGGCCTTGCAAAAAAAAAACCATTTTATTGTTAAAAATTCATTTATAAAAATTTGATAAAATTCGTTTCCCTTCATTTTGTTTACAATTTCGGTTAAAGAAAATAAAAAAACTTTAAAGAATTTTTTAATCGGCTGCAAAAATTTCCACTAAACATTTGTTGCTATGTTGATATGTCAGTCAGTCATTCTGTCGGTCTGTATATCTCTCTTTCCTTCTGTATGTCTGTCTGTCCGTCTGTCCTTATATCTGTCTGTCTGTCTGTCTGTCTGTCTGTCTGTCTGTCTGTCTGTCCTTCTATCTATCTATCTATCTATCTATCTATCTATCTATCTATCTATCTATCTATCTATCTATCTATCTATCTATCTATCTATCTTTTATCTTTCTATTTATCTATCTGAATGTCTGTCTGTCTATCTATATGTCTATCAATCGATATATCTCTCTGTCTGTTATCTGCTATATGTCTATAAATTTGTCTGTCTGTCCATAAGTCTATTTGTTTATCATCTCTCATTATCAATATTATCATTAAATTTTTACAATAATACCCACAAATACATAAAGAGTTTAAGGTTTCGTGATATTCTTTTGTTAAAACTAAAAACAAGGCGTGACAGCATATATTCTAAATACAAAAATCAAAGTTACAATTTTTAACTATTTCAGGAAAAGTTCTTTAAATATTCAATAGATTACAAAACTAGAAGAAAAACAATTTTCCTCCATTGTCAACTGCCAACTGAATCGAAATAGCCCCCAAAGAAAATCCATTAAGTATTGAATTTAAAGCTTGAAAGAAATCCTCAAATTAAGAAATTGATAAAATAAAAAAAATAAAAACTTAAGCCTCGCTCATTCCACGAGCAAAATTTTTAAATACCGTCAGCCATTTTGTGCCAACAATGACGACGACAACGACGACATTAAACGACGACAAGGACAATAAAACGCCAACACAAACATGCTGTCGCAAACAATAAATAATTAAATAGACTAGATGAGCAACTGGAGCTGCCTGCCTATGTTTCCGCATCCGTCGTTGTCGCCGTCCACCGCTTCTTGCCGAAAAGATAGAGAGAACGAAAAAAAAACTTAACATGATTAAATTACTACCAACTGTGTCAATGTGTGTGTGAGTGTGAGTGTGAGTCCGTCGACATGTTTATGAATGTATAAGTGTGCTTGCTTGCTGCCTGCCTGCCTGCCTGACTGCCCTTTGTATGTATGTATATGTGTGTGCGTTGTTTGAGTTGATGGTGAAGGACATGTGCGTCTCTTGTATCAAACGACCTCGTCAGTGGCATGAAAGCAAGTCACTACCATTTCAGCTGTAACTATGGTCGCAGTGTTACAGTGACGGAAGTTACCTTAAACGTGATGCTCACATTTACATAAGCAGGCAACTATTGTTCGGATAGGAATATAAAGCATTTTATTTTTAAGCTGGTTTTAATGACTTTCCAATGGTACTTAAAACAGTTTTAGTCATCTGAATAAATTAAGTCTCATTTGATTATTAAATATTCTAAAGATTTTTTAATGTAATGGTATAATATATAAAAAGTGAAGAGAGTAGAAAATGTTCCTCTTTACCTCGATATTGTTTCTCTCATTATAAATTTAAATTGTAGCTTATTGATAAATATAAAAAGAAAATTTCGAAATAAGCGGAAAAGTAAGATAAAAAATTGAGGTGAGTTCGCTCAATTTGTTCTCTCATTTCCACTCTCTTAACCTTATTATTGAACACATGGTGTAATAAATATAAGCTAAGGTAAACAGAAACATGTTCCCCTCCACCTCGATATTGTTTCTCTCTTTGAAAATTTAATTTGTATGCAGTTGCCATTGTTGTTTGTTACATTAACAAATCTCAAAATAGGTCCAAAATCGAGGTGAGTTCGCTCAATTTGCGTTTTCATTTCAACTTTTTTTACTTTATTATTCAACCATGATTCAACTATGGGAAAACGTTGTTGGGTATTGTAGTAAAAAATGCATTTCTTTGTAAATTGGTTTTTAAGCACTTCTTCTTCTAAACTTTTGTTTCAGTTTTTCAAATTCATAAATAAGTGGAATGATAATCGCATCTTATCGATTATAAATGCTTTACCCTTATTTAATTAGCACATTTCTCATTTTATTTAAACACAAGTTGTTTCACCCATCACTGTTATTACTTACGCCGCCTGTAAACCAACAATGTCGTACAGAAAACACAACCAATGACAGTATTGCCAGTTAGCGCCAATGATTTTTTATACAAATATTTAAAAATAAAAAATTTTTAAAATATCTACTTGAATTTATCAATCATCCTTAATAGGCAGCACACACGAGTATGAGCTCCGCTTTCACATCAATAAAAAAAAAACATGAAACCGGGAACATTTTCACCGAATACCAAAAAAAATATTTCGTACTTCACGCTAAGTGATGCAATTAACTTCAAGATCTTTTTTTGTACGTTTCAAATTTTGTCAATGGACACTTAACTTATCTGCAGCATTTCAAGTCAAGCACCAGCATTAATAATAATTTATTAGAAATGTTAGCATACTTTTAAGCGTGGGCGAAAATTTGTCATTAGGTTTTTTTTTTGTGAACAAACAGCTTTTGTGTGAGCCTAAAGGTATGGAAGAGAATGCTTAATACATATGCACAGAAAGAAATCATGTATAATTGACATTAAAATTAACACTTGTTCGGGTTAATATTTTTCAACGCTTATGAATTGATCATTTAAATTCATGTAAAATTCATATTAAATTGAAACTGTATTCTGTTAAATGAACATATACACCGTCTTGTTATTTTAACGATTATTTCATGCACATAAGAATCTTTCAACTTTGATTAGATACTTCCTGGCAGCAGCTGTCCTCTCAAAATTATCATTTTAAGACGGCCAAAAGAACGACGAAAAACATCACAAGTGAAAAGGGTACACACAATTATTACTGTCCATTTGGAGTTGTTGACAGTTTTTGGACGCGTGCTGCCCTCTAACCAAAAGCTAGATAAAACTGATCAAAAAAAAAAACTTAAGAACGTTGGTCGCCCGGCCCTTGAGGGGCTATGAACCTCCCAACAAGCCCAACTCAAAAAAAAAACAACAGCAAATGACAAACGACTTTTCAAATTTATTTTAGACTGAAGCGAAATTTTCATTTAAGGTGGTTGGTACACACGCTGAGACATTTGTGAGTTATGTCAGTTTATTTATGGGTCACATTGTTACTGGCCCGAAGTGGTAACAATTTGGTCAACACGTGTCAAAGCCAAAAAACTAAAACAAAACTTGTGATATGACGTGAAATGTGGCGCAACCTTTTTGTGTCTGTGTCATGACAGCCAAAAATAAATAAATACATACTTATACATACATACATACATACATACATACATACATACATACATACATACATACATAAATAAATAAATAGAAATTAGTTTGTCGTTGGATATTTTTGGATTTTGTAACCCCGAAACGGAATAAATATCGGCATCAAATGCCTGCCAATGAAGCAATGAGTGAAAGTGGTTTAATTTACTGCGGTTGGCCATAAAGCTTTCAACTGTAATTTCCAGTTAAAATGTAAAAAGGTCATAAACTGTTTTGTGTGTGTGCTTGTGTGCCTGTGTGAGGGTTGTCCCTCACCAAACTTACAAACACACATACACGTACACAACACACCGCAAAACCAATTTGCCCCAGAGTTGGAAAAAGTTTTCCAATTCGAAACCGCATTGAAATGGTTTTCGTATAATTTCAAATGTATTTTCAAATAGCTTGGGGTGATGTCTAATGTCCCCGCAACTACTCGGGCCCCTCCTTTCCCACACTCGCTGTGCTAATGTAGCCAGCCACGCCTCCATTGCCACACTAAACCAAATTGCATAATTTGCGAAATAGTGAATTTCGACAGTCAAGCCATGCGAGACGAGACGATGAGGACGAGGACGAGGACACCAACGATGATTCCCGCAACAATGTTTAACCTCAAACATTGTATGTGTGTATATGTATAAATGTGTGTGTATGGCTACCGCTGACATTTGACACGTGACCCTTTTTTGCTTTCGCACAGTGCGTTTCTTGTTATTTAAATTATAGAAACAGCTTGATTAAATAAATGAATAAATTTCTTCAAAAAAAATTTTGTTTGTAAACTTTGCTTACATGAGCATGGTTAAATAATAATTTTCCTACTTTCTAATGAATGTGGTCAGTTTCATTTTACCTAGTACAAACAGAAAAATAAACAATCTAAAATCAAAAATATCTAGCTTAAATCAAAATAAAATATTCATAAAGTCTAGTAAAAATTAAAATTTGTATAATAACCTCCATGATTGAATAATAAGGTTAGGAAATGAGAAACCAATTTAAGCGAACTCACCTCGATTTCTGGCTTATTAAGAAGTTTTTGTTTTTTTAATATATTTTAAACAACAGAGAACTTTGTTGTTTTTATTAACTGAATAATATTGTAGCAACCATGACAATTAAACTAAAATTTAATTTTCAAAGAGAAACACTATCGAGATTGAGAGGGACATTTTTGTATTTTCCTCAGTTTATATTTATTATACCATGGGTTGAAGAATAAGGTCAGGAAAGTAGAAATGAGAGAGCAAATTTAGCGAACTCACCTCAATTTCTGTCTAATTTTTTACCTTATATCGAAACATATTCTTTATATTTATAGTAACAATAAGCTACAAACCATGGATGAATAATATAAGGTTAGGAAAGTAAAAACTCACCTCGAGTTTTGCCTTCTTTTTTCGGCTTATTTTGAAGTTTAATTTTATATTTTTGATTTAAAACTACTTTGTTTTATATATTTTACTAATATTTTTGTGGCAACCATGGCAACTGCTGAGAAATTCAATTTTCATAGAGAGAAACAATATCGAGGTGGAGAGGAAGATTTTTCTACCTTATATTTATTACACCATGATAACTAATAGCAATCTTATTACGAATCTGTGCTCATACCGAATGTATTTGAAAATTGAGCCAACTTGTTTTAGAATTGCTTCGAGCTTATTTCAAAATTATCAAATCCTATTTTTAAATAAAAATAAAACAATATTTCTCTTAAAACATTAATACAAAAAGCATATTTAATAAAAATATATTTCAACCTTAAATTGAAGTTGAAAAAAATTAAAATGTATTTATTTTAAAAAGATTTAGTGTCCCTTTTGGCCACTGTGCCCGTCTCGTCTCGTCTCGTCTTGTCTCGTTTTGGTTTGGTTTGGTTTGCGCTGACGAGCGAAAAACAACGTATCTCAAAAATGCGCGCCAACTTTAAGCAAAGTCATTACAGCCAGCGTGCGAGGGGAGCGAAGCGGCGAAACGAGTGATTAGATGCGATTGTGTGAAATTGAGCTGAATTGATGGCGATGCCATTTAACCAGTGTTGCCCGATATTACAATATTAAACGAAAGTATATCTAAGCATGAGTATGTCGCGCTGACTAGTGTCATTACCGTCAAACTTTCGGTCGTAATTAATTTTCTGCTGAATTAACTTTGTTACTGTGTACGTATTAAGCGTTATGTGAGTGTATGCGTGTGTGTGTTTGAGTATATATATGTATGTGTATATCATAAAAGTTAAGCGTTATGACTGCGACACTTCTTTCAATACACGTAAATGCGTGTGTGATTGTGTATATTTGTGTATGTGTATGTGTGTGTTTATATGTGTATAAGTGGATGTGCACTGATGCTTATGTTAGTATTAGCATCGTGCTTATTAATCCCCAGATAATAAAAGTAAGTATTTGGTTTTAATTGGCGCCCAGGCAAGCTTATGTCTGTCTGGATGAACTCCGAAAATTCGTGTCGCAAAACTTAATCCTTTGGATACTTCTTTGGATACTAATTCTATCGAATATTATATATAAATAAATTAATATTACTTATAACAAGGTTCGAATGCAAAAAGAACTCAAGATTCCAGTTGAACTTAAGTGTAGTAGAGCGCTAAAAAGGTGTTTATAACTCAAAAACTTTGCAAGTTATCAACAAGGTTATGATGTCACTTTGCAGCTGATACTAGGACCTCATTAATGAGACCTCATTTATTAAAAACTTTTAAGCCATTTATAAGGCCTGTGCCATTTAAATGTAAGTAACCCTTTTAAATTTTAACTATTTTTGCATAAAAACATGAACTGTATAAAAAAATTATATTCTTTGTTATTGTTGTTGTTGGTTTATTCTACTTAATATGTACCATCTGATTAAAACACTTTCTCAAAAAAAAACGAACAAACAAACATCGAAATAATATGCAGCACATTTTCCTACTTTCTGCGCCATCAACAATTCCCAAAGTGACTTAAGCGCTTTTGATAGCAGCACCAGCAGCAGTCGAAAAAAATATAAAGAAGAAGAAGATGAAGAAGAAGTAGCACAGGATAAATTCTTACAAGGCAAGCAGTAATATCTGTGATTTATTTCTGTCAGATAAAAATTATCAAAAATTCTAAACAACAAACAAGCAAGCCACAAAAACAACAACAAAAACAACAACAGAAAAAAACACAACAAAATCTTAGCAACATTTCAGGCAACTGAACTCGCCACCGCCAGATATTAGGGTGACTGCGGTGAAGGCAGTTTCCGTCATATATCTCATTCTTCTTCTTTTTCTTCCTCCTTTTTTTTGCACTTTTGTTCCACATTTTTTCCACATTTTCTTTTGCCTAATTCAAGGCAAGAATTTAGTTGGAAGCGAAAAAAAAACGCCAAAACTTGTTTCTGCATACGCGCGCAACAAAAGAATTTCTGCCGCTGCTGGTGCTGGGGGTGGGGGGAGGAAACGAAAGAAAGAAAGCCTGGCGCGAACCTATCATTACCGCCGCGCGCCACAGCCACAGCCACAAATGACGGAAGGCAGCTTCAGACCAACGCAACAAAATAATTCGTTGAGGAAAAAAATTCAAACCGGCAAATAAAGAAAACGCTGCCGCCTCGCTTTTTGTGAGTGTGTGTGTGTGTGTTTGTAACTGTTGGCATAACTTGTTTTTTTGCGTTTGCGTTTTGTTTGGTGTTACTTGTCGTTGCTGCTGCTTGTGGCAACATTGAGGTACAGTAATTTGTTGTTGACAAAGTTTAAAAATTGTTCAACTTAAATGAACTCAAAGAAACGTTCCTTCTGATCCGTGAAACACAATATTGGTATCATTTGAAAGGATCCCTAACATATGAAAAATATTTAAATTTATCGGCCAATTTGCACACATATCATAAGAGGAGGAAGATGTGGCGACCTAAGAAATGCCTTGGCATTAATTGTTGTTGCAATTATCAAACAATTGTATTAGCCAGGTTAAAAGAAAAGCAACAAAAAATAAAAAGTTTGAGTAAAATTTTCAAATTATTAATTAAAATATGTAAAAGTGTAAATCGATTAATTTTTTAAAACCGCGCATTTATTGCGAAATATGCTAAAATATGCATAATTACAAGAAATATGCCTAAAATGATTTTAAAATATTCACAATTTTACAAAAATATGCAAACCCATACATCGTAAATATGCTTAAATATGCACAATTACTCAAAAATATGCACAATTGTCTTAAAATAAGAAAAAAAAATGCTTTCATTGTAAAAGTTTGACAATTTTTCAAATATATGCAAAACCTTGCTTTAATTGTGAAATAAATATGCTCAAATATATACAATTATTCATAAATATGCAAAATATGCTTTCATTGTAAAATATGTGAATTTTTCAAATATATGCAATACCATGCATATATCATACATGTGCTAAAATATTTATAAGTTTTCAAAAATATGCAAAAATATGCATTCACTGGAAAACATACTAAAATATGCTCTAACGATTGACAGTCATTTTAAAAGAAAATTCATAATTTGTCATTAAGTTAAAAAATTAGCAGATAGACAAAAAGTCAAAAGTTGTAAACTTTTTGACATTTGAATATTAACAAAGCTGACAAAATAAATGCATGGTCAGAAAATAACAACGTTCACTTAAGAAAAATATGTTGACTTATATACATTTGTAAGCTGTATTAATAAAAAAAAAATAAAAATTTCATATTCAATATAGTGTAGGGTATTTTAGTGTCAGTATAGCTGAAGATAATTTAGTAAATACAACTTTAAATATACAAGTGCAGCTAACAAAATTTTATATATAGCCCACCTTTATATTCATTTTTGTCTAATTTTTCTTTTAAATACAAATACTGTGCAGCAGCAGTAAAAGTAACAAAAAACGAAGAGAGAAAACGAAAAAGAAGAAGAAGAAATTAACATGCCATCACGCAAAAGAACTTTATTTTAATTTTAATACGAGTATTGCATGTCGAAAATTTCCGCACAAAAAAATAGCAACAACAACAATGAACAACAACAAGAACAAAAAAAATATGAGAAAGTAACACAAGCAACACAAGCAACACTGGCTCAGCGCACGAGTCCTCCGAACTTTAATAACTGTCGGTGGGCGTGTGCGTTGGCAGTAGGGCGGGCAAATAAATCAAACGCAGTTATTTTCATATCGTTCGCAAAGCGTATGTAAAATGCTTGTGTGTGTGTGTGTGTGTATGTGTGTGTGTGCTGTTAACTGTTGTTTATGATTGCTCGGTTAGGAAGTTTGAAGGCATTCATGATGGATCGCATTCGATAATTCGCACATTTGCGAGCAAAAAAAATTATTATACTTCCTTTTTATTTTTGGCAATGCTGGAAATTCGATGCTTACCAAAAAAAAAAAAAAAGTAAAAGTTTAATTGTGCACAGAAATTAAGTTTAATTTATCCCAATTTTTGGGATATTAAGTGGCAAAGCTTGGCTAAATTAAATTGCGATTAATTTACAAAAGAAACTTGTTTCTATATTTTTTTGTTTGGTAGATATGAAAATTGTGGAGCATTAAATCAAAAATTGATAAGTTGATAAAAAGTTACAACAAATAAAATATTTTAAAATATTTTCCTTTCTCTCATGAAAAAGTTTTTCAAGAGCCAAAGAAATTTTCGGAAACAGTTTAGATCTATCATATCTAAGAAGCTCACAAGTTGAGAAACAATATTAAGTTATAATAAATGAAGTCGATGCATATTCAGGCCCTTTCAATATTTTAGATTAAACTTTTATAAATATTTTTAATTTTTCCATAGAATTTGTCGTTGTATTTGTTTTTTGTATATGTCGTCGGTTGAGGACTAAATTTAACAACTTATTATTCGTATTTCAGTTACTCTTTCAAACGAGTATCCTACAAATTTAAACATATCTAAAAGATTTTAATTATTCTTCCATAAAGCAGTATCTTTTGGATACTTATAAACAAATGATAAAATTAAAATTGAAAATATAATAAGCAGATTTCATATCAAAAATAATCATTTGTAAAGAATAAAAATTGTAACGATAAATGAATTGAGGGATTCAATTTTTGGTTACTCCTTAATCAGCCGAAAGTTCGTGTAGAAATATGAGTATAAAATAGAACACACATCAGAACAAACATTTCAATATTATTTTAAGAACAAATATTCTTCAAGTACAGTTCCCTTGAAAATTAGAAACAATTCTAAATTTATATAAATCAAGAAATCTTCTTTGTTAAATTCGAAATAATTTCCTTTCATTTAATGCCCATATCGGTAATCAAGGTAAGACTTTATACTTTTTGGTTGGTTGGTTTAGGTGCTGCCTGAAGAGACACAAATCAAGCTCAATTAGCACAATAATGTCAATTTGGCACACCACTTGTGAAACCAGTCTACTCAAACCATTTTGATTTGTTTTTGAGAATGGCTTTATAGAAAAATTTACTGTAAAACTTTGCATGTCCACCGAAACTCATCCCCCAACCTGTCGAAATAAAACTGACTTCAGACATAGACTATATACATAAGTTAATTACAGAGGCGGACTTTTGTATTTTTAAAAAGGCTCAACTCGATGAGTCGATGATTTTATTCAGACTGAATTTTAGAAATACAATTTGGCTTAAGCTAACTGAAATTGTTCCCTAACTCCAGCAGCATTTTATTTCGCTTCGTTCTTTTGTTTAATAAAATAACGAGAGAAATTAACTCTGATGGATCTCCCAAAATAACAACACAGCTTACATATTTATTTTACCAACAGTTAAAACAAAAACATAAAAAAATATGCATTTTATAACCTTCCGAAACAGCTGTCCGACCTGCTATTTTTAAATTGTTGTTACCTTACAAATTAACAAAAACTTCTTTTGTTATAAGGACCTTGAGCTGGAATAGTAATTCTTATTATTTATCTTTTTAGGTCCAAAGTTTTTAAAATATACCTTTTTTATTTTATTAACAATTTTTTTATTAAACAATGATTTCTCATCTAAACATAGGCCTGCCTTGAGAGCGCCGATACTGCAGTGCATTACCTCTGTATGCGTCCGACTTTTTCAAGAGCGACACTGCGGACTTTGGGTGGTGATGTGCTAAAAACAAAAAATTAATCATAGTCTCCCTATTCCTAATATTCTGAAATTTATTCGTGAAACAAAGAAGTTTGAGTTTTAGCCTAGGAACTTATTCTCCCATTTAAATACTTATACATCTATCCCATATCTTCTTCCTTACTCCGACACTACCTTAGACAATGGTCCAATAGGACTGAATGTTATGGTTCAATACCAGCCCACACTCAACTCTAACTCTAACAACTAAACAACAAATGTTATCTTTCTTATGTTTCCTGTATTAATTTTGTGTTCTTTTCTAAAATGATTACAACCTTGTGAGAGTGTTTCGATTTCTTTTCTTAAAATGTTATTTACGTGAGATAGATAAGCATTGAGCATAGTTATAGGCGCATTAGTTTTGACATTTAATTTCGGCATCTGCCGCTGAGGATATTCGTTTCTTTTTTTTCTCGAAATGAAAATTTGAAATGACAGAACATAACTCTAATTTTTGTTCCTTGAAAATGAGCTTTTTTGGAGAAAAAAAATCACCAAAATATTAATTTCTTTTGCAGAAAACATGTCGTTTATATACCCTCTAACCATTTCACTAATTTTTTCATATTTTCAAATTTATAAGTTTTGTTTTAGTTATGCATTTTCTAAAGTTTAGTGTGCATATTTTAAATTAAACCTTAAACTTTTCCAAAATATATATATATACATATTTATTTCGAATTTAGTTTACATTGTTCTTAATTTTGATATTGAGATTTTCCCCTAACCATAAAAATAAATTGCCTACAAAAACCACTTATCAAAAAAAACCTCAATTAGATGAAAATACGAGAAAGTTTTGAACTGTTTTCGAAATGAGTTCAATTTACTTAAATGCCACTTACAACAACAAAATAAAAAACAACACAAACAACAACGACCAAAGTTTAATATGAGTTTTGAAACATTTTTGGCAAGCACCCATTCAACATGGCCCCACCTTGGCGCTTATGCCCACTGTACACATGCTTCGAAAGCGAACAACATGAAATTACACACTTGCAACAAAAGTTTGTAGTAGTTTAAACAAAAAAAAATTTCGTGTACATGTGCCGTTAATAATTTGGTAAAATAAAAACGAACGAGGTGCGCAAATTATTTGCACGAATATTTCATTTCGAAAGGCAACGCAAATACCTCCGAAGGTAAAACATGAAGGAAATCGACAAAGCTGAAACTGAATGAAGCCTTCGTGAGTGGAAGCCATTTGGACAAGCCATTCGAATAAAAGTGCACACACACAGACATCGAACATAGAAAAAGAATTCAACCGCAGTGGGGTGAGGGATTAGTAGAGGTGCTATGTACCTAGACCTAGCCTAGGCAATTCGTTTTATTGCCCCCGAAATGATGGCGACAGCCAAAACACGAAATCGTTTGGTGCTCGACTTTTTTTCCTCTTTCTTTTGTTTTTCTATTCTTCTTTATTCTTTTGCGGTCGTTTTGTATTTGTTCTTTTTTAATCGTCGCAGACGTTTGAGCTTTCATAATTATTTTGATTGGTCACTTACCGAAAGTGTGACCCCGACGGGGCGCGGCGTTGGTCCTTTTAGTGTTTTAGAGCGATGCCAATAAAGTTCGAATGCCGGCGGCGCACTGTGATCTAATTTAAAATTAACATTTTATAATAATTTTAAAATATTTTATAATAAAAAATTTGATTTATAAAATTGAACATTTGATTTTTGAAGCATAACGATTGTTTAGCAAAGATTTTTATATTTTTCGAGCCTGGAAGAGTTTCGAGATTGTCGAGACATTTTCGATTTTAAAAGAATTGCCCTATTTATTTTTATATCAATATATTTCACATATTAAAAAAAAATTGTATATATAAAATTCTATAAGTTCGAAAAGACAAATATTCTTAATAATACAATTTTTTAAATATTCAAACTTTTCTCGCTAGAAGTTGTTTCCCAGCCGAGAGACCACTGTACATTACAGAACAGTGAAGTCCAGTGCTAGTTAAATCAAAAAGCCATATTGGACTTGTTGTTGTTTGTTTTTTATTTTTATTTACTTGATTTTTTCCTTTTTTTATATGTATTTTCTTTGCCTAGCCTTAAGTTGTCACGCAAGCCATCATACCCCGCCCCACCCCACAAAAGAAACAACAACGACCCCCCGACACTGCGGGCCAATTCTGTTGACTTTTATGGCTTTCATTTGATTTCTCAGTCAACGTTCTCACCCCCTGCCCGCCTGCTCGCCTTGCCGCTGCCTTCCAAACCAGCTCATAGACTAAAAATATTGTTTATTGTTTATTATAAATTCAATATTGATTCTAGTCGCCACACTCTGCTGAGTCGGTCTAAGTACCCTGCCCGGCTTTTAGTGTTTATCGATGGAGAGCGTGTACTTACGCAGCATTTTATTTGGCTTACTTACGGCTTAGTGCGGTGTGGGGGGTACGATGGAGGGGGTGCGGTACGGTCCGCAAGGGTTGTGTTGTACATTTGTGTATTTCAGTGGTTGGGAGTCGTTGTTGTGTCCTCATACTGATTTCGCCTCCTGCTCCTGGGGTAATTAAGTGAACGCGCGCGCAATTGCAATATTGACAATTGAAATTGTCAATAAGTCCTCCTCTCTCACTGTCGCTCTTCGTGTTCATTATGTTGATGATGTCTTAATTGTTTTTGTAAATAAATCGGATTGCCTACCCACTTGTATAGCTGACACAAACCGAAGCGGGCGTCGGTGTTAATGACGGCGGTGACATTTGTGTGCAGCCTTATTTGCTTATTGACTTTTGACATTTGTGGCAGGTACTTTGGGCTTTTGATAAATTATGAATCGGAAATAAAACAATAATTTAATTGGCACGAATTTAAGACAGTAATGGCAACTTCAGTTTTTAAGATATTCCACTTTTGAAGGAGTTCAGTAATTATTTACGAAATAATTTAAAAGGTGTTAGACATAAAAATGAAAATTTTGTTAATTATTTTAACAACTGTTTTGTTTAAAACTTAGAGATTTTAAAGCTAGATTATTACAAAATAAAATTAAACTGCCTAAAATAAGTAATCTTGTTCGTCTTTTTGTCGTGGACTAAACATCTTCATGTTTTGGCTGATATACTCGTATTTGGAATCTTGGTCCTGGTATTATTCTGTCAAAATTTTTAAAAACTGAGATGGTAAGAATTAGAACAGTATTATAACTTTAAGAGAATTCATATGATATTGTTAATATCAATATATTTTTCAATGGTTAATTTAACTAACAAATTAATTGAGTTAAAATCATTTTAAAGCGTATTAAAACCATTTGTTAATTAAATCAACTTCGAGAAACTAGCTGCAAAAACTTAAACAACAGTTTTGATTGTATAATATTTATTTATAAATTTATTGTTTAGAAATCGTTTTTTTTTTTTTTTTGAACTCCAATACAAATGGAAAATGTATTTTATACTATTTATAAAATGAAGAATATTGCTAATATTGGATCTAGATATCTACTAGACCTACGAAGAAATGTGTCCACAGATGAATAAATGTTCTATTAGCCACAGTGGGGCATGTACATAAAATATGTGTCATAGTTTCTTCCTCCTCCTCCTCCTCCTCCTCCTCCTCCTCCTCCTCCTCCTCCTCCTCATCTCTGCAGCTTCCACAGAAATCATTTGAGATCATACTTAGTCTTCTTGCTTGAGTACCTATGATACAATGTCATGTTAGAACGCCTACTATGGTGCTAATTTGAGACCAAGTTAGAGAAATTAAATCGATTGAGCGTTTTAGATTCAGTTATGGCTATATCATACGTGAAATTTTGCATGTACTTCTTCCCATCCATCTTGAGTATCTTAAATATAGAACCAGAAATACAAACGTTGATTTAAATGCTTCATTATTTAATAGTTTACCTAAAGTATCCAAAGGATCAGTTGTTTTCTTGCTACAGCTATGATGAATGCGATTTCCTTAGTAATTCCGATTCGCTGAGCATTTTCTGTACAAGTTCCTCAAATTCCGCTCAAATTCAAGTTTCAAATAATTTATTGCTTCAATTCGGACCTGTGCGTTAACTGATTAAACAAATTTGTCTTCTTTTAATTCAAAATATTAAAGATAGCTTTCATATAAATTATGTTGATAAAGGAAGCTTTAAATCGTTTTGGTGACTGTCTTCCGGTCAGTCTGTCTGGCAATTTCAAGAAAATTTTAAATTCTTGTAATTATATGAAAAATTTTGCCTCTCACTTTTAATCGCTGAGGAAAATTTTCTCATACTAAATTGTTTCTCAAAGTCAATCGTTTGGTCCATACAACCAAATTAAATATTGTGTATAAAAATTTGATCTATTTTATGAAATTCAATTGAAAGTTTTAATTGAGGAGTGTATGTCTTATCAAGTTCTATCGAGTCCAAAAACAAAAATTTATAACCCCCCTTTACAACAAACACATGAATTAAATTGCTAATGAAATTTTGTTTTCATTAAAAATATTTATGCTAAACAAAAAATTCTCGCTTGTTTCTAAACCAAAGAAGCTTATGGACGGATATGAAAAACAGAAAGCTTCATCAAGCAAAAAGATCGCTGATGAGGATTAGTATCATATTCCGAAAAAGTACGGTCCGGTCTGCTAAATTGGTCAATATTTTTGTTGTTGTTGTTGTTGTTGCTGTTGTTGTTCAAAAATTATAAGATAGATTCAGCTCATTAAAATTCTCATTTAAAAAAATGTTCATTGCTTTTAAATGTTCAATTATATTCGCATTACTTTTGAATTTTGTAATCAAAATTAATACTTTTTTAATTGTATTGATTAAATTTTTTCTGAATGTGTCATTCTGTGCCCTTCATTACTCCTTCAATTATAATGAAATATCATTTTTCACTATCACTAATATCTTTAATTGCTAGTGAAATCACATAAGCATTGACAAATCAATTAATTGTTATAAGATCTGATCGACTTAAAATCCGTTAAACAGTTAATCGTAATGATAACAAAATTAATTGCATGTTTAACAGTTATTTACAAATTTATCTTTCTTCATTTAACAAAACACTTCTTCATATTGATGAATTAATTAATAAGTATTACTAACAAACTTTCACCTTTCAATTTAGGGTTATTTCTCATAAGATTATTTCCCATTAAAATCAAAACTATCTTATAAATAAAAACCTAAATTATATTGTTGTTGTCATTGCTGTTGTTGTTATTGGTAGCAGTGTGGCCAGATCCACTTTGTATATTCGATTATATTTACGACAAATTAAATGCGAAATTTTACAATTTTTTCAGTGGTGACCCGATTTTTACGGTTGATTCGATGAGAGATCCTTTTTACAAACGATACAACAACATGAACAACATGAACAACAACAACAACAAAAACTGTAGAGTAAGAAAACGAAAAAACAAAAAAAAGAGGAAATGAAAATCATATGTGCGCGTGTGCACGTGTCTGTGTGTGTGTGTGCATCAGTGTTTATGTGTGACGATCAGTCAAGCGGAAGTCGTACATGCCATGTTATACATGGTGAGTATTTATATACACATATATACATATATAAATGTATATGTGTGTGTGTGTGTTTTTTGTATATTTTTCTGTTTGCTCTAAAAGCTTGTTTTATTGGATTTAAAAAATTTACGACGTGTAACGATTGCGAAGTTCGAATACGTGTTTTCGTTAGATTGCGGCGATTATTTGTGTGCGTGCGTGTGTGTGAGTCAGTGCATGTGTGTCTGTATGTTTGTGTGAACCATAAAATGTATAAAAATTCAGTGAATGAACGTGCTCGTAATCTTCTGGCCACTTTTTTTCTCTATTTTTTTTTGCATTTTTTTTTGTACTTACTTTTTTATTAAAAAAAACCCTTTCACCCCCTCACCCCTTCACCCCGCTGCCCATCCCTTCGGTTTTCTTAATCTGAAACACGCACAATTACGAGCGAAAAATTTGTTCAGCTAAAGCATTCGGACGGGTATTGATGTTAGTTTCGTACGTGTGACTGTGTGCGTGCGTGTGTGTTTGTGTGTGTGTGTGTGCTTGTATTTGTGTTGTTATTGCTACGTGCTTTTCGTCGTCCTCGAGCGTTTTTGTTGTTGTTTAATGTTCCGCAATCGCCGGCGACAAAATGAATTCAGCTGGCAACGTCAAACAGAGCCAAAATTTACTGTTATTTTCGTTTGCATGGATAATCATTAAAGAGCGCAATAGTTTTACAGTTATAGTCGAGTCAAGTCGACGCGAGGCTACTCCACACATACATACACACATACTTGCCGGGGTACTCCTTAATGTCGTTGTCGTAGTTGATCCGAGATTTTTTTTTTGTATTTTGTATCCTTTTTTGTCCAATGATAATTCAATTTTTATTCTTACTAATTTTTTAGAAAAAAAAAATTATTTTTTTCTTTTCTTCTGAATTTCTTTTTGTCTCTTTGTCTGTATGTTTGTTCATTTTTCATATCCAAACGCCTGAACCGATTCTCTTCAAACTTGATATATAGTTTATTTTGTATTTGTATGCAGATATGGACTTTAAATAATCTGCCACGCCCACCTATTGCGCCCACAATTTGTAAATTTATCTGATATAATCTAATATTTCGCTACTAGCGTCCTTGAAACATTGAAATTTACACTCAGTTGGCATGAACCTTGTTGCTGACCAAAAGTGGACATGATGCGCTACTATTTAAAATGTTGTTATGAAGGTATCAGACGGCAATATCAATAATAAAATGATTTAGTTTAATTGTTCCTTTACTTTTATAATTTCTTATATCAGAAAAACAATTTTATAATAATTAAAAAAATCAATTAAAATTAAATTAATTATAAGCAAAGTTATCGAATTAAAAGAAAAGGGATTTTCTCGTTATTAAAACTTTTTTCGCCATTTTTAAAACGACAACCGAAAAAAAAGAATGTTGAAAATATTTGCAGAACGCGCGTTTAACTGCAACAAAAGGTGCGCCAGGTGGCACGTAATTAAGGCATTAATTGCTGTCGAACCGCAGCACCAGCGCCAGCGTCAGCGCCACCACTTAACGACCTGCAGTGCAGCAGGAGCAACGAGATTCCATTCCGAATCCATTTCAGAGCCCAAAACGCACGCAGCACACGTCGCATGCGGCGGCAAAGTATCCTCGACGCTGCGTTGCGCTACATACGCAAGCGCGACAAATGAATTATAAATCACGAGTTCAAGGCACTCGCCTCCACCCACTCCGGACTAACGCATTCACGTTCGTACATTCGTACTCCCCTGCTGCTGCTGCTGATAATTATGGGCGTGGCGGAATAAGGCAGCTGGCGTTCTTAATATTCACCTCTGCGGTGTGTAAACTGTCGTTTAATTAAAACGTGTGTGCCATAAAAAAAATACAAGCGTTGCGCCCGCGCTCCTTCGTTCGTTCGCTGGTTCGTTGGCGTCTAAAGCAGCTGACAGCCGCGTTGGCTGCTTGATTTATTAAAGCGTACGAATGCGCGCTCTAAAGCTGCAACAGCGGAAGCCACCGCATCGCGCTGGCGTTTGAAGTTACGACTTTCGGCGTTAAACAAATGTCACAATTTTTTTTTTTTCTGTTCCGCCTACTTCTGCTGTTGTCTACTACGTGTGATAATGCGATATGTAAGGATGGGCGGTGTTTTTTGTTTACTTTATTTTTATTTATATTTATGTGTATATGTGTGGCAGCGTGTCACTGTGCTTTGGATAAGCAGTAAGCAGAAAAAAACAAACGACAGTGTTGTGCAAAAGAGTGAATGCAATCAAAACTGATTCAATTTGAATATTAAACGAAAATGATAATAAAATTGTAAAATTGGAAAACTTTTCTTCTGGATTTCAAAAATAAATTTATTCAAGATTCCTAAAAAAATCATAACAAATTCTTGAATGTTTAGAAAATATTTATAAAAAAAAGAGTTAACTTTAATAAGCATTAATAATAAGTAAAAGTGGTCATCGGCGCTTATTTAAACTGTCGAAGTTTAACCGGAACCAAAGTAAGTTTCTTGATTTTTTAAGATAAACTCTTTCATTATGACCATTAAAGGCTTTAAACCATATTATAGTGAATGTGCTCAGCTTACATTTGGCCAGGGTAAAATACAAAAATTTTCGGTCAACTAACATTTGGCAAGAGTCAAAATTGTTGCTAAAGAGTTTTACTACATTAAGAATTATATTAAGAAGTTACTTTGCGTTATTGTTAAACCTTTGAAATTTGGATCACTCAAGATGGAATGACCACAATGAAAGCTTCCCTGACATTTTTTGAAGTCAACACAGAATTCTATATTATCGAACTTTTTGAATTTTTGTGGTGAGCGTAGTTTAGACTTTCAGACTTTTGACACTTGTTCATGTCATATTTTTAACTCATTCTAACATTACGTCTAAATGTTAGAATAACATGATTTAGTTATATAAATTTAACTTGATGAAGTGTTAATTTGACATGAATTGTAATGTTAAATTCTGCTATATAAAAAATTAACATAAAGAAAGTGTTACTTTAACAAAATAAAGTGTTAAATTAACACTTTTTAAGATAACAAGTCAAAGATTTTACAAAAATCAGGAAGAGAAAAACATGAATGTAAATTTAAAACGAGAGAAAGTGTTAAATTTACTATTTTTAAGGTAAGATGTCAAATATTTTGTAAAAACCAAGACAAGAAAAAGTGTTAAATTAACATTTGGTCCATTCGCCTAACATTTTCCTTTACTAAATGATAACTAAATTTTTCAAAAATATTTTCAGACAACGGATTGATATTAATAAAGCTCAGAATGTTATTTATAACATGTATGTATTTTAACCAGAAATCATGTTAATTCTAAAAGATTCTTTTTTGTGTGTACTTTTTTAATTTTTCGTATTAAAAGTTTGTCTATATTTTATTTACGATTTTTTTTTTATTAAACCAAATACTCAGTTGCAATTGTTTTGCACAACAGTGTACGCCATAAGAGTCTATCCATACCTCCAGCTGTCGCTGACGCTTAATTCATTTTGCATTAAAGCCACATTTATCTTTTTCTTATCGCTCAGATAGTATTTTACTTCTTTCTCTCTTTTTTTTCTCGCACTCACACACACACTCGCATCTACCGGTCTGATCACTCGCTTAAGCCAGTGTTTGTTTGCCAACTCAACAGCCAACTCGCTTGATAAAAGCGAATAATGGCAGCGGAAATATGCTCCTGCCTTATTTATGTGGCTTCAGTTGCCTTCAGCCGCCGCTGCAATATGTCCACACCTTTTTCTGTGTGTGTGTGAGTGTCCTGGCGCGCATTTCGATTTATTTCTCGTTTTTGTATGAGCAAATTTTTGTGTGTATGTGTGTGTGTGTTGCCTGTGGCATTTGCACCGCAACAAAAATGGGTTAATTAATTGCCCCGCGCTAAAGCAACACTTGCTGAATTTACTTTTTGTCGATATGTTCGTTTGGGTTTTTTTGTTGTTGTAGTTTTTTGCGACGCCCACAAAAAAAAAATCAGCAACCCTAGCCGATGTTTGTTTTGTTTTTTTTTCGGTTCTGTTCTGTTCTGTTTGTAGTTGTTTTAACCTCCGCCGGACATCGTCTCTCTCGTTCTTCATCCTCCTCTGAATGCTGAAATATGTCCTGCGGTTAAGCGTTTTTGTTTGCTTTTACTTTACACCGTATCCGTGTATCCGTCTATGTGAGTGTATATGTGTATGTGTGTGTGTGTATTTGTCATTTGCTTGTAGTGTGCACTTTTTTCTGTCCCCTTTTTTTTGGGTGTTTTATTTTTATTTTGTTGGTTTTTCGTCTTCGTTATTCAATTACGGCTTCGCATATACCACGACGAGTGGGCGTGGGCGTGAAAAAAGGACTTTAGGCGAATTTATTCAATTTTCGGTTAAATTGTTGCGTATTACTCAAAATGCTTTTGAAAATCCTTTTGAAATATTGTCTGGTTGAGTAAGTTGATTTTTCTTTTCCTTTTTTTTTTAGGGTTGGCTGGATAATTTTAAATAGCCTTAAAACCACTCTAAACTGTAAATATATTTTACTTTAATTTAAGAAGCATTATCGCCATCTCATAAAATTAGACTTACATAATTAAGAAATGCTTTTAGGAAAAGAGACGATGGAATGCGTTTTAGAAAGTTGCTCGGATTATGGATGCTTTCAATTAAATTATTTGTTGTTTCAATTATACTAAAACGCTTTTTGGGTTAGTTCGTCTAAAAAAAAATAAATTTGAAAAATGATACATATGTACGAGTATATACATACGTGAATGATCCGAAAAGTACTTGGTATATATACTCGTATATATAAGTTTAAACATTTGTTTATGTTCGATCCAATTACCATTAAAACTATAATAATAGCTTCTTCCGAATAGTGTTTCTTTATTGACTATAACAAAACTAATATAAATTAGAATTTTTGTATTTTTGAAGCTCTACAATTCTGTTAATACTTTTTTGGTTTCTGGCTTAAATACTTTGGTGGTATGTCATTTTTTTCACTAAGCTTTGTAATAAATTTATAAGTACTTTTAATGTAAAAAAGAGATTTGATTTTCGAGGCATACATATCTGAGATTAACGAAATTTACGATGCTAAAACGAGCATAAATGAGTAGTGCTAGTATATTAAAATTTATTAAGTTATCTTTTATTATTTTCTTTTGATTGTAATGGACTAATATTACAATTCTCTCTTTTTTAAATTAATACTAAAGGACTTATCAGAAGTCCTCGATCCATCTCAAATAGAAGTGCTTTTATTTCGCTTGGCCCTTCCTAAATTCCAAATTCAATGAACCACTCTTCTTTTATTATTACCATTTTGTTAAGACATTATGCCCAAAGAGAAAATCTTCCTTAACAAACTCATTAAACAATTTAAAAATTCTGACTCATAAATAACCACAATGTCAATTAGCATTCCTTATACAAATTTAGTTTGTATTTTGTAATTTAACTACAAGAATTAAAATATATACATTTCTTAATAAAGTACATTAATGCAGGGTACTCAATGTAATGCAATAAATTATTTATACGAGTATATCTCTATATTTTGTATATAAAACAAAGTTGCATTCCTATGAACACGGATCCGTGTTCATAGGAATGCATTGAGTGATCACTCAAGAACGAATCGTCTGGAATTGTAAATACTCGAAATGATTTCAATCAAAAAATAAATTTTGGGCAAAGTTTCCCGTGTCAGCTAGTATACATATATAAAAATTATTGTGTCTGTCTTTTTAACTGTCTTCGAATTAAACCTTTGCACCATAAACGCCTCGAAACCATTGAACCGATTTGTGAGTTGTTGTCCCTACGGTTTTGTTGTTAGCAAAAATCTTTCACGCCCAAAATTTATGAAATTTAGTGAAAAAATTCGACTATTTCGCTAATAAAGCGCTTAAAAATCTGAAATTAAGTATCTGAGTTTCTATGGTCACTGGCGTTAACTTCACTAGAAATGCTCATAGGTGGATCAATTCAACCTTCGAAACCTGATGGTCTACATGATGACTATAATTTTCAGCCCATAACGAAGAGCACCGGGAAGTTCCACATTCTACGATATGAAAATTTGGTGTTAATATATTTAAATAGATATATAGTACTCAAGATAATGCCAAACACGTCAACAAACCTCGGCTATCAAAACAATATTTAAAAATTATCGCACTGGAGGATGTTATTTTTCCCAACTAGTACAATTCCGGAAAAGGCGGGCAAGAAAGGACGGTCTAGTAATTTTATTTAACTAATTTACTCAAACATATTTCTATTAAAAACAAATTCAGGGCAACACCGGGCACTATAAGCTTATGCTTTATAATAAGAATGTTAGACAACTTTCATTAAAATGAAACAAATGTTGTACAACATTAAAATGTTTCGTATCGAATGTTCGATTCGGTTTTATACTGATTGCTCAAAAGGCTCAAAGTACAATAGACAAACTCAATGATTTATAAATGACTGTTTTCTTAATTTTTTTCCAGAAATTTGTTGTTGTTTATGAATCAAAATATTTCAAACTTCTAATTAATTCAGCGCTTGTTTAATGATAACTTGGAATATGCAAATAACATCAACTTTTGTACAATTATTTTCCTATCTTCCAGCTTGTTTGAATTTATTTCGCTTTAAAGACATTCTCTTCCATATCCCAAACTATACGAGAACATTCCTTAGCGTTACGCCTGCATATCGCCGCCAAGCGTATTTGAATTACTATCCCGATGCGACCATTACAGGCGATTGAAGTACCAATTGAATTTGCTTAAAAACAGCTTTTATCGCTTCGCATACAAGGGGCAAGGGGAAAGCGAGAAGAATCAAAGCTATGTTAGCGAGCACAGCGCATATCGCACAGCAAGAAGCAAGTTTTTGGAGTATTCATGTTTTTTTTTTCGTTTTGTATCAACGTGACTCGGAGCGACTTACGCGACCATCGGAGCGCCCAGCCGGCCGCATTTTCAATATGCAAATTGGGTCTTAAGTGGTTTAAATTTAATGTCATTTTCGCCTTTGTTATCTACGATTAATTGGCGCCGTCGTATTAACATATTTCGGGCGTTTAAAGTTCTCAATTTGAGGAGCGTCATGACGGCGCGGCGCTTAGTTTAAGGCTATCCTGCCAATATAACTTTAACTTTAGTATGTGTGTGTGTGTGAGTGTGCCTTCTGCGAAGAAGAAGAACAAGTAGCGAGAAGAAAGCGATTGAAAATTTGTGTGTATTGTGTTGAGGTGATACGCCGTGTTGCAGCAGCAATCAGCAGATAAATTTTTTTTTATATGCGCCACGAGACGTCTTCGGACGGACGGACGGAGGTACGGACGCACAGATATGACCGGGCACAGAGAGATATGCGCGTACTTTTGCGATAATGATCTCGGCACGTTTTTTTTTTTCTGTATAGTATGCAAAATAATAAAGGAACGCAATCATTTTCTTTTGCACTCGACTTGGGTTTCCTTATTCTCTTCTTATTCTCGGTTATTTTTTCATATTCTTATTATTTTTTTTTTTTATTTTGTGAAGGAAATTTGTCATTTTGTGGGCTTCATTTTTGCCGTTGGTTATTTAAAAAAGGACGCACAGTACGTTCGCTCGCCATAAACAAGCAGGGAAAGTTTTGAGTTTTTTATTAAAAATATAAACTTTTTATCTTTAAAAATCTTTCAAAAACCTTTCGAACGTTATTTTTCCTTTAATGAAAAATTTATAAAATTTTTAAACTTTGGCGCGTGTTTCATTTTGAATTTCCTTTTCTCGGCGCCGCGTACTTTCGAACGCTTGTCTCACGTGAAGACGCTTCGAATTCGCAGTTTTGGGCCGTGGCTACTGTGTCACATTGAGCTGCGCTGATGACGTCTTCTGCTTCATTGTCACCGGCTTTTGTTATTTTCCATTTCCGTGCGCCTGGCGAAGTTTTTTTTTTCTTTCTACATTTTTTCTCTCTCTTTTTGTCCATCTTCGCTGCGGCGTCTTTCAGTCGCTGCTCGCACTTTTATGATTATTTTGTTGTTGCTTGTGTGTGTGTGTGTGTTTTTTTTCAGCTGCTGCCTGCCTGGTGGTTGTTGTTGTGGTGTTGGTGCTGCTCCTCCTCCTCCGACTTAAGCGCGTCATGAAGATAAGCGTCGATAAGGAAATTGACGCAGCTTTATTTTGCGCTATCTATTTGTTGTTGTTGTGTTGCTGTGGTTTTGCCACATTCTTGCAATTTTTCTTTTGCGTATTTTTTCAGCATTTTTTGTTGTTGTTGTTTTTGTGCTCTTCACTTGGCATCTTCATTTATCCACGAGCCGCACTTACTGCACAAATAAATATATATATATATATATACAAAATATTATCAATTCCATTAGAAGCGCGTGCAAATAAAAATATCGCTTTTGCCGCCGCTTGAGTTTTCCTTTTTCGTTTTTCTTTTTGATTTCCTTTTATTTGTATCATTCGGTATTTTTAGCTGGAACGATGCTAATTTTAAAGACTTCTGAATTTAGTGGTGAGTGGTCGGATTTTTTTCATTACAAAATTTGTTCGTAATGGAAATTAGTTGAAGGTGGGCTATGATAAATTAGTTTCGATTATAAAAGAAATTCATGATGAATTCACAATGCTCAATAAAAACTATTAAGCTTTTCTTTTAATCTTTTAATTAATGAGAAGAAACCCTTTCTAACAAAAGTCGACAAATCAAAAATCATTAAATATACAAATTTACTTATCGAAATTTTGTTTCGCTATTTCTTAGCTTATTTGTAACCGGCCACTTGACTGGACACTAAGCTCATTGATCGTTTAAGCGGAATGATGCAAGTATCAAGTCCACTATGCAGATTTTGTGAAAAGGAAACAGAATCTCCAACCACATTTTAGGGTACTGTAGAGCATTGAGGCACCGTCGGCAAAGAAACTTTGGATCATATCTGATATCAGAAAGTAAACTATCAAAGCTAGATCCAGCCTATATCCTCGAATTTCCGAGGACAATTGAACTGGGTAAGGTTTTGTAGCAATACCCTCTACTAGCAGTTTGCGTACAATAGATCCTTTTGTCGCAGTACTTTTAACTATCCTATACAGTACATCAACTTATTTGTAAAGATATTTCTATACAATTCTAAGTTTATGATTTTTTATAAAAATATAAATTAAATTAAAAATTTTTATCAAATGTCAAACGATTGCTCAAAAACGGTTGCTTGGGATTTATCAACATTTTATCATTTATGTTTGTACACATAGTAAGCCTCAAAATTGATTTTTCCATTTAGCACTCTTTCGTTCTCTATTACTCATTTGATTCCTCGAAAGTTAAATTTTTTGGAAATAAAAGAATAAGCATATCTATAGTACAAAAGCAAAAACTATTGTAAAATAAAGAAAAAGAGGTTGTGCAACCACCCCAGCAGAGTGTCTATTGCTGTCTATTGTTTAGACTACCGAGGGCCAAACCTAGAACGTTCTTCGCGATACGCTAAGGCAGTTCAAGTTAAGCCATTCTAAATTAAACCAAAAAAGCGTCAAAGGATTCAATATAATCCTTGTTTCTTAAGATATTGAATTTTATATAGTCTTACAGAATATAAAAGGTGGCAGTGCTGACTAAAGTAATTAGGAAAATAGTAAATTTATTTTGTTGTTTTAATCTAATATACGAGTAAGTATTAAGAAATTATTCTACATATCTGTTTAATTTTCTAAACTGCAGTTTAGTACACAAAACTGTACCCTATGATTATATTTAGCAAGTTTGCTAATTCCTAGAAATATTCAAGGAATTGTAGGATAATAAATATTGATACTTTGATTATTCCGTGGTATTGGACCTGTTTTTTTTTTTTGGCTTCAGCGAACATTGATCGTTCTTTTTTCCGTAGCTGCGAGCAAAGAGATAGCAGAAAAGTTACCATAAGAACCGAATTGGTCGTGGGCAGGAATTGGAATTAAGAGGAGATCTTCCTATGAGAATAAAATTAATATTAATATTGCATCAAGGACAATTCAAATAATTTGTATAACTTTTGCAATACTGTAACTCATATTAACGTCATACCGACATACTTACAAATATATATAATGTACATAGAATAAAGAGTTTTATGTTTTGATATATTTATTATGTTCTTCTTAAATTATTTGATTATTAACTTTATACCAAAATGTTGTCATAACCTTGAAGAGCAAATGTCCTTCCTACCAAAACTAACAAAAACTTAAGTTTTCTTTAAATGAAACGCTGGCTTTTGCTTATTGTCCTTCTTAAATGTTACGATCCAGTGACTCTTCATTATCGCTAATATCGCTCATCATTCAAATAACTCACAGCTACGGCCACCACATAATAACACATCTGGTATTTCCATACCCCACCCCAATCAGCCAAGAACCTCAACCAATTTGATCCACAATCATACGCAAATATTTCCGATGTGCTCACATATCGATTTCCATAACCAATTTGAATGATAAACGAAAATATTTCATATTGATAAAATGAAATGAAATAAAATGTCAATGAAATACCAATTTGACAAAGGCATCTACGGCGTACGCACCCAGTCACATACACACAAACACACCTACATACAGACAATTTAGTTGGCAGGGGCGGCAGGGAGAAACTTGGCGTCCACAAAACACGCACAAAACGCAAAAGCATGCAAAAAATGTGAAATTCCACGTGCGTCGCACTTGCATAACACACAACAACCAACAACAACAACAAAAAAAGGTTGGAAGCCCAGAAAATATGCACGTCAACATTGTAACCCAAACCCACACAATAATACACACGCTCACACGAATCTAGTCAGATACCAGCGAAAGGACAGTGGCGGCACGACAACGTTTTATTCATGCAGGAGCAACCTCATCATTCACGTCAATCGGCGGCGACGCATGCTGATGAGCCTCAGCACGCTTTCAACATTTACACAGCGAAAATGTTCATGCTCGTACTTTCGAGTTGTTCCTTCTTTTGGGTTAATTTCCAGTTGCATGTCGGTTCATCGTCAAGGCGCCTATGACGGAAATGTGTGCCACAACTCTACACGTAGCCAGAGCGCAGACGCACTAATCAGCTGTTTTATTTAGCCAGAGAGAGAGAGCGAAAGAGACTATTTTTTCATTCTTAGCTGAATGCCTGTGACGATTTGTGCCTTAAACTGGGTTGACATCCATCATCACTCGTTCTCAGCACGCGATGCACTTCTTGGGCACATGATTGGCCTCCTTACTTACTATTTGCGAAATTACTGAAAAACGATTTCTCCGAAATGTAATTTCCATAAATTTACAATCGATTTAAATTAGTTGTCCTAATAAGGTGGACTTGGATGAATTCAAATAAAACGCTAAGACCCACTTCGAGTAAAACGTTTGCTTTACACCGATAATTAAGGAGACATTTTTGGCTCCATATTTAATGAGTCCTAGTTAAGAGTTTCGAGGAAATGCGATTTATTGAGGTTGCCCACTTTATATATAAAGTATTCTATAAGCCGACAATTAAGGAGGCACCATTGGTTTCACATGGAATTATCAAAGGCTGACATGGTTCACGCAAGAAGAGAAGCAAGAGAAGTAACTTGTTATGATGAGGTTTAGTTGCGAATTAGATTAGTTAGCACACTAAGAAAATCAATTAAGTCGAACTTTAAATTTCGTTTAACGCTGACTCAATCTAACATATTTTAATTTCCCGTAAAAATAACCGTTATATAATAACAGTTGTCATAATAATTGAAAATAACCATTACTATACATGGGCATCGTTAATTAAGAATTTAACTTCGTTATTCGAATAAAAAATAATCAAAAACTTAACTTCTTTAAGTTAATTTCGTTAATCTCGTTGAAAAGTTAACTTCGTTAAAAATTTAACGTACAATTTAAATTTCTATAGCAATAACAAAAAATAATTTTTTTCAAAAACTCGAAAAAAAATGAACTATATTAACTCTGCATATACAAGTATTAAGTTAACTAATTTAAATTAACGGACGAAATTTTAACGCGAGATTATTAACTATTTATTGGTTTTCGAAATGTACGGGAAAGTTAAAAATTAAACCTGGTTAATTAACTTTTAACTTTTTCACTAGTTCGTGCCCAGCTCTGACCATAACGACAATCTTTACACTAATTGTCAAAATATCGGTTACAATAACCGTCAATATAACCGTCACAACTAACGTCACAATGACCATTTAAGCATCGTCATTTTTGCAAAACATTCTGATTAAAAGAAAAGTACAACTGAATAAATTAGTAACTAACTAACTAACGATAATACGACCACCAAATGACCATCACAAGAACGCTTACGCGACCAACTTACAACAAAACTTTTTACAAGTTTATAGTTTCGAAGCAATGAACTTTAAATGCTTGCATCTTAAACGCTACTTAAGCCACAGCGCCAGTAGCATTCGGAGGGGTGTCCGCAGCGACTACAATCCTACGACGTACTCCTCCTGCACCAGTCGTAAATTGTAATGCCTCCCCCCCCCCCTCAGCAACATTAAAAAATATTCATTAATGTTGCTTCTTCCGCTGCTGCTGCTGTTGGTGCTGCCGCTACTGCCGCTGCTTTTGTTGGTCGTCGTGGCGTGGAATTTGCAAAAGGCAAAAAGGAAACATTGCGCTTTTTTGTTGTTGTTGTTGCCTCCACAAAACGCATAAAAACCGCTTTCAGTTAAAACGCGAAGTTATCGACTTTTGCATTAGAATGAACGACTGTGGGGGGAGGGGTTAGAGAGTGTTGTTGTTGTTGTTACGGAGCTGGCTGGAAGCAAGGCAACAAAATACTTAACTGCACTCAACGGATTTTTAAACTTCATTAGGTTTGCTTTAGCTTAAACGGAAAGCAAGCAGAAGAAGCAGAACAAGAATAAAAGAAATATAAGAAGAAGAGGAGGAGGAGGAGGAAAATTAAGGCATAAATAACGAATGTGCTTGTCTAAACCACCTGAGCGAACCTGAGACACCCTCAAGCAGCCCGCCCCAATACGCTTACACACACACATTTGCCACCACCATAAATGAAAACTAATTTCTAGTTTCAATTTGAATCTGGGTTAAATGGGTACTTTGTACTTTTGCGCAACTGCACACGCCTTGCTTTGAGCCGTCGCCGCTGCGCTATTGCTGCTCCTGCTACAGCTCCTGCTGCTGAATGCACAATTTTCATCAGCAATGCACCGACCGCCCCCCCTACGTAATCCTTGGTGCTGTTGCTTTTGTTGTTCTTGTGTTGCAATTGCTTTTACTGCTGCTGCCGCCACCGCTACAAACGTTTTACAAATCATTTACAAACGCTTACAAAAAGGTTTATGTGCAACTTTTTAATTACGACTCTTAAGTCATGCCTTCCGCACCCGCTTGATGCCGACCTACCCTCTTGCAAAACAGTTATTATTACTCGCTTGGCAAATTGTGTTAAAAAAAAATAAAAATTGTATTTGGGCTAAAGCAAAACCCCTTTTGCTGCAGCGATTCATTTAATCCCGTTTAATTCTTGCGCTTAAACTTGTACAACCGTTTATGTAGGTACGAGTGAGTATGTATGTATGTATTTATGTATATATGTATGCATGTATGTATGTATGTATGTATGTATGTATGTATGTATGTATGTATGTATGTATGTATTTACATGTTTGTATGCTTATGTATACTTCATATTCATGCTCAATCAAGCCATAAGATGGCATCTACGTGCTACTGCTCCTGCTTCTTCTTCTTCTTCATCTTCTGTCGATATATTCCAATCGTGCTTTTTCCTCCACATCAGTCGAATTTTTTGACAGCTTCTCTGTCAATTCTTTCAATTAGGCCAAAGCGGCAAAGTATTTAGCTCAAGTGTAGTTAATAACTTTGGCTGCTGCTTCTTCACTCTTAATTCATATCAGCATCCGCCGCCATCAACAACGCTCCAGACATCGACTTGGGAGTTAATTGAAATTGTGAACTTGCGGTTGAACTTCTGAGCTTTTATGAAGATACTTTATGCAAACTTGGCAGTTGACAAGAAAAAAAAACGACAAGATATTGCGAAATATCAAAACTATTTATAACTCGGGAGAGGAGATTAGCCGCTTGTTTAACTTTAGCTTCCACAGAGTTGGAATTGAAAGTCCTTTAAGCTAAACTAAATGATGACAAGGCTGCATGCTCCTAAACAAAATACTTTAATTAATTTTTGAGGCGAGTAACCAGTTAGTATTCCAAACCTTCAACGAATTCAATTGGAATTATTTTCGTTTATCAAAAGAAATTTATTTTATGTTCGTTGGACTCATCTGTTTACGCCCAGTTTTGTTCAGTTGTTCCAAATGTCAACTATGCTATTTGCTCTCTAACTATTTTTAATAAAAGTGGGAGCTTGTATGCGAGGGGGAAGTAGTTTTTTTCCGATATTGCTCATCTTAGAACTTCATGTCCGCATGGAGAATATCAGCGCCCACACTTGATATCTTTTTAACTATGGCTGTAACCGCTGAGACAGACGGCAGATTATCGTGAAATCGACTCAAAAATTAATGCTGATTATTAACATATATAGTACACTTATACATATATATACTATATTGTCATAAATACCACGTCGCCTCGTTGGAGTTATTAATGGATGAACAAACTGAATATACCATTCGGTATTATTAAATTTTCAGAAAAAATATTTAACTAAATAAAATTGTTATAAAGGAACAACCTACAATCTCATTTATTATGAGTCCCGTCATTTAACCTTCTAACCACTACAATGTGAAGATCAAAAAGAAAGCAAGCAACAATATTTAATTATAAATGCGAATGCCCTGCAGCAAGCAAGATTACTTTAAATTTAGAAATACTAAATTAAGTGCAACTCTCTAGCAGAATTTGTAAGCGAAAAAAAAGAAAAAAAACAAGCTCAGCAATAAAGCCCGAGTGCAACCGACAACATTTTTCAATTTAATTAAATTTTCTTCATGTTTTATTATTTATGTATGAATTTTCTTTCGGAAATGTCAAAAATTTAAATTGACAAGCACTTAACATTTCAAATTGTACAAGCAACTCTTTAAATGCACACACACATACAACACAACACAAAAACAAACCATTGAGGACCACCCACAGAGTGCGTGTATCCGTTGGATGTCGCTCGCTCGGTCGGTCGGTCGGTCGGTCGTTTGCATCTATTTCTGTATTAATACGTAATTTGCAATGGATGAGTTATTTAAGTGCATTTTTGTTTTTGCTTTTTGCTTCTTCTTCTTCATTACTTTGATGTGAAAATAAAACAATCTGTGATATTTTTAGACATTGTTTTAACATTTTCAATGATAGGTGTGCACACACATATACATATACATATAAAGAGCAGCAAGTGCTTGTCAACAGAATTCATATAAATATGTATGTATGTATGTAAGTACCCAATTATAAAATAAATAAAATTTCTAGCAAATCTGTTCAAGTATATAAATTTTCAATATTGAATTGAACTTAGCAATTCTACTTAAATGCAATTCTCTCTTAATATTCTACTTACGACATTAGGCACATATCTCGCTTGCTCTCTCGCGCCGAACTCCCTCTCATTTGTCTGATGTTGCAACGCACACGTTCGCTTCGAACTTATATGTAAATCAAAGGACTTTTCACTGTGGCGTACAAGCCACCTACTTTCCATACCGCATTTAACTTTAGACGGTTTAATATAATATTCTTAACCTAGTCCTGAAATTTTCGCAATTCCAGTCGAAAATTATTCCGAGAAAAGTTTCAGCACACAAATGTGAGATATGAGATATGAGAGGAGAGTATGTAGAATTCCAATACTCTCCGCTCAAAAACCCACAACCAAATAAATTTCTCCAAAATATTTCAAACACTTGCCCGAAACTTTCCACACACTCTGCGAGTATTCAATTTCCCGTGGTATTTAAATGTCGCTCTCTCGAAAAATTTTGTTGAAACCAAAAACTTCATGGAGCATTTCACTTTGTGGAGCAGACTACGCGCAAAGTACTGGAACCGCTCTCCAAGCGCTTCCATCGCACATCGACATGTACTTTCGACATGGGGACGACATTCGAGCATATTGGGCTTCCACTGACGGTTGGCACTTTTTCATCCCTTCTGGCAGTGTTTTCAGTGCAATCGTGGCGTTAAGACGTATCGGCGGCAAATACGCGTAAAACGCGTCAAGACAAAATCTCAAAAATACCAAAAAAAAAAAACACAAAACCAAAAAAAAAATACCACAAAAGAATAAAAAAAAAGAAATCTCAGTAAAGTGTAAGTGTGTGCGAAAAAGCAGAGTGAACGTGTGGGCCTGACTTGAAGTGCTCCATAATACGATTTTGTTGTAGTCATTTTCCAATAAAGGCAATAACAAATTAATTATTTTGTGTGCAATCGCACAGTTATATTAAAAAACACATGTGAACCTATGGGATACACGAAAGTATCCAAGAGATACCGCAGCAGTGTCCGGTGTACAAATGCGAACCGAATTGCCCCAGAGTGGGCTGTAGTGAAATAGAAATACATACGACGACATCCAACGGATACGAAACGAAACGAAACACGCTGACGTATATGAAAAACGGTGAATTATTAATGCGAAAAAAAAGCGAAAGTTCGTGTATCTCGTAGTTGTGCGGAAATCATTTTTTTTATATTCAATTTTTTTTTTCTGTTTTTTTTACATCTTCCTTTTTGCTTTGAATTTTTAAATATTTCTTCTCGGTGTATTTCCGCATAACAAAGTAAAAGTTTCGCTCTGCCTAAGAAAAAGCGGACGTCAGCGTCGGCGACGATGGCGGCGTCGAAGAGCAGGAAAAGGAAAACGCATGAGTCAAGGACGTCTTTTGGCGTTTTACATTTCAACGCAAAGCAAACAGAGAAATACAAATAAAAAAAGATAAACACGAGAAAAAACACACTCGAGATACAACAAAAAAATATGAAGACTTTTATTTGAGCCACAGAAATTGAAAGCACGTACAATAACAAAAAAAAATACAACAAAAAATTAAAAAAAACAAAAAGTATCTCACGCGCAAAAGTGTCAAAAGCGGCTACGCGAAAAATCTTTGTCGAAAAGTGTTTCGTGTCGACGACGGCAGCAGCAGCGGCAGCGGCGAAAGAGCTTAGTGAGGCAACACAGCAGAAAATGAAAAAATTAAAAAAATGATAACGAACGCGCTCAGTTTTGGGCGCTGTCGCTGCCGCTGCCAGTTTTCCGTGTGTTTCCGCGTTTCGTTTTTTTTTTTTGGTTTTTTGGACTGTATCTCATTACGAAACCCAAAGAATTCGCGCGTTTGCGAATAAAATTACTTGCAAACGCGTGTGGGTGTTTTTTTTCCACATCTTCTCCAACACCCAATGTCCTGCACACACACACACACTTTCACACTGAGCGCCCGCAAAGTAATGTAAGGCAAACAAAAGCGAGCAACGAATTTACATTTCTAATATTTTATTGGGGCTCGTGTTAGTGTGAATGTGTGTGCGTGTGGGTGTGGGTGTTAGTGTACAAGTTTGTGTACGTATATCTGTGTGTATGTATTTTATGTATGTGTATGTGTAAAGCAGCCAACAAGGCTACTTTATTTCTTTATTTGTACAGCGAAATGCACGAAATTCACGCGAGCACACACATCGACACAAACTTACGCACACATGAATGGTTCACTGTACTGTATTGTTTGTTTTTTTATTTTTATTTATCTTGGACGCAAAGGAAAAAGGATAAAGCAATTAACTCAAGTGGAAGCGTGTGCTTTTGTTGTTGTTATTCTGTGCTGAAATTTAATTTTCCCTTTAATTTCGCTTTAGCATTTCGATGCTATCTCGGGAAAATTTTCTTAATAAAATTTTTTTTTATTAAAATATCGACTAATTATTATTTTTAATGAATATTTAATGCTTTTTATTTAATCAAAATTAGTCGATAATTTATTTAAAAAGAAATATAAATGTCAAAATTTAAGCTATTAATTGGACAAAACAAATGTTAAAGTCTTCCTCACATACATATTAGAATATTGAATATGTGTATGTACATGTGTTTTGTTTGTGGAGTATCAATTAAATGGAAATTTATTACTTAAGTTTTTTGAGATTGGAAGTTGATAAAATTGATATTTTTTCTTTAAAAAATGTTAGATTGTAAAAATTTAATTACAAAGTTAAGACCTACTTAAAACAGTTCTCACTTCAATCAGTTTAAAGACATGCTAAGGTTATGTTTGGTTTGGTTAGTGTGGCGGCATAAATGCCTCACATAGGCAAATCAAGGTTCATAGCGATACCAATTTCTCTCACTAAATAGAAGAAAGTTTTGACCTCGATTCGTGATTTTGATCCATCACGAAAGTCTATCAGTCTTTATATCAAAATTTTTTGGGTTTTGAAAAGTTTGTTTTAGAAAAATCAGTTAGAGATTTAGACTATAGTTGAGACAGCAAAACAATATGAAAAAAGCAGACTCTAATCCTAAGAGTTCTTGTATCTAAAATTTGTAATAGTGTAAGTTTAGTTTACAAATGGAAGATTTCATAAAATGATAAAGAAGTAAATATGAAAATTGATTTATCAGCAAATGATTTTCATATGTTTAAAATTTTTATGATTTCTAATTTTATGTTAACAATAGAACAACAATAGAACAAACTATTTACAACTACAAAGAAATCTTTAAAATATTTAACTAATAACAATCTGATTTATAAATACTTCAAATATTTTTTTCGTCTTCTTTTTTATTTGTTGTGAAAAAGATTTCACATAAAAGATTGTTCATAAATTTTTTTATTTGCAATCTTCCTTACAAATCAGTGTCAGACACAACCTCATTCGAAATTCATTCTCTCCTAGGCCCGCTTTCATCAGTTGAAAATGGAAATCCTTAGAGATGACAGGTCTCCCAGGACTTGGTCTTGCCATTGCTGTAGAGCAAACGTTGATTTTGAAAATGAGTTGGAAAATTTAAAGGAAGAAAGTTGTTGAAAGTATGCAGAATTAGACTGAGATCTCACAGAGTTAGTCAAAATTTCCAGTTTTTTTATTTTTCTCATAAAATGTTAAGGATATATTAAATATTGTTAAACAAACAAAAAACCATATTAATATAATCAAGTTAATTACTGTCTGTTAATCTATTATTTTACACCGTTCCTTATATAAACAAGTTCTGATCTGATCAAGTGCGTCGAATATATAGAACTGTATAAATCTCGTTTCAGATATGATCATAAATTAAACTAGATATACTCCGATTTGTACTTAATATCTAAAATCAGATCTGATTATATATGAATTTCGATCTGATTAGATCTAAATCTTAACTGTTTTTAAGAATTTAAAATCAAGATTGGCTCAATTTTCGTATCTGATCAGATTTGTTCATATCCAATCTTTATCATAGCACCATGGAACAAAACAAGTTTTACATTAAATAAATGACTAAATAAATCATTTGAGGCTAGAATATATAACTCAAAATTCTATAATTTTTGATATTCATTTCCTTAATCGTTAAGAATTTTCCTTAAATTAAAATATAAAACGCTTATTCCAAAATTATTCACAATTATTTAAAACATTGCAAAGCCGCTTAACTTAAATAATTTAAAGCAATAATTCGGGCGTAAATTTTACGACATTTCAAGAAGAACACTCCTAAAATACTTAGAATCACTTAAAACGTTCTCGCCCCCTCCGAAAGTTGCCGCCGCCACCGCGCTTGATGCACGCTTGAAATATTTATCTTTCGCCGCATTTGTTATTTTTTTGTTCTCTTTCGGAACTTGAAAGGAAGCGCGACGAGTGGTGCTCCGCGTACGCAGTGAAGTGTTGAATTATTTATTATCTACGAAATCTACGCGCCACTCGAAAGCGCAAGTGCAAAAGCAATCAGCATAAAACCATTAAAACAACAACAACAACAAAGTGAAAAAGCAAATTCTCAATTTTCTAATAAATTCTTTTACAGTGTAGCGTTAAAATTGAAAATAAAAAAAATCTAACAAAAATTTATTAAAATAAAGGAAAAATTTACAAAATGTGAAAAAATATGAAAGAAAAAAAACGTGTATTTGAAAGATGCATAAATAACATAATCCATAAGGAAAGTGCGATAAATCAAGAGTGCAGCAAACAACAATTGACACACAAACAAATGACAACAGAACAAATCGGATTACACGCAAGCGGATTAAATTTGCGACAGACCGACAGGCAGACAGACAAACAGAAGCTTAAATGGATAAAAACATAAAAAACACATCAACAACAACTACAAGAATAACAACAACAACAACAACAGGTGGGCTTTAATTGACTTCTTTCGTTATAGTATTTCCTTAAATTCACATTCACTTCATTTTCCATCATATACGTTCATAAACTCTTATTCACATTCACTCATTCATTCATTCATTCATTCATTCGTTCGTTCATTACTTTCGGCGTACTTCGCCATTAAGCGCGACCGTTAATAATCGTTAATTGTTTGTAAGCCTTAAAAACGCTTAACGAAATTCGAGGCAAATTGTCTGCAGCTGAGTGGAACCTCACTTAAACTTAAATATTGAATATACGGAATTTTTCCTTTGCTTGTGTAAGTGCTTACATACATAAAATACGAGCGCGCTCGAAATGTTTTTCCATAGAAGGGCGAGACTTAAATGAAAAAAAAATCATGATTTTGTTTGTGTTGTTGTGAAACACTTAAATTCTTATTGTCACAGCTTTTCCGCTACTTATTCGCTGAGGTATAAAAAAAGAGACGAAAGGAATCTTGTTATTTTTGTATGCAGGAGATACAAGGAAAATATTTTATTGGCTAAATTTCATATAAATTTTTATATACGAGTTCTTTCACTATTTATGGCTATTAAATTTAAAGCAGTTTTTTTTTATGACTTGATCAGTACTCAGGGGATGCCCCTATCATAAGAGGATATAGTTAAGAGGGAAGGGGAACATCTTTATACACAATACTGCTTTAACCCATTCGAAACTAATAAATCAAGTCGGATCTTTAATCATTGATTGAATCATAGTTCATAGCACTCGCTTGAAATGCGCTACGGAAAGGAGCGTTTTGGAAGAGTATTTCTTATTGCAAATATCAGAAGAAGTGCTTTTTTGTAATGGTGAAAATAAGAGTGCTCCGTAAGCTATTGAATTTTTTAGTATATAAAATGTATAAAGAAACTATGCTCTACGAATTTTTATTTAAACTCTACACAATTATTGAGTGAGATATTCTGAATACAAATGATTGAGGAGCTTCTTTGTAGTGGTGTAATTGGGAGCGCTCTTTATGGCAATAATATTTGTAGTATTCAAAATTTATTCCGAAACTATTAACTCAGTATTTTTATTTATTATAACATTATAAAATTATAAATGCGACGTAAGTAACACTAACAAAAATACAGAGCAAATATTGTTTTTTTTTTACAAATAGAGCGCTCCTTACCATTACACTCTTCTAAATGTATTAAGTATTATATAAGAAAATTCTTCAAACAATTTATTTCTGTGATTACAAATTCATAGTTAGACTCTTAATGAATCACCAGTTCAACCAAATTTATAATTAAGGATGTTGAATATGGTTAAAACAAAACAGACTTAATCCGAAATATTTTCAAATTGATTTTGCAAAGCAAGTACACATACATATTGCAAGTAAATTTAAGAAAAATAATAACATAACTAACAAAAAAGTTGATTTGGAATTTGCCAACTATTTTACAGAGCTTTTGTCGAAATTCTTTGTACAATTAAAACAAAAAAGTTCACTGCAATAAAAATAATGTTTTGGGTTAGGTTTATCCGATTGGTCAGAGCCACATATAGACCAACTGGGTCCCTAGCGATACTAGACTGAGTTGACCATCGACGAGTCATTATAACAGACATCGATAAGTTTACCACTACTTCTTTGTGAATTTGAGGAGTTTTTTCGACAACATTTTTGAAATTTCGTTTAGCTGTCGAAGTTCGTAGGAAGTTAGATGAAATTTTCAATTTATTCTTAAAATTAAAATGTAAATTTCTGTTAGAAACGTAAAAATCAAAAAACTCTTCAAGAAAATAGTTGTCAGTAAGCAAAACTTTCTTAGGCTAATACAAAAAAAATGTACCACTAAATTAACTCAAAATTTTGCTTTTTATTTTAATACAAACACATTTTTAGTATGTGGTTTAATTTTGATTTATTTGTCTCTTAAGTTACCTTAATTCGCTTATAAATTAAAATTAAAAACAACAAATAAATACTTTCATAACTTACCAAATCTCGAAGGTATCTCTTTTATTTCAACAAAATGTTATCTAAATCTGATTTGGCTATTGTTTAATTTGTAATTTGTTCGTATTTGTATGCAATATTACAATTACTTGGCAAAATTAATAAAATTTCCATCATATATGCTTGTATGTATGTATGTATGTATGTATGTATGTATGTATGTATGTATGTATGTATGTATGTATGTATGTATGTATGGGCAATTATATTTCCATTACATTACATTAATTAACAATATCACACGCTGCAGCTGTCACAACATGAATGAATATGCGCCGGCATTAACCCATTTAACATTTATTTTATTCTTACTGAAACACGGTTTAAAGAATTTTATATCCTTTTCCATAATACAAAATCTGTTAAACTTTTAATTCAATATAATTACTCACTTTAAAAGAAATTAAAATTTTTTTAAATGTTATAAAAAAAAAAGAAATGACGCAAATGTGTTGCAGTAATCATTTGAGCAGTAAAAGAGAACATATCCACAGTGAAGAGAAACATTTTATATTGGCATAAATTTCGATGCTTAAGTTCGAAAACTCTGGCCGAACTTCAATGGAGTCCAACAAGAGGAAAGCCCTCAACTGCACGAATTAGTTTTAGCTCCTTTTTAAAGAAGTTTTGCTCTATTAAATGCTTACAAGCGTCTTAAAATCAACGCCCATTCACCACACTTTAAAATATCAAACACTAGACATGACTCAATGGCTTACAATGGGTTAAAAGTATAATTTCGCTAGCATACGGATTTCTAAGCATATGTGTTCTACGGCGTTTTAATGACACGACTTTTGCCTAAGAGCAACAACACCAGGCGCCATGTTGCGCCTCACATCGCCGAGACTATAGACGCCGGCACTGTTGTGCCACTGTGACAAGACCCCCCGAACCCTCCCACCCCCACAAATGCTATTTGTATGATTTTTAATGATTACTTCCAAGCAACGTCATTTATTTATGTATGTATGTATTCATTTATTTATTTATATATTTATTAGCAAAGCGTTGATATGTGTGCGTTGCGTGTAATCAGTGTCACACAAAAAGAGTCGCACTTATCACATTTGCACCATCAACGTCACCATCCACATCAACATATCACCGTCACCGTCACCGCTACCGTCACATTACAGTACAACAACAACACATGGCGTTGGTATACGCATATTCATTTGGCCTAATTAATATTTATTATGTACTTTAGCAGAGCGTACGAATATGTTAGTTACTGAGCTAGTTATTTAGTTAGTTAGCTAGCATTGCTTAGCGCCATAGTGAGCTAGTATAGCAAGTGAGTAGGTGGTCGGTTAAAGGTGACGGTAAGGTGACGGGTAAGGTGAAGAATACAAACAGCGGCGGCGGTTGTGATTTGCAATTTGTAAGCTAAATTGTTGAGCGTAACGTATGCATTGCATTTGTCGGAAGTAATTCCGACATGTGAACAAGTAATTAGTTAGCTCGTTAATGTGATTTTTACTATACGAGTGGGCGATGAGGCACAAATGTTAGTTTGTCTGTCAAACTGTGGGCGTATAGAAATTATAATCAAACTGTATATAAAGTAAAAGTGATTGTATGGAGTCAAAGAATTTTCTGGCATGACTTTACATATTTTATTTTAAATCTTGCATATGTATTTGGGATACATATGTATGTATTTTTGGAACTAAGAAATACATTTTTGTTGGACAACTGAAGATCATATCTTGGGCTCACTGAAATGAAAATTATTTAGAAAATTATTAATTGTTCTCATTAAGTTTATAAAGAATATCTCACAGATGTAAAATTTTTTAGATTCTTTATTAAAACAAATTTCTAAATAGATTCGCAAGTATAAGTAGTAAAGTCGTTTAGGTACATAAAATACATACAAACGAGTATATAAAATTACTTTAAAGCAGCCTTTGAATTTAACTCTTTATTTTTGTTGTCGGACTTATCAAGCAACTTAGCAACCAACAGAGAACCTTGACTCTATTCTAACTTGCAAGGTATTATATTCCAACCACACACACACACACACATTCACTGTCTGTGCGCTATCTTTGACAAAGTTGACACCATTGGTGGTGGCAACTCTGTTGTTTGTGTTTGCCTCGTACAACTCTTTCACACTCAGCACAGCGCCTTTTGTTTTAACGTTTTTTTTTTTCCAAACTAGATAACAACAATTTCGCAGTCATGCTTTGTTCGAGCTAAAGTATTTTACTGTTTTAATGTTTACGCGCAGCGCAAGACAATGGGTTGCCACCTTGTGTAATTTACTTTACTTTACTCGTACATTCATGGAAAATCATGTAGCGTCTGCATTAAGCCGCCGCCTCTTTGGTGACGCTACGCTCGCAAGTTGAGGCATTGTTTGTGTCGCCTCCATTATTAAATACACTTGCTCGGTGTTTGTTACAGTTTTGTCTGGTGGTCGGTCAAAGGATTTGCTTTTGTTTGGCTTTGTTCGGATTTGTTTGTGTAGTGAACCTCTTAAATGCCAAATATTATAATTAAATTAGTAGATGAATAGATGCGATTGCCTGTTAGGAACGTTTCAATATGCCATCGAGGAATATTTGTTAGTTTAGTTTTGAAGACAATGTGAAATATTGGGAATTGCAATGTCTGTCCGAGCGATTACAGTTGCAGTTTATGAGATTGAAATTGATAGATAAATTGATCTTCTCTAAGCTGAGGATACGTTCTAAGAAGTGAAAATCGGAAACTTCACCAGTCTCAGAATTTAACATTCGAGTAAATAAATAATTTTAATAGTTACCTTTAAATATAATTTATCTCATTTATATTAAGATATGACAATAATATATAAATCACTCACGAAGAGTAATTCTTCTTTAAAATCGAATACTCCGGAGCGCTCCTAAAAGTAATTATCGAAGCACAAGAATATCAACACTAGCATTTATTTATATGAAGAGAAGAATTGAGAGCATTTCATCTTCTAAAATTTATCCATAAGGCTTCCGAAGTATTTTTCATGAGCGATCTTTTTGTTTTACAAAATTCTGGAGTGCTTCGAAGTATTGAGATATTATATTCAAATATTTTATAAAACATTTAAACTGCAGCATACTTTTTAAGGTTATCAAAACATTATTGCTTTTGTATTAGAAATAATATATGTACATATGTCGTCTCATTTCTTCAAGGAGCATATTTTAAAGGAATACTCCGAAGCAAAAGCAAATCTTTAAAAGCTGCCTAATGTTCTATTTTTAACTCATTACAGAAAAGTTATCAAGAAAAAATAAATAAATAAATGAACTTCTTCCGTGCTACTCCCATTTACATTCTTATTATTTTTTAATAAAATTTTAACAAAAAAATATCATCTTTTTTAAAATAAATATGTTTGTATATGTATTTTCTATAAATTTTCCAATCAGTCTCGTGCACAACTTAATTTGACATTACTTGATAAATTATAATTAAAGTAATGGATTTATCTGTTGACCTATCAGCTGACCGACCTCGCCCATCCGCTCAAGTGCACTTACACAGAAAATTTGCCTTTATCACAAATTGAAATCAAAAATTGAAAGAGAAAATACCCACGAAACCTCATTCAATTTCGCTTATCCATTAACTCATCTTTCTTATACTCTCTCTTTCTCTCTCTCCGTCTCCGTGTTTGTCTTCATCTCACTCTCCCTTACACCTTCGCACTCGCATTGACGTTACGAAATTTTAATGAAATTATCTCTGACTGACGTCTTTAATTTCTTTTTACAGAGTTCAAGGACAATCATGCTCATAGCGCAAAGTGCGACCTCCGTAACGAAAAGGACACTTTGCCACCAACTCAGCTGTTGTTGTTGCCACTACTGTTACTGCTGTCATGCACGAGGAGCTACGTCGAGGACAAAATGACACCGCAGCTTAACATGACATTAAAGGGAAAATAAATTGTTGCAACATTTTTTAAACGATTCAGAGAGTAGCGAAACCGAAACAGTTCCAAAGGGACATTCGTTCTCCGGCAACAGAGAATAAATATATATTTATATATATACAAACGAAGCGCAAGTCATTGAGTTGAAAAGGACATTCAACTGAAATTAATTTCATGCTCGAGAGGACAACAATGGCTTCTACCATTTAGAAAAGAAACTTAACCACATACGGTCGCTGAGAGAAACTATCAAAACGAGCTTACTGGAGAATAGTCAAAACTTCTGGAATAAGCATCATCATCATCAACATCGTCATCGTTATCTCCATCATCCCATCCAGTTCCCGACCGACAACCCACATAATCCCCCACAAACCAAACGCAAATATGATAATACATTACGAACATAGAAATAGTTCGCCACCACAGAAAATGCATGTAGAACACAGCCCGGTAATGTCCCCGAGCCACCAATACGACTACACTACAACAACAACGATGCTCAATCATAAGTCCTAGACACATTGCTTGTACTATAAAAAATAAAATAAAGTAGGAACTATAAAAACCGCATCCCTTGTACAGCTCTTCGATTCTCTTCCAACTTAATTGGATGAGAAGAGTTGGGAGCAGCGCGCACTAAGTTAAATATTATGGCAACTTTTCAAATAGACGCGCCGCATAACGCCACAGTTACGACAACCGCAGGAGCAGCAACAGCAACAGCGACGGAGCGTTACCATCACCACCACCAACAACAACAACAACAACAACAGCAGCAACAGCAACAGCAACAAACGAATTTAAAACAACGAGGAGCTCCAGTCGATAGTAACAGCCGAAGCAGTAGGCGAGTCCTAGCCACAGGCTATCACAGTTCGCAACCAAATACCACATCGTCTGGTCACAACAATAACCACAACAGCAGCAGCAACAACAAAAAGCACCGACTGCTAAAACAGCATCATCAGCGACAACAACAACAACATACCACACGCTCAGCACAGTCGAGAAGTCAAAGTTCGCCGACGCAGCGTTTGGTCGCTAATTGTATATCACGGATTGATACGTTGTTTATTATGATAACAATGCTCGTTGTTGTGACAGTTGTGATATCGGGTAATACTGGTGAGTAGCGCTTTCCTTTCGAATATTTATTTTATTTATTCCAGCCGAACAGCGAAAATGTCGATATACTTTCAAAAGCGAAGAACGGGAGAAAAGTCGTCGACGACTTGTAGTCAAACTTTTGCTTTTGAATAGGTATGCTACTTGGACGTTATCAAACTGGGAGATAAAAAATTACTTAAAATTATAAACGTTTTATCAGTCCAGTCAATTACAAAAACAGTTCATAGCATCCTGTCAAAAGGAAGTTACCAATATTATAAAAATAAATTCTGTACATTAGGTTAGGTTGGAGTGGCGGCAAATGCCTTAAATATACCAAAATAGAGGAATAAGTAAAGTTTAGCCCGGTGACTCCGATTTTGTTTTATACCAGTTACATGGCCTTGAGAGCTGAATTTTTTTAGTGTAAAAGAAAATTATAGGAAAGGCGTGGCATGCGGGCGGTAAAGCTTTAAAGTTGAAAATTACGTTTTTTCTTAATTTGAAATACTCGCTGAGTTTTATTTGGATCAATATGAATGAGGTGTCAAATGAAAGATATTTAAGAGATTTTTAGAACCTTTTTGTGATATCTTAATTCTTGAAATATCCTCAAATTATAAATTCAGTAATTTTTAACATGAATTTGTCCCTTGAGAATCTTTGATTACATTTTTGTTTGTACTGTAAGATTATATCTAAATATATTTACAATTTATTTACATTTGTTTTGTGGTACTTATCTGGAAGATAAGCAACTGTAGTTCACTAAAATCGTTTACTCGATCCAGTTGTAACCATAACCGGTCCATAAATTCCCAATTCATTCACTTCCAAAATTGTTTCCTTTTAACCAATCAAAAACATTTTAAAGAAATTAATCACTTAAGTGATTTCTAACTACCAGCCCTGATAAACCCTGATTATATCGACATTCACCTGATTTATTATTGAACATTAATATTAGAGACATATCGACTTTATAAACATTATTCGTCACCGATAGATAAATAAATAAATAATAGCACAAATCTTTGTCAGCACTAAACTTAAAGCGACGACGACGACTTTACGACTAATGCCAGGATATTTCTATTGATTTTCTGTAATCTAGACGAGAAGACAACTACGGTAGAATGTTGCAAGAAGAAACAGACACACACACACACATATATACACCAGTAAATTCATTTTAATTTCTAGCCGACAGCAATTTATTTATTATCATGTTTATAACGCACAAGTCAGATTAGCTTTTGCTTTTTGTAACTGACGGGGACAGGACAAAACTCGCTGGAAATGAAATCAACCTACATACACAGTGCAGCGGCAGGAGCAGTGCGAAATCAGAGAGACGAACGCTGAAACACTGAAACGCACGCACACAAACAAACGCACGTTACAAATGGTGTAGTCAACAACGACGAGGACGACGACGATGTTGCTGCTGCTGGCGGGCACATTGTCAATATACATCAACATCAAGCAACATCAGAAACGCAGAACTGAACTGAACTCAGCTGTACAGTACACCGCAGTACTGAGAACACCAGAGAATTATCTTTGTTGCGCCATGGCTCATCCCACACTCGATACACACACACACACACACACACACAGTAACAGCAGCAGCAACAACAACAACAACAACAGCGAAGTCAGCCAGTCATCCAGCCAGCCAGGCAGCCAACATGTCCCCGAGCTAAGTCAAACGAAAAGTTAACCTTATTTCCTACATAGCTCGCAGACACAAGTGTGTTGGTGTGTAATTGTTTCTGTGTGTATGTGTTTGTGTGTGTGTGTGTGAGCACATTAAAGTACGTATCACAAAGTACTCGTAACGCAGAACGCAACGTGTTCAACATGTTCAACCTAATAAGAAATAACTAGAATTTATACCAAGACAAGAACATCTTCCTCCGCTCTTCTACAAAAACAATATCAAGCAGCGACGTCGAACGAATTTGATTTTGGTGGGTTAAGCGTTAAACAGCAAATCTGAGGCATAACACCCTGGTCATTTGTGTGTTTTGGATCCGCCACTGTCAGCTACAATATAAACAACAGCCACTATACAAGGAAAAGATGGCGGCGCTGACGATGCGTCGTGATGATAATAAATACCAAACGAGACTTATAAAAAAAAAATTATATATCACGAGGGTTTATTAAAAAGAAAACAGCTCAGCACAGCGAAGCGTATACCCCAGCCAAAGCGCCGGGGAAATAGCGACTGCTTGACGTGAAATCCATAAAAATATGATAGACGACTGAAGTTTATATAAATTAAGCGGGGGCGACGAGTGTGCGTTATGAGCAAATATTGGATTTAGCAGTAATACGCCAGGAGGGTTAGGCAAGACAGTACAGGGAATGGGTTTGTTTGTCTTTTAATAAAATAGTCGGAGAGGCGAGGTGGGGGGAGGGGAGGGGAAAAGGTAGGACTTGATGAACGTTAACAGCCAAACGGTAGTGTTAGCTACTCTACTCTACTAGTTTCGCGGAGTCTCTCCAGCCATTATTTTTTTACTATATATAGTGAACAAAAACAAAAAACAAAAGAAAAAAACTAAGGTTCACTCGAGCTAATGTTGTTGTCTTTTGCTTTTCCAATTTCCTTCTTTGCAGTTTTTGCCGCACAAAGAGATTCGTTCAAGCCGAAGGATCCTAATAGCATAAGCAACAACGCAAATACCATACCGAATGGTATTGGCAACACTGGCGGCGGCAGCAGCAGTGGGAATAGCAATAGCAACGAAAACGGAAATGCTGCCAGCGGCGGTAATACTAATAACATTAGCAACGGAAATACCAATGCTAACAGCAATGGCGGAACGTCGACGAGCACCAGCACCAGTGCAACGGGCAATACTGGCAGCGTTTTCGGTGCGACCCTAACAACATCAACAACAACTACGACAACCAAATCAACAACAACAACAACGACGTCGTTGAACAGTGGCGGAGGCGGCGGCGCCAGTAGTTTACAACAAAAAGTTAGCAGCAGTAGCTCGTCCGGCGCCATAACGTCAGGTGCTTCCGGCATAAATCGCAATACCATCGAAGTGCTCGCCGAGGATACACGCAATGGGCCGTACTTTGACAAGGCAGCTTCGAAAAATGTTACCGCGCTGCTGGGCAAAACCGCGTATCTAAATTGTCGCGTCAAGAATCTCGGAAATAAAACGGTAAGTTTGTCTGGCTCCGCTTATTAAAAAGTAATCAAAAATGCTACAACACATACAACAAATATCTACCAGCTGCTAGAAGAATCTTCCAAAAAGCACAATTTTCCACTTACATTCCACTCTTCATAATTTCACATAATTACCCAGCCGACCTTGTCACACACATACACACACACACATACACACACACAACATACGTTCCCGTTTTGATTATGGTAATTATGTCGCTTCTGTGAAATTGCATATTCCGTTCCATTCCGTTTCGTTCATTACCAGTAGCATATTTCGTCCGCCCACATGATTAATTAGCTTTTCGCTGGGAAACAGGCAAGATACTTTCGTTTTTTTGTTCGTGTTGTTATTGCTGTTATTGTTGTTGTTGTTGTGTTCTCTGTAACTAGGCGGGCATGTGGGTTTTAAGCGGAAATATAGCAAACAAATTCAACTTGTTAGGATTGTCCACGAACGCTTTAGAACTGTTTAAATTCATGTGGTCCTACACACTGCTGCCACCCCGCCCCCACATCCACAAACAGAAATGTCAAAGCTCGTGTAATCGCTGCGCTTCCGCTATGGATGGCCGGTCGGTTCGGTCGCCGGCCACTACGATTTGGCGCTCCTCTGCTCGTTCGTTCGCCTAATGTGAACCGAAACAGGAAATGCCCGTTTTATTTTTTTCTTTTCTTTTTTCGGCGCGCCATTATTAATGGTGTTATTCTTTTTGTATATATAGTTGGAAAATAGGTTTTATTGTTCGGTAGTGGCGCATGGCGACCTCATGTTTATGTGCTCTCGATATTGTTGTCAAACTTTTAGCGTTTACGTGGTTTGTTAATTAATGGTCTTGCGGATAAAAGTGACTTTTATAAACTCCCGGTATGTGTACATAGATCGAGAATTAATGACTTTTGCGATAGACATTTTAATCTATGTATGTATTGGGCAATAGTTTTTAATGACCAACGCGGTAGAGAAAGTGTTAATAGGGAGCAAATGAAAGTCAATTCAAATCGCTTGATATATTAAAGTGAAGATATTGAAAGACTTAACTTGATATTTTAAATTTAAAGTGTTGGTGCCAACATTAGAAGATGACAGTTGGATGCCCTCTCAGCGCCATTAAAAGAAAGCTTTATCTGCAATTTCGTCAAGAAGCAGAAACCAGGTGGGCTAAAACTGGTGCCTGTAAAATATTCAAGAAAATCTGGGCAAAATATAATAAGTCAAGAACCGACAAATTTATAAGAAAGCCAATAACAGATATATATATATATAGGATTACTTCTACTAAAACCGGTCATGCCCAGAAAATGGGATGGCCTCACAACGAAAGATGCCGAAGTTGCAATCAGGAAGGATCCAAGAAAACGGTTTTCCACTACATATGTGAGTGCTCGCGTCTGGGTGCTTTACGACATAGTACATTCGGTAAATTCACTATGGAAAGTCTAAACGAGCTTGTATAATTTAAAATAGATAATATTAGTAGGGGTTTCAGGGGTTTCACAAGTGGTGTACCAAAATGGCACTATTGTGCTAATTGAGCCTGAGTTGTGTCTCTCAGGCAGCACCTAAACCAAACCAAACCAAACCATTAATACCAGGAATAAAAATGAATGTTAATCCGAAATGAATGTCCCCTGATAACTTTCTTGGAATTTGATTATGATCTTGATATCCAAATAATCCTTATATACTCAAGAATCGAATGTAAAAATGTTGCATATTGTTATTGGAGAAGATCTATTTAAGAACAAGCTTCTAACTGAAGCTGGATCGGTTTGCCTTATAAGCATAGGTATAATACAGAAGATATATAATACAGAAGTGTTAAATGTTGAATATTAATTTCAAAATTATTTCCAAACCAATAACTAACACTCAATTTAACGCTTACCATTGGTAAACCTCCAGCCAACTACCGGAATTGATATATTCAACCGTTCATCTTCCGCACCGACGTCCTACCTATATAACCATAACTTCTGCAATTTTCCACAAAGCCATTTAATTCCAAGACACAAGAATCAAATATCTAAATTGACGAATTGCTGCAAATTCATAAAACGAAAAAAAAATGGAACAGAACAGAGTGCTGTAATAAAGTTATTAATAATAAAGCAAAAGTTATTACCAAAGTCTCAATCGATATTCAGATTTTACGAGATTGTAAACACGCATTTTATTGCCGAAACTTTTTACCCAACCGTAAGCGTCTCCGCTCGCCGCCTACCTTTTTCATTTTACTTTTTCGCAAATGCAGGCACTAAAATGAAATCATTTCAAATGTTTTCCTTCCTCAAAAAAATATGAAGAAGAAAAAAACCCAAATTTTGCGACTGCGACTTCATTTGCATATTACCTCGCTGCGGCGGCGGCGTGTGGCACAAACAAAGAAACGAACAAACAAAAAAATTATAATTCCACACGAAACTTTTGCGTTACAAAGAACATTTTTGATGAGAACACCAACAGCAGGAGCAGCACCTAACCCACCGATCGACCCACCCGTCAGAGTTTGACAACAACACTGACAGGTGATAATTATTCTTTTGGAAAAGTTGGCCGACTTCTCACAACCTGTGTTGGGTTTCAGGTACCGTTTCGGGTGTTATGCCAAGAGATGTACTCACTGTCATGACAAATTGCTAAAGTAACTTTCGGTTAAAATGTTACAACATATGATGGATAATTTCTTCTTTTTTTTTTTTGTTGTTGTTGGTTTTTTAATGAAACAATTTATGGAAATACATTTCTCTTAACTTTCTCAGCCTGCAGGAGAGTGTGTGTGTGTGCAGTGTGTGGGTAAGCGCGTGGAAGATTAAGTTGTCGTCTGGGTCGGGTATTTCAGCCGGTATTCGCAAGTCGATTTTATGACACTCGGCGGATCTTTACGATGTCATTCCATACCCATAAACGTAAATAATTGTTGAACACTTTTCAAATCAAATGAAACCTCCTCCAAATTATTAAATTTCCGCAATTTCTTGGTACCAGAGGTTTCTTCGGCAAGACAATATCGCATACGTCAAATTCCCAACTGGGATTATGTCCAGCCACCTGTCACAGGTGACAGACGTCAAATGTAAAATAAAAACATCATCACCTCACATCCTCATCTGCATATACTAACATATATACGAGTACAACAACGAAACATGGCGTCCTACTGACTGAAATGACATTGGCATTGCCAAACTCAAAGTTTAGACTTATTTCGTGTTGTTTGCAACATCAGGTAAAATGTGTGTGACTGCCTGCCTGCCTGTCTGCCTACCCGCCTGCGTCACGGCCGAAGAATTTATAACTTGCAATTTATATATTGTAGCTGGGAAGTGTAAATTTTCCCCAGCCCGCCTGCCTGAGAAGCGTCGTGCATCATCAACGTCGTCGTCGTCGTTGACGTCGTCGACTTCGCCCAGCCGTTTAGAGCATGAGCTGGGTGCTGCAAATATTATACAAGACGTTCTACATGAGCACAGCTGGAAATCAACGTGTTGAAAAGTTATGACAGCTTCATGTTTTTTTTTTTTTGGTTATTTTTGAATAAAAGTAAAAGATTTGCATTTGACATGAAAGCGCGTGTGCCAAGTGCGTTTGACGTCATGTGACACGATAATGATATGCCAATATGTGTCAGAACTCTTCTTCACATTGACTTTTAATATTTCCGAATGTGATTATCTATTTTTTGAGCTTTATTTTTTTGCTCGACATCCACAGCGAAGCGACATTTTTGCCAGGATATTAAAGGATATTCGTACATAATAAAGTTGCAGATATCGGATTTTGTAAAATCTTTTTAGATTTATTTAAATGGCAGTGAATTCCGGAATGTACATATTTCATCATTGCGATATTTTCCATATATTAGAGACCATTGAAGAATCGATTTTTGTGGCCCAAAAGTCAAACCCTTTTCCTTGTTCCCTTGACAATCTATAAAATCATTTAACTGCCAGTTCAGTTCACCAAACCTACGAAAATCGATTCGCATTTAATGTATCTGATGAGTCTAATGACTCTAATGACATACCCAACTGTGTTTACATCCACTTATCTTTAATTGCGTCTCCAATTTGGGACTAATCTTATTTTAACACTAATTTCCCTGCTTTGCCTTTTTAATTCCAGATGCTGTTACAGGTCTCGTGGGTGCGACATCGTGACATTCATTTGCTCACAGTGGGACGTTACACGTACACATCCGATCAGCGCTTCCGTGCCATACATCAGCCCCAAACCGAAGACTGGATTTTGCAAATCAAATACCCACAACATCGCGATTCTGGCATTTACGAATGTCAGGTATCGACAACGCCACACATGAGCCATTACATACATTTGCATGTTGTCGGTAAGTTGGAGGGGCGGGTAAAGTTCACTTATTCATTGGAATTCGTTAATTCATTTAAACATTTGTCAATGAACCAATTGAACTTTTGAATGAAGGCTGACATTGCTATATGGAAAAGCATTGCAATAATTTCTTATCGATTGCCACTTGGTTGTAATAGTTGCAAAAATTTATGAGTCATTTGCACTTTTGTGTTTTTTCAATTGCAGAACCCTCGACGCAAATCATTGGCGCACCAGATCTCTATATCGAAAGTGGTTCGACTATAAATCTAACCTGCGTCATACAGAACTCACCCGAACCGCCCGCCTACATTTTCTGGAATCACAATAACGCCGTAAGTTTAGCACAGTTTTAAACATTTTCCTCTTCATCGTTTTCTTCTTATTTAATTTTCATTTTCATTTTTCATTTGCGTACGTTATAGCATTATCCCTTTATGTCGGCTGTCCCTTGTACTCAAATCTTTCGGTTAGGCTCAAATAACTTTTAATTTGATTTTCGTTTGCTTTTTCTTTTCTGACGTCTCGACACTATTTCGCTTCTAACGTGGCTAATAGAAGCTCAAAATGAAAATGAAAACGAAAAACCCTTTTTTGTATAAGTATTTTTTTTTGTTGCATATAGTACAAAAATAAGCAAAGTATAAATATAAAAGGAGGAAAAGGAAAAAAAACTCCAACTTACCCCGAAATGCTTAAATTAGTTTCAGATTTTCCTGCCCATTTTGTGTTTGATCCTACTATTTCTTCTTCTTTAATGCGCTTCGCTTCGTTGTCATATCGTGCCGTTGTTTGTTGGCGGGCGTGGCCAGGATATTCCGACGCCATTGTAGTGTCTCTCTGCCTAGAATATGGCAACACAACAACAAAAAAACGAAGAAAAGTTTGCATTTAGTTCGGGGCTTTCCATTCACAGATTTAATTTTATTGTTTTCTTTTTTCTGCCACACTTAGCAGATTTTTGCCTCCTTGTATATATTTTTTTGTTGTACTTTTTCTTGTTTCGCCCCCCCAACCCACTCTCTAGAACGGAGCGAAATTTTAATTTTGTGCTTTTGCATGTTTAAATTATCCCTTTTCGGGGTGTATATAATAGTTCCTAGTTCCAAGTTCTTTGGAATTGGCATAAAATTTAATTCAGTCTGCCGCTGTGCATATTAAAGTTTTAAAGCCTTTCTAGATGCAGTCTCTGGCCTGGGCTTTTATGTGTCCTATTCAATTGTGTAAACTGATTTAATGGACTTCAATAAAAGTAAATGTGATTACTTTAGTCTTACTATTGTTTTTTACATGGCATTACGTGGTGTACGTTAAATAATTATTGTCTTTTCTTATATTATTCCCAACTACTGTTAAGGTTTTTGGTAGTTCTTTGTACTTGTATTACGCTCTGTATATTTGAGCTAAATTAGAAGTTAAAACAATTTGCCTTACACGCGAAAGTAATCATCACATATTTCAATCGATCCTAGTTAGAATCGAAGAAGGGACGTCAATTATAAGTCCGGCAAACTTAATAAAAACTGCATAGCAGCATTTATCAAGTAGCAAATCCAAGACTATGTTCCTATATCTCAATCTAAAATAATCCACTTAGAAAAAGTAAGTGTGGCTCACAAAACTCAAAACTGTCGTTTCTGAAATACCTAATAACTTAATAATACTAGGTTAGGTTAGGATGTACTGGCTGATCAAAGCCACCCATAGACCTATTAGGTCCTTAGCGATACCAGGTTGAGATCCTTTTTGTCTTTTGATTTTTTTAATTTGAGTTGATGTCATTCAGTATGCGGGAGTGCTTGACAAACTTGAATTTATTATACTAACTACTCAAAAATTATCTTTATTCATGTATTAACTTCCTCATAAAGTAATTCCATTCCACAGCTCATTTCCTCTTATAGCTAATCCCGGCATACGTTCGCTTACCAATGTATTGTATAAACCTCTTAATTTCATTGTGTTTGTTAACAAGCTCATATAAATCACAATCATAACTTATATATCCATACATACTCATATAACCGCATTGCGTCATAAATAATAAAAACAATCTTCTCTAATCTTTTTTTTTTGTTTTCGCCCAACTCTCGCAACAACCAAAACGCCCACTCAACCCACTCGCCAGATAATCAACTATGATTCACCACGCGGCGGTGTTTCGGTTGTCACCAATAAAGGCGAAACGACTACTTCGTTTCTGTTGATTAAAGCGGCACGACCCTCGGATTCGGGACATTATCAGTGCAATCCATCGAATGCTAAGCCGATAAGTGTAACGGTACATGTACTAAATGGTAAGTATAAAATAACTGGGATTTACCTGCCTATGTGTACATTCCTACATATACATATATATATGTATATATATATATATATACATATATTCCAACATGGCATGCACTTGGGTATTTTAAACTATGTTGTGCGGAAATCAACTCGCAAGTGCGCTCGCCCCCCGCCGGAGAGAACAAAAGCATAGCATAATTTCAGGCGCTTTGCAAAGGTACCCGGTATAGTACAGTGGACAAAAAACAAAACAAAAAACATGATGATGGTGACCCTGTTGTTGTTGCATGGCTGTGCCAATGGTGCCGCATTAAACATGGTATTAAATAAAATGGTAAACAACAACAACGAGAACAACAACAACAACAAACGCAGAACGCTTCGTCCATGGTATTATGAAAATGCCTTTCTTGAATTGTTTGTTTGTGTGTGTGTGTGTGTGTGTGTGTGTGTTGGCAAGGGGTCGTCGATGTAAAGCGAGTTTTTACTTTGTTGCGACGCTCATATTTCAGTTAAATTATGCTTGGGTTACCTACATACACATACACACGCACACATTTACACACACACACATATCCTGCTATCGTTGACAATGCTCTGTGCGACAACACACACTGGATTTGCCAGTGTTGCCGCCGTGTCGCTCTACTCGGCCTCGGTATTGCGATTGCTGCTGCTGTTGCTGCTGCTGTTATTGTTGTGACTGTTGTTGATTATTATAACCTGTAAATTCAGCACAAAGCGTTCTCAGTCCGCAATTCCGTAGTGCTGTTGTTTCGTCCTTTCGGCTTTTGTTCTATTGTATTACGTTTCGGAGAAGGAGCTCGCTCGTTGCTTTATGCTCGAGTTGCGGTTAAGTGTCGCATAGACACTTCGATTATTCAACCTAAATAAACAACCGGTTTTTGGAAGAAGTAATCGACCACTCTTAATCATTGACTATTGGACAATTAGACTAAGGAACCATCTCGCAATATCTCATAGATTCTAAAACTAACTTTCGACTTCTTTTAGAACCAGTCTATAAACAGTTTAATACAAAATAAAAAGTGAGTACCTTCTCCAATGCGGGAAATCAGTATTCGAATGTGAATGAAACTCTAGTCCGGTATGGTAAGTTACCTTGACTTCGCCGTTTGCTTTTGTTACTTGTGCTACTGCTGTAATCCTCTTAGTGTTGGGATTATGTAGAATTATGCCTTGATTTTGTGTGATAATCACTTTTGTCCAGCCATCCAGTCAGTCAGCCAGTCAGTCCGCCTTACTCTGTTTGACTTGGTGAACGTTTCGTTTGGAACATTCGTTCGTTTGCATTTTAAAGGCCAACATTTGAGGTGATTTGCTAATTTTCTACGAACGCAACAAAGATTGCCAACACCACAAAACAAATGTAATACTGCACGTCCGTCTGACGTTGTGTATTCGTATCTATGTGGGAATATATATGCACATGGATACCATGAATTTCCACTCCATGTGATAGTGTGATCTACCAGCAACAGCACGTGCTATGTCCAGTTACATCTAATCAAGTCAAATCCGCCATTGTCGTTGTTGTTGTCGTTGTTGTTTTCGTTGTCGTTGGCAACTTGAAGTTAATTTTTGTAATGCCATTTGAGCATCATTTTGTAAATTTCACTTCTTTTATTCATTCCTTATAGCAGGTTTTTTTTTTTGTATCTTTAGTTTTTTTTTTCGTGTATGCCATTCTACAAAGCTTCGGGTTCCGGACACATTCCACCATAACCTTCTTCTGCTTCTTTGTTGTTGCTACATATTGTCGCTGTTACTACTGTCATTGGAGTTTTGGCCAGAGTCTGTACGGAGTCGAAGCAAGGCAAATGGCATTGACATTTGTGAAAAACAATTTTGTTGTTGTTCATCTCGTTGGGTTAATTTAGTAAATTGTTCTGTTGGGTTTTTCTTTTTCTTTTTTTTTGTTATTGGATTATTTCTGGAAACAACAAAGATAAAAAAGACGAGCAAACAGTTGCAGATAAAACGTTCGCGCTGTGCCAAATTGAGTAAATTCAAGGATTCCTCTAAAATTTTATATAGCTTTTTATTTCGTCTATTTTAATCAGCCATTCAGCATTTTCTGTATACAATTTTAGATTTTAAATAATTCATCGGAATGTGCTGGAATGTGGGTTTCGATTGGATTAGAAGGAGTGATAGTATTAGAATTTATTTGGTAGTTATAAACAACCGAGTAATTCCTTAGTAATTTATTATCAATCAATAAAGGCAACTTCATAGTTCGTGGTATCATTTTTCGTATGAGAATTGTGAGAGTAAGAATAGAGAGAAAAAAATATCATATCACCACCTGAGTACAATGGTCCATGAGGACAGGAAGCTGTGGTCCCATACCAGCTCACATCAACTATAACACCTGAGATGAAGACGTTTCTCTCTGATATATAATGGGATTGACTAAGCTAAAGTCAAGTAAAAGGCTCTTCAAACTACCATCGGAAATGTGTAAAGCTTAAACAAAATGTTCGATCTACAATGCAATACAATCGCCTCCTACTCACTCCTCGACTATTATATATTAAATTCACATAGTATATAATGTATAGTATATAACTTAAAATTATAATCAACCTGAACTGAATATTGTAAACGAAAAATGCTTGAGTTATAGAGCAGCAAAAAAGATGTAAATTAAACAGGTGTTTCTCATTCCGTTTCCAGGGGAGTTCCCAGCAGCAATGCAGCGCGCGGGACAATCTCATCGTCGAATGACGCCAGCGCAATATCTCTTAGTCTGTCTATCGGTGTACTTGTGCACGCTAGCGTATGCCAAGCGCTTTATGCAGCCGCGCGCTACGTCAGCGGCTATGCGATACGACAGCTCCGGCGTTTCCGCAGCTTAATCGCATTACTGATGGCAGTAATGGGCGTAACATCGTCAACATCGACGACGACGATGCTGCTGATGGTGGTGGTGGTGGGCCGACACGAAAAACCTTGCGACAGCAGACACAGTCCGAGAGCAAATCGATGTAGTTGTAGTTGCGGCGGCGCAAACGATGACAGCGACATGCAGCTGCAGACGCAGCAACATGTTGCTGCAACAACACGCACAGATAATGAGCAAGCGGCGCAAGTATGCGGCAGTGAAAGACGCTGCTGCCGCCGCCGCCGCTTGTTATCGCCGCCGTTCAATAGAGAAGCACAATCAAACTGTCGACAAATACGCTGCCGTTGGACTTTTGGTCGCCTGCAACCGCGACTGCTGCCACCCGTCTACGCCAACGAATCGGATATAAGGTGAGTGAAGAAGTAGCAGAACAACAACAACAACAAAGTGTTCGCCTCAAATTTCTCAAACTTACCTATTGTTAGTTTTTTGGTTTTTTCGGTTTGTTTTAACTTAAGTATACCAGATATATAAACTAAACAATAAAACTGAAAATTAAGTAAACACAAAAAAAAGAGAAAAACATAAACAAAAACAAAAAAAGATTAAAAAAATATTTAAGTCAAACTGAAGCCTAGCATCTAACTGTTAATATATACAATATATACTCGTATAGTATCTGCTCTGTTACTTTTCTTAACTTAAGTATATATTGAATGAGATTTAGTTGACTTTTCTACACATACAAACATAAGTATTTAATTACAATTTTTTTACAACTAAACTACATGACAAACAAAAGCAAAAACAAATACAAAAAAAAAAAAAATAAACAAATAAACATTTAAACTAATTCAGTTGTACATTAAATTAAAGAAAGAAGAAGAAGAAATCTTGTAAATAGCGAAAGGAAAGGAAAAGAAAAGAAAAGAAAATTTTAAATTTCAAATTTACTTCTAGCGTAGAATATTCGCCAGTGTGCGCAAAACAAGTGAGAAAAAAGGATAACAAAAACAAAAAAACAAAAAAAAAAAACGCATAAATAAAAGTTTATTAAAAATTATCCTTGAAGACAGAAGAACAAAAACAAAAAACAACAACAACCAAACCATACACTAAGCCTGTATTATAACAATAAGCCTACCTACCAAGTTGATGAGATATGCAAAATTCCAGTGAAAGTTGTTCGGGCATTTCTTCTTCTCTCTGACGCACAAGTTATATGCAAATTTTTATATACATATCTATAAATATATATTTCAAAAATATATATTTAAATATATGTAGCTTAAAAATTTGCTTATACCTTCTGTGCGGCACAGCGACGTTAAGAGTTGCCCGAGCGACGTTCATGCCCAGCAAAAATCGAAAAGCGGTTGGAAGCGCAATCCAAAAAAATTAGTTAAATTTCAGTTAAGTGTATAATTAAATATTACAACAACAACAAAAACAAAAACAGTGAAAAAAAAACGAAACCAAAATTTTAAATGTAATTTAAGCAAAATGTTACCAAAAACAAAAACAAAGGCAAAAAAAAAACATTTCTTAGAAATTCAATTTCGTCTTTAAGAGCAAAACAGAATTTTTACAATTTCACTTAACTTTGACGTTTAAGTTTGCGAACTAATTTCCGACAATTTGCAACAACATTTTGGCAGCTGGAGAGGCTTTTCTTTGTTTGGCAAATTGCGGAAAAATTGTTTCTCCTTTTATTGAGTTTGTTTAAAAATTCGCATGAAATGCGTTTAGAAGAACAAAAACAAAAATATGCTTTCGGCATGATGCTTACAATTTGCCTAAAACGTTTTTGTTGCATATTTATGGGCGCTGAGAGTAAGTTATGTGTTCATTAATATGTCATTTGCTATTCGAGCCTAGAAGTATGCAATGAAAATTGTTTTAACTGATTTATGAATCGCTTGATAAAACTCTTATTATGCAGATTGTTACTAACTAAAGCATTTTTTAAGGGAATATATTCTCAAAATTTTATAAATTTTTATTAAGAACAATTTTAAAATAGTTTAACTGTTCTTATAAAGTCTGAAAAATTTTAAATTTGTTGTATTTTGTCGACAATTATCTCCAGTTTTTTTGAATTTGCTGCAATTTGCAGCTTGTTTATCTTCACACTTTTTTCAAAGCTCGTCATGCCCTGATTTCATAGACAAACTTTCTTCCAATTTGTTAGGCTATTTTTATTGCATATTTTTAGGCACTCAAATAGGATTATAAAGAAGCTCGCATACGATTCGTTTGCTAGCTGACTTTAATAAATAAAATTATCTGAGCGAGGCAGTCATATGTGAGCTTTTACACAACTCTAAATTTGCGCTGCTTATGCCCGTTGAATCCTAAAAGTATGCAATGAAAACCATAAAAACCAATACCGAATTTGCAATTAACTGTTCTGCTTTTCCGAAACTCAATTCATGCATTTGTAAAATACAAAACAAGAAACCTAAACTTAACTTACATCTAAGACAAAAGACAAAAACAAAACGATATTCAAAAACAAGTACTGACTTCAAAAAACAACAAAAAAGATATGTAAAAATAACATAAGGTACCTTAAATTAATTAAATAAAGTATTTAAACGAATAACAAAAACAAAAGCAAACCAAAATTGTTAATAACTTTTAGCTAAGAGTGCATTTTACAAAAACAAATCTCAACCTTCATTTCTCGCTTTTGAGTTGGACATTTTCACTTTCTCAGTTTCGAAGAGTTCTTACGGAAGAAAAAGAAAAACGAGATGCACAGTACCTTTTTTTATTTGTTGTTGAAATTAATCAGCGTAAACCGAAACAAAACCGTAGTTATATAAAATTTAATGACAAAACAAAAACAAAACCAACAAAAAAAAAACATATAACATAGCTAAACGAAATAAAAAGCAGAAGAGAAAAAAAGTGAAAGAAATTAATTAAAAAAAGTTCAATGTTTAGAATTTAAACAAATTAATTACTAAATTAACTACAGAATTATACAACAAGCAAACAAACAAGAAAACAAAAACCAAAAAGAAGTGCTCGTACCATTAATGGCATAACTCAAAGAGGCACATTCCATACATTCATTCATGCATTATCCACAATTCCGTAAATCATTTCCGGCGATCCGATCTTTTTTGTTCTCTCTTTCGAATGAATATTCCTTTCTCATAGGCTTAGTGTTAAAACAATTCAAATTAACAAATATAATAATTAAATACATAACTAAATAATTGCAGTATAAATGTAAATGTGTAACTATAAATTAAAAGAAAAAGAAAACTAAATTTAATTAAAGAAAAACAAATAAGAAAAAGAGAAAGAAAAAGAAAATGCATAAATAAAAACCCATTAATGAAAATTCAAAGTAATTATGTTATTATTTACAATGTTATTAAATAAAGGCTAAAAGGTACTTAACGAGAGATAAATGAAAGTAAATTTCAATTATTTATTATAATAAATATAATAAATAAATATTATTATTAAATAAATGAATGAAGTATTTAAATACCCGGAATGCGGTGTTTAAGCAGAAATAAATAAAGAAAACTTACAAATACAAAACACCTTCGGTTGTTATCACATTCATTGGGCAAAAGAGTTAGAGGTAAGTACTCGGGCGAGGTTAAGGAGCTATAGGACAAATGGCAGCAGTCTCATTAGCGGAGGTCTTTGCTATTCTCAACGGAACATATGACCAACATGGGCGTCATCCTGGTCAGTCCTGCCTTGACCGCGATGACACTACAGCGCATTACCTCTGTATGTGTTCGGATATTGCAAGAGCGAGACTGTGGATACTGGGTGGTGATGTGTTGAGTAAGAAGTTTGGAGAATAGCGTATGAACCTATCTTCTAATTTTTCCATCTAAATACTTCATTCCTATATCAAGACCTTCTTATTCCGACACCATTCTGGATACAGCACAATGGTCCATGAGGACTCTAACTAACTTGGTATGGCTTGTCGATATTATTGCTATTATAATTTTATACTGATCAAAATGAGAATATTTACTTTTTAATAGTACCATTTTTTTTAAATACAATAACAATTATTTCAAGAAAAATTTCCCATTTGTTATACAGCAGAACCACATTTGATTAGTATATCGAGTTTAATTTTAATCAAATAATTTTATTCAAATATTTATAAGTAATCTCATCTGAGACATGATCATCAACGTCATCATCATTATCATTTCAATCATCGACGTCATCATTATCATCTTCTTTCTCATCGTCTTCATCTTAATCGTCATCTTCAATCTTATTATTATACTCGTAAGCATCCTAATCAAAGTTATCACCGACGGAATAATAATTCTCATCAACATTTTCAACTTTATTATAATAATCATCGTTCTCATCCTTATAATCGTCATTCATCTTTTTTGTGATTATCATGAGTCAGTGAATTCCATAACTGATCATAACTGATTAAAGTAATTTTTAATTTTTGATATGGATCGCTTCAAAATCAACTAAAATACAATTTACAAACGCAAAACCAACAACTTTAAGAAAAATTTCCAAGCCCACTTATCGCTAAAAGCCAAATCTCCAAAAACATAATCTCTAAAACAAATGTCGAAACTCAAAATCCCAAAACTTTAAATAATCTGTTTCCCGCTAGCAGCGACCATGCAGAAAACCGTAGGGTGACTACTCTTGATTCGAGCTTGGACTTAGAGCTCTTCTCAAGGGTTGGAAACTGTTTGAGCTTGCGGCATTAGGATTTAGATTTTGGGTGATTATGTTTTCGTGGATTTTTATGAGGTTTTTTTAGAGATTTTTTTTTCTGGAATTTCGTATCAAACCCTTTTTAACAACATGTAGTTTATGTCTTTATGGAAACTTTTTCGCCGTTTTAGTAAAGATCTTATTTGCAGATTTGATTCCACTCTTTCGAATGTCTATCTGAATTATTTACTTTAATATATATAGTTTTGAATAAGCTTTATTTGATCACTTATGAATAAGATAAGAAATATTTTTTCAGCAGTTGTATATTTAATATCCACCAGTACATGAAAATATTTGCGGCTTTTGTTTCAACACTGACAAAATTATCACTAATCATATTACGAGTACATTTAGAGGAACCGATTGAGTGTTGTAACTTTGCTGCTTTACTCACATCGAGACCATAGGTAAGTTGGTCTAGGTTATGCAATCTAACAACCTAATGCCGGATTTGTTATACATGGTTCACAGTCTCTGCACTTCTTTTCCGCTAAGCTTAAGCCCTGCTTCAACATCAACTGTAGTTAACCGAAATCAGAAATAATGCCAAAAAATTATTATTATAATTTATTATTAAGAACTTCGATCATTTTAAATTCTTTTAAATATTATCGTAACATTAAGATTTCTGTTGAGTGGATAAATATCGACATATACTCGAAAAGTTCTTAGAGTAAATATATTTTCCACATGAAAATTGTGTTAATGAAGTATCTCATTAGCCAACCTAACAACACTATTTAACATAAATAATCGATTTTTCAGATTTCCAGCAACGTTTCAATTTATTTTACCTAATTTAGTCATTTACTTCGAAACAAAAATTAAGTATTTAGAGCAGACAAACACAACACGACGACTTATCACTCTATACAATACAAGTGCACCATAAACACGCACATACACACACACAAACAAACAAACAAAGCGCAACAGCACAGCATTTACACATACTCGTACACGCGCACTCGTTCGTCCGCCTAATGAAATAAGATTAATCATACGCACCGTAAACAAAGGCCCATAATGAGGCCATAACAAGCATCAGCAGCAGGTCGAGTTTGAGTATTTACATTACAAACACATACACACACATAAGAGTAGATCGCACATGTATGGAGCATTCTTAAAGCTAATTACTTTTAATTAGCCTATTAATAAATTTTAGATTTGAAAATAAGTGAATTCTTAAAGACGTTGGCGGGTAAAATGAAATTTTTGTAGTTAGGAAAACTTAATTTACACAACTAAAAAATCGATCCAGCCTTAAAACGCACACATGCATGTATTATTGTGGCTTATGAATATTGACAAGGCCTTCTGCGCAACCAACTCTACACGAGTTCGATTGAAAATCAATAACGAAACATGGACAAAGTATTCACTTTCGAGAGCTGCAGCCAGCCGCTTGTTCAGTCACGCTTCTATGCTAAGCTGAATCACAGCATTCAACTAAAGAGGCGATAACAAACGAACAAAAAACAATAACAAAATCGAAAAGTTTCTTTTTTATTGTTTTATATGCAGTCTTTGATTTTTGTAGCATGTTGTGCGACAAACAAAACAAAACAAAAAAAAGAACGCAAAAAACTTCGTCCTTGATAATGATGAAGTTGTCTAAGTTGGCGAAAAAAAAGAGAAGATGTTGGCGACTTTTGCGCGTTTTTTGTTGGGATTTCGGACAAACTTTTGCGCTGTTTTTATTTTATTTCATTTCTTTATTTTTGTATTTTTTCGTTTTTTTTTGTATAACTGCGTGTAGTCCAATTGGCCTGTCTAGTCTCCTTTTGGGTTGTGGACGCTCCACTGTCCTGCGTTTATTTTGTTATTTACTTTGACCAAAGATTGACAAAGTGCCATAATCTGAAGGCTTGTAACTTTGGCAATAAACGCGATTGTTGACTGAGTCTGTTGGCCTGAAGCGGTGGTCAAGGCAATCAAATTGCCCGATTTCATAATTTTTAATGCATCAAGTTGAACACTGCCGCATGCAAACCGCGTAAGTTGGAATTTAAACCAATTTAAATTTCTTTAAGTTATTTATATATACAATCGAGTTAGAGAAAAAACATAACAACGCAAAAGCAGTTAGGTTTAGATTAGTTTTTCATTCGTTATATTTAGTAATATATTTTGCTATCTACAATTCTCAACTGCATTCATTAGTGAGTTGTTTTTAGAAAAGAAACAACTTTCTCCTATTTCTATGAATGAATATTTTTAATTTTTTGAATTTTTTTACATTGAGTAAAGAGAAAGTGCTTTCGAATTTAAACATTAATTTTAAAATTCAATATTATATTTTAAGAGACAAGAGGCTACTGACAATACTCCATATAAAAAAGAGCGCTCCACATTGTTTATTACAAAAGTTTTCAATAATGTTTGAAATATTTTGAAAATGTTATTTGCACAACTATTTTCTATTTAAATAAATGAACACAAATTACTAAAATATTCACTATTTTCACAACTTAAATGTTAAAAAATTTCATTAATTATGAACAAATTTCTAAAATTTTTTAATAAAAACAACTTTCTGAAAAAAATGTTTTATTTCTATTCACAACAATAGCGTGAGTACATTATCCGGCTCCGTACCTATGAATGAAGAGGAAGAGGAGATATATGCCCTTTGTTCCTTAGTACCCACGCCTTCTTTCACCCTTTACAAAGCAAATACTTTGGTAGAGATTCATATCCGAGACCCTGTAATTGGAATGAGTACACTTTAAATCCTTCAACAAGGACCAAATGAAGGGAAAGTCTGGTGCCAGCAGCCGCGGTAATTTCAGCTCCAATAGCGTCTATTAAAGTTGTTGCGGTTAAAACGTTCGTAGTTGAATTTGTGCTTCATACGGGTAGTACATCTGCAATTGTGGTATGTACATTACCTTATGTATGTAAGCGTCTACAATTAATAGCGACGTTATAAGATTTGAAGTATAGAAAAAATAAACTAAACAAAAAATAGTTCAGTAGGTTATACGAAAAAAAAAAACCACTCTAAAAACCATTTTCATGGAAACTTGCCACAAAATGTCCATACATATTTGGGACAAACTGCACCAGGTTAGATCAGTTTTCTTTTAATGTGTTTAGACCTAATAATATCTTAAAGCAAATCTACCCACAGTCAAACAAAATGTGATCGAATTAAAAAACAAACCTGAAGCGGAGCAGCTTGACCCTGAACTGCCCCCTTCTACACCAACCACGCATATTAATAAGAAACCATTTTTTGTTGCTTCCCACTCGCGTCGAATTAAGCAATTTTAATTATAAACATTTTGAATATTTACGTGTCCAATATCGATACTAGAATCTGGCAGCACAAATTCTCTTTAATATAGACGACAACAACAACGACGACAACGACGACAACAACAGCTGCTGTCATGATCTGGGCCATAATTACGTTGTAAAACAAGGTGTCTTTTAGCCAATAAATACATGTAAATTACTGTGGTTGGGATCTTTAATTTATGGCTTAAACACGCACACAGACTCGCCAAGTAAATACATTTCAATTTCATATAAATAACTGTGGGAAAATAGACAAAGGATTCAAGGACATTGAGGGTATCCTTAGAGAATTTGTGGTAGATTTTCACAACACACTCACACACACACGCACACGAACGCACGCATACAGCTACTGCATTCAGTCGTAAATGTTAACAAGCATAGACAAAACAAAACAAAAATGTGTTTATAATAGTGTGAAATCATGATAAATGACTGAAAATTAAACCAGTCGAGAAAGTGATATATTAAAGAAGAGCACACACCCACACGCACAAGGACACACACACACACAAATTATTACGCCAGAGTGTGCTGAAATTTATTAAAAAACTTTATTGGAAAAATATTTGGTCGAGAATAAAACCACAAAAGTGGATTTAATTTATTTAGATAAAGAAATTTCGAATTCCGCACACATTCATCATTAGTTGAGCAAGCAACAACAACTCGAATCCAGGCCAAAGATTAAATTATTAAAATACAAAAAAAAAGAATAGAAACTTTTATTATTGCGCTTAACACGTTTGTTCAACGTGTGCGTATGCTCGTGTATGCACACACACACAAGTGCACATACAAACACAAACGTAATTAAATTAAAAGTTTCACATGTGGAATAAAAGCACAGACCAATGGATAGATAGAGAGAGAGAGCAAGCGAGAGAGAGAGTGTGAAAGAAGGAAAAAAGGACAGACATATGCGAAGAGATGAAGGATTTAACTAAAATTCATAAAAAGGCCACAGCACAACAATAACAACAAATACACAGAGTCCTTTGCTATAGTGCAGAAAATAAATATAAGCTCACTCGCTTTCATGGGCGAATTTATTGATACGAAAGAAGGAATTTTTTTATTGCAAATTTAAATAAATAACTGTTCTTTTATTTCTCTTTCTTTCTAATTTAAAACTAAAATTTTTATAAATAAAAATTGTAAATCTTTGATTTTTTCTTGCACAGTTTAGCCCGCGCCACCCACATATCCTAAGTCCAGTTGTCCAAAAGGAAAATATAATTTCATCCACACACACGCGCACACACATACAAACATAACTTTAATGTTTGTCAGTACTACACGACGACTGCAACAAAAATAGATAAGGCCAGCAGTAACAGCAGAAGCAGCATCAGCAGGAGGCCAAAGACGCCGAAGACGTAGTGGAAGATAGCATTAGCCAGGATAAAGTATGAAGGACATTGCTCTTACCCCATTCACACACAACACAGCATGAGCAAAATATGAGCAAAAATAAAGAAGAAAGAAGAGGAAAAGAACAAAACAAAACACTGGAAGAGGAATATGAAAAGTTTTGCCGAAAGTTTCGCTTGTGCATATTCACATGAAGACCATTATGCCAACATCCCCCCCCCGCCCTCGACCCCTCGCTTCGTCACATCATAGCAGCTAGCCGCTTGATCTACATATTTTGTTTGTGGGGCGACGGCGGCGTCGGTTGGCGGTGGGGCACGATAATCGTCCATACAAACCGACGTTTTGTACATATGTTTTAATTTCCGCCTTTTCGGCCATATTGTATTTTATTATTACACTCAACCGAAACGACGTATGACTGCGATACAACAATCCATGTTTCCGTTTCCGGTTTGTACGTATTTACATGAATGTATGTTTGAATGTGTGTCGATGTGCCAATGTTTTGGGCACATGCTCTACATTTGGAGAATGTGTGTGTGTGCACGGTAAGAAAAATTATTTAAATAACAGTTTTATTTAATTTTTGTTGTAATTTAAAATACTTTGTGAACTTTTTTCTTTATACTTAAATTGATTTTTTTTATTATTTAACTGATTTTTTTTTAGTTGTTCCTACTGTTTCGATTTGTTTTTTATTTGTTTTTTTTTTCTGTATAAGGCAATTTTGTCACGCCTTGGTCCTCAAAAAAACCAACACTACCACATGCAAACAGCACAACACACACACACAAACACACAGACATACGAACACTCGCATACATATCTCGCGCACTCGACCATCAGTTTAATGAGTCATGAAATTGTTACCGTAGTTTGTTTTTCAAGTGCTGCTCGCTGCAGGAAACGTCACAGATATACACACCCGCATACACTCCTCCCCCCCCCTCCCACACACACAAACACACACACACAAACATAAGTTTCGCACTCGAGTATGCGGACTTAGATTTGCAACGAGGGAAAGTTTAAGCGTTAGTTTTTCCAGATATAACTACATACATACATATACTCGTATATGTACTTGTTTTTGTATCTGTGTATTCGTTTGAATGTGTACGTTTAATGACCGTTTCTGAAATGACATTTTCATATATGTATGTATGTATGAATGTAGTTTGTTTTGATATGATTGAATTAAGATTGCAAGTTAAAGTGAGCAGCAAGTGGATAAGTTCGAAGAAAAATAAAGGTTGAAACAGTGAAACGAAATGAAGTCGATAGCTGTCATGCTTATTGAGTTGTTATGAAATTTAACTTTAAACTGGATTTTAGCTTTGCTGCGTTTTAGAACAAGTAAATTGATGTATTTAGAGTAAACCTTTGATTACACTTAAAGATGAGGAAATATTCAAATGTTTACACGAGGAATTTTCTCAAACGCGAAAACTGAATACTCGAAAAACTTGAAAGCTTCGAGTTTCTTTAAGGGAAAGCATCTTTGTGTTACCTTGAAATCATTTGAGAAATTTTCGAAATTCAGTAAATTTAACAGTTCTGTCAACTATTTTTAATCAGTGTTGCCAAATGTATCATAATTTTTTCTTATTACTGCCTATTGATATTTTCTAATAACTATTGTATATATTTTGCATTTTTTGTTAGCAAGTATGTAAGTTATTTTTATTTATAGTTTACTTTTTACATGTTTTTAAACAAAAACAACAACATACTTTTATTTTTATGGCACAGTTTTATAACTTAAAATAATAAGTTTACTTTTTCATGGCACTCCTACTAGTTTTATTTTACTTGCAGGCAACACTGAAATATATGAGCAAGTTTTCGAGTCTTTTTTCGCTACTAATTTGCCACGCATGTTTTCGAGGCACTCGAAAACTATGTTTGATAAAAATTTTGACAGTTCTTTTTCCATGGTCGACAAATTTCAAGGTTTCGAAGCATTTTTGTATTTAAAATAAATATTAAGTATATTAAATAGTTTTAGAATTTTATTTTGATTTCCTGATTAAACAATATTAAAACCTAAAATCTGGAGGGAATATTCTCCTTCTTAATTAAAGTTCATATATCCTTTACCTTACTTTTAAAATTAAAAAAAAGGTGTTATGCCTTTGATGGGTATTAAAAGGACTTAAATCCAAATGTTCTCCTTTAACCAAATCGGATCTTGAGACTTTTTCTTTTGTGGGTGAATGTCTTCAAACCAGTTTTATAGAAAAATGATTCAACTTTATTGATCCAGCCATAACCAAAGTTGGTCCAAAATCAATTAAGTTAGGAAATCAAAAATCTCGTAACATGTCGTTAATTTAAAAATGTCCTTTATAAGCTCTTTACTAAAATTTTAGCTAAATTTAAAATCTTTTCAAAAGCGGTTCTCACCTATGCAAATAAATTGCCAACAATTTGTCCAACCACAACTCAGACAACCGCTCAAATTGAGCTAATCACAGCCTCAGGCGCTTTGGCGTTTATTTTTTCATTATTATTTTTTGTCTGTGTAAACATTTAAGGCGGTTGGTAATTACGCTTATGAAAACGCAAATGCGACGTTGCGGCACACTTTTGGCCACGTCAACCAACGCAGCAATATGATGGCATTAGGGCGCTGCGCTGCGTCGCGTTACTGTCACGGCTGAAGGGCGCACGCGTAAAAAGGACGTCTTTAAGCGGCGCGTTAACTTTAGAAATTCTGACAGCCACACTTTGCCGTCGTTTGCAATTTAGTTTATATCATTTCTTTGTGTCCTCCTCTCCTTCTGTACTTACTACAAAGAAGATGATGTCAGGCGGATTTGGAAGGAAAATAAAATATCAAATTTAAAATGACTGTCGAAAGATATTTAAATGTGTAGTTGAGCGTTTTACATTTAAAATTTACACTTTAAGTCCGTCTGCATGAAATTCAAACTTAAAATCTGAGAATATTTTAAGCGCTTCTTTTGCTAAGCAAACTTTTTGCGAAATCCCCAATCCTCAAAATCCCAAAAGTCGCTTAAATATGTTCGCATATTTTACAATTATCGCTGGCGCGCAATCAACAATATCCACCGAAAATTTCCGTTTAGCGAGATACAAATTTGCTGCGCAACTTCTTTTCAGGCGGTAAACGAAAGCTTCTGCTTCTGTTGCTGCTTCAGCTTCTGTTGCTGCTGATGCGGCTGCTGCTGCCATCAGCACATGCGATTGGCTTAAATTGATAATGAAAATTTAATTACTTTTAAATAACCGCGTAAGTGCAAACATGACGCTGCCATCAACGTCAGCGTCGCTACTACCACTTCCGCCGTCGTCATTCTCCTCGTTGTCGTCGTCGTCGTGAGCGCCGACATATGCTAGCGCTTTTATATATATAGAAAAGTAATTCGCTTTATGCTCCGGTGCGGCGCGGCGGCAACTTTGTTGTCACGTTAAAAACTTTTCCTAAAACGTATTAAAAAATAAAAGCTTAAGCAATTTTATGTGCGCTTACAGGATAATGAACAACAACAACAACAACAAAAATTGCTTTTCAAAATAATTTCAACAAGCACAACACCACGAAAAAATGTTCAGTAAAATTAGGAAAACGTGAAATAAAAGGAGTTGAGCATTTTGGCACAAATGAGTAATTGGAACTTAATAGTAACAGAAGGAAGAATTAATTTTTTAACTGGTTCTTGATTTGTAAACTTTGAAAAAATTTAAATCTCACATATATCAAAGCAAGTCTAATTTTTTAATGCATTAATTGCCCAATTGGTAACAATTGAGTAACAGCAACTGAGTTGTAACTCAATTGCCAACCTGCGAAAATAGATTAAAAATTTATCATAAATTTAATGTTTATACTTAAAACACAAATGAAATAGTTTTTAAAAAAGGTTACTTGTGGGTTATAAAAACCGATACAGTAACTGATTTGTTACTTAAATGGAAAAATGAACCTTTTTGTTACAAAGAAAAGTAGTTCTGTTATAATAAAAGACATTCGATATTAATTCAAATTGACTTACAGAACCAATACTCGTACGCAGAGCTGGACATGAACTAGTTAAAAAGTTAAAAGTTAACTTTCCCGTTAATTTAGGAAACCACTAAAAAGTTAATTAACTAGCGTTAAATTTCTTCCGTTAATTCAAGTTAGTTAAATATAAACGAAACATTTTAAAAGTAAAATCAATAAAAAAAATGTAAAAATTAAGAATTGAATTAAAGCAAATCGAATGATTCACTGCCAGAGTTACGCCTTCTGGGTTGTAAATAAATTAAATTAAATTAGATAAAAAACTAACTGAATCACAAATTTAACGACATTTCGAATTTCAATTTACCATTGCTTTAGTGGCCATCGTTAATTATGAATTTAACTTCGTTAATCCGAGAAAATATTTTTTACTTTTTCTATAGGAATTTTTAGTAGTACGTTAAATTTTTAACGACGTTTACTTTTCAACGAGACTAATGAAATGAATTTAACGAAGTTATATTTTTAGTTAAATTTTCTTGGATTAACGATGTTAAATTCTTACTTAACGTTGCCCACTTATGCTCGTACGTTACAAAAAAATTGCGCAAAATAAGTTTATTGAATCTTTTTTCAATATTTTTAAATAAATTAAGTTTTGGTTACGATCTGGTAACATCACCTAAATAATCACCCAAACACCACAGGCCTGATGGAGCTTTTTTATAATACTTTTGAGATTTTAGAAAAATTTGCGTTTTAGTTACAAAAAAGTATTTGTTACGTCAATGTGCCCAAATCCGATTTTAATAAAAAAACAAATTTACTAAAAAAAAAAACTTTGCTCTGCTTTTGTTAAAAATTTATTAAATTAACGAACGGAAAAAGTAAAACTTTTCATAATTTTACAGAACGAACATTTTCCTCACGGTAGGTATCATCCTTTGCAACATTCGCAACTTTTCTGCGTCGCAACAAGATTGTCTCTGGCGCTTAAAATCTAAAAATAAACGCTCGCGGAGTACTTAAGCCTTTTAAATATTTGTTGGCAGTTGTTTTTTTGTTGTTGTTGTCATTTTGTCTATGCGTGTGGATTTCAGTGTATATGTATAAACGGCGTGTGTTTATATGTTTACGAGTATGTGTGTGTGTTTAGTCTAAAAACTCGAATTTAGGCGAGTTCTAATTTTTGAGATTGTATTTTTTTATATATGTACATACATAGATACATATGTATATGTATGCATCTTGTGCCTCACTTGAGGATTACGTATGTATGTGCTGAAATATATGCGTGTGTATATGAAAAATAAAACAACAACACAGCAACAACATCAACAGCTACAATAACAAAACAAGAATGTTTTTCAGCGCAAGCAAGACTGTTGGCTTAAGCTTTTAAGCTATTTATGAAAGGGATAAAAATACAAGCGAAAAACCTTAAACGAAGAAGAAGCAGAAAAAGAAGAAGCAGAAGAGTCGAGAAGCGAGGCGAGTCCTGCCCAAAACTCGTCGCTGCTTGTTTGCGGGCGAAGACACGTGGTCTAACCGAAAAATGCTGAAGGATGCTACTATACACACGCATACATATATAACCGCATATATACACACACTCGAACACACTCAAACACACACACACTAGTACCCTACTTTAGTTGCCGCAATTTATTTATTTATTTGGTGTTGTTTTTTTTTATTTTTTTTGAAGAATTTTTAGCACTTTGCGCTGTTTTCCCTTTTGTCCTTTTGCAAGTGTTTAGCCAATTAATTAGAGGCGTCACATACACAAACACACACACATGTATACACACACATGTATACGCGTCGAGCAAGGCTAACATAATTTGTGGTTTGCTTTGGTGTTGCGAAATCCTTTTATTGCACATGGTCATCCTGCGGTTTGGTTCCGTTCGCTTCGGTTTGGTTTGGTTGGCTAAGAAAAACGAGAGCACATCCTTTATTTTATTATTGTGTCCTTGAAGCATGATTATTGACTTTTATATCCCCGGATATTTTTTTAATGGCCATGAAGCGAGTGTCCAGCTGTTGTTTTAACCGTAAGCGCTCTCATATTTCGTTTCTTTAACTTTATGTGTGTGCATGTGTGTATGTATGTGTGCATGTGAGTGTGTATAAAAAGGAAAGTGCATCAATTCGCATAAAGAAGGCTTATTGAAAATTGTCCTATCAGAATATTTGTAGTATCAATTTAAAGCAAAAACGCTTAAGTCGAGTTAAGTTCATTTTCCAATAAAAAATTGAAGTTTTGTCTATTAAATTTTTAACGAACTTTTTCTGAATTTATTATTAAATTTAAATAAAAAATCTTTCGAAAACTTAATTTAAATTTTTTGTGACCATTTTTTCATTATATCCTTAAAAAAATTCAAATTAAAGACGAAAAATTAAATTTCGCTTTGGTTAATATTTATCGATGGAATCGTTAGCGTAAAATGTCAAATGCGACGAACCGGATGAACGACAGGAAATTGCAGTAGGAGGCGGTGTGCGTGTGCCCATGCACGTTCATGCGTATGTGGCGCATGTCAGCAACGTAAATGACAAATTAGCGGCATCAATTACGGCATTTCGTTGTTGCTGTTTTTGTTTTTGTTGTTTTTTTTGGTTTTGCATTCGTTTGGCGCCATTTGAAAAAATATTTAAAGGCATTGTTTTTAACAACAATAACAACAAAACAGGCTAAAGAGTGATTAATGCGATGCAAACGTACATTTTTTAAAACCTACTCACACACACAAACACACACACAAACACACACACTCACACACGCACACAAACTCAGACTATTTTACAGAAATGCGCAGCACACGTTTGAACTTAGCCACGCTTAACAAAAGTTTTGATTTACGATTGTTTTGTTTGGGTTTTTGCTTGCAAAGCTCCGCAAACCCAAAACGACTTCATAAATTTAAAACAATTTCTTTCTCTCTTTTTTTTTTTTCTCCTGCAAAAATAAAAGTCGATTTTGGCTGGGCTATTTAAGCTACCAAATTAAGAGTTGTAAGGAAAAATATGCTGAGCTATTTTGAAATTTGTTACATTGTCGGGTCTGCATACAAAAATAAATACTGAAAATGTTGAGCATATTTAAATAATGACAGTATTTTAACTACATATTGCAGTAATTTTCAGTGTCACAATGTTTATAGACAATTTTGAAAATTAATCAGTTTTTGTGTCAAAGATAAGATAGATAAGATAGATAAGATAGATAAGATAGATAAGATAGATAAGATAGATAAGATAGATAAAATAGATAAGATAGATAAGATAGATAAGATAGATAAGATAGATAAGATAGATAAGATAGATAAGATAGATAAGATAGATAAGATAGATAAGATAGATAAGATAGATAAGATAGATAAGATAGATAAGATAGATAAGATAGATAAGATAGATAAGATAGATAAGATAGATAAGATAGATAAGATAGATAAGATAGATAAGATAGATAAGATAGATAAGATAGATAAGATAGATAAGATAGATAAGATAGATAAGATAGATAAGATAGATAAGATAGATAAGATAGATAAGATAGATAAGATAGATAAGATAGATAAGATAGATAAGATAGATAAGATAGATAAGATAGATAAGATAGATAAGATAGATAAGATAGATAAGATAGATAAGATAGATAAGATAGATAAGATAGATAAGATAGATAAGATAGATAAGATAGATAAGATAGATAAGATAGATAAGATAGATAAGATAGATAAGATAGATAAGATAGATAAGATAGATAAGATAGATAAGATAGATAAGATAGATAAGATAGATAAGATAGATAAGATAGATAAGATAGATAAGATAGATAAGATAGATAAGATAGATAAGATAGATAAGATAGATAAGATAGATAAGATAGATAAGATAGATAAGATAGATTAGATTCGATTAGATTATATACTATTCTATCTTATTAATAAAGATTAGACTAAAGGATAACTAGATCTAGATATTTAAGGTCGCAGTTCTTCTTTAGAATCTATTAATAAGATGGAATAGTATAGGAGAGGAGAGTACAGGATTTGATAGGATTGTAAAGGATAGTATAGGAAAGGATAGTGAAGAGTTTATATAAATATTGAACTTGTTCTTATTTATTAATTTTTGTTATTTTAATTTTTTGTGGGATAAGACATAATAGTAGAGGATAGGACATGATTGGATGGTACAGTATAGGACAGGACAATACGATAGAATAGGATATGATAGGAGTAGAATAGGTTTTGAAAGCCAAGTAGGCTTGGAAATAGAGGTTACTTATATTGAAAGAAAAAGCAATTTAAAGAAGATAAGCCGAGATATGAATTTTACCTTTGAACTTTCAACATTTTTGTATTCCTTATATTTTTGTTTAACTTAAATTTTTCAGCTAACTTTAAAACAGATTTTCTTAACCATGTTAAAATGGCCTTACAAATTACATTCAAGCAATTGAATTTTTCCATTGCATTCAATTCGAAGACTTTCAAAGGCAATCAATACAAAAACTTTTGAAAGCAATTTAATTTTTTGTAAAACACTTCTCCTTCTCTTTCTATCTTTATATTTTCTTTTCTTTGGTTCATCTTCTGCTTCTACTATAGTTGACTTTTAAATTGTCCAAATACTTGTAAATGCAAAAATCCATGAGTGCATGTGTGTGCGTTTGTGAATATGTGAATATTTTTCTACTCCATATGGGCAAATGCAGCAATTTTCCATTTTCTGCTGTTTTTTATTATTTTCTGCATGGCATTTTTCCGACTCGAGGAGAAACGCTTTGGAAAATAAGAATTTGTAAGGATTTTGGCTTATGATCCGCATATCTGCTATGCATATCTGCTACTTCTCTACTTCTACTTCGACTCAACTCGACTCGTCTCGTCTCGACTCTACTCAGCACTCACTGCTCCAGTGCATCTTCTTAATCTTCTACTTGGAAAGTGTTGTAATCCTGTTTTTTCTGGCACTTTTCGTTGCGAATAAATATTTTCATTCTTGCTCGCATTTATTTGTTTAGTTTGCTTTACTTTTGTTTTGTTTTCTGTTGCATTGTTTTATTTCGTATTTGTTAAGCAATTAAGTTGCATTCAGTCGACCAGTTCCACAGGAAACTTCATTATCTCTCACTCTCTGTCTCTCTCTCTTTGCTATTTGAAGACTTTAATCAGTTCCTTTGGATTTAATTTGATTTCGTTTTTAAGCAACCAACACAAAGAATCGAATTGTGGTCGTGGAAAGTTTCGAAGTGTGCGTACGGAAGGAAGCACCTGTGCTTCTAAATTTAATGAATCATGTTGCATCCATAAGATTGGAGGCTGGGAAGGTTGTTGAATTTTTTTTTTAAGGCAGATGGGTGTATGGGCGTGACTACGTGTGGCACTAAAACTATTTTCAACGCAATTTGACGCAAAAAAAATTCTTTTGAATGGAATGCATGATGAGGCGTTTCATTCATCAGTAAAGCACTTTGCATGTGTATGTGTGGTTAGGCACAAGGCCGTAGTAGCGAAGTGTTTGCTTTAAGCGGGATTTTAATATCTCAATTTATTCGACTTTAAAAAAATATAAAAAGGTTTTTAATTAATTTTGTTACTTTCCTTAATTAAAACAAAGTCTCTTAAAATTTTTATTAACTTTTTATATTAACCTTAAACTCGAAGTCAAGGTTACACAAGGCAATGCTAGTTAGTTGTTAGCTTAATTGACAATTGTTCTAATAGAAAACAACTTGTTCCTTTAAAACAACTTGTTCCTTTAAAACAACTCCTTTCTAGATCTTCTTGACAATTAAATTATGTCAGCTATATAAGTAAATGAATTCTATATATATTGGGGTAATTGTGAGCCCCCGTGGAACGCCTCATATACATCTGCTATGTTTTATGGAGGTTCACCTGAGTGCGTTTATTTGTTTTGGTTTTTCTCTTAGCCTAGTTTCATTTATATGCCAAACGCGTTTTGTTATCAACAACAGGCTTAACAACAACAACAATATCAACAACAAAAACATTAACAATGACAACAACAGTAACACCAACAACAGCATCAGCATCAGCAAAATATAAAAAAAAAAAACCGCCAGCGTATCCAAACAGCACTTCACATAGATGAAGAAGAATTCTTGACTTATTGTCGAATACATTCGCATCGCATTGATTTGATTTTGAGAGCCATCATTGAAGCTTTTTCAACATGAATAACATTCAGAGCAGGTACACATGTAAACTACCCTTCTACCCAACTCCCCCAGCCCGTGCCCAGTTCAAATACAACATTCAATGGATGTGTCTGCTGCGCTACAACCTAAAATACTATTCATCGGTCGGTTCGTTTATCTATCCATCTATCCAACTACATATCTATCGGCTCGTATTTATCTGTCCGGCATAAGTGCTCTCGTGCTGCGTAAGCGTAAATAATATTAGAAATTCGAGAGGGCGAAAAAAGAGAAAAAATACAATAATAACAAAAACTCGCACGGTCAGTGTTATGCAAATAGTTTGCATATGGCGTTTGCCTACTTCCGGTATGGCTGTCGGACTGTCAGTCGACAATGCGAGTAGCTGCCATAATTTGTAATTTGGGTTAACCTTTTTTTTTAGGGCAATGCCACGAATTGGTGGGCGGAAATTAATTCGAAAAAATGTATCTGAAAAGAAAAATATTTATCGAAACTAGGACCAATTTTTAAGGCGTTTAAAATAATAAATGAAATTGCAACATGTAAGAAGATTTAGTCGGTCTTACCTACTATTACAAATGCACCACATTGTTAATTATCTCAATCAAATTAGGCATTTACATGAACCAGTTAAACAAATTTTGTTATAGAGATTTTATTTTAAAAATATATATATATATATATATATATATATATATATAGTAAAATGTTTTATATCTTGACCACTCTAATTGTTTAAATCATGAACCACCCTAATTTGATTACTATATTTATTTAAGATCGTTTGTGTATTTATAAAAATTAATCAATTGTTCTTAAGCATAACAAAATTTTTTGTACAAAGTTTCAATATCTCATTTAGTTAACATGATATCCTGCTAACAAGAAATCAGTTGTTTTTGTAACAGTTGACGTGGTCATGGGCGGATAGACTGCAAAATCTAATCAGTTCTTATCAGGTATAAGAGCAAAATTTAATATAAGAACAAAATTTCAGCTGAATATCTCTAACGGTTTTCTAGCTATCGTGCTAAAAGACAGACAGACGAACATGGCTAAATCGATTCAGAGTTTGATTCTGAGCAAGAATATATATATATATTTATATGTCTATATCTTTCTTGAGTATTTCTGTACATTACAAAAATTGGACCAAAACCAATATGCACCACTGAGTGGTGCATAAAAAGACAGACTAAAAATTGGAATGACCCAAAATTACGTTTTATTTCAATTGAATATTCTTCGTGTAAATTGTAGATTTTGTTGAAATTTGTCATGCTCCAATTATTCAAAATTTATTGCTATTATACATTTACTTAAATATGTTATTTAGAAAAAGATTACATTTTCATTTGTATTACAACAAAAATAAAAGTTAAAAAAAATTGCCTCCTCATGTCGCATGCTACCAAAAATAATTTCTCAATTTTAATGTTTGTCCACATGGTCGTGGCCTTAATTTATTATTTCCTGATAAGAAAAAAAAAAAGGGAAATCAAAAAAGAAAAAAAACTACCAAAAGTGAAACAAAGAGTTACGACAATTCTTAGAGTTCATAACTGCAACAAAGTTTAGTTTTATTGGAAAACATTCCGCTTCATGTGCCTCATACCTACCTAAACGCAGCGCATGCCCACCACCCCCCAAGTGCTTCACTACGGCAATGTGCAAAGCGTTGCAGTGGCAGCATAGAAATTCTTTCACTTTTTTTTCAACTGGCGCAGCAGGTGAGTTTTGCCAATTCTTTTTTTATATACTATATATATATATATACATATACATATACATATACAACTGTTAGGACATTTATTTGTTAGCTGAATTTTTCAGGCAAAAGTGCTGAGAGTATACAAACAAACAAACAAACAAACGAACAAACAAAAAACGAATCGAAAAAATGTCAAACGATATTAAACTACTCGTAGTTCGCAGCTGGTACATTGGCTAAAACAACAAAATTAAAACAAAAACAACAACAAAAACTAAATGCAATAAATTTGAGCACGACTTGAAGTCAACTTTTAACAAAAATGTCAACAGGGAACAAATTAAATGAAAAAAAAAACAAAAAATTCAAAAGAACAAAATAAAAAACCTCTTAACGCCCATACAAAACCAAATTCGAAACACAAAACCATTTGGAATGGCATTAACCTTGGCATATCCTTTTGGCCCGCACACACACACACACTTGTTCGTTTTCTTCTTAACTTTGTGTTGGTTATTTTATTTAAAATTTAATTTTTGTGCTGCTTTATTAACGTGAGGAAAATAATTTTTCTTTCTTAAATTGCCCACTTTCGGAGAGAGTGACCTATTTAAAGCAAGGCGTGGCACGCTCGAGCGAATAGCGACCGAAATTAAATTTACATTCAAAATTATTTGCCTTTATGGTTTTAATGTTTCACAAATGTTTTCTTTATTTTCTTTTCCTTTGCGAAAAGCCAACATTTCACAAGTCAATATTGTTGTTGTCGTTGTTGTTGTTGTTGGCTCTTTTGCAGCTGTGCTTTTATATGTGCGAAATAAAAAGAGAAGAAGAAGAAATGCGATTTCGTATTCATGTAGGCAAAAAATAAATAAAATCAAGTAAAGTGAAGTAAAGTAAAGTAAAAATAAATGTCAGATACACTTAATGTCAGAGATGAACAAAAGTGATTTGCCTTTAATATTACAAAGGAAACGCGCGTGTGTGTAAAAGACACCGAGCGAAATTGTTGTGCGTGTTGTTGTTGGTAAAGAGAAATTCGGTTTTTCAACTAACTTAAGTGTATTTTGAAAAAATATCTTCCAGATTCAAGTCGTAAATTTTATTTAAGATTTTTCATTTTTGTTCGTTTTGCTATTTAATCAACATTGAAAAGGAACGAAGTGGAGCAGCGTTGACTTAGTTGAGTTCAGTTGACAATTGAACCCCAACTCGATATAATAAAACAAAATGTCGCATATTTTCTAAAAAGCATACATTACATACACATATGCATACCCACAGCTGGTCAGATACTAGTTAATAAGTTATAAAGTTAATTAACGAAGTTATCACCGAAGTTAAATTTTCTGCTTACTTTTAACTTTTGCGTTTATTTCGAAACCATTCAAAAGTTAATTAAATCGTCTAAACTTAGAATTGTTGCTTTTTGTTTATTTTGTAGCTATAAAAATTTTAAATTGTTCGGAAAATTTTTAACAACGTTAACTATTCAACGAGGTAACGAAGTCAACTTAACGAAGTTAAGTTTCTAGTTAACTTTACTCGAATTAACGAAGTTACATTTTTATTTAACGATGACCACTTAATCATATACCGACTCTTTTAGGAAACTGATATAACTTGTAAACAATTTATTACAATTAGGTTATCTTAAAGCTTACTTTCAATTGTTCAGTATATATTTATTTCACAAATATATGTATCTGTACAATTTTGAAAGCTAATTAGCAAAATACTTTCGTAAGGAACCTTCTTTATCAATTAAACAGATTTAGAAAGTAGAAAACAGTTCTTTTTATAAGACCTTGTTCTATGAGGTTCTATGAGCTAACCTTTAATTTTTGTTTTGTCAAATTTTACTTACCTTTATTAACAATTGTTTTAAAATACAAAAAGAAATTTGAAGTGTTAATTTCAGTATTGACGGTTTTCAGATATCAAACATTTCAATATAATTGTTAGATAGATTCTCTCTGCTTTAGAGACCTAAAATATGGACTTTTCAAAGGATGGATCTTAAAAGCTTAATACATATAAACAGATTTCAAACAAAGATTATAATTTGACAACTACTTAACCAGATTTTAAAAAGTTACTCTTTCTTTTAGAACACTTAAAAAGCTCTTTAACTCTATCGCTGAAATAATTTGCAGCCAAAAAAATCTTTAGCACAATTTTGTTTATTTCTATTTTTTATCTAAATTAGTTCTTGAGAGTCTCATAAAAATATTACCAAACCAAATCATATTAAAAAAAAGCAACAACAACTAGTGATTTTAAATGTTCTTCCCTGTCTTATGAAATTCTCATCTGACTTGAAAAGAAATTTTCGTGAAAGACCTTTAAAAATTTGCAAAAGTCTTGTGATGGGTATAGTGTGGCGACCTCCGATATGTACGAGTATATAGTCGACTTATTATGAATTATTGTTGCAATAAAATTTTACTCGCACAGTTTATTTGCACTCATTTGATTTTTACAAATGTCATTCGTTTTTTTTTACAGTGTATTAACAGAAAATTTTGATGAGATTGATTTTGAAAAATTGCAAAAGGCAAAAACGAAGGCAACAGAAGCAGCACAAACAATTTTGAGTGATTTGCGCTTTTTTCACACACACGCATACACAAAGGCACACAATCGAAAGCCACACACACACACAGACACAAACGCGCGTAAATCTGCAAATATGCTTACCGAAAGACGTTTATTACTTTAGACAATTTAACACATGCACATGCAGAATAAACCATTTTTCAACCACATCACACCGCCGCCCCACCCCTCACACGCAACTCACGCCGCCCCTCTTCAAATCCCTTAACTTCACTATGCGCATTTTTGATTAAAATTCCCTCGACTTGACGGCGCAAAGCATCATTCGATGTGCGAGGATAAAAATACAAAAACGAATAAACAAAAGGCCAAAAGTAATAAATCAATTAATATTAAATTTATTGTTATCGGTGTCAAAACACGCCACGCCACGCCCAGCCGCTCGACAACGAACGACACGTTAAGCCAATTTGAAAGCAGCGTGAATCTTTATAAATGTGTCAATGTGCATTCATAATCAGCATTTTGCATTCTGCGGCTGAAATATATTATAATAATCGCTTACTTACAAGTGGCGCTTTAAAGCTTACTTAATGCGCCAACAACGAACAACAATTATATAAAAATAATAGTGAAAACAACAACTTTGACGATGCCAAACAAGCTTTACATAGACCTATACCTATATATAAGAATAAGGACTTCATAGATGCTAATAAAGCAAAAATCTATTTTGTCATAGTCTGAATTAAATCGGTTAAAGTTTTTACTTGGAAGGATTTTTTCTGTAGGAGGGTAGGAGTTTCCTGGGGGTGGGTTTGAATCCCTAAAACCCCCTGGCTACGGCCTTGTTAATACAATTTTCAGAAATGGAACCATTTGGTCAGCCAAGTTGTTTTTCGGGGAAGGTTTTAGTTCGAGACATACTTATAGCCAAGTCTGAAGCCAGGATTTTTCTGAGGGGTTGGGGGTTTTGGTTTACAGTAATACCTACATATACGATTTTAATAAAAAATATGTATTGCAAATCTTTTGGGTGGAATCTTGAGTCTTCATCCACTCTTTCTACACTTCTGACACAAGTGTACAATGGGAAATTAATAAACTTATGTTATAAAAACTAATTTAAATTTTCTACGAGGACGAAGATATCAAGAAAATGTATTGAATATCCTCCTTACAATTAGAGTTCTTCTTGATTAAGTAACCAATTGAAAAGGCGAGTCCTCTTTTGAGGACTTGACGTAAGATAATCACGCTCTTAAAATCTCTCATCAAGCTCGTTCTGCCCTTTGGAGCTTTTAGATGGACTATAATGAAATCCGATGAGCTTCGAGAGATCATACGCAATATCTATAGACCGGAAAGCGCCAGGAATGAGAGGTGAAGAGATTGAGCAGATCCGTTACTTTACTGTCATTTTTGTTTTGACGTTGAAAAGTTATTTTGATAATATTCTGCCAAATAGAGTAGCTTACGAAAAAAAATCTTATATCTCTCATTCCTGGATAAGCGCTGATCGTGCTGAAAATTGTTATGCACAGTTTCAAGTGACCACGAAGAGTACGCCTATCCTAATTGACAATTAAAGGATAGAAGAGATGAATCTGACAATGGTAGCAGTGCGTGCAGAACTGAAGCGACAGCCAAAACATTTTTAAAAAGATCCTTAACGACAATCGGTTGTAACGCCCATTAAGTTAGTTAGCAAGTAAGAATATCTTTTGAAACCTAAATTAAATTTCAATTTACTCGACTTCAGTTTAATGTGACTTGTAAAATTATTATATTGGAATAGTATTTAAAAAATTTTGAACTTTATAAATTTAAAATAAACCCTTTGAGCTATTTTAAGAATGTACAATTGTAATTCTTAGGTATTCGAATTGAATACAAAATAAGCTCAAAGGACTTTAAAATTATAATTTTAAATATATAATAGATTTATCGTTCTTTTCTTAGCAAGTCAAGCAAATGAACAAAAATACAAAAACAATTTTTTTTAGCCATAACCTTTTCAATCCGCTTTACAAAAACCAAAAAAAAAAAACAAAATACAAAAAATCACTCAAATTGGCTTAATCCACAAAACGAAGTTTGTCACTTTAATGAAATGATTTGCCAAATTGACGCACTTACGCAACGCAGAGCGCCTCCTGCCGCGAGCGCAATTACAGAAACAATAACAACAATAAGCTAAAGCTAAAGCACAAAATAAAGAAATATCAAGTTGAAGAGAACAAAGATGAGCAGAAGGCATCGCATCGCATAGCAGCCATAAGGATATTTCACTGTTTGCGTACGTTTGTGTGTGTGCGTATGTGCGTGTGTGCGTGTGTGCATGTATAGTATGTGTGTGCTTCTTACTGTTTGCATATCCAACGAAATGTTTTTCATTAATTTGGATAATGTTGATCTTTTGTAATTTTCAGCAGCTTTTCTTGCTTCTACTGCTGCTTGTTATTGTTATTGTTGTTGCTGCTGCTGATTTTCCAAAATTAAGTTGCATGCCTCAATTTATTTTCGGTTGTTCTTATTGTTGTTGCTTGTGTTGTTGTTGTCGTTACTATGGCGCTCACTTGAAACTGTGTAATTACTCAAATTAGTTAAGGCCATTATCGCATACTAAGGGCGCCGAGCAGGAGCACTTGATTTCGATTTTTCTCTCACTTTTTTGTTGTTGTAGTTGTTGTTTGTTTGTTTGTTAAGTTGATGCGATTTTTCCTTTGTTGATTTCCATGTTAAGCTACATAATTTAATTTGCTTGTCTACTTATGGATTTTTTTCTTCGGATTGCTGATTTCTTTAATTGTATTGGGAAGGGAAACTTTTCTTTTCCTTTTTCCTATATACAATTTAATTTCATGTAAACAAAGGATTTAGATAAAAAAAAACGTTGAATTGTGGATGATAGTAGCTAAGGAATATCGAAAAAAATCGATAAAAACCTATCGATATTAAAATCTTGATATTTAACATCTACGAAATTTAACATAATTTATAATGAAGTCGCTTTGTTTTTAAATTCAAAATCAAAAGACCACAGCATCTAATATGCGAGGGTGCTCCTATAAGAACTTAGCCTCATTGCCCGATGGAAGCCTACTTTGCTTGACCTCGAGAAAACGTATTTTTCAGACGGGTTAAAAATGTGGGAGCATCGCATCGTCAAGTGTTTCGAGCTTAAAGGAGACTATATTAAGAAATAAATATTAACTTCTCCAGAATTGTCGTTTCTCTTTCGTTATGGCCAATGACACAATCGATATTATAATACCGATATATACGACAAAAAATAATGATAAATTAATATTGTATATCGATATACATCATACATTCCTAGAAGATGATGAAAACTAAAAATCTGTAATTGAACACGAGTAGGATTTTAACAAATTTGGTTATTGTTTGTATACTCGCAGATTATTTAAGTTCATAATCAGCTGTTTAATGACCTGCTTATTTAATAAACAGCTGATTGTATGCATAATGACGAGTGATGGCAAATCTTTCGGAAATTTTCGTGTGTGTAAGTCATTTTTCTTTTGGGTTTATTAAAATTCAACTAAACCTTTTCTATTTTGCCTTGTGTAATAATACTATTTATGCTTAGACAAATGGAGAAGAGCGTGAAGAGAGAGTTTGAGCTTGTTGAGGTTAAAAGGCATAACACTTGTCTCAGCTTCTTAACTCTTAATTACCACCTTTCTCAATAATTTACCATGTGTTGCCCTTCCATTCATTCCCGGACATCAGATGAACCTTATACGAGTATATCTTTTATATTGCGTTATATAAGTTCTTGTTCCTTATCTCTTAATAAAAGAAGACTTTCGAATTGTGTTGGTGTTATCTGAAACTATCGAAAATAAAAACTGTTTTATATCCGAATAAATTTATTATTTTGAGAAAAGTCCAAAATGAACATCTCAATCAGAAACAACAAAACTATTAACCGCACCGCCCACAAAACTCCACAAAATTTCGCAAATAAATTCAGGTTGAAACGATTCCGTCGTGGGAGTAAAATGACAAAAAAAAAGACAATTTCAGTGATGCCAACTATTTGCTTAGAGAAAAAGGTTAACCCTCTACACAATATTTTGCATTTTCTTTAAAGGCAAAAGATCGTTTAAACGTTTTTCGTTTAGGCGTAATTGCCGCCATGCACAATTGTTGTTGTTTTTGTTTTTGGCACTCTGCCAAATTGCTTTTAAATATTAAATAAAATATTTATGAAAATTAATTTTCTCCGAAAGAAAATTCATGCAACAACAACGACAACAGCATAAATTGTGCTGCCATTTACGAATTTTGATTTCGCATTCGAAAATTTAATTAAAACAAAACAATTTGCAAAAGTAAACAACACCAACAACAACAACAACAAAAAATCTTTAGGCAAAAATTTCAGCATTTTTCGCATGATTGAATCAGACGCAGGACAAGCGTGTATATATATATATGTATTTATTACGTTTTTTTTTGTTGTATTGTACATATTTTTATTTCTTTGCGGCTAATTATGTTGTTAGCCCGAAATCACTTCCTGTTGACTTAAGCAATCCACTTGGCAGTGATTGCGGTTTCTTCGTTTGTATTTATTTATTTTTTCGTCTTTTTTTGTTGTTGTTGTTGTTTTTTGTTGCTTTTTTCAGTTTAGTTTTGTTTGCGCAAATATTTTCGCAGCGTATGTCATGTCGTTCCGTTGCGTTCCTCATCTTCTTCTTTTGCTTTGGTTTCGCTGACATTTTTTTATTTTTTTTGGGTTTTTTTTTCTTTTTGATTTGGTTTTGGTTGTTTGTTTTTGCTTACAAACGCTGAAAATGTGAAATTCTCAAGAAAGATACCAACGAGATACTCGTTCGAGGAGCAAGTTTATTTAACAGCGGCGTTGCAAGGAATCAATTTGCGGCGGCTTTTTTTTTAAAATAGAATAAGAATTTTTCAAAGATTAGTTAAACAATTTTAATTATGGTCTAAGATCCAATAAATTTTAAATTATACAGTTGTGTCTGGGTATAGTGAACAGCAAGAACAACAAATGTCCACCTTGAAAGAGTGAACAACCCGGATATAGTGAACAGTCCTTGCAATAATTAGTTCCCCATATCTCGTGTATGGATATGGGGAACTAATTATTGCAAGGACTGTTCACTATATCCGGGTTGTTCACTCTATATTTAATTTAAAGAATAAAATATTGCGAATTCTTCAAAGGTATTTTCAAGCACTCAGGAAAATAGAAATTAGAAATCAAAATTAGTTGTAATTTTTATTAGTTTATTTAAAAATTTTGCACAGTACTCCAAATTGCTTTCTACTTTTTCGAATACGCCCCTGGTAGCCCCATCGCATGCAGATATATTCGCATCCACTTAAATAAAAGCTAATCTCAGCTCGTGATTTGATTTTCGTTTCGCAAATGTATATGTATATGAAAAACGACAACGTTGAAGACTTTTATAGCTATGTATGTATGTATGTATGTATGTATGTATGTATGTATGTATGTATGTATGTATGTATGTATGTATCTATGTATGTATGTATGTATGTATGTTTGTTTGTTTGTTTGTATGTATATGAAAAGTGTGTGTTAGGGCAATGTCGTATTTTAGCAATCTCCCTCGCGTCCACCCAACGAAACAGTCAGAGTGTCTTTAAGTTACGTATACGCCACGGAGTACCACACTCTCTGTGTGCGTGTGCGTGTGTGTGTGTGTATCTCGCACCATATGACAGGATTTCCTTATAGATTTGACTTTTTAGTTTAGTTTGGTTTCGTTTTTGTTTTTTGTTGTTGTTCCTGCTGCTGCTTTTGTTTTTGCTATTTTATACTGTTGTTGTATTTTGCTGTTGTCAGCATTTTGTTCTGTTGTTTCTTTTTTGTTGTTTTTGGCGCCTTTCGATTTTGTTTTTGTGTGTTTTTGTGATTTTTTCGCATTTTTCATAAATAAATTTGCATGTGAAATGATGCCATGATTTTTTTTTCTTAAGAAGATATTTTTGTCATATTTTTTGTTGTTGTTTTTTTTTTTTGCTTTTTTTGTGCTAACAAAGACAATCGAAATGTTGACATTCTGCGTTGAAATATGTTTACATGCCAAAATAAGCGTTAAACTTGTCTGTGATTTACTAATGTAATGTGGGGTGCTCGAAACAGGCACTCGCGAGTATTGCGGAACCACCCAAATGTGTTTATGTAAAGCGAAAGTGAATCAGTGTTCCATTTTTTTTTTTGAAATGTGACACACACGAATTTAGACGTTTTTCTTAAGCCAATCGAAGTTGTTGAGGCGGCAAGATTTGTTCCGAGTTACATGAGCATAGCTTAACTTATAATAAAATAGTTTTTTATTTCAATTCGAATATATCTAAAAAATTACCTAGCAAAACTGAAGATTTTTTACATATTATTTATATACATATTTAATTAAAATAATTTGTAATTAAACAAGATTAAACAAATACTCTCACATCGTTTGTACATTTAATCAAATGTAATCAAAGAACTTCTTGTAATCGTTCCTTACTGATGACTCTGTAATGTCAATTGTAATTTCAAAGCAATCAAAACTAAAAAACAAGTGGCCAAAAAATCACATATAATCACTCAACTAAACTCAGCGTTGAATAAAATCAGCAACATATTAACGAACGCGTCGCGTTGTTCGGGAGCGAGTGAGTCGGCTGATCGATTATGTGAACTTCACATGTTTAAGAAAACAAATTATATTACAATAAATTTTGCTTTGATATTATCATTTTAAATTTGCTTTTATTTTATCGCTCTCTTCCTCTCTGCCAGCAAATTCAAAAACTCTTAAGCGTTCATATTCGCTTTTTGTATTTTATACTTAATCAAAATAATCATTGTTGAGCCAAACGAACAAACACCAGAAATGATTGGTATGAAGACGACCGATGATTAAAATCAGAGAGCCAACAGAAATCACATGATTTGATTAAGTTTGATTACTTGTGAACGTTTTTGCCGTTCATTGTTATGAACCGAATTATTGCATATTAAACAAAATTGATTTAGAAAACTATGTTCAAAAACCTTGTGCTCTGAATCGATTTTTAAATTTTGTTCCAGATCCAATTTTAATGATTATAATTTGGATTTTTGAATTTTTGGAACAGATGCAAATTAAAGGCCAACAACTTTAACAAAAACAATATTTCGACTTGGAATTTGTATACTAACAAAAATTCAGATTTATAAACTTAAATGACAACTTTGAAAATCCAGATATTTTTATTATTCAAATTATTAAAATTTTCCTACATATTTTCCAAATTAAATGATAAATTTCTAAAACATTCTTTAAATGTTAAATTTATTTCATGGAATTATTTTTAAAAAATCTTTACTTTTCCTTAACAAAATTCCTTTGTCCACTATCAACCAAGTCATCCTGTATTTAAAATCCTAGAAAAATAAATTCAAACAAAAAGCCGCAATACTATAATTCAAATAAAAAATTAATAAAAATGGCAAAAATGAAGCATGCCACTTTGCTTATCCTTGCAACATTTCGCAAAAGATTTCGCAAGGATTCACTTAGGCTTATCAGTTAAGACACTTCAAAGATGCGAAGCAGCAGCAACTAATTTAACTTGTAACACAAAACGTACAAACGCAGAGGAAAAAAAAACAACAAATACGCTTAGAAAAAAAAGGAACAAAAATAAGAAAGGAACAACCATTCAAATCCTTTGCACAAATCCAAAAGAACAGTTGGCAACACCTGCCGCAGATGACAATAAAAATGGATCATGATTAAAGTCAAGTGGGGCTCATCAGTTTACAGAATCAGCGAAGCAGCGAACGAACAAGCGACTTTACTCTACTCCACTCCACTCTACTACACTCTACTCGACTCAACTCGAGTCGACTCGAGTGTCTAATGTCTAATCCTCCAGTGCGAATGCTGCTGCTGCTGCTGTTGCTCCTTGCTTCCTTGAAATATCAACAATAACAACGAAGTGGAGAGAGTGGGTGAAATTGGCGCGCCGTTGGGGTGTTGGGAGTGTACTTTGATGGCATTAGACAACGGAATAGGTAGAAATAATGTTTATAGAAATGTGGCGGCAATTTTGAGGCTTATGTGGCAACGCTGAAAAAGACGAAGAACATTTGCACTTGCAGCATTTGTCTTCGAGAAGACGCAGCAGCATCAGCAGCAGCGGCAGCATTTGTATTTTCAGTATTATAATACACACATACACACATGCACATACACATACATACACGCATTTATAAAGCCCTAAGTGTTGCTGTTCCTGCTGCTACTGCTGCGACTGCGACTGTTAAAATAATCTGACGAAAACATTCCCATGATGCGAATTATGCGTTAAGAAGGAAAATACCGCATAATGATGTCAATGTGTTTTGTGGGTTTCATTTTTTTTTTTAAGTATTTCTTACAGTGAAAATAAATAACAACAACAAAATAGTTATCTTAGTAGTCATGAAAAACAAACAAAAAGTGAATATTTTATTAAATTACCTTTAAATATAGCTAAAATTTAATTCAAACTAATCAGATTCAATTTATTGTTTTGTAATAAACAAGTAGTTTAATATAAATAAATAATATATATTAAATTCTTTAAACAAACCTATTTAAACTACGTTTGACATTTTCAACACAATTTTCACCTTTATTTAAGTATGTAATTTAGTGCAATAAAAGCGCATTTCTATAGCATACAAAAAATACCCACACATGCAATTTTCAGCTTTTTCGTTGCCATTTGAAAATACGAGTAAATGCTTTAAAATAATGCAAAAATAACTTAAATAGAAAGCAGTATGCGAAATTTATGAACTTACACATGCGCACACTGCAGTTACCCCAGCAGGAAAATAAAACTAGTTTCGAACTAGCGAATCACTAGTTACTTTAGCACCACCACTGGTTCGCGTTCTACCTCTTTGCCATGGAAACAGCTGGTGAATTTAGTATGGGGATTTCCTAGATGGTGTCAATTAGCCCGCTTTGCATTACTTTTTCACCAGTTGTGAACTAAATCAAATAGAAAATTAGTCATTCCAAATTGGCAAAAAATAGTTTGTAAGTAGACCAAAAAAAATGTTAAATACCGCATGAAGAGGGTTAGTTTGTTTGGAAGAGTGCGTAGTTTTCGTCCGATCTTACCCATCTTAGAACTTAATCTCCTCATGAAAAAAAGAAAACTGAATATACCCTTCGGTACTTGCTAGCACTTGGCGTTGGATATAAATTGAAAATTAATAAAAGAGAAGAAGAGTGATAGACGTCATTGATATTTAAATTAAAAAAATTTTATTACGTAGTCTTGCATTTTATTTTTCGTGAGTTAGTATTAACACAATCATTCAATTTGAGTCCAATTTGGTTTCTTTTTCACTAGTAAAATTCTACACGATTGTACTATTTTTACAATAGTTCAATTTTAGCTAGAATAAAACTGGTGCATATCTAGAACTGTTTGTAACTAGATTGCGTTTCCCTGCAGGGTACTTACATGCACACAGACGCACACGCTGTGACAAATGTTTAACTGTAAACTATAATCAAGCAGCACACTAACGAAAAAATAAAAATAAATGCACACAACAACGATTCCAAATACTACGAAGCAGAATACTTATACAAGCATAAATATATTTGTATACTAAATACTAGCAATCGTAGTAGAGTAGAAGTAATAGTTTTAATATGTTCAATTTTGACTGCTCAATGTAGTAAGTTTGTTTTATCTCTACAAATTTTATAATTTATTTAATAAAAATTTATATATTATAATATAGTATAACTGCAAAAAGTTGTCATTTCATATTAACTATGTTGCACCTAAACTTAAGTTTTACTACAGTCATTAGTAATATTTTACAATTGCATGTTCATGTAAAAAATTAGCAATGTATGTAAGTATTTTATTATATTAATCAATGACTTTAAAAATATATATCCATATGTATACATTAAACTTTGACTGCAAAATGTAGTCATTTCATATTTGTAGTATTATTTTGTAATTAAGTTTTATATTTACATTAATTAAATATTTAAAAGTAATTTTATCATGTTACAGTTACAGTTTAACCCACATAAAAAGATTACTACAAAATGTAGTTATTTGCTTTCAACAAATTTTCTACCACATAAACAGGCAACCTACATTTTCAATTACTTCACATGATAATTTACAGTATTAACTAATTTAAATGGATCTTTAATTGCTTTTAATTTTTTTTTATCAATTTTTTTTGAATCGATTAAAAAATGTCTTTATCTAAAAATCTTGCACATTGGTTCAAACATTAAAAAATAAATAAAAACAGTTTGACAACAACAAAAGTATTGGTAAGACTTGACTCTTTAGATAATGTACTTAAAAAGTAATCATAGAGCATCTGGACCTGGTATAGCTACACACAAATAAAGATTTTGAATAAAAATCCACATCACTGGCGATTTCAATACCTGATGAGTGAATTCGGTTAGAAAAATGCAACGTCCACAAATTGTGTAATCTATAAATATAATTAGTGACACGCCCAACCACGCCCAGCTAGTGACTTATATATTCAAATTGTCCAACGCATTAATTTTATCGCACTTAGTTTGTACGAGTCTAGCCACTGTGCAGTATGAGCAAGCAACCTAGTCCGAAATAATTACCAAATTTATTCGAGTGTAGTAAAATGGCATTAGTTGTAGATGTAGTTGTAGTGGTGAACTCTGTCAGTGTGTGTGTTTTTGTATAAGTTTAAACGTTTGACCTTTACCGTTTCTGAACTATTTTAATTGAAAAACCGGTGCATATGGAAACTGTGCAATGCGAGTGGGTGGGTGTACGGTCGAATGGCGTATCAAGGTAACTCTGCATGGTCATTTCGACGAGTAAACTCGCATACACAAAATGAGGGCGACTGGGTGTGAATGACATTTTCCGAAAACATTTCAACAAGTACAGTAAAGCAACTACCGAAATAAAACCTTTTGTGGTGCGCTTTTGAATTTCACAAATATTGCGCACAGCATTTTGAAAAATCCTTACAAAACCCAACAACAAATTAATTTAAAAAATACAATTAAAACAAAATCGAATTTTCGGAAAATTGAATTTTAACTGAAATTTGCAGTTAATTAAATTGCATGACTGCGGTTTCGCGTGCACTCACCACTCACATTAATCAGCGCAAGGACCAACGACCGACGACCAACGACAAACAAACACACGCCCCCCGCAGCGTTCTCTCTGCTACCCGGCGCTGACACACTCAAATGAATCGCTTCGTTCGCTGAGCTGACGGTCCTCTTCCGACCGCGGCCACGGCTGCTTAGATGCACTTGTGCATATAGTGAGAGCATTAACTCGGCTACAACTGACGTTGCTGATTACAAGTGCTGACGACGGAAATGAAGAATTTGCCGTTGAAGAACAGCTGCTGCGGCTGGTGTTACCGACAAAAAAAACAACAACAACAACTGAAGCCTCCAAAAAGGAATTACACTCGCCGCCGACAGGGAGCAATACAAGCGAGCGCACAGCGTGGATTTGGTTAATTAGCGTAGGTAGATAGACTGAGCTGGGCTGGGCTGTACTCTACGCTGCTCGGCTATGCTGTGCTGTGCTGTGCGACAACTTCTGTGAAAGTAATAGTTGCATGCAGCAAATGCGTCATCAGTGCTGTACACGTTGTCGTTGCTCGTCTTTTGCAATTAGAGCCGCATACATTTACACACACACACGCAAACACACACGAAATAAGGCTTTGATTCCTAAAGGGAACGGTCACAATAGCTGGGCTCTAAGCTACCGGGGGGGTCGGCAGGTCGCGGATAGCCGGAAGGCCTGTAGTAGCAGGTTAGTTGCGAAATAAGTCTTAACGAATAAGCAATCCCCGACGATGAGCGGCAGGAATGGAGGATGCGGTATAAAAGCTAGCAAATCCGATGAAATTTCTGTGATAGTGGCGAATCGACACCGCCTCTTAAAGTATGTGTCCCCCTCGTCATGCGTAGGCATGATGAGTTCTTAAAAAACCCAGGCGCGACGGTTCCATAATGGACGGCTTCCTGGTCAGCGTCTGTTCACCATGTTAGGTGCGGCTGTTTTACGACCGGTCCATACCGGGGCGCACTGGGAGTCCCACGAAACATCGTCTGTTGTTTTTTTCCACTGGCGATGTGGAGAGGGTGATGTGAGTTCGCTCTGCCGAAGTGTTAGCCACGGTGTGTATCAGTAACCAGCCCCTTCGGGCCCTGGTCAGGGAGTGTGCATTGGACGCAGTAGTAGTAGACTGCGTTGCTCCGGGCGAGCGCTGGTCCGTCCGTGTTTTCCGGGACTGGTAAAGCGAAGGACAGGCCTCAGGGAACTGGGGTAGGGGCAATGTCCCCGAGGGTATACCCGTTCCTGTCTATTTCGGCCCGCCCCCTTGCACACGATGCGCTGGTAAAACTGAGTTATGGAGACAACTAACGAAAAAAACAACAAAAATAGCAGTAAAAACAAAAGTAGTGGTGCTAGTAGCAGCAGTGATAATCCTAGTGCAGATGGTACCTCGTTACCGCAGACACCGATATCAATTGACCTCACGGTGGAGCATTTAGTCAATGTTCCAGATAAGACTACAGGTACAAACATAGGCGCGGAAATAAACCCATTTAGACGAACTTCACGGCTTGCTAGGTCACCTATTAATGTGCTTTCCACGGATAGACCTGCGCGAGCAAAATCGTCGCCACCAGCGCTACAAGAAAATCCGCCTTTAGCGAAAGCAGTGCAATCTCAGCGAGATCATATGTCCGAACTGGGAGAAATGATTAAAAAGCTAATGGAAATGATGCGTCCACCACAGCGCTCTATCACTAATCCCATGAGAGAGGTCCTTAGCACAATTTCAAAGTTTTATACATGTGCACAAGACGAGTATAGTAGACCCAAAGAGCCTAGTCGAGGTACATTCACCCTACAAACGGCAACAGAAGTAACACCGAAAAGACCCCGCGATGATAAACAAACAAGTCGAAGGACGCCACCAAAAAAGAGCAAAAACTCATACGAAGAGGCGAAAGCAAAATTGGTTGTCAACCCGGCATGCACGGAAGAAGAAGAAGACAGTCCTCGTAGAAGTGAAAGGAAGAAAACGACAGAAGATGGAAACTGGATCACTGTTAAACGTAAAGCGCAAGACAATAAAAACAAAAGGAATTCAAACTCCAAACCACCAGTACGACCTGACGCCATAGTTATCGCGAAAACTGGAGACATGTCTTATTCCGACATACTCAAATCGGTCAAAAGAAATGAAACCCTTCAAGAGCTTGGCGAAAATGTAGCACGAATAAGGAAGACAGCTAAAGGAGAAATTTTGCTGGAGCTAAAGAGAGTGCAAACAGGAAGCGCTAACGAGTACAGAGAAGATATAGGGAAAATATTAGGAGATCAGGCGCAAATAAGAACACTAACCCAAGAGATAACAGTGGAAGTGCGGGACTTGGATGGAGTCACTACAAAGGAAGATGTAGTAGAAGCTATTCGCTCACAAATAAAGGAGTTGGATTGTTTTTGCGAAAACTCAATCAAAAATATCAGAGCAGCATATGCTGGCACCCAAATAGCTGTGATAAGTCTTCCTGCGCAAGATGCCAGGTATCTGTTAGATGCACAAAAAATTAAGATTGGTTGGACAGTGTGCAGAATTCGAGAAAAGCCGAATCTGAGAAAATGTTTTAGATGCCTAGAATATGGTCACATAGCCAAGACGTGCAGTAATTCAGAAGACAGGAGTCAATGCTGTATGAAATGCGGAGAAAAGGGTCACTTTGTGAAAACCTGTGATAAAAAGCCTTTTTGCACTGTGTGTAAAAATAGTGGAAGAACGAACACCGATCACCAAATAGGTGGTCGAAAATGCCCCATTTATATAGCAGCGTGTAAAAAAGCCAAAAAGTGAAGATCCTGCAAATAAATCTGAACCACTGTGAAGCGGCACAAGAACTCCTAACGCAGACTGTGTATGAAAAAAAAGTAGACGTTGCAATAATTTGTGAACAATACAAGAATCCAAGCTCTGGTATGTGGATCTCTGATACCACAAAAAAAGTTGCAATATGGGCATGCGGAGACAAGACGCTGCAAGATAAGCCACTAACAGATAGAGCATACTACACAAGGGTAAAAATACAGGGATTTTATTTCTACAGCTGCTACGTACCGCCAAGCATATCACAATCTGAGTACGAAAAAATTATGGACGAGCTGGTTAGAGAAGCACTGGCAACCAGGCCGAATATAATTGCAGGAGACTTTAATGCATGGGCCCTAGAATGGGGAAGCAAAAGCACAAACCAAAGGGGTAATGCATTACTTAAAGCATTTTCTTTACTTGATGTTGTACTGCTGAATACAGGAACCCAGAATACTTTCGAGAAGAATGGACGTGGCTCCATTATTGACATAACCTTTATTAGCAGAGCCCTAGCTCGATCAACGGATTGGCGGGTGTGTGACATATATACACACAGCGACCACTTGGCTATAATGATAGATATTGGTAACCACAGACAAACTCAAAGAAGAAGGGCATGCAACAAAAAAGTTCAGAGCAAAGGGTGGAAAATTGAAACCCTGGATGAAGAGCGTTTTCAGATCATGCTGGATGGAAAGCTAGAAAGGTGTAATGACGCAGAACAACAGGCCAACATATTAGTCCAACACATTAGTAAAGCCTGCGATGCCGCTATGACTAGAAAAAAGCAAACCGCGCATAGAAAGCCAGCATATTGGTGGAACAGTGAAATCGATGTGCTGAGAGGTGATTGCCACAGAGCAAGACGGCGTTTCCAAAGAGGTATATGCACTGTGGAATGTACATGTCTACGCGAAATTTTCAAGAAAAAACGCAGTGAGCTGAAAAAAGCGATTAAAAAAAAGTAAAATTTCCTGCTTTAAAGAACTGTGTGATAATGTTGAAGAAAATCCCTGGGGGGGAGCATATAAACTCGTTATGTCCAAGATCAAAGGTGGCAAAGGGCAAACACCTACCTGTCCCATACTACTAAAACAGATAGTTAAAACGCTCTTTCCTGTACAAAGCCAAGAAGCCGAAAATCAACTCCTTGAAGAATCAGATGCCACAGACACACCAACAATTAGTGATTCAGAGGTAATTCAAGTTTCTGAGCGGTTCGGAAATGAGAAAGCACCAGGTTTAGATGGTATTCCAAACAAAGCTCTGAAGATCGCAATAAAACATAACACAAAACCGTTCACGGAATTGTTCACACGATGCATACGAGAAGGTGTATTCCCAAAAATATGGAAAATGCAAAGGCTGGTCTTATTGCAGAAGCCAAACAAACCGGCAGGCGAACCAAGTGCATACCGACCACTCTGCATGATCGATACGATTGGAAAAATTCTAGAGCGGTTAATCTGTGCTCGTTTAGAACAACACCTGGAAGGAGAAATCTGCGGACTGTCCGAAAATCAATATGGCTTTCGCAGAAAGCGCTCAACCACAGATGCAATCAAGAAGCTCACAGATATAGCGGAAAAGGCTACTGAAGGAAATCGATGGATGTATGGCACAAAGAAATACTGTGCGGTTATTACGTTTGACGTAAAAAATGCATTTAATTCGGCATACTGGCCTCAAATAGTACGAGAATTAAAGTCCAAAAATACACCAGAGTACCTGCTGCGTATCATAAAGAACTATCTGTGTGACAGGCTACTGTTTTATGACACGGATGAAGGGCCCAAAAAGTATGAGGTGACTGGTGGGGTTCCACAAGGCTCTGTATTGGGTCCACTCCTATGGAATGTACTCTATGATGGAATACTGCGTCTTTCCTTACCTAAAGAAGTGCAAATAATAGGATATGCTGATGATATTGCGGTGACAATAGTCGCTAAAGAGCTTCAACAAATCCAAAGCATATGCAGTGAAACAGCGCTTAAAATAAAGCAGTGGCTAGCGAAGTCAAAGCTCCAGCTTGCAGAGCACAAAACCGAAGCAGTTCTTATTACAAGCAGAAAAAAACTGGAAAACATCACTCTTAATATAGACGGACATAATATTACAACGCAAACATCATTGAGGTATCTTGGTGTGATGGTAGATGCGAGACTCAGTTATAAAGCCCACATTGAGAAAGTATGTGAAAAAGCCGCGCGTGTTAACGCAGTTTTATCTAGAATAATGGCCAACATAGGAGGGCCAAGTCAGAACAGAAGAGCACTTTTGGCTAAGGTTAGCCAATCCATTTTGATGTATGCGGCGCCTGTTTGGGGAAAAGCGCTGACGCATAAAACATATGCTAGAATGGCAAAATCAGTGTTCCGGCTAAGTGCCATCAGAATTACCTGCGCATTTCGTACGGTGTCACATGAAGCTGTGAGTGTTTTATCTGGGGTAATGCCACCGGACATAATGGCTCTAGAACTAAAAAGAGTTTACGAGAAAAGTAAGAATATCGGCAGACAACTAACGCTGGTAGAGCGAAAAGAAGAAAGGCAAGTCAGTTTAATTGAATGGCAAAAACGCTGGGACGCATCAGTAAATGGAAGATGGACGCATCGGCTCATTGGAAATGTGCAAACCTGGGTAGAGAGAAAACATGGCGAAACTGATTTCTACATGACGCAGTTCCTGACAGGCCACGGTTGTTTCAGAGAGTACCTGCATAAGTACGGACACGACGATGGAATAGCTTGTTCTTTTTGTGGTAGCAGCAGCGAAAATGTAGAGCATATTTTCTTCTACTGCTCAAAATATGTAAAGGAGCGTGCGTTTCTCGAAAATAAAATTACAGATCGTATAACACCAGAAAATATAGTGCGTCATATGCTTCACTCGAAAGAAGTGTGGCATATAGTGAAGACGATGACTGCAGTGGCACTCCAAGATCTGAGGAAAGCAGAACGGCAAAGATGTACTGAAGCTAGAGCTACAAATAGCATGTAAACCAAACTGATGTGAGCCAAAGGGCTAAGCTTGCCCTGCGAAGTAATACCTAACGGCGGTCCCGCAGGGTATTTAATAAAGCTATGTGTGACGGAGTTAAGGGTTTAGTACGTAGGCGTACTGTTTCGCAAGTCCAACATAGTTAGAATACTGTGTGGGCGTGGTCCCGAATGAGGTGTACCTTTAGCGGGCAGTATGAATCGTACATGCCGTCTATAGTTGACGGTATCTATGAAAGATTCCCCCTTCGAAAACAAAACAAAAAAAAAAACACGAAATAAGCGAACGACCCCGTTTGTCCATCCGTCCGTCTGTCTGTCTGTCTGTTCGTCTGTCTGTCGGTGGCAGGTCGTTTGCAACATTTGCAACGCGCACAAACGGAAATTAATGTGGAAATTGCAAATTTGTATACTGCGCACTTCAACACAGACATTCACACGCACACATACACACACAAACACTGAGTGTGTGCGTGTGTGCCAGTTGCATTAGTATGTGCTAATTTTCGAATTTTGATTGCGGTTTTCACGCTTCTTTTTCTTCTTCTTTTGAGCGAGTTTCGAGCGTAGCAAGCAAAGCAGCCGAATGCCATTTCAACGTCAGACATTATCGGTCGAGGCATTTTTTAATATTGCCATACGTGTGTGTGCGTGTGTGTGTGTATTAGTATTATTGTCGATTTGCACAACTTTACTGAAATGTTGCGGGGTTTGCTTTTTTGTGGTTTGTATTTTCGAAAAGCAAAAATTAATTAAAAATTTAATGCGACCCCGTTTCGGCGTTACCGAAAGTAATCACATCAAAATTGCGGTTTATTTTGGAGCTAAGCTAGAACTTTTGTAGCCAACAAAGCTAAGGACATTATAAAAAATGATTTTGAAAGATAAGACCATGCCGAAGACTATAATAGAAAGGTTTAAATGGTTTACTTAAACCTCAACAAAGTTGGAGAGGTTCTAAACCTCGCGGTTGTTTTAAGTCTAGAAAATTAACTAAAGTTTATTTGTGGGATTACACGATTTTTGACTTATTTTCATTACAACAAAATTTCGTATTCAAATCGTCGACCACCTTGGAATACTAATCAATAAAACAATACTTAAGATGTAAACTGTCTTTTACTAAATCTGCAATAAACAACTTTTAAAACTTCCTTTGACTTCCACTAGAAACGCTCCAAAGAACTGACATTAGTCTGGAATATGTTCATAGAGTTTAAATTAATTATGAGAGCACATGTAAAACAAGAAAGCGAACTTCTGTAACAATACTTAGAAGATTTAACGTTTGGCGGACAAGAAGAAGTCTCCAAATTTTTTAACCCTAAACCAGTTAAAGTTAAGACTTATCCTATACGATCTACGAACAATGCTTGCATATGAAATAATGCATACTTGGGCTAAAACAACCTAAGTAGACTTCGTCTATAATCGCTTGTTTCCTACTGCGTCCATGCTTGTCCTTGGCCAACCAGGATGACCTAACCTAACTATACCGATTATGATTTGGTTTTGTTAAAAGTTAGTTCTTAGGAGGCTCCATGTCATAAACAAACTGTTTTATATCATTCTTCGTCCGAAATTATTATAGTATACAGCAATTCTTGTTCAAAACTTTACATATGAGTTCTATTTATAAAACTGCCTTTTGTCTCAAATTAAATAAGTTTTAAATATCCCTCAGTGATTAAATAAATTCCCTAAAAAGACTTAGAGTCCGATACAATAATTTCCGATAGAGTTCCGCTAATAGAAATGTCAATAGAACCTCCAGCTCGATACACGAGAACATCCCACGCGTTCCTAAAATCGTCGTCGGAACAATTGAAGCCAACCGCCGTAATTCAGGCACTCAATGAAAGACAATGATAAGATTTCATGTGGAAGGACGTAGTGGCAACATCTACAATTCAACATAAAGTGGGCGCATGTTGGACGTTTGAATAAATTTATTAATCAACTTAAACATATTTCGGTTGTAAAAGAGATCCAAGTAGAACGTTAAAACCTGGCATAAAATCACTTGCTGAACTATTTCAAATAGTTTTATAAGGCGATATTCCTTAAAAAAATTCAATTATATTTGTAATGTAAAAATTTTTAAACTCATGTGAGATATAAACAAAATATCTGTTCATTTTAATTGATTGTATCGAACTCATCCAGCTTAAATGAACTCAGCGATGATGAAATTATTTTATTAATATTTTTAAATACGCTTCTGCATTTTAGTAAGATTCTCCTACTGATAAACCACAACCGATGCATTATAGCTTCATGCTTGAGCCCTTAACTTTCAGGAAACTGGTATCATGCAGGCGGACTGGGCCGGGCCGGGCCATTGGCACTTTCACAGTGCGTTGGCCTAATTCTTGTTCCACGATATCGCGTGCTCGGTTGGTAATACAATATCATCATCCTTCAGGTTGGCTTTTTCATTTTAATTTATTCTGGTTGGATTTTCCCCATATACCCGGTTACCTACATACGACTGAGTATATGCGCACTTTTTTTTTTCTACTGCGCATTAAACAAGCCGCAAGACGCAACGGCAAAAAATCACCGAAACGTAGAAGAAGAATAAAAAAAACGCCGGCAATTTCAATTAAAATTTTAAATTTTTTTTGCCAAAAAATATAAAATAAAGCAGTTAACTGAGAAAAAATACAAGAGAGAAAAAGCGGTGCGCATATTTATTAAATTTTTTCCCCTAGTGTACGACGGCGAAGGAGGCATGGCCTGACCTGGCCTGGTCCGCATGGCCCTAATGTGGAGGAGGTAACATGCCGCCGGGGGGGGCAAGACTTATTATTGCTGCATAACTGCGAATGTTTGTAAGTGTATGAGCGTACATGTGTGCGTGTGTGTGTGTTTGTTTGTTTGGGGTGAAGAGGTAAAGTTTGCGGGATTGCAGAGGGGCACATACGAGTATTCGCACAGAAAGAAGCCCAAGTGTGCACATTGTTTGGGGAATTTTGCGGGCGACTCTTCGGCTTTCAATGCAACCTGATGGAAAATTGTTTTTATTCGAGCGGAAAAATTATTTTGCGCTTGTGTATGTGTTTATGGAAGTAAACGTGCACGTCTGCATGTGTGTGTGTGAGTTCATGCTTATGCCTGTGTGAGTGTATTAGTACAAACAAGAAGCAAAAAAAAAGAACACACACAACACAAGCAACAACAACGACGAAGCAACATATGCGGCAACTTCTCCACTCGAACGTAGTATGCAGTTTATAAATAACACCACCCTGCCGCCCTCGAGTGAATACGCCTTGGCAAAGAAAAAAAAAAATTAGTTAAACAAAGCAAAGCAAAGTTCCAACGAAAAAATCACAGAAATAAAAAAAATGACGGCAGTTAATCAAGCGCTGTCAAGAATTTATTAAATCTCATCACTGCTCCACATATCCATACATACGAGTATGTAAATATGTACATAGTATGTATGTATGTATGCTGAAAAAATTAATTGGAAAATATGCCATAGGCTAAAATCAATAAAAATAAAATTAAAAAAATGTCGTTATTAGTATTTTAAAATTCATTTTAAATATTTTAACGTAAAATTGATTGCAGGGAATAACATACATACACATACACATATACTCGTACATACATTGCACATCAGGGCCTTATCAAGACAAGCAAACTAACAAAATTTAATAATAAACAAGTAAGAATTTATGGTCTACTACTTTCATATATATACAATTTTTAATATCGTGCCAGAAATATCGAAATTTAAATCAAGATCGAGTTTGATTTTAGAATGATTTTTCTGATTCAAAGTCGGATTAAAACTGAAGTTTTTGATTTCAGAATTCAGTTGCAGAAGATTAAAATATCCTGAAATAAGAATTTTAAATCCTAAAATAAGATTTTTATTCGTATTCTAGATTTGTACAAAGTCTACTTGAGCTTTGAAGAGCCCAAACAGGCAAGCGACAGTCAGGAAAACTCATTGACCCAGGACATATCAAAATAGAAGCTATTCGTAGCCTTAGCAGAAAAGACATTAAAGTCTACTTATTAACAGGATACTGCAAACGTATTACCATCTGAAGAAAATGATTCATGCTGACTCTGTCAAGAGGAACAGGAAACGGATGAACATGTTCCTTGCACTTGTCCAGCGGTGGCAAGACGCAGTTTTAACCACCTAGGCAGTGGAATGTTAGTTTCAAATCATATAGGTAAGCCCACAACGATTACAAGATTTATAAATAGTCTAGAATTGTATTTGTAGGGCAATAGATCTTTCAGGTCGCAGTGCTTCTCTCAAGAAGAGTCTTTTATTAAACATAATAATTTAGAAGATGTTTAAAAATAAGAATTTCGGTATTAGATTAAGATTTTTTTTAACTATAACACATTTACTTCTTTATATATTTATTTATTGATTTACAATACAACAAGGACATAATCTTATAACGTATAGTATTAGTTACTTTCTTCAACTTGATCGGCATAGACCGTTTTTCTTGTGCTTTTTATCTCTGAGTATAATTTTTATTGATTGATTGTTTAACTGAGATATTGTTTGCAAAATGTTTTTAATCCAAAAGAACCATATAAAGTTATAAAGGCTATATTTCAAAAACATCACCAAATTAATATGTAGGAACTGACCTAATATTGTTAACCCGATCGCTGTAGAGAAAGCTCTGTACAATTTCAACTTAATATCTCAAATAGTTCACAAGCTACCATGTTAATTAGAAAAGAACTGCAGTATATTTAGTTTATAAACAAATTGTAATAGTTAAAATTTTAAGTAACTAATTTAGATTGATTGAGATATTTCTTGTATCAATTGTGGATAAGGCATAAGTGGCACCAGCTCAATAGCTCCATTGGTTTTTACGCTATCATGTTAACAAGTAATAATGACAGTTAGACAAATGTGGCTAGATCTATTAAGTTTTTAATTAAATATCTTGATTATTTCTCTATAGTTTAAACTTCTACCCAACCACAATTCGATCACTCAGTAGAGCAAAAAATTTAAAAGATTTTTTATATAAACTATTTTGAAAAATGTATTTTTAATCGTATTCAAAATGAAATATTCTCGATTTTGTTTGCCTTTTCTTTAAGAGAAATTTGTTATGATTACGGCCCTTGATGCACCCATAAACGGATGCAGTGCTCGTGCTCTCCCACAATTCGATTAGCTGCAGCGGGAATTTAACTTTATAGAGATAGAGAAATATTAAGCGTCAAACCATAACGAAGAAGACTCAAAACGCTTCACTTTGAAATGGAAGTGAATATGAAAAGTAAAACGGAAATATTACAAATCATACTTAAATTCCGGAAGTAAAATTCTAATTTGATGTAATTTACCGTAAACTCAACATGGCTGCACTGAAAAGTACTTTCGAGAAAGACAACAACAACAACAAGAAACGCCTTTAAATTAAACACAGGTCCCGAAGACGTCACTCGGCAATCATTCACTTGGTCTGCCTTGCAAACTAACCAAGGGCTGATAACTCATCAAGCTGGCAGTTCCTCCTCATCATGACCAGCAGAAGAAGAAGAAGATTTGTCAGCAATGTATTGGTGTGTTATGTGACTTCTACGTTCGTCGCCTTAAACGCTCGAAGGCTATTTGCTGGCGGAAAGGAATGGAATGGGATGGGGGGGTGGCAGGGGCGAAACGCAGTGTTGAGTGTTGAAAGTGAGTGCTCACTCCAGCAGAAGCTAAAAAATTTAAATGAGTTTGTGAAAAGTTGTAATTTTTGCATCGTAAAAGCGAAAAGTACAGTTATTAAAATTTATATGAAATCGAGCTGAGATGAGTTGCTGCTGCTGCTGAGTTGAACTGTGCCGCTGCTGCTTCTGGTGCGGGTGCTGCTGCTGCCTTTTGCTAGCGCCGGCTGTAAGTGTGGTCAAAATGTGTTGTACAAACTTTCGCAATGACCTTTGCACACTCGGAAAATCTGCTCTCAACGAGCACAGTGACGCAGTGGCCAACCTGTGGGCCTTGCTCTTTAGGTGTTCAGTTGAGATGTATTATTAAGTCGGCAATTTTGAAGGTTCATCTTGAAAGAAATTCTTCTGGCAGGTTTACCCCAAGTTCTTAAAGCCATTCAAATTTTTTTTTAAGGCTATTAAGAATCTGCCTTTTTGAAAGAACTTAGAGAAGAACATTTGTCGTTTTAGATTTTATCAAGAAATATTTTAAAGTAAAGCTTCTTGATGGAGCCACGATTTCTCATCTTCTTTTTTTTATGCTAGGTACTTCCAAAAATTAAACCTAAATTAAAAAAAGAAATTTACTAAAACAGTTAAGTAAACATAACGAAAATATAAGATTTTGAATATTTACTTGCACCTTAAAAACTTCTGTTGAACCGGCACTGTTGCACTTCAACTCAAACGAGCACACAAGCCGATCTCACACTCCAACACATCGAGCCATCAGCCAAGAGCAGCCAAGAGCAGCCCTGTCCTGATGGTCTTTTGCGAAATAGGCGTAAAATGAAACTTTTAAGCACTTTATGACCATCACTATAAAATGGAAAACAGCTGCTGCCAATGCAACGTCAACAACACAAACAGCAAAAACAAATATACCAGGCAGTGGCAGTGGCAGAGGCACGGCAGTAGCAGCTACTAGCAATAACAGCAATAGCTACAGCTGGACCAGTAGCAGGAACAGGAGCAACGAAGAGAAGCCAAGAGCCAAGCAAAGGCACCAGCGAAATAACAACCATGAAAAGTTGCAACACTTATCTCAAGTGTCGGAGCACGCAAAATTTTTTAGCACCGCACCGGATGTTAAACATTAAGAGTGGCAGCCCAAACCAACACCCCCAATCCCACCCAGCGCCAAGCAATATCAACAGAAAGAGCAACAGCAACGGCAACGGCAACTAGCAGCAAACAACATTTACACTAACAGCAAAAACAACACATCAAGTTGAAACCCATCAAATACTATAGTTATAGCTTCACGTGGGGCTAGGTTAAGAGGATCTATTGCTTATGGGAAATTGCAATGAAACAAACATCAACAACAACAACAATATTATAAATATCGAGTACCAGCGCGCGCCAAGATGTTGCTCCTCGAAATTCTTTCAAAAGGCATTTTGAATATTAAAGATAGTTAACACCACCACGTGGCGGCAGCAAAACATTTGCCAGGGGCTTAGAGAAAAATTCGAAAAATATATAAATAATGTTGAACGAGCTCATTCCATTACAAACGATACCTCGTATAAATATATAAATATTATATCTTTTGGTTGATTTAATTTGAATCTCATTCGTCAGAAACGTCATTTGAATTTGAACTTCTAATACCAAAAATAATACATTGGTAATACCCATGGTTGAATAATAAGGTTAAGATTTCTGCATTATTTTAAAGTTTTTTTTTTTTAATTTTTGACAAAAAACTTCGTTGTTGTATTTATTTACTTGATAATTTTTTATCAACCATGGCAACTATACAAAAATTTAATTATCGAGGTGAAGAGAGAAATTTTTCTACTTTCCTCACCTTAAATTTATTACACCATGGTAATATAGTGAATTTAACAGAGTAGGGAGAATAGGTATGGAGAGAATTGGAGCTCTCTCTCTCTCTTTGGTAATCCTATAGTCAAAATCAAATGACGTAAAATGACAAATTTTAATTTATTTCGTAAGAAATTGACATTTAGCTCTTGACTATAAGAGTACTCTCTCAATTCACTGAACCTCGCATGTTTTTGTGGTAGGTTAGAAAAGTGGAAGGTGGAAGCAGAATTGTACATCAGCCGAAACGTATAAATTCTGAACTGTATCTTTCTTTTATTTAACAATTTAATCATTTTTATTGCAGAGAAATATAACTAAGAATGCAAAGTATAAAGTAAAGTTTGTATTACAACTTTACAAGTGAAGAGAAAGAGAGACCAATCCTGCTAGTCTAGGTATAAACTGGATTGTTGATTCTTTTCTTTTTAAACAATTTCAGTATTGTTGATCTCTTCTAGTACCACTTGTTAAACTGTAATGTAAACTTATCTTAAGTTAAATAAGATCACAGAAAAGTTATTAAAATATGCAAACAAATTTGCTTAAGTTCATCTTTAACATTCGAATCGTTGGAATAGTCCAATAGGATTACTATTCAACAGTTTTAAAAAACTCAAAGTTACCAAACCCCTTCTTAAAATTCAATGATGTAATACAATATTAAAAAACAATCTGCCATAAAGATTTCAATCAACTTGACTTTTATTGCTGAATTTATAATTCCTTGAATTGATTTAATAAGAGGATTGAAATATTCTGGACTATATGATTTAGTTTCCTGGTTTTATATAATATTGTTAATAAAGAGGATCTTCACAAATCTTGATACAATTTTGTTCCAACAAATCCAAAAACAAATAAACGGACTTACTTTTATGCTAACATACATGAAAAATATCAAATCAAGTTCTATTAAGATTTTATCAACAGGATTTGTGCCCAGAACTGTAAGGTAGACTATTAAAAATTTAGGTTCCGTATACAAACTACCTTTGATATTCCAAAGTAGCTTGTAATTTATTTGTCACAGTCATGTCTTTCAAACTTAGTTTAATGGAACTCTGGATCTCTATCAGTTAAAATTTGTATCAGGTCCACATTATTATTATCATCGCTGAGAGATTTCCGACATCCTGCAAAGCGCTGAATTAATCATAAGCGATGACACATTCACACCATAAACTTTTTGGCTTTCATCGTAACACTTAAGTTGTTGTTTATTGCCATCATCGAACATAAAAGATACTGTGCAAATATATTTCGCAGCGACGCCCATGTCGGATGCCCAGCCACTTTGGTGCAAATTAACCGCAAAAGTATTTCGTAATATTTCGTAAAATCACTTATTTAGTCGTTTTACCAATTTCGGTTTAGGAAACTTTGCCGCTTGAAGTAGCAGAAATAGTTTCGCTAGAGCAAATCAAGGTGACTGCCACTTGAAAAACAAAAACAAATGCAAAACACAAATGGCCTGTATTGAGTTCAAAACTGTAGGATTTCGCTTGGCCGCAAAGTATTTTCGAGTATTATTTGCCATAAATGCTGGTAAAGGATTTTTCTTTTTTTTCTTTTTCGATTTTCATTTTTATACATTTTCAAATTTGTCGGTTGGTAGCGCCCCCTTGAGAGCAGCCGCCTCCTACCTAGTGCGCTTAGGAATAAAACAAACTTTCGATTGTTTTTAGAAAGTTTATTTTTGCTGTTTTTTATTTGGTTTTTCCTGGTGAACGATGAATGTTTCCTGGGACATACGCACGCAGGACGGGACAGCACAGCACAGCAGCGGACAAAATAAAACAATTTGCGAGTTTTTAACAAAATAACACGAGCATGTTAAACTTTCCTAATGGCCAACAATAAGCGTCGCAAAAAAATGGAAATCGTTGGCTTTTTGCATTTATTTATAAATTGATATGAAAATTTATATTTTTATAGTCCACTTTAATTGAATAATTGTTGGTTTATTTTTAAATATAATTTTTTTGTTATTTGAACAAATTATTGCATTTTTGTAGCATGTTTAATTCACTGTCATATTTGCTTCATATGACATTTTAAGACCAAAATACGAGTTGCCAGATTTCACAAAGCAGTGACACCGCCGCGGCATGGCAATGTTAAAAATTGTTGCCGCTTTTCAAAAGTATTTCTACCTTTTTTTGTTTGCGAAATCTACATAATAGCCAAGGTTGCTGCAATCTGCTTAAACAAATAAAAGTAATGCTCAGAGAGGCAACGCCGCACAAAAATGTAACAGAATACAGCGTGACACACAAGACAAAAATGGTGTTAACTTGGCTAAATATGCCAAAATTTGATTTTTTTTTTACAAATTTTCCATAAACAACTTTAACTTTGTACTTTAATGCAAAATTACACAAGCGCTTACGCTTAATCGCTTGCTAAAACTTATAAGCGTTAATTTTAAATTGTAAGCAATACTTTAAAAATATTCCTCATACAATGTAGAATTAAAATACTCTAACGCTTACAAATTTCACGCTTGATATAATATGTAAGCGGTAGCTATAATTTGTAAGCAGTATTAAAAAACAATGCTGTACTATAAAAAATCTCAAATTACATAAGCGCTTACAAAATTTATTTGAAATTTAAATACTTTTTTTTTTAACATATATTAACATTTTTCGCAATGTCTAATCTTGATGAAATTTGACTACTCCACTGAGCAAAGCAGAGCAGAGCTGTGCAGCGCGCATACACACACATAAAAAGCTGCAGTAATGCAAACCATAATTAAATACGAGCACAAAACGAAATTGTTGTTGTTGTTATTGTGCAAGTTGTTGCCATAGTTAGTTTTTGTGATTACTGTCACAAACACGGTAACGCTGCTGCTGCCGCTGTCGCCGCCGCCGTCGTCGTTGCTGTAAGGAAAGAAAAAACTAAAAACACGAAAAAGAAAAAGAAAAATTGTTTGAAAACACAAACCAAAAATGGAAAGCTGTAAAAAACAAACAAACAAACAATAAGAAAAACTACGCGTAATGTTGCCTTTCTTTAGCCAACAGCATTAAGGGCGTTTCCAGGTGCACACGCTTAAAAAACAAGCGTCATGCAATATTGCAGCAGCAGACCCGCAAACAAGCACAGTACTTTGGTGCGTCTGCAAAAAGTAAGAAATATTAGAAATTTAAGTAACAAGCAAATTTATAAAATTCTTGTTAAAAAGATAAATATTTTCAATTCGAATGTTATGTATAAAAACGAAAGAAAAAGAAAATATTTATCGAACTTCACAGTCGATATTTTTGTGCTGAACTATGGCGAAACAATACGATTTAACTGCAGTAATTGACAGCTTCGTTTCATTGTCAAAAAGGCTGAGAGTGGGAGCAACTCTCTCTTTCAACTGTTTTATAGTTTTCATTTTCAATTATTTTTATGTTTCCTTTGTGGTTTTAATTGCTTTTGCTGTTTTGGTTTCCTTGACAACGGATTTTGTGGTGTGTTCCTAGCTAAGCAAGAGAGCGCTGTCATTTATCATGTGTGTACCTCAGGAATCAATCCTGCATGTACCTGAAATAGTTGTGTCGTGTGCTGAACGAAATGAAAAACTTTCACTTCAAAAGAGATTAGCTCAGAGCAACACTAAAAAATTTACGTACTTTATTTAAAATATTTTTCATTATGAACTGCCAAAAGCGTGCGAAAATATATGGAAGAGCTATGGGGAAAAACTATGAAAGTCCATTTTTGAAAATTTGTCAGAAATCGAATTCTAAAGCTTTATACTCATCGCTTTTCTATGATGACAGATTTCTTTTACTCGATTTTTAACGTGACCGTAAATGTCATAACTAAGCGACAAATGCAGTTCAAAACTATTGACATAAAACTACAAAACTGCATCAACATTTCATTTTGAAAAAATGGACTTTCATCGGTTTTCCATATACTTACAGAACTTTGTATTTCCTTTTAACCACAAAAATTTCCGAAAGAAGAATTAATTAAATCAAATTTTAAATGGAATTTTTTTTATAGGTTTATATTAAAAAAGTCTTCAGCTTTTACCTTAACTAATCTAAAACTGTCTTTTGTAATGCCAATTTGTTCCAAAGAAATCATCGTGTGTCTATCAAAACTTTTTAGGAAGAGTTCTTATATTATTCTGAGTAAGGATTCAGTTCGGAACAGGAGCGAGTCTATCAAATGAGTCTTTTCTACCCGCTGGTGTTCAATCAGCACTATCACATTGGAAAAGCAAAAAAAATATTAATGCAATTTTTCAGAAGCGTTATAAGAACAAAAGTTGTGGAGACATATTTAAGGAGCAAAACAAAAGAAAAAGTTCCACAATTTTGTTAAACAAAAAACTCAAAATTATCATATTTTGAAAGTAAATCAACACTTCTTAAGTCGACAATTTCCAAGCTACCCTATAAATACGAGAAGTCTTGTTTGTATTCCCATATTACATCATAATTAAGATTTAAAAAGAAATTAAAATTTTTCCGGAAAATGCATTTACTTACTACGTCCACATTGGAATACTGTGCAGCGTCGGCACGGGGCAGATACACACGCGCCGCGCAGCATTTGTGCTAAAATGAAATTCCTGCATGTGCAAGTGGCATTTGCGCGTTTGTGTGATTTTTATTTTTTCATTTCATGTGAAAGTGTGCAATATTTTTGGGTTACCATTCTCACACACACACACACACACACACACCATACCATAGCACAACACCCGCTACTGACACACATACATGTACACTTTGATGCACGCAAAGTATGCGCGATAATAAAATTTCAACAGCGACTCTCGCGCGCTCGCACAAAGTCGACGCTTTGAGCGTCGCGCATCAACCGCGCTAATTATGCAAATTAAAAACTTGACAAACGTGAAAAATGCGAATTTTTAATTAAATGCAATTGTAGCAAGCACACAAGTGGAGGAGCGAAGCGAAGCGAAGGGGGCGTGACGCGAAAGTATAACAATGCATTAATTGAATTGCTTTCTTTCTTTCGTTCGTTCGTTCGTTCGTTTGTTTGTTACTCATACGCCAGCGTCGCCCCGACAAACGAATGCTAATGCATTTGCATGTAAAGACTTTTGTTGACTCGGAGTGTTTGTTTGTTTGTTTGTTTGTTGTGGGGGCATGGCATGCAGCGCAATACGCTAGAAAAGCAAAGCCTTAAGTGCTGTAATTATTTAGGCATATGCAAAAAAAAATTTCTTTTTTTCTGAGCGCGTGTAGTACAAATGTGAAAAATGTGAAAAATGTGGAAAATGTTGAAATACTTACGGGTACATGGAAAACGCAGTGAAGTGGCAGTGAAGAGTTCACTCAAGAAATGCTGCTGGCACGCAAGGTCACTCCGGCATGAGATGCTGTGTTGTACACGTGTGTGTGTGGGGCATGCTTATGTATTTAATTAAAAAACAAAAAATATATGTATATAAATATTATAAAGCAGCACACTTGCACGCTGATCTACTTATTTGATGTTTAATTAACAAAAAAAGGTTAAAGATTTAATTTTGTTCTAGGGTCGATTATAAAATAGGAAATATACATTTTATTAATGTTAATTAAGTTAATAACTAACTGAAAGTAGTAACGACCACTTGGAAGAAATAATGAAAGCCGCTTTAAATCAAATATCAATAAAGTCTTTCTTTAAAGAAGTTGATATCTTCAACCAGAAACATATTTTTGAATTTTATTCAACGAATTTAAAATAAATACTTACATTGTTTTAACATAAAATAACTAAAGTATTATTGGTATATTTAACAGGACATATTGTAAAATTAACACGACAACAATTTAAAAAAAAAATATGTAACTTGAATTTTGATTCGTTTAACAGTAACCAATGTCAATTTTCCTGTCATTTCTTTAATAATTCTTCATCTCAATTCAATAAATGTAAACGTGGCAATCGATAATATGAAAGCGAACGTCATTAGGTTAAGTTACTGGTTATGTAATGCTGAGGCATAGCACGATGCTTAGTTCATCGGCCTCCGACGCGGAATGTCCAAAGTTCGTTTATCGCTGAACGTAAAAAAAAACAAATTATTATTCTTCAATTCAAAATTAAAGAAAAGTAAAATTTGACATTTTCTCAATTTGCATGAGATTTTTAATGGACTATACAGACTTATAATTTTTTGAAGAACAACAAAAAACTGGTCAATTTAGCAGACCGGACCGCGCTGGTTCGGAATACGTTACTATTCCTCATCAGCGATCTTTTGGGCTTGGTGAAACTTTGTGTTTTTATATCCGTCTATAAGCTTCTTTGGTTTAGAAACAAGCGAGAATTGAAAGCAAACTCAAATTATGTCGGCAAACAACATGTCATATAAAATTGATTAAAATTTTATAATTTTTACTTAATTTACTAATAATCTTAAGGTAGATCCCAACTTTCCTTATGTCCTGGATTGTTGAGGACCTTCTGCAACTGAAAAAGCTAACATTCAATCCTGTATTGTGTTCCGTATAGTTGCCGTACTGATCGATAATACATTGAGCCTTGTCCAAATACGTCTTTTAAATATAGGGTTGCCAGGCAATAAATTGCCCTCTTAAATACAAACAATTAATTGAGTTTTTTTTAAGAATAATATAGAAGAAAGCATTTTTAAAAATTGTTTCCAAAAGGACAATTCTTTAAAGTTGATCAATGACATTACACAATAGAAAGGACCTTTTCATTATAACCATTAAATAGTGAAGGTCCTTAATATGACTTCACTCGTGAACCATTTAAAAGTTAACATATCTAAATGAAAATCCTAAACGAACAAAAATTTCATTACAAAAACCAACAAATCAAAAAGTAGTGAATCAAGAATCGAATTTTTCAAAAAGATTAAAATAATTCCTTTATATAGTTAAATGTATGGTAAAATAACCGTCATTTTCCTTTGATTTTGCCGACATCATTTTTTTGTTGTTGTGCACACTTTACTTAAAAATGAATGCCCGCTAAATAAATAACGCTCAAGCGTTTGTGCAAGCTTTTAGCGACATTTTGAAGCACTTATTTCAGCTATTAAATTGTTGAAATGCAAAAAAAAACAACAACAAAAAACAATATAATAGCAGGAAAGAAAACAAAAACAAAAACAATAATAGCCACTCTTATCACTCCATGTGGCAACGCGGTAATAATCAAAATAATTCTCACACAACGGTTTAGAAAAAAAAACAAGCCAGCAAGCAAGTAAGTAAGAGAGAGTGAGAGAGAGAGAAAAGGATCGCGGGAGCGGGAGCCGGAAAAATTGAGGGCACTTAAGTGTGGCAGGCAGCGTTTGTGGTTTCGTAACTTTTGTAATTGTTTTGGCAGCATAAACATAAATCACAAATTTCCATAAGTACGGCCGGCTGTGGCTTTTCTTTTTTGTTGTTGTATGTATAAAAGGCGTTTCGCATGTTGTTCTTTATTTATTTATTCTTCATTTTTTTTGCATTTTTGCTGCGGCGTTGTAGTACTCAACTTTGCGAGAAAGTATCCATATCCACGCAATCTGCAGCGTGGCAATTTCATGCGCTGCCATACTTTCCTGCTCATCTCGTGCGCCCACCCTCGCATACAGCGTGAATGAGCCTGTTGGATGCCATGACGAAACCCCGCCGGCTTGTAATGTGACCCTTTTAATTGAAGTCGATGATTTTTTGCGGCGTTATTTATTTATTAATATTTTATTTTTTTTTTTTGAAAAGCGCTGCAGGAAAGTAATCTAACAGATATAAAGATTTTTAAAAATGTATCTGGAACTTTTATGTAAAAGTAGATTTAAATATTTTAATGCAATTTTAACGGCTGTCAGAATTTTTTGCTATAGCCAAATTTTTCAAACAACTTTTCTGAAACAATTTATAAAGGTTCGCTAGGCTGTAAAAAAAACTCAAATTAAATAATTTACTAATTTCTTTATATTTCTATATAACGTTTAAATATATGACTAACATTACTTGTTAACATTCCGGCTTATAGAACACTGCAACAAAATTCTCACAACATTTTGAATATAAATTTAAATTTTTATTACAACTTTTCATATGCTCAAATGTATTTCTAAACATTTTCGAGTGCACTAAACCAATACTTGCGCATTCAACGCTTGCTAAAACTTGTAAGCATTGATTAAATTTAACCAAAAATGTTAAGAGCTTTATTACAGCCATAAAATCAGCAATATAAACTAAGTGCTTGCAAAATTCAGCAGCGTCTTCGGAAACTTGTAAGCGATGACATAAACTTGTAAGCATACGCTGGAAAATTTATGGTCTCTTGCCAAATTTACAAATGCATAAACGCTTACATTTTTAAGCGTTTATTAAGGCTTGTTAGAAATGTCATAAACGAGAATTATAAGCAATACATTTTATTGCTTATATTCTAGAAATTAAAACGAACTTTTTTTTGTTGTGCCTGTGTGCGTGCACATTAACGCCTAAAAGCAGGCTTGAGTTGAAATTCCATGAAGAACCACATCAGCAAATATACATTAAAATACCGATACGCTTTTGCGATTCATGCCGCCGCGCCCTCTTGCCTACTGTATTCTGGCATATTTCCACATAGCGATATTGAATTGAATTCGAATTCGAATATTTTGTCAACAACCTTTTTACAAATTGTTCGTGGCACCTCTTCCACTCGCTGGCGGGGGGATGCGGCAGCATGAGAAGTTTTTGTTTTATTTGCCTTTTTCGCATGTAATTCGAAACTAATAAGAAAATACTTTTGGCATTTCAGCACTAAATACCCCACAGCCTTCTTTCACACACACACACGCACACACAGACACAGACAAACACACACAGAGAAAGAGAAAGAGAAAATAACTTTGGCCCATTTCCAATTTCTGCGCAATTTTCGGACCCTTTTCACAAAAATGTCATATTGACCATTACGCACGCAATTCAGGCGGACTCTCCACTCACATCCCCCCGATATCCGCCTTCGCCTGCGCCACCGTTTCGTATCCTTTGGCTCGACGTTTTGTCCTGCCCTACTCATGTCTCGGTTTGTCAATTTATTTGAAAAACATTTCTATTCGAATGAATTCATGTATCGGTGCGTTCGAATAGACGTATTTATCGCTTTGGCAATTCAATGAGGCGGCATCTTTGTTGGATCGCTCGCATACACACACACTGTCAATTGTTATTTAAATAGAGTTGCATGCGTGTGTGTGTGTGTGTGTTTGTGTGACATTTGAGCCTGATGTGCATATTTCCCTTATGATTGCCATTTTGCCAAGTTAAAATAAAAAATAAAAGGGAATTTTAGAGCGCTCCTTTTTTCTTTTTTTCTTTCGTTTTTCATTCCTTTTTGTGTGCTCATTTATCCACACTTGCTAAGATAAAAAGCAAATCTATCGCTTTGCGAAAATGACAACAGTATCAGGCCATCAGCGCTCTACTCTGCCCCCGCCACACCCGAAAAAACACGAAACGTAGAGAAGTCATATATATATAAATTTGAAATGTTGGTTAAGTTCGCAACGAAATTAAAGTTTTTCAGTAAATTAATTTTTAACCAATAAAACTTTAAACAAATTAATTAAATAAAGGATATTTTGTATATAACTACCCGTAATATAACATGTTATGAAGGCAGTAAATTTATTAAATCATACACTAAGAGAAAATTAATGAACGATCGGGCTTGATTCTAAATTGCTTTATTCTGGCTCAACCTCAGATTGCGCGGTTTCGACTTAAAAATTACAAATCTTAAAATAAGCGTAAAATCTTCAATTGGAACTGAATTTCTGAAGAATTCAGTTGCATCCAGAAAGAATTTTCAATCTTGTTTTACATAAGTCCGAAACATTTTAATATTAACGTTGCATATAGAGATAAGCTTTAAATTTTTGCTTAACGACTTTATTGAAGAGTTCCAGTCGACCTTCCGGACTTCGTGTTGAATATCCTAAAAAAATTGTTTGCGTTAAAGAAAAGTAACGAGGAATTGTATTGATTTTAGGGGCTTAAAGTCAAAGTGAAAAAAAATGATTGGTTATTTGGTTATGAGTTCAAAATTGACAACGAAACTTCACCGGTACCATGCAAAGACGGGGATTGGCCTAAAAATCTTCGTGGCTATATGGAAAATAATTATAATGGTAAGACTTTCAATCATTTGCATTTTGCAAGAGCTTAAAAAACAAATTTCAGTATTGGTATTTGCCATTGTAAACCATCCTTATATTCGTCTAAGAGATAACAGCTGTAGTTTAAGAGATATCGACCTGAAATTTGATATTATTAATGGTCTTTCTATTTTAATGTAAAACTCAAGTTCTAAAGAAAGCAAAATAAGACAAAATCGACTCCTATCACCAATACAAACTCCCTTTGAGTAGTAACAAAAGAACTCAAAATTATAATAAAAACAAAAACAATTGGCAATAATAAGTAAAATTTTTGCAGTTTAATAAACAAAAAAGATTTCTGTAAAATCGTGTAGGGTATTTAGATCTAGCACAGCCGTATATAATATAATTTTGTTTTTTTTTAATGAAATTTTTTTAAATAATTTTAGATCAGTAATGGACAAGCTTATCATTTTTCGTTTCACTTTGAGTGTATCAAACTTACACGTAAAGCCTGCCCACCACTGTTTGAATAAACAAAATGTAAGAAATAAGTAAACTAAACCATATTCACATACATACATACATACATACATACATACATACATACATACATACATACATACATACATATATATTACAAATACCTATGCAAAAGTTGCCATAGATATTAAACATTCGATTTTTTCTAAGTGCACATCCGCTCTTTTTACACTATTTTGATTTCAAATTTTTTGTTTGTCACCGTCTTTTGCTTATAATAATACGCTTATTTGACTTCTGGTTATGTCAGTTATTTTTCTCCACTTTGGTGAAATAATAAATTCCGTTTTGTATGGCAACAACAGTTCAACCCCCCACCCCCCAAACACCAGCGTATCCTTTACGAAATTACATTTTTTCTTTATATCAATTTCTAGACGATGTTGTCAACTGATATCAAAGGGAGAAAAAAGGCAACCAGAACAACAACAAAAAAGGGAGCGCTTCCCTAGTTGAAAATGCATTTGTTCCGTTGAGTTAAGTTGAGCTGAGCTGAGTTGAGTTGTGCCATGGCAACGAAGACGAAGAAGAAGCAGAACGTAAATGATATTTGAGCCTTATCGTAGTCGCCGCATCAACCGCACAATTTAATGCGTTCTGCTTCGGGCGTAAAATGGTAAAAGGGGGCCGGAAAATTTCACCCTTCAGAAATCGTATTAACAACAACGCATCACAACACAAGCAACTAGAATAGCAACAACATCAGCAGCAGCAACAACAACAACAACAAGTCATAACAATAAAATTCACACATGCAGAAAGCAATTCATATGAATTAGTTGCGAAATTGCGGAAAAAGGCAGCAATAAATGGCGTTATTAGATTGTTATGGCTCGGCGCGATTTTGCAGCTAAGTGCTATCCATACAACCGACAGGGGGGTGTGGCATAGTGTAGGTGGGTATGTGAGTGTGTGCATGTGTGAGTGTGTTGGTATGTTGAGAAATTATGTCAACATTACGGATAATAAAATTTCGCGTGCATAAAGCGACATTTAATTGCTCAAGCGAAAAAAAAGACATCGAGACCGACTGACAGACAGACAAATAAGCACTGCTCGTTGATTACAATTAATAAATGGGGGGCGTGGTCGCGAAGTATGCTGCATACTTATCTGCAAGTTGTGCTCAACATTTTATTTGGTAATTTCGTTTAATTTTTAGTGCTTAATGCTTGGTTTATTTTTCATTCGCCAAAATATTGCAACAGCGATTTTTAATTGTTTCTTATTATAATTTAATTTTTTTTTGAAATAAGCTACAAAAATGGGAACTTACCACAAATTAAATATATATTGTTGTATTTTTACTTTTTGGATATTTCGCATAATTAGCATACCTCATTATTGAAAATTACTCTTAGGAAAGTACAAATGAGAACGCAAATTGAGCGAACTCACCTCTTCTGAAATATGTAATATAAGGTTATGAAAGTAGAAACTCACCTCGATTTCCGCCTTTTTGTCTGCTTTATTTTGAAGTTTAATTTTTATTTTTTGACAACAAACTACGTTGTTGTTTTTATTTTTTAATACTTTTATAGCAACCATGGCAACTGCTTAAAAATTAAATTTTCGAAGAGATGAGGTGGAGAGGGACATTTTTCCGTTTTTCCCATCTTATATTTATTACACCATTGTTGGTTAATAAGGTTAGGAGAGTAGAAATGAGAACGCAAATTGAGCGAACTCACCTCTTCTGAAATTCATTAGTGAAACAAAGAAGTTTGGAGAACAGCGTATGGATCTTAATTCAAATTTTCCCATCTAAATATTTCATTAATATGTCTCTACTTTCTTATTCCGACACTATTCTGTGTACAGCACAATGGTCCATGAGGACTGAGAGTTATGGTCTCATACCAGCTTAAACTCAACTCTAAACTATTAACAGTACTTTATAAATTTATTCAATCCATCGAAATGTATTAATAAGACGTCAGGCTCCATCATTTGTGGTGTGATACTCGCACCAGTATTGCGGAAAACTTAAAATTTATAAGAAGAATCCCCTTTCAACCTGGACAAAGTTCGATCACCCTAAGCGGGGAATGTCCACAACATTTTAAACACAATTTCGCGTTTAACATTAAAAACTGTGCAATTAAGTTACAGTTTACATGCAAACGGTGCACATTTTCCAAAAGCGAAAAGAAAATGAAAAATTTCACTTGAAAACCTAAAATTCATTGTTGTCGCAGCGCGGCAATAAAGCAAAAACTTTCGGCAGCAAGCAGAATTTTCGAACGAGCGCAGCACAAGCAACTGACAAGGCAAACGCAATTCAGATTGAAAATTCGCTCGAATGCCAACCGAAATTTTTAGACACATTTTTGTTGTTGTTGTTGTTGTTTTCTTTAAACACCCTCACCTGCGAATTTTGTATTTTTTTCTTGTATTTTTTTTTTAATTTAGTTGTTGTTGTGTTTGTTCTCCAGAGCTTTTGGCACTCGACTTTGAGAACCTTGACAAGTTTCTCTTTTTGTGTTTTTGGCAAGGTAAGCATTAATGCAGACGCTTCTTTTTCATGGCAACATCCGCTTGGTGAAATATATTATATATATATATATATATATATATATATATATATATGTATATACATAATGCATACATATGTATATACGTTCAACTGTCAGATGGCCAAAGTTAAAATGAAAATAAATGCTTGCAAAGCAATTACTTTTTAATTCTCGCCCAAAAGTGTGCTTGCTACATTTAAATCAATTCTGGGGGGCTTTTGGTATTTAAGCACAGATAACGCATGGATTTATAAGAGCAGCAGCAACAGCAGCAGCAGCGGCAGCAGTAGTCGCTGCTGTTGTTTCTCTGTTCCTTCGACTGAGAATGGCTTTTATGTGCACTCAGAAGCAATCAGTGCCACTCCCAACAGACATGCAACTGCAATGGCAAAGAGGCAAATGGAGCATCTACACATACTCGTATACTTCTCGTACAGACAGGCAGACAGGCAGACAGACAGACATACAAACGCAAACGCAAGCACAAAGCCACACGCACGAGATTACAAGAGGGTAAAAACAACAATAACAACAACATAAAGAAAAAGAAGAAGAGAACAACAACAACAACGACAACATAACGCGTGCACTGAAAAAAAAACATTTTTTTAATAATATAAAAATTTGGTTGAGTTCAAATTTCTGATAAAGCGCAGGAAACAAATCATGTAAAATTAACACTTTTTCGGGTTAATATTTTTTAGCACTAGGAAATATGTTGAAATTAAATAATTAGGGATATTCGATTTATTCAGTTGCCACAAACAAGTTTTTACATATTCTGACGGTACTTAACTATAGAAAATGTCGGGCCAATAGGACCCAATGTTAGTTTAACACTTTTTGCGAAGTCTTAAAAAGGTTTTATTAGACACGATGGAATGAGCGAACTCACCTCGATTTCTGGTTTATTTTTCTGCCTTATTTTAAAGTTTTTTTTTTTAATTTTTGACAACAAACTGCGTTGTTGTTTTTATTTACTTAATATAATTTTTTAACAACCGTGGCAATTGCACAAATATTAAATTTTCAAAGAGAGAAACAACATTGATTTGAAGAGGCACAATTTTATACTCTTCTCACCTTAAATTTATTACACCATGAGAAATTTGTTTAAATATTTTTGTTAAAATCTCTCTGTATAATCTTCTAAAAACAAAAAAACTTTTGAAAATCAAAGCGTTGAATTTGTAAGCATTTGCACTCTAAAATGCTTGAACTCATAAATTTGTTAATTATTTTTGTAAAAATATCTGCCAGTGTATGTACACATGTGTGTGTATAAAAAATAAAGTGTGGAATCATGCCAAGCGCTACGAGGCGATGCCACTATGCGTTGCAATGGATATGGGTCATGTTTGCAATTGTAATGCAGAATGATTGCAGCTGCAACAACAAAAACAATAACAACAACAGAAACAACAACAGCAATGGCAACATCAGCAGCAGTAGCAGCAGCAGTAGCAACTTTGTAAGCAAACAAACAACGTCAAGTGTCGGCATTGCTGATATTTAGAAGGTGCACCGTCATACAGCATCCTCTACCGCTTCCACTGAATCTTAAAAAGAAACACCGAAATTTAATGGCAGCTTGGAGCAACCTAAAAGGTTCCTGAATCACTGTCGCTGCTGCTGAATCAGAGTCAACTGTGTGCGACAGTGACGCTGCAGCATTTGCGCCATTCAACTTTGTTTGTTTGTTCGTTCGTTTGTATGTTTGTCTGTTTGTTTTCCTTGCTGCTTTTGCTGCTACTTAAGGAGGTCGACCGTCCGACCGTGTTTGCGCCTTATTCCTAAGATTCCTTTTGAAACAAGCTGTTGTTGTTTTTGTTGTTGTTGTTGTTGTTGTTGTTGTTGTTGTTGTCGTTGTGGAGTAACTGCTAAACTAACCCGGCACAAGCGCTTCCACTTTTTTGGAAGTCGTCGAAATATTTAAAGTTACTGCATGCTTCCTTGGGTTCGTATGTCTCCGCGTCATATACTCGTATGAAGCGTCGTCCTCACCGCATTGTCATTGTCTGTCGCTGGAGCAGCATTACCTTACCTTAGGTACCTAACTAGTAGCATCCTACCTATCTAGCTATCTACTTGTGTAAGAAGTAAAGCAAACAGGATGTGGATGTGCACACCGCACAAAAAAAAATATTAAAAAAAAACAAAAAAAGAAATTCGAAAGAAATGCGAAATTTTTTCATTTCCTGCTCATGTGCGGTAGTGAATTTTAATGGCAAATGCTTTTGAAAGGATAAAGACAAGCAGCATAAGGAACTTGTTTAATTTCAGCGCTTTGAAGAATAACACAAATTTCCTGTCAGGTTATTTTATCCGCCATTTCTTAAAATAGCACACAATTTGTTTTTGTTATCCGTAAGTTTCAAAAAAGTTACCATAACGAAATAAAGGGAAAAAAAGTACCAAAAAAAAAACAACAAAATTAATCAACATCCTTTGTAACTTTACCGTGGTAAGGACACAATTTCTACAAACACAATTAAAGCAACTTTATTTTATGGATAAGACCCCCCGAGCTGGGTTAGCAGTGCGTCATATTAAGTTCAAGTATTCGGCAGCCCCTTGCTTATGCGGATGAGGATGATGATGATGACGATCCGGTGTTTGCTAGGTCCAGCGGGTCAATTACCATTTCGAAAATCAATAAATCTAAGAACACACAACAGTAACAACGTACAACGGACAACGGACAAGTGACAGCTGTCAAATTGAACTCAACGCAAATTTAATCACAAGTGTCATGATTTCGTTGTCACATCAGCATCAGCATCAGTATCGTCGCAGGAGTCGCAGGAGTCGCAGTCGTCGTCGTCAAGAACAATGCTGTCTTGTCTTAGGCAATACATAGTGTCCATGTCAGTCTCTATGTTGGGCACAATCCAAGCAAGTCCCTCTATGCAGTCGAGTATGTGTCGTGTATCGTCTTGATATTGCATATTTAAGCTCGGTTCGCAGTTTCAGCTCTTGGCCCGGCTCCTGCTCCTGCTCTTTGTCGTATTGCCACTTGGGCTCAGCAGTTAGTTCGTCGCTTTATTTAAATGACAAATGATTTATTTATCATGACTTGCAGACAATTTCCGTTTCCGTTGGCAGCGATTGTGGTGGATGGTGGATATTGGTTGACGGTGGCAAGGGCGGGCGAATGTACCGCCACTCACTTAATCGATTGGGTTTGCTGTTGGAGTAATGGATTGCGACTTCCAGAATTTATGCAAAATCCATTAACTAATCGCAATCTTTCGAAAATCCAGCATAATAAAATAAGTTCAGTTTGATTTGCTTTGCTTTGCTTCGGCTTGGTTTGGTTCGATATTTGGCGCAGTTTGGCATTTCGATTGAATTTTTGTTGTGCGCGATACAAGCATGGGACAGTGGCAAATTCTCCGCATTAAATCGATGAATAATAAACTCGGGCGATTAAGTATTATTGAGGTTATCTATCATAATTCGTTTGCTCCGGAATTGTTGGAATAATTTATAAAATCGTTTTCTCTGCTAGAGCTTCAGCTTTAAATGACGATATTCCACAAGAAATATTGTATTGGATGATTTTGAATGTAAAGGTGGATGCTGAATTTTTAAAAGTTCACATATGACGAGCGTTTAATCAAAACCGTTGAATTCAATTTTACCAAAAAAAATATTGATTTTTTGTATGTGTTAATTATGTTGGGAATAGTCTCCAGCTGACGCTATATTCGAAAATCTAAGAAGTCTTCTACTAAGTTCTAAAAAAGGAAAAATGTTTCGAAAGATAAATCCTAAAGCTTAAAAGCTCCTTAATATTAATCAAAACTTAATTTTTATACAAACTATTTTGTAACGCTCTAAAATTTGTGTTCTAACTATACAACAAATTTCTTTGCAAACACCAACAAATCAAAAAGCGATATGTCCAAATTTTCTTTTGAAATACGTCAGCTTTTTACTTAACATTACCTTAAGTTCTTTTTTTGAAGCAATACACAATCTTAATTCAAGGACATAATCATTATTTATGTTTGTTAGTTAATTGTTCAGTTAGGTTTTTATGGATTTATCGGTTTTAGATTTAAAGCTCCTCATATATTCCTATCAATATTATTTATTTAAGTTTCTATCTCTTATTGTATCTCTACTTTGTATTTCCTTACTTTTTTATATCCTCATTTCAATTCAGTATGGATACCAGGGCATGAAGGTCATGAGGGAAACGAAAAAGCTGACTACTTGGCAAACCAAGGGGCAAACATGCCTTTTATTGGTCCTGAGCCCTTCTGTAGTCTTTCGAAAAGCCACTCCAATGTAGCTATAAGTAAACTGGAGGAAAAGAAATTTGCCGATCACTGGCTCAATAGCATAGGTCAACGGCAAGCAAAACGATTCCTCATCCCATCAAAGGGAATATCCATAAAGTTACTCTCGCTCAGTAGAGAGGACTTACGCATTTTAGCTGGTTACTTCACAGGTCATTGCAACTTAAGATATCATCTGAAAAAGTTAGGCCTTTCTGATACTGACGTCTGTCGTTTCTGTGAAATGGACACTGAAAGTTCAGAGCATGTGCTCTGCGAGTGTCCTGCATTCGGCAGACAAAGATTTTGTCACTTCGGTGACACTGTTGTAAATCCATATCAACTTTGGAACAACAATCCCCAATTAATCCCCAGTTAAAATAAAGGCCATGCACAATAGATCTTGTTGGTCGCAGTGCTTCCTGGCCTCTAATAATAATAATCTTCATTTCTTTATTTCTATTTTTATTCGATATTTCTTTATCTTTATCTTCATTCGATATTTCTTTAGTTTTCCATTTCTTCATTTATTATTGCTTTTTCTTATTGTTTCTTTATTTCTTTTTTCCTTTAAATCTTTATTAATTTATTTACTTATTTTTATTTATAAATTTAAGATGTTTCCTTTTGTCTCTTCTCTGTCATTCCAAGCCAATTTCCTTCTATATTTTGTTGGGTCTAAAAGGATCTGTATGTGCCATACCTGCTGCCTCGCCTATTAAGTCCACAATCTCAGAATTTGTATGGAAAACTAGAAGATTGTACCTAGTGAGATGAAGTGTGACCATAATTCCATAACAAACAAAAAACCAAACTTTGCAACAAACTAAAACTTTAATGAAATTCTTTAACTCTTCAAGTGTCCATGCTCATTTACAATACATCATTTTAATTTTAGTCAAATCCCCTTCGGATGGTCCAATCAACTGACCCATTGAACGATCGACCAATGTATTGTCCTCACCTTTGGCACGCATCGATGGCTTCGACTTGTCCTTGGCGAAAGCAAACTGCGAATAATGCATCAGACTCTCGTAATCGTAAGGAACATTATACGTAGTCGTGTACACCTCCGGATAGGTCATAAACTGCGACCAGTACTTTTGCGGTATATTATCGTACTCCACCTGAACGTACTTGTTGCGATCGTAACGGCTCTGCTCGTGATACAGGCCCAGCACATGCATCGTCTCGTGCTGAATGACGGCGCGCTGCGTCAGGCAATAAGGATTCAAGACCACATCATGCGGTCCGGTCGGCGTCAATGGATTATAGCCCACCTTCGTGCCACACATATCGGGTGATTTCTTATAGAAGATATAACGTCTGGCGCGATCGCGCTTCTCATCGTACGGCTCGAAGCGCAGACAAGTCTGCTCGTTGAAGACCTGCATCGCCTGATGCACGTTCTCTACCTCTTCCGGCGAGTAGTCGGACGAAATGCGATAGTACAGCGTATTGCCGGGCCATCGCTGAAAGGGCGATTGCAAAGCATTTCGATTTTTATCCTCAGAGTTCTCATCCTCTACATCGATTTCGTTCAAGTAGTTCTCGTAGTCTTCGATGTGCGTCGTCGCGTCGTTATCGTCGGACAAGGGCGCGAATTGGCAAATACGACTGCCGAGTAGAAGGAGTAGGAGTGGCGTTTGCCAGTGCAAAGTAAAAACCTTCAGACCAGTCATGTCGTGCTGTTTGACTTGAGCTGGCACCAAACTGAAGCTTGTTTTTATATAAACCAAACGCACTCCGAATGATACCTTCCGCTTATCGGAATGCTCGGAATTTAATTAAGGGTTGACATTCTGGTAAGCAAATCTTATTGAATTTTAAAATAATTTATTTAGTGAGCTAAAAGCGGCATTTTCGTTATATTAACTTCACATGCTTAAAATTACAATATCAGAAAAATTTTATAATTTTTTTTTAATATCGAATAATTAACAGAAATCTACTAAATTATATAGAATTTTCGAATTACAGATTCTGTTAACAACTTTTAACTGTAATTTATATAAAAAATAATAATTTTAGTCTTACAAATCATGAAACTTTGCCGAAGTTTCAAAACTGTTCCTCAATAATGGTTTATAATTCCAGTTTTTTTTTGTTCTCCATTGTAACATAACTGAGAATTATACAGCATAAAATAATGACTGAAGAAAAAAACGTAAGATGATAAATTAAAACTGAATAATTGTCGGTAATGAGATTTCAAGCTAATTAACTTGAAAAAGAATTATATAGCTGCCAAAATGAAAAAAGCCTCTGACCAAAATCCTTTTCGGTAGTCTATATTAAAATACACCTCTGGACAAAAAAGTTAGAGCCGTAAAGCCAAAATTTGAGGCTATTTATCACTAAAACAAAAAGGCATTTTTTGTTTACATTTTATGTTTTTTGCTTCTCCCATGGTTGAATAATAAGGTTAGGAAAGTAGATATGAGAACGCAAATTGAGCGAACTCACCTCGATTTCTTTCTTTTTTCTCTGCTTTATTTCGAAGTTAGCTTTTGTTGAATTTTGACAACAAACAACGTTATTGTTTTTATTTACTTAATAGTTTTCAAAGAGAGAAACATTATCGATATGGAGAGGGACATTTTTCTATTTTGTCTCATCTCAAATTTTTTACACCATGGCTTCTCCTATAGAATTTCAAAAATTTTAGTTAGAGCCTTTGTGCATTTCGACAGCGACATTCAAAACTTTTGAAGTAAAAAATATTTTCTATAATTAAGTTATATTAGGTTAAACTGGCTGACCGAAGCCACGCATGGACCTATTGCATAACGACACCAGGTTGAGTTCCTTTTTGACTATTTTTAAGTAGAATTGACGTCATTCAGTATTCGAGAACAATTGACAAACTGTATAATAAAATTTGTCAAATTATTTCAAATAAGAAAAAAAAACGTGTCGCTTTTATTTATGTTATTAATTTATTTGCTATCATTATTTATAGTTAAAGTATAATAATAATAATAATATTTGTTTTTGTTAAAATGTTTCACACAAACTTACAAAAGCCTGCTCTCCCACTTCGTACTAAAGAAGCGGGAGCCAAATTCGACTTTTCTTTAAGGACTTAAATTATAGGTTTTTCTTCTCTTTACTTTACTTTAGTTCTTCTTTTTTGTATTCATTTATTTATTATATTTATTTAGTTAATTATGTTATTAGTAGTAGGTATAGAGTACTATATATGCAAATGTTTTATAGTTATCGTATCTGTTGTGTATGTTGCTAGACTGCATGACTGACATAACTGGGTCATGTGTTTATTTGTTGGTATTCTTGGTTTGTTTATTTCTGTTTCTTTGTTTGTTTGTTTGTTTTTTTACTTTAACTTTTACTCACATAATAAGCGCGTATGTACGTACGCTACATGTAAACAACACAAATTATAATATTAATAGTAATAATAGCAGTAATATACTTTCAGTATTTTAAGTTAAATTGTGACAAAACGAAAATCTACAAAAGGCCAAACAAGAACTACTTTTAAATTCATTTCGATTTAAAATTTATAAATAAAGACTTTTTTTAGTTTTTAATATAATAAAATTAAATTAAGTTAAATACGTAAAGCGTTATTTATCAACAGTGAAACAAAATTGTAGAAGTAATCAGCAATTGTCAAATTTCTTGTCTTGTATTCTGTATGTATTTCATAAATTTTCTTCTATGGTTTCTGAGAGACATTTGGAGCAGACATACATACATTTTTTTCTGTTTTTTTTTTTTCTTTTTTGTTTTTTCTTTTTTCTATATAACATTTAATGTCATTTTACTTATGAAGCTAATAAATATGATTTCTTTTATCTTTCTGCACAAAAAACAAATCAAGTCGGATTTCTTTAATTAATTTTTTTTTAGCTTATGCGTTGCGGCGATTATTTCTCATACTTGGTACTTGTTATAAATTGAACTGGTTGCTATGTTTCTTTCTTTCTTTTTTTCTTTCATTCTTTTCTGTTAAATATTTAATTAAATTAAAGTTCATCTTCTCTTCTTCGTTTTTTCATCGTCTTCTTTTTCTTCTTCGTACTGGCATCAAGGACATTATTGCATAAGCTTTCGGTTTGAGACAAAATTGTGTTTGAGAAACATACAAATTTAAATCTAAAATAAAATTATATAATATATGTATTTGAAGACGCACAGCGATCACATGTTACGCGCCCCACCCACAAAAGAACAAGCACATATTCCTCTTGTCCGCAGGAGAAGAACAGTCCAGTTTTATTATTATTATTATTATTATTTTTTGTTTGTTTATTTTAATGAGTCTCGATGAATTTATAAAGCGTTGTGGGTACCATGCCCTCGTACTTGATTCGATGAGTTTGTATTGTTCGCGCGGCAAGGCAGGCCAGGCTGGTGTGATTCAGTGGATTGACGATTTCGTGTATCTTTTTGGGTTTAAGCAGCGATTCGAATGTCTCGCCAGCGGCATTTTTGGTATCCTGCAACATTGAAAATAAGTTAGTAAATTGTTGTTATCAAAAAAAAAATACTTTAATATAAAATAAGTTTTTTTTTAAAAACTCAAATAACACATAAATAAAAAATAGTCAATTTGTGACTTCCGCCTAACCAAATGTGCACCATTCTGCAGCAGCGTTTTCGCCAATAGTCGCGGGCACGGTTGCGCTGTCACAGCCAAATGAAGCGGCGTATTGCCCGCATCGTCTGTGGCATTCGGATCGGCTCCGACTTCGAGCAACGCCTTTGCCAGCGCCGGCGACGGAAATTGACAGGCAGGATAGCGGCCGACGAGGGCGCCCTCGCGATAGCATGCGTAATGCAGCGCCGTGCGGCCCGAACGCACCGCCACTTTAAGTCGATTCAGCTTGAAGAGTGAGTGTAAAATTTGTTTACGCATTTTCGCACAGAACTTTTCGTCTTCCAGCAACGAGGACAGCAGGCAACCGATGTGTAGAGCGCTGATAAGTGCGCGACTTAAGGCGTTCGGATCGTGATTGCAGTCGTGTAGTGGCGGCAGCGCACAGGTTGGATTGAGCTTTTGCTCGAGTGTCCATTCTTGACCTAACAATGAAAGGAATTACAATTATTTAACAATTAAAATACTTCCTTTCCTAATTTATAATTTATCACATACCTCTTTCCACCTCCATCACTGCTCTGTTAAAGATCATCAACATATCGCTGGCCTCAATGGGCGGCACAACGCGTCCACGCGGCAAGAGACGTCCCGCCTCGACTAACATAAAACTAAACAATTCGGCAAAAGACAGCAGAGAAGATTGCGTCATGGGACTAAGTGGCTGCAGGATTTTTTGCTGCATCGTCAAGGCATAGGTCCACAATTCAATGCAACGATCGAAGCGACCAGCGTCCGCGTAATGTGCACCTCTATAAAAATTTAAAAAGGAAATATTTAAAAAAAAAAATTTTTTAAATAAGAGACAAAATAAAATTATACCTGAACCGAATATAGTAACTTGTATCGGGATGGGTTGGCCCCAGAATCCGTTGTCGTATAACCAGCGCCTGCATGCGCATCTCGTCCGGATCGAGAACGAGCTCTTCAAGCGCCTCAATCGATGTCACCTCCGAAACGTACTCATACGCGGGAATCGGTTCGTGTACAACTTTCGGTATTTTCGGCTCGAGTTGGCGATCTTCCATGGCGCGACGCCACAGCGACAGCGCTGAGACCATGTCACGCTTCTTGTCTACATAGGTGGCACCAAGCAGTTCCAGAGCATCGATACGCGATTCACGAGATACACACGGCAGCGTTATTAGGTGTTCCACAATGGGCAAATGACCGGTTACACTTGCGGCAAGCAGTGGTGTCATGCCGTAGTAGTCTACATCCATGGTGGCGCCATGTTTGAGCAGCAGTTGAAGGATCTCCAGTGAACCAGATTCGGCGCAATCGTGTAGCGCCGTATTGCCCTTGATGCTGCAACGATTCACCTCCGCATTCAGTGAGAGCAGATATTGTGCAATGCGAAAGTGGCCTTTATAACAGGCGATCATGAGGCAGGTGTGGCCGTGGCGATTGGCCACCTCAAAATCTGAAAGTAAATGAAATAAATAAGTTTTATTAATTTCCATTAAAATTACAATTTCTCTTTTCAGTATTTGCTCGATTTTTTGTTGTTGTTTTTTTTTCTCACCTGCACCATGATTCACCAAATACTTTACAATTTCGAAATGTCCGTCAAAGCACGCTGCTCGCAAAGGCGTCGAATTCGTGCGTGTCGTACTGTTAACATTTGAGCCGCGCCGCACCAGCAGCTTTACAATGCCCAAGTGGCCAGCGGCGGCTGCGCACCACAATGGCGGCGCATCTTCGATTGGTTCGCCGTCAAAAATAACGGAGCCCACCTGCTCCACGTTCGCATGGCACTTTGTCAATAAATATTCTACAATGAAGTAGTTTCCATTGCGACATGATATCACCAGCGGTGTGGCTCCGTTGACGCGCGACGCTAGGAGCATGGAAATCTCTGAAGCTGAGCGACCGTTAAGTGCATTCTGAAAGGAGAATACAACAAATGCAATTGATTTATTTTTGTCAAAACAATACATTGAAATATTTTCATTATGATAATCATTAATTGTAACTACAGTCGTGTCTGGATACAGAGCACTGTTCACAGTATCCAGGTTGTTCACTATCTCGTTCAAAAACTTGTAACTTGTAAGATAATAGAAACGTGCTTATATTGTATATGCTTATTGAAAGAGTTCGCTATTAGATGTTTGCTTCTTGTGTTCAGAAATTGGCTGTAGTTCCGCTTTTTCACGTTTACTTCGCAGTGCTTGTGTACTACCGTAGTCAGTAGTGTTGACCCTAACTCATGCGAATGCTTTATCAATAGCAAAAGTATAATTTAGGGGAATACCCGCAAAATTTAAATGTTTTCTATATCGAGGGTTCACTATACCCAGAAACGAATGTTTGGGTAAAGTTGAACAGTATTCAATAAAAATTTGAAAAAAAAAACTAAACAAAAAAAGCGAAATGAATATTAAAAATTATTTAATTTAACGATTTAGGTGCAGCTTAAGCTTTAAAGAATTGAAATATAATTACAAACAAAACATAACAAAATGAAAACAAAACAAAAGATTTGAATTAGTGAGTGGTTGTTAGTGATAAAAAGTAAACGTCTAATCAGTTGAGTACCATTTAATCCACACAATTATGTCAGGGCCTTCTCACTACAAATCAACTCTTACTTAAATATTTAGAGTGTGATTTTTCAAAGCGTTGATAACGCCGAGACCAGCAAACATTTTGCTGCTTGAGGTTGTACTGAACTGAAAGTGAGGAGATTTTTCTCAACTAGGTTTATCAAGTTTTTTTTTTAGATTTTAGACTACTTAAAACGCCTAAGATTGTTAATTTAAAAAAAAAAACTTTTTATGCTTCTTTTTAACTATCTAAAAAATCCATATTTAACTGCATTTAAAGAAAATCCTTTAAAAGGCTTTTTATCGGATTACAAACGATTTGGAAAACTTCCTTAAAAAAGAAGCCATTACATTTTCCAGCAGCTAATAATCGAAAGCGGCATCAACAATTTCGGATAATTGCCTTGAAGACACAAGAAAAATATTGTCCATAAAAAAATTCAAGAACACGACGATTTTGTGGCGACTTTAACGCCTCATTAAAAATAAGTAGATGTATTTACGCGCCGGCGTTTAATGACCTTCTCCTTGTCACTCACGTGACATATCGTTTATATCCAAATTAAAAACAAAAACAAAAAAAACGAGACAAGAAGAAAAGCTTGACAAGTTGTAATTACCTTCTATAGCGACGCAATTGGGAATGAGGACCAGGAGAAAAATACAAGAAAAGTCTTAAGTAGGAAGAAGTAGCGCCAGAAAAGAAAAGTCAGGTTACGAGTGGGCGGCTGGTTCGAACAGTTTGTGTACCGTGCCGCAATCGCTGACAGTAATCGTCGTTATTAAAAGTAAGCGTTTATACTTGCCATCAAAAACGTGTGCGACTTCCGAATATTTAAACGTTTCCATTTTTGTGAACTTTTTTTGTGCAGCGGCGTTCCCATCGCCTGGCTCTGAACATTTCCGTGTAAATAACTTTCCTTTGTGTGTGTGCGTTTGTTTGTTTGTTTGTTTGTTTGCACGCATAATTTATTTTAATTTTGACATTGAACTCGTACAATGTCAATGCAGCAGGCAGCTTAGTAGTATAGTAAAATCGTAAAACAGTAAAAGTCAAAATACAGCAACAACTTAACTTGTAAAATATCGTTCGCGCTACTGCGGCGATACAAGTTCACGTGAGAGATAGAGAGAGAGAGCAGAAAAAAAAACATAAAACCACAAAAAAAAGAAATAAAAATAAAAAAGTTAGATACAGTAAGACCCTGAAAAGTCGAATGCGCTTAAAAATAGCGTCAAATGTGATTAGGCGCTACTAAAAGCTTGCTAAGCGATTTTTCAAAGATATGCGTTTTTTTGTTGTTGTCTCTACCCATTCAAACAAAGTAGACATATCTGAGATGCTGCTGGGAAGCGTTTGAAGTACAACATAAAGTTAATGAAAACCAACAACAACCACAAATACAATACAAGTGCTCAAAATTTATGAAGCCAAGCAAGGCGACATACGATATTAATGTCTTCTCTATCGCATTTGAATAGATTAAACTTTAAACGAATGGAAAATTTAATTATCTTTAATTTAAGCGTCGTTTTTTTACATTTTTATCACGCTTTAAACACCTACAAAAGGCGTGGCTGCCGGGCTTAAAACTGCATTTGAGTTATGCTAAACGAACGTGTAAACTTGTCTGGTGCTTCGCGGCTGAGAATTCAAATATTCATAAATTTGTTTAAGGATAGGAAGTTCAGCGAAATTATATTTTAATTATAAATCGTCAGTTTCGAATAAATAAAAGGTTGCCCAACATTATCGAAGTTTATTTTGTAAAATTCTTTATCAATTAATAATTTCTAATAAACATTTTGATAAGTTTTTTAGATAATATCGTTAACGTATCGAAAATAATATCGTGAACGATAGAACAAATTAAAACATAAACAATAATAAAGCAAAGGATTTGACTGCAATTGAAAAGTAGTTTCGAGTTTAATTTTATAAATAAAATAAGTTTATCTTTAACTTAGAATAAAAATTCAAATTTGAATTAGCGATTGTAATCTTTATTGTTCACTCGTTAGCGATAAGATCAGCAACTCTAAAACCAAAGATTTATGTACAAAAGATTGGTTTCTTATTAACAACTTTATATCATTAAAAACTTTTTTTCTGACATAGTTCCCCCAAATCGAAGACGCAAATCCGCCCATGTACAGCCCTGTAAACAAAGCTCAACTTGAGCTGTGTGTATTCCAAGTCATGATTCACGAATCAATCACAATGCTTCGCAGAAGTATACCAAAAAAAAAACTGCCAGCAACAACAGCACAGAAAAAAAAACAACATGTGCGACTTCGAACGAGGAAAAACAAACACAGCAAAAGCCATTGTAATTGTAAAACACACAGACAAAAAAAAAAAGAAACAAAAACAAATATAAACAAATTATGAAAACAAAAAGGTCACTAGCCCAGCGAGTGAGATAATTAAAAATGAAATTAAAAAAAAAATAAAACAAGCAAAGTGTACTTGCAGCAATTTGCGTTTCGGTGAAATATGCAAATTACGGAGTACCAGCGACCGACTGAAGTGCGTAGTTCATTCGCATGCAACAGGGTCGAGACGAGACGAAACACAGACGAAACACAGACGAAACGAAACGTCAAACTAAATTCAAAACTGAACTTAAAAGTAACTAGCAACATTTCGTAAATGTTAACGTATTCAAATTAGGAAAAGATAACATTTGACTCAGTGGTTTAATTTCAGTCACCTCATCTCACCTCACGTGCGACAATTTGCCTTTAGCAACAAGCGTTCAAAATTTCATATATGAAATATCTTAAATTATAGCGAAAAAACTATTTAGAAATACCTCAAAAACTGCTACCGAAACACGCTCATACCAAAACAACAGCAACAGAACAACAACAACAACAATAAATGCAGGAAGACAGCGCGTCGTCGTTAGATAAATAAATAAATAAAATTAAAATTATACTAAAAAAAAAAATGATTCTAACAGCGAACGCTGCCCGCTTATGAATAGTATGTGGAAAGCGGCTCTCGGCTCTGTTGACAAACATGTTCGCCAAACGATTTTGACTTGTTTGAAATTATTCGCACATACTCGTATATGGCCAGATGAGGTGACTACACGTTAGGAATGCTTTGAATAATAACTGACAAAATTGTATACGTATACGTCTCATTATTATATTCGATTCAGTTCTAAGTTGTTATTATTTTTTAATTGCATTTTTTGTTGGTTTATCTTTTTTGATTTAATGTTATTTAAAACAAATTAATGTTATTTTAATTATTGAAGTTTTGAATACAAACAAAGTTAATATTTAATTGTAGTAATATGTTTATTATTCAACGTTTGTATTAGAAAAATTAAAATATTCAACATAAAAGTTATAAAAAATTTACGATACATCGTTAATTAAGAAATTAACTTCGTTAATCAGATAAAAGTTAACCAAAAACTTAACTTCGTTATATTAATTTCGTTAATCTCATTGAGAAGTTAACGTCGTTAAAAATGAAAATGTCTATAGCAAAAGCAACAAATATTTTCTCGAATTAACGAAGTTAAATTCTTAGTTACCGATGCCCACCTAAGCAAAGTTAAACCGAAATTCGAAATGGCGTTAAATTTGTGATCCAGTTAGTTTTTACCTAATTTATTTTTTTTTTATTTACATCCCAAAAGGCGTAAATCTTTCAGTAGATCATTCGATTTGCCCTATTTGAATTCTTAATTTTCCTTTTTTGTTGTTGATTTTACTTTTTAAATTTTTCGTTTTATATTTAACTAACTTAAATTAACGGAAGAAATTTAACGCGAGTTAATTAACTTTTTTTGGTTTTCGAAATGAACGGAAATGTTGAAAATTAGCAAACAATTTAACTTCGTTTATTAACTTTGAAATGTTCGAGTAATGAGAATACCGAGAAATTTAGTTTGAATTTCATTTAAATCATTCCCAGCAAACTTCCAGCAAAAGGTGCACAAAAAACTATTGACTTTATAATTAATTGGAAACTTAATTTAATTGAAGTATTATTGACGAATTTAAACAACAATTCTATTATGCCAATAATAATTCAAACTGTGCTAACAACAAAGGCGAAAACTACACGCGAAGTAGAACGAAAACTCGAAAAGCAGAATATCTAATACAGACAATTATTTAGTATTCGAAACATCCCTACCAAGTACAAACAACGCCTGATCGCAAATATTTACCTTCAAGGTCATTACTAATAGCTACCAAGCTGACGGCAGCTGCCGGCAGCATACTCAGGCATTTTCGAAATTTCAAGAGTTGGTCGCGCTCACACTCGACAACGACGCAAGCGACAACGGCAACGCTCAAGTCAACAAGCGCAATGATGTTGTTCTTCGATATACAATAAAAAAATACATACAAAAAGAAAGAACACAATATTGGCAAATACTACAATTTGAATAGACAAATACACTTAAGTTTGATTTTTTTTTCTCTTACCTATGTTGTCAGTCAATTAGTCAAGTTCTGTTATGATAAAAAAAAAATAAAGAACCGGATCCCTGCGAGAACCTCCGCAACAAAGCTTCCTTACTAATTTACAAGTTTTGCAAAAAACAAAATTTGATACTTATACATAGAAAAAACGCAAATAAAAAACCGAATATAAAGTTCTTAAGATATGCAAAATTTTGCAAGTCAAACCAGATCTCAGCTATTCCATTCCAGCCAGATTTGTGAGAATATTTAATTTTGCCACAATGGCTAAAACTGGTCAACCGATTTATTGAAAGTTTTGAATTTTATAATCTAGATACTTGGACAATCGATTTATTAAGCACAAATCGAGAGTAAATTCGGCAACATGATTTCTCCTACTCCGGTCGTGGTGTAGGGGCTTATTATGGGCTGGAACATGTCATATAAAATATTGTGAACTGATCTATAAATGATCATAACCTTAGAACTACCTCCAACGCGTAGGTTGAAAGAAGTTTACTACGATTCCTGGTTAGTCGTTAAAGCTAACTAGTGACTGCAATCCAGTCTTGAAAGTAGGGGAAAGATTTTTGGGATTGAAATGTGAACTAATTAAATATTTTGGTATTTTGAAAAGGAACTCGTTTAGAATTTACTTCCCAAATACAGCTAGGAATATTGATAAATAATATACATATACATATTTACCTTTGTCAAACATGGACAGAGAATGCTGTGAATTTATTAATCATTATTTAAAATTATTCCAAATTGTATTTGTTTATTACTTGTCAAGTAAACTCAACAAAAATCTCGTTCTCGTTTAAATAGTGAACAAAATTCACCTTTGTTTTAGCAAAGTAAGCGACTTGTTATTGTAACAACAAATTATGCACAAAGAACTTTAGATAAAAGCATTTGTTGATCTAGTTTGGGAAAAACCAATTCAGTGACAAATATTGTATTCCATTAAACAAATTTATTCAGAAAATAAGCGCCACTCAAATTAAACTTTATATTTATAGTACAAATTAAATATCTTACAAGCGGGGAACAACAAATGAATCGTTTATAAATTGCACAAGCACATCGAGAGGCCGAGAGGTGGTGGCATGGCTTGGTTCACAACAAAACGTTTAATTTTCACACACATGTGCAAATTATAACTCCAAGCAGCAATAATTTAATAATTTATTTTGCGCACACGAAAAAAAAACAAACAATTTTCAACACATTTTATATTGTTTAAGTATATTTCTGTAACGGCAAAATTTGTTTATCGAAATGTGAATGTAAGTATAATAATAAAAGTATGGCGCAGCTTGAAAAGCCAAATTGCCGGAACCACAGCAAACCAACAACAAGCAAGGAGCAACAAATAAGTAAACAATTGTTAAGGAAATTCCGAAATGCAATTTTCAGCATTGCACAAACGTCGTTTTGCAAATGTTTTTCGATAATTTTACCATGATTACCATTCATAGAAAAGTGATCGTTAATTAGATTTTAATTTTTGTTGTTGTTGTTTTTGTTTTTGTTTTGCGAACTCTTAATATCGTCTCAAGTGTTGTTGCGATAATTTCAGGCTAAATGCAGGCGCTTATGCACTTATCTTTTAACGTTCGTCGGTGGCAATGCCGATAAGGTTTTAATAAACGTATAACTAACAAATTCTTGGCAGTCGTATGAATGGGAAGTTTCGTTTTTTGTAGTAGAATTTATTAACACTATAATTGTTGATTGCGTGTGCGAGATGTGAAAGACGAGCGTGAGCAACAAATAGAACATGATCTCAGTGTATTATAGTTGGAAAGGTCCAGCGGAATTTAAGTTCGTGCAACAAACACCAAAACACATTCAATAAATGCAAATATTTAAAGTATAATTAAAAAAAATTAGACAGGCGATAGTGAATAAAGTTGATAAAAGTATTAGGTGTACAAATAAGTTTCCGCCGTTTTGAGAAAGATGGCGTGGCACGAGGTTTTCGTTGGAATTCGCAGATGGTAACCTACTTGAAAATTAGTTTGTTTATTCCAGAACAACATAACCTTATCATGTTATTAAGTTCGCATTAGCATCATATATTTTTCTTCATCTAAAAATGTCTCAATTTGAGCCAACTAAGTGTCATATGCGGGAACTTTTAATTTAAAAAAATCTGCTGCTGAGTCGCATCGATTGCTCGTAGAAGCATATAATGAGGATGCTTTGAGTGAGAGAACATGTCGTGAGTGGTTTCAAAAATTTAAAAAAGGTGATTTTGACATAAAAGACAAAGATCCAGTGGAAGGCCGAAAATTTACGAGGATGCAGAACACAAAAGGAACTTGCACTTAGTTTAGAAGTCACTCAGCAAGCAGTATCACATCGTTTAAAATCGTTTAAATATTATTTTATTAACAAAGAACGGCTGAAACTTATTTGTACACCATATATTTTCTTTGATTGATTGCGTTTTGAAGTTAGCTTGAATTTTCCCGATACATTAAATATAAATTTTCCGAAATTAACGAGTACTACAAAAACTCGAATTTTCCATTAGCGCCAGTCTTCGAGCTGCAAAATTTAAACAGTTCCACTAATGGGTACTTTAAATCTTCGCATTATCGTTAAATGCAATAACCACTGCGGCCAGTTTTAATAATTACAAATTCAAATGAGGTCAAGTTGCAACATACGAGAACAAAAACGAAAAACTCAGCGACCGACGATGACTATGACGAGGCGCGAACCTCATAAACTGTTATGGTTGGCGCTTTTTGTGGCAGTTTCTGTTTTTGTTGTTGTTGTTATTCTTCTTTGTTACTGTCAATTTTCAGAGACGACTTCCTCAAATGCAAACGAAACGCCTACAACAAACTTCTTCAAAGTGCCCGAGCGAGTAGCTTAACTCCAACAACCACAGCGAAACCAGAATATTGTGAATTGAAATTGAAGAAAGAAAAAAAAAACGAAACAAACTTTGCTGGAATTGTCCATAAAAGTACAAAGAAAAAACGAGCGAGCGAGCAAGACGCCAAAGTGATCATAGTTGATCCAACGCATTTTGTATTGCTTTTTGTTTAGCTGCTTCAGAGTCTACACTGAGAGAGAAAAAAAAGTTATAACATTAAATTAATTGTAATTTTTAGAGATATATTTAAATAAATTTTAAATAAAAGATCAAAATAAAAATTCACATCCTAGAATATAAATATTCGCAAAGAATTAAAATTTATATTTAAAAAAGGCCCAAAAATGCAAGATCCAAACAAGAAAATATTTAACCAAATATTTCATCTTCTTATAAAAATCCAAAAAACAACACAGCAAAATCACAGAAATCGGGTTTTAAGTCAGAACGCTAAGGAATCATATTTCAAATCATAAATTCAAAAACAAAGTTTAGTTTATTTCAAAGATAAGCAGTAAAAATTTCAAGTTTACGAGAAGCGAAAAATTTGACCTTTGAACCAAGTAAAAATATTTCTTGTACGATAATAACAAATTTTTCTTCAAGTGTATTTCAAGCAAATTGAGAACGCAAATTGCTTGAAATGAATGAGTAAGCTCGCTCGTTTGTGCGATCAATTGCTGGCGTGCCAAATACAACAACAAGAAAACGCTTCTGGCTTGCCTAAGCGCGTGTTAATCGTACGATGACTCGTTCGTTCATGACGACGAACTACAACGGCCGGAATAATAACAGCAACGAAATAGTGGCAGAAAAAGATCACAAACTAACAACAACAACAACAACAATGAATAACTTGAAAAAAGATCGCACTAAAAACAGAGCGATCGCAGCTTGTGAGCGAATACGCCGCCGCGTACTCGAACTCACTCACTAAGCTCAGCTTGATTTGGGATTTTATTCTGTGGTTGTTGTTGTTGTTGCTGTTGTTTTTTGCTGAGATCGCGATGCTGCTGTCGAGGCGCTATTATTGTTGTTGCTGTTGTTGTTAATTGCCCTTCCTCGTTTGCGTACTTACTTATTTACACAGAGTGAGCAGATACTTGGAGAATTGAAGTCAAAGCAAACGAGATACAAGATACTGACCTTATGAATCCAAACAAACCGCAACAAAAAGCGTACGAACGAACGATGAAACGAACGAAGAAACATACGAAGAATCGAAGCCAAGATTGTGAAGACCAAACCAAGCCAAGCTGCAAGTAAGTCAGCAACCCAACAACAAATGAAACAACAACAACAACAGCAGCAGCAACAGCAACGAAATATGAACGATGGATGTGGCGTTGGTCGCTTTTGCTGCTGCTGCTGCTGCCGTTGAGTTTTTTGTACGCTTGGCTTTTTGGTGAATATAATTGAGGAGATTCGAACGAAAAAACCTCAACCTCAAAAAAAAAGAAGGCATTCTTGAGTTATACGCAACAACAACAATACGACTGCTTAATTACGAATCGTAGTTGTTGCTTTTTCTGTTGCGGTATGCATTTGCTTGTTCCGAAGTTGTTTTTTTTTTCTTTTTCTTTGGTGTTTTTGGTTCAAGCCAAAGACCTTTAGAAGCACCGAATTAACTTTGGCCATTTGTGGCTTAAGTGTAGCAAAACAATTGCCCGAAAATCGATCGAAGTTTTTTGATCTTTTGTAATGATTTGTGGGCTTTGCATGCAAAGAGGTCACCATCACGTTTGTTGGCCCGAATGTGTCATAGAAAAACGCTGTTACGTCTTTTGAGGATCTAAGATAAATCACGTCGCTCTGCTTAGCATTTAAATGTAACTTGAAACCAGTTTTAAACAGAAACGATATTTGATGGGTTTAGTGTGACCTTGATAGGTTGCTTGTTAGCGCACCAGTCTCTTAGCTCCGATGTTCCGGGTTCATTCTCTGCTTGGACATGCACTGGCGCTTTTTTAAAACTTAACCAAACCTTAAACAAAATTAATACTTTTACTTTTATATTATTTTAATTTAAGAATTCAAAAAATTTGACTTTTGTTACTTTAGATAATCGGTCTGATAGTGGTGAACCACATTTTCAGTCCAAATTCAATCCAAATTTGGGGCGAGAATATAATAAAAAAGGGTAAACCTTTGCGGTTATAAAATTATCATATATTTCAAAATAAATAAATAAATAAATATATTTCAAAGGTTTTCAGTTAAGATTTTATGGAACTACCTGTTGAACTTTAAGCCATTAATTCCCAGTGTCAACATTTCAATATCCGCTCTGCACACTCCACTTGATTGTTTTTAGTACAATCAGTCTAAATATCGGTAGAAACAAAATAAAACTTCTAGAGATACAGATGTCCAAGAACTATTTTTTATTTATAAAATTATTATCTCCTAAACTAAACCAAACTGGTATTAACTTATTTTTAAGCCACAACAGCCTTTTAAGGCCTCTTTAAAGACTACACAACCTAACGACCAATTCTCCATAAAAACTTAAGTCTATAAATTTAAAAGATCAGAACTTCTAAAAACAGAAATTACCAAATTTAGAATCATTCACAGGAAACCAAACTCACACGCGTGAAATTTCACCAGCTTAATTTTTAATTTAAAGCATTTTATCGAGAATTGTATGATTAATAAAAATTAAGAAATAAAATCCAATTAGTCATCAGATAAAGTTAACAAACACGAAACAGACAAACAGTAGACAAAAGATAAATTGTGAACAAATTACGTATCTGGCAGAGGCGAACCAAAAAGCGAACAAGCAAACAACCAAACAGGCCCAGACTAGACCCGGTAAATCGAAATAAGTGCGACCAAAAAGAGGCGCTGCTGCTGTTGCCTGTTTGTGGCAAATCTGAGTCAAGTCGAGCCGCCGCCAACCAGCCACACTTAATAAACATTTAATCAGTTTGCAAAATAAGTAAACACCGCTCCACACAATACTACAGTACAACGGAACGCAACAGAACGCAACACAGCTTTGTTTATGACGACGAGAACCAGTTCTCTAGAACATGTTTCGTTTATTGTTGTTGATTTTGCAGTCGTTGTCGTTGTCGCTACCACAAACCTGAGAACATACGAAAGCGGCCTTTTGAAAAATGGCAGCGTCAGGAAGTGAATGTTGCCGCCTGCTGCTTCTGCTGTCACTAACTTAAATTAGTAAAAAAAAATATGTGTTGTTATTGTTATTTTTAAGAACCCAAATCCGCACCAGCTGTATCGTTATTAATTAACTCGGACTGAGCGGCGAAAAATTGCTTTCAGAATTTAATGTGAAATTTCGTCACTCATTTCGAAAGTGCAGGTTCTTTTTATATTTTCAGTTACTTAACGCGATTCGGGAATTCCATAAAAATTAAATTCAATGAAACAAGAGAAATATATATAATATACGTATATACGTATGTACATTCAACATCTGTTTTGGGGGTTTATAAGCGTAACGGTTTTACGTACGTACACCAGCCACATATGTAAGTGATTAAATTTGAATATTTAAGGAACTGGCAAGAAAAGTAATTTTGCTTATTTAAAAATAAACTTGTAATTTGTTAAACAACTTTCTTTGGGTTATTAAAACATGACGTTGTTGACGTACTTCTTCTCAGTTACTTCAGTTAATATGGTGAGTAATATTATGTGAACAATTCGATATTTAATTTAAATGTATTCTAATTTACAAACAAAAAATAAGCGATTATTCTGCCGTTAAATTTAGAACCTTTGGTAATTTCTTAAACTAGTCCAAATTTGAGTAGCAAAGTTTAGGATTAAATTGTCTAGGGGAAATTTGCCTGTCACAAAAATCAAACCCAATTGTTTTGTATTTATTGTTAATTTAAAGAACAGTTTCTCTGTTTACTTTTATTAAAATTCGACTTAAAAATAAACACAACTTCAACTTCCGTCTGTCAGCCCTGATCTAAATTTTAAGCAACAATAATATTCCATACAAAAAGTAAAAATAAACCCCTGAGCCAGCTAAAAAAAAAAACAAAGCCAGTTGAGATTTTGGTGCTCAGACGCGGTGCGCACTTCTTTTTGTGTCTGGGTTTGCTGAACGGGCTCAAGGACACAAATTGCCGGCCGCAGCAGTAGAACCAAGCAAAACAGAGTAACTACAACTATAACAACGACGGGCGGGCGAGCAAAACAACTGCTGGACGAACTGACGCGACTAAGTACTTGCATACAACATTTGCAATTCCCCTTAAACAAATGCAAATAATTGCGAATTGTAAATAAGCGAAAACAAGAAAGAAAATATCACAAAAAAGCGAGAAAAAAAAATTTAAAAACGTTACTCGAAAACGTGATTTACAAATAGTAATTAAAAAAAAAGCGTCAAATCGTACACTCGAAGAAATGTTTAATGCAAATAATTGTATATGCATATATGTACACAATGTATGTATATACGAAAAATAAACAATAAATTGAGATCAGAATAAATGCCTGCATACAATTCCGGCAGATGTGAGCGACGAAACAAACGAATAACATGAATTGTAAAAATGTTTTGCGCAAAATTTTTACACTCTCGAGTTGATTAATTATTTATCAAGATTGAAGTGAAGTGAAGACGCGCGTGCAACGTTCCTTCGATGCGATGCGACGCGACGCGATTCGACGCGCTGTTGGCAATTTATAAATTATAAATAAATTAAAACAAAGCGTGTTAATTGTTCATAAATAGGTGCAGGTCTTGACCCAGCAAAGATACCCTACAAATGTATATGACAAATGAGCAGTCAATTGTTTAGAACAAAGTTAAGAATCTAACATATAGTAAATAAATTGTTAAATTAAAAATTAAAGAGAACAACAACTTTTAGGTAATAGTATTAAAATCTTCCATTCGAAAGAGCAAAATGTTTTATATACCATTGAAATAAATTCCGCTTTTCAACACTGTTTGCGGTGTTTTCGAAAACTGCGTATTTTCTTGATAGCTTTTTGCACTCGTAAGCAGACGTAAGCGTTTCTGTTTTTCTTTATTTTTCACACAAGTCGGAAAATATTTTCTTTTGTTTTCAACGCAGTTAAGAAACTTTTGATGGCGAAATGGCATAAATTGAGTGGAGGCGGCTTTGTCCAAATACGTTGTGAATAATAATAAGAACTTTTACAAGTTATACAATGGAACATTTCTTCAATTTATTTTACATTTTACTAGATTTATAAAATTGAAAATTTTCTGCAAATAAATAAAAATTTCATTAAAAGTCAAATTCAAATGAAAATAAAATTAAAATTAAATTAAATTAAATTTTAAATTTTACAATTGAATTCCTTTTGTAATTCTACATATGAAAATTGTTATGCTAGGGAAGTAATAATTTAATTTTCTTATAAGTTAAAATTCCAATTAGAAATTAACTTTACCGACTGTAGAGCACTTTTCAGTGATAAACATAAAAAATCACATTCAACCACGTTTACGCGGCGACAATAAATAATAATGTGCGCTCTGCTTTGATAAATGCAACAAAAAAAACGTCAACCAAACTTCAAAAAATTGTCAACGCTTGAGTGCCCCAGCAAACTGATAAGATAAGGGCACTAGTCAGGCAAAACAACAACAAAAACAACGAAAAAAATCCATTAAATAGAAATAAATTTTGTTTAAAGCAGAGACGAGCAAATGTTTAATTTGAGCGATTAGCAAATCGAAAATCAAATTTAGAATTTGAAGAGGAGCGGGAAAACACACAAAAGATTGGCCAATAAAGCAGGAAATGATAATAAACAGCAAAGAAGAAGAAATGTGCAAAAGTTCGTCATTTCAGAAGTTTTCGGTTGGAAAATATGATTTAAATGAAATAAATTCGTTATTCTTTCTCATTTACTTTCAACAACAAATAACTTAAGTTTTTTGTTTGGGTTCACAACATAAAAATACAAAAAGAATACAATTAAAAAAGAAATAATTTACGCACAGAATCAAACTCGTAAAGCAATTACAAATCGTTTCAAATGCAAAGAACCAAACTAAATTTTTGTTTTATTTAAAATACAAAAATCATTTTTAAAACCTATAAACAATTGACATTAATAAATGCTTAAATAACTGTTACTACAACTTTGAATTATTTTTAAATTTTTGCATTCAATTTATTTATAAAATTTGATCAAAGAATAAAATCGATATTCGGAATATCAAAAAATTTCTTGGTTCAAGTTAATTTCAACAATTATATTCGACAAAAAAAAAATAATAACGAGAAAGAATGCAAAAATGTAAACAAAAGTGCAGCGACACGATCAATCACACGGGCATGTTGTGGTCGGTCTCGGTGCCTACCGAGAAACATACCCCGCACATACGAGGCACATAGCCAACGCAACCACCCACCCACTGCAACAATTTTCAAAGCGCCGCAATGTTATGCAAAGTCAGCTTTGATTTTTGTTTTTGCAGGGTGTAGGGTGGGTGGTTGGAAAAGTGGCAAGAGTAGAATGGGAAAAATGAGGAGACCGAGGAGGCGGCAAACGTAGGAGCAAACGAATTTGGGCGAACATACATTTGAGTGTGTACATTTTTATCGATTAGTCACAAGACGAGAGAAGACTCTTTAATTTTTTTTTTGACAAAATCAAACTGACACAAGAGACGTCGAAGAATCGTTGCCCTCCACTACCACTTCTGGTTACATGCATTAAGCAGTACTTCTTCTTCTTCTGCTACCACATATTATTAGGACAGGACTACGAAGCACACTTCAAATTGAATTAAATGGGTTCTTAGGGTATTTTGATATTATGCCCGGGATTCACTCACCTTCAGTTGTGCGATATTATTATCCCGCGCCGCATTATGAACGATAAGTTTGTAATCCATAGCATAAAACAACAACAAAAGCGCCTTAAGAGTGGAAATGTATTTGTGGAAAATGTACTAAAATTGTATTGTTGTTCTAAGTTAGTCAATTGGAAAATTTTCTACAACTTTTCACGGGCTTTTCTCGCCAATTGCGTATTTGCTTGCGAAATTTTTGTTGCGTTTTTGCTTTATGTCGTCCGTCGTCTGTGATTTCGTTTAGGTTTTTCTTGATATTTTTCAACACAATTGCACAATTTTCCGCGTTTTTCCTGCCTGTTATTTTTTCGTGTTTGGTTTGATTTTTTTCTTTTCTTCGGTTTGAACAGCCTTTTCCTCCGCACGTCCGTCCGTTGAGTTCGCTGCTGATTTGACGTTTGCTGCTTGCTGCGAATTGAACGAAGACTTTTGTTGTTGTATTCACGTTGGCTCGCTCTGTTTCTTTCGTGTGCTCGACCAAAAAAACAGGAAGAGAATCAAATTTTTGTATTTCTTCGTTTCGTGTATATATTTTTTGTTTTTGTTTTTAAATGCGGATGATTTTATTTCCTTTATTTTTCTTATTTTTATTTTTGATGATCGCCTGTGCGCGCCGCAACCAACCAACGTTCGCTTTTCGATTTCTTTGTTCGTTCGCGGTGCAAAAAAAAAACAAAACGCGTGTAAATTTTTTTCTTCTTTTTTCGGTCAAAAATAGAATCAACGACGAACCGAAGACAAAACGACAAACGACGATTCGTTCTTTATTTTTTCTTATTGCTGTTTTTTTCGCTTTATTTTTGTGTTATTTTTTTCAGTTGAACTTTTATTCTTATTTCTCGTTTCTTTTACTTCATTTTTTACTCTACTGGCCTTAAAAACTTCTTTTTTATCGCCTTTTTGTTGGCCTTTTAACTTTTCTTTCGAATTTGCTTACTTGCCGCGACGCTGCTGTTCTCGCTGCAAAACTTTTCGGAGAATAAAAAAAATTCTCAAGTGTTTTTATTTTACTTCGCATTCTGCACACCAAATCAGCCGTTTTGCATTTGCAGAAAGCTTGAGAAAGCTCTCGATGCCAGACTTTTCCAAACCTTGTCATTTCAATAAACTTTGATTTCATATACAGAGTTGCATCTCTAAAGTTTCGAAAAATTCGAAAAATTCACAAAAATTTCATGATTCAAAAAAAAAATCGGAATTTTCACGAAAGTGGGTCAAAAATAAATTTTATTTTCGTGGCACCAGATGGCGCTAATTTCGCAGAAATATTTTGAAAATAACGACTTAGTAAATAACAATTTACGTATGTTTGTTTAACCCACAACTTTACCATATCATAAAATAAATAAGAAATTACAATTTGTCACAACTTTGTTCATGTCGTTAACGACTTCGAAAATCGAGATTCTAATTTTTTCCTAACTCTTTTTTAATATCATAATTACTTTGCAAATCAAGAACAATTTTAAATTATCATATTTAGATGCGTGATAAATATTAAAAAGATATTCGTAATTAAATTTCAAATTTTCAAGTTTATATTTTATATTTACTTCTTTTTATATCACACTAACTGTTATGTCGTTAACGACTTCGAAAATGAAAAAAATTATGTTTAAAATTAACACGAAACTTGTCTATAAATTGATTGTATTACCTTCGTTTTTACTTAACAAACCAATTTCTGTTAAAAAATAAAGTAACTCGAAAATGTTGTCTGCTGCAGAAATCTAAAATCAAAATTGTACCTAAAAGTTTTTAAGTCATTAACGACTTAACATAGAAATTAATGTATGTTAAAAAAAAACCCGGAAATGTTTTCCACCAACAAATATCAACAATCGAAATTTTTGCCAAAAGCTTTTAAGTCGTTAACGACTTACCATATCAATTTCCGTTGCGAATTAATCCAAAACTTTACCCAAGTAAAAAACTCAGAAATCGAAATTTTAGCCAACATTTTTTTTAATTATATTTTTATTACACTACTGCATTAGAAATGTTTCTTATTTTTTGGTTTTTCTCATACAATAAACAGTTTTTTATTCGAAATATTTGTAATATGCTTAATGTATAATGTATGTATGTATGTAAATATATAAATTATGTATGTATAAAATCAATTCACAAAAATAAGTGTAAAAGGTGTATAAAGAAAATATAAGAAACAAATAGAGGAAAAACTGGAGGAGAGATTGCGTAGTTCGTTCGTTCGTTTGTTCGTTTGTTCAAATAAAATTGCAATACTAGGAAGCATAAATTGTACATAAAAATATATGCAAAATGTTGCTAATGTGAAAAAAATCAACATTCAAAATACCAAAGTAGGAAGAATGAATTATACAATATAGGAAAATACAAAGAGAGAGAGAGAGAGTGGAAGAGAGCTTCAAGATGGCAATATCAATTAATTAGTACAAAGTAAAAAATAAGGCAAATCGCGACATAGGCGACATAATACAAAACTTAACCTTTAACTGAGTTCTTTAAGTTAATCAGAATTTAGTTTTAAACTTAACCCAAAATTGTTGCATAATTAAAAAATGTCGTTAACGACTTCATAAATCAAAATTTTTTGGGAATTTCTTTTTCGTTAACGACTTTGCAAATCAATTTCTATTGAAAAATAATATATTTCCAAGTAACATACATCAAAAATAACCATTCATGTCGTTAACGACTTGGTTATTTAATTAGTACATAGTGTAAATTGGGCGACATAATACAAAACTAAACTTTGCTTAACTGAGTTCGTTTAGATTACAACTTTGCGCATTGCATTGCATATAAAACATATTTTTAACATGGCATATACTCGGACTGGCAAAATGGTTTTTGTTTTTGTTTTTGTTTATTTGATCGATTCGATTTTTGTATATAATTTTAATTGGAAATTGCATTTGTTTTGTTTTGCTTTTGCTTTTTGTTTTGTTATTGTAACACAGTTGAATGCGAATTTAATTTAATTTAATAGTAGCATTAATTTTTGTTATTTGATTTTAAGTAGTTGCTACATAAATTGTTAGTTTTGGTAATAATATATTATAATATAATAATAACTAGATGTAAATTTACAAACAGACATAAATTTAATTTCATTCTTTTTTGTTTTGTTTTATAAATAATGGATTTTTGTATTTTTTGTATTATACTCGTAGGTGGTTGAGGATGGGGAGGATTGGATTATATCAATTTTTAATTTGTTTTTTCTTTTTGTTATATTATTTTTCTTTGCGTTTTTATTTGTTTAAATAAATTTGCAAAATTTATCATAATTTGTTCGTAATGATTAATCAAGTAGTTTTTTGTTGTTGTGTATTAAATAGTTTTGCGTTAATTTGTTGCGTCTACTTAAAATGTAAATCTCATGTAATATTTGGTTGCGTTTATGGAATTTAATCGCTTCAGAAGCGTTCGGCCAGCGTAATTAGGCATATTTATTTATTATTAAATATTTGAAATAAAGATTTTGATTAAGTGTCGCTTGCGCTTAAAATGTAGAGAAAAAAACACAAGAATTAAAGCTAAACTTAGTTTAGTAAAAAGTGTGTAAAAAATTTTAAAATTGAATTTGTATATAAGAAAAAAAGAGTTCAAGGCTGTGGAGGAGAATTATTGCATGCCCTCAAATTTGATAAATGTGTTTAAATCATTTTAATTAGTTAAATTCTGTTTTTGAAAAAAATAAACATTGCATGCGGTAGAAATGTAAAAACTTTGTAGCATGCAATAATAACGCATTAAATGTTGTTTACATAATTTTTAAGCGTAATATTACTTTATTCTGTTTCCAAGAAATTTATCGCAAGCGTGACTTCTTTCTCGCTTGAAATATGTCATGATATAGTATTAAATTGTATGCAATATTTTATTTTAAATTTAAAACAATAAAAAAGGTTGTTTTTTTTGTAAATAAAATACATATATACAATTTAAGTCTAGAAAAAACTAACATAATACACAATATAATATATGTATATGAAGCAATATGTAAATAAGTGGGCAGGGTAATCTCAAGTGCAACCTGTATGTAGTTGTGTAACATAGTAACAAAGCATTTAAAACTGATGAAAAAAAGAGAAGTATTTCGTGTGTTGTTGTCATGGAAAGGACACGAGAACAAAAGGTGAGATATGAGAAATCAATCAATCAATCAAATTAAAAACCATTGTTTGATGTGTTAATCGCGACTAGATACTTAGACATGTATACTTCAATTCTATATATAAATATATATGCGTTTAAGGACATGTATATAAATTTTGTTAGATCTGCTTTAGAATACTTAATGCTTATAATTTCTTATTTAAATTTATTCACATAATTTTTTTTTCTTTGTTTTGTTTTTTGTTTGTTCGACGCTTTAAAAAGATTTTTAAAAAGGTTCTTTTAATGCAAAAATTTAATAGCGTATCCTACTATCCTACCGTTAGACATTGTAGTTGTTGTTGTTGTTTTTGTAATTATTAAACCGTTGTACCGTATGCATTGAATACGGCGCGCGAACTATCCGTATCGAGTGAAATATCCTCGGGACTGGCCAAATCAACGCGTACATTCGAATTGGTGCGTCGTCGCGCTGTCTGCGCAGCGCCCCAGTTGCTAAGTGTCCAATGGAAGCCAGACGATGGTGGCGGCTCTTCAGCGACTTTGACCTGAGTACAAACCTGGCAGTAGTGAAAATTTTTTTGGAATTACATTTAAATAAACAAAACTGAAGTTTTATCAAACAACCTCACGATTGACACACGGCAGCGTCTCGGTGCCATTGCCCACCACCGATCCAGAGCCGGAATCACCGCCACGCGTACTGCCAATGCTGCTGCTGGACGCCAATGAATCGTTGCTCGATTCTGTAACGGCTCCGCGATACCGCGCCACCGATTGTACAGCCTGAACGAAAATAACAATTTAATGTAGAGTAAAAGTTTCTGTACTTTAGGAAAAATTAATAAATTTATTTTACCATCACCTCGCCTCCGAGACAATCTTCGATTGACTTGAGGATCTCCCACACTAGTTCCGAATCGAGCGGTATCGGATTTTCAGTGTCGCGATTGTGTATAGCAATGGAAATGTGCACAGGATGCGGCACTGGCAGCGGTATAAGCATTTTATCCGTGATACTCTTCTCATCAGACTTTTTCTTCCACGGGCGCCAAGGCTTCAGAGACTCTGGTGTCTTGGTGTGTTGTGCGCGATGAGCACGTACACGCGGTGTCGTTAAACCAGCAGCCATGTCTCTGTTAAGAAATGTCATTAGAAATGTTTAACGTTTTTTGGTATGACTTTTTGATCTCACCTCTTCTCCGGTTTTCGGAAAGTCAGCGTAATTCTCGAGCGCGGATTAAATGCCGTCACCTCAAGGAATGGCAAATGCACTTGTACATTGCCGCGCGGCGCATACACATTGCCGAGTAAGTCTAAACCTTTCGAGCCTATCACATCGTCGGCATTTTGTACCATTTCCGTGTAACGTGTTAAATCGAGCGAGGGATGCGGTTCTAGCTTAAAATGTGTATCGTTTTCAGTCAATGGCGTTAGAAAATCTAAACTAAAAATTTCGGTATACATAAGGCCAGCGAGACCGGGCCAATCGTTGACCGTGAGGCCCTGAAAAATTTCAAAAATATAAATGATTTGTTATAAAATTGCGACAATTTTGGATATTTCTCACAAAGAACACTGACCTTATTATCCCAAAATTCTTCTTCGCTTATAGATAGTCTTGCAATTACATGCGACGGATAGCATTTCTCTAAAATATGGGCGGCCAGTTGAATGGCAATCTGAAATAATTTAATGCGAAGTAATTAAAATTTAATTTAATTCCATAATTTACTTATCAAAGCATACCTTCAGCTCCTTCGTATTCAGTTTGATGCGTGTTTTCACCTGCGTCGTCAGCGAAGTCTGCAACTCACGTCGACGCTTTTCCAATTTTTCATGCAGCGTACTCATCAGATCGTGTGCCTCGCGATCCAATGCCAAATACGGTCCACTTTTCGAGAGCTGCGCCGAAAATGGACCAAAACAGGCTTCAACAAACTGACTGAAATCTTTCTGCGGCTGCAATATGATGCGCTCCATGGCATGTTGATAGGCCTGCAATTCGTCCAATTCCATTTTTGCCTCGAAGGCGGCCAACGCTTGCTCCGGTCTTATGATAAAGTAGTAGTCGAGTGCAAGGCCTGGACCAGCAATACGCTTGACGGCGATGCTATCTGAAGCGGGAATACGACCACATTTCTTGATAAAGAGATGAAAAGTTAACGAGTCCCAGAGCAGACGTAGCGAGTAGCGAGCGACACCAACTGAAATGGAAGAAAATTGATACCATCGTTTTATTTTCTTTTTATGTACTAGCTATCTTAGCTAAGTTTAAAGCTGGAATAAAGACTCATTATTAAAATAAAAGAAAAAACTAACCGACTAAAATCAGACTGGAGGCAAGTGGACACAAGAGTACAGCAACTAAGACAGCGGCAACTGGTTGCACAAAACCCTGTATGACAATATTCCAAACGACAGCCTCCAGCAGAATACAATAACGATTGCGCGATTCATCCGGCGAATCCAAGTCGTAAATTAAAATCATATAAATATGCAGAAGCAGCGTAAAGATGGGAATCCACAGAGGCGCCGTCACCGCCAAAGCAATGCTCAGAATACTGATGGCCAAACAGATCAAGGGGAATGCAAATAGTATGACGATCGTACCGAGAAAGCCTTTTACAAAGTAATTCCAAATACGATTTAAATTTCGCGTCAAACCTTTGCCAATAAAACCTGTGAAGGAAAGCAAATATTTATAAACTTATAATTTATTATTTTTGCCTGAAGCTTACCCGTGTCCGGTTCCGTTTCAAAGTGCGTGCGTGATTTTGATATGTGTCTCCAGAGTTCAATGAGGCGCGAAGCCATCGTCTGCGTTATGCTTGTCTTGCGCGGAAAAAGTGTGCCATTGATTTGCGAAAGCTCCAGATCGGGCATAAACGGCTTTACACAGAAGAGCGCACGCAAGCCGAGCGGACTACACCACGGCACAAGAATGCCCAACAAAAACATCATGTTCCATGTCCAACACCAGGTGCGCTGCATCAGATTCAATAGACGCCAGAAGGGCCAACGTGTGCTCGTCGTGCGTATAATTTCTTTTTCGACAAGAAAAACCGGCTGACTCGGATCGGAGCGTGGCGTTACAATCGACGTGGCCTGTTGACTGATGACGGTTGGAATCACATCGGATTGCCCCTGGAAGTTGCGTCGTATTATCCATGAATTGGGTGACCAAATACGACATGCCCACTGAAAGCTACGCGTCGGCGTCTTGGCATTCTTTAACTCCTTCAGCAAAACCGGTTCACGCTCCTTCATGAAGGCCAAATCACGACTCAAAAAGTAGGCAGTTTGGTGCAGATTGTGCGTGGTGCACATCTTCAGCGCTTCCTCATGCGCTGACCAAGCCGCTTTGCTGAGTTTGCTCGCTTCCGCGCTACGCAATTTCGAACGCAACCAAGGCGCAACGCGCGACAACACGGAATGATCGTTGGCCAAACACTTTTGATGATCTTCGCGCGAACGCTTGATATCGCGTTGAACTTTATCGACGGCTTTGTACATGATGACGACGGATTGCGCTTGTTGGACGAGCAGTTCGGGTATGCCGGCACCCAGTTCTGCCAGTTTTGGATTCGACAGTATGGAGGAGTAGACGCGCTGTAAATATTCCTTCATGACGGCTTCGTTCACTTCCTGTACAATGAAAATAAAGTTTATTATTTGTTTTTATATAAAAAAAATAGATTTATAAAAAAAAAATTGTATTAAAGATTATAATAAGTATTAGAAATATTTTGCTAAATGTCTTTTATCGCATGACAAAAACAATTTAATTAGTTACCTCCTCAATTTCCCTGTCGCTCAGTTTCTTAGCTCTCAGCTCGGCAATTAGGCGCTCACGAAAATGCAAAAACCAACCGCGTGTTTCGCGTTCCAAAATGCCAATTAACACGGGCAAGGCTTTGCGCATAATGTCGCGACAAAAGAGCCGCAAATCAATTTCCTGCCCCTTGGGCGTGAGGAAGAGATAGGGTACGGGTTGCGTCACCTCGCAACTATTGAAATCGAATTTTTCCATCGTGGCACGACGCAACATTTTACGCACATACGAACAAAGGCCATCGAGGCAGTCTTCAAATTCGGGCTAAAGTGGAAAAGAAATCAAAACGATAATAAACAAGAATTTTTGCTAAACAAAATGTAAAACTTACGCGGCAGACAAGTTCGGCGATGAGAAAACGACAGCGCTCCTCTTTGATTTTATAATCAAGATTATGTGCGAGCAGTGCAGGAACGCCTTAAAAATAAATTTAAAAAATCGTTTAAACAAATATCTTAAAAAATTAAATTATCGCATTTTAGAGAAAAATTCAACCGACTCACCTATAATCATATCCATCAGCTTGACAACGCCATCCAAGAGTGCATTTGCTGCATGCACAACCGAAAAGAAATGCGAAAATATGCGCGCACGCGCTGTCACCACAATAAAACGCGCGGCCAGCGCCAAATCGCTAAGAAACGAGTCCTGCGCACGGAGCGTACCTTTTTGCAGCAGTTGCGACAAACGCCATTTGTGCACCTGACCCGGAAAGTGCAAACTGGGCACGTCGAATTCGCTGTGTGAGATGGATTTGAAAGTAATTTTAATAAATTATTCGGATAGGTACAAATACAAAACCAAACAAGTCAACATGCTAATCAATATTGGTATCAAAAGGAAAATATGTATGTATATGTATTTATTACCAGATTGAAAACCAAAAGCGTGCTTCGAATATGTCAATTAAACAATAAAATAGAAAAAAGTTACAATGACTTCGAGTGTGTAATTTGAGATAGTTGGGTTTTTCGAAACAAAAACAAAAACAAAAAACATCTGTAAAACTTACTTGTTTTCTTCTTGTTTTGTTTTATAATTTTACAGCGAAACTCAAATTTAAAACGATATTAAAATATTTGGTGAAATACTTTTGGGTTAATATACTTAAAAATTTGATTCAAGAATTTTGTTTGGAAATTGGAAACACTTAAATTTAGTCGATAATCAAACGAGAAGTACTTGGAACAACATGCAATTTAAACGAACGAATATAAAAAGATTTCAAAATTGGTCTTTTCTGTTGTATTAAATAAAGAAACAATTTGTTTAAATAATAACTCACAAAGCGAAATTTTCATAACATACAATTTGCATAAAAGTTTGTAATTTTCGAACTTCGTAAAAAGAAAAATTTGCAAATCAAAACGAATAACAAACCAAAAGGAAATCCATTGAAACTAAAAACGAAAGGAACACATTTAATAATGTTTGTTTTATAATTTCTTAACAGACAACAGATTTTTAATTGTTTTTCTAAAACACTGAAATTGTCCACGGCGTTTTGTTGTTGTTTTTGGTATTTACCCATTTTTACGTATTGTTTCCAATTGTTCCAAAGTTAATTTCTTCGGTTTTCCATATTTATCCTTTTGCAAGCTTTACAGAAATATTTCATATTGCAATATTGATTTATATAATTGAAATGGTGATTCGAGAGAGTTTTTAAAGAGAAAGAAGAAAACAAAAAACAGAATAAAACGGTAATGCCTGTGGTTGGCCTTAATCTATGCGACGACGATACGATACGTTAATGAAAAGAAGAAAGCCTAAATGCGTAGTTAAGGAGTGAAACTATGCTATGACAAAAAAGAATCACTATTGATGACAAAATGATGAACACATGAGTTAAGGAAATTATGACGTTGAGATGACGTGTTTGATGAAAAAGTATTATTGCATGCGATTTTTACTGAATTTGAATTTATATAAAATATGAAGATGCCATAAAAACAAAATAAATGTCATATATTAAAATATAAACGTCGCATGCGATATTTTACTATTAAAAAATAAGTTTCGTGTGCGATATTATATTGAAATATATGAGCCACAAAATATATGTTGCATGCGATTATAAGTTACTGAAATAAATATATTGCATGCTGCAAAAAGACGCCGAAATAAATTCTTTGATTTATATACATATTTCAATTGAAAACTGTAAAAAAGCATGTAAGCACATGCTAGAAATTTTTTTCGAATTTTTCAATTTATGAAGCTCGTGCTTAGAAGAAACACCTGAAGAAATATCGCACAGCGGATGTTAATAAAACTATGAAGATGATTCTAGTGTAAATGACACAATGTGCTCAAAGATCGCATGCGATATTTTAAAAGAAAAAAATATTCTCTGCTCTGATTTAGTTTGCTTAAAAAGTGTTTTCGTGAGAGCCTTAAAGCAAATTTTTCAATTGATTCTTAAGCAACGCGGCAGCATAAGAGTAAACGATAAATAAATAAAACGTAATTCAAAGACAAAACAAAATCAAAAGCAATTAACGCACCCATTCTCACGTAACGATTTCAACTGCGAATTGGTTAAACGACGCGGCTCACCGCTACCATCGGATGCCACTGCATCGAGCTCATCAAAGGGTGGCGCTATAAATAGGTCGCGCAAATTAATGGGACGCATCTTGCGGCTGCTGACGCTGTTGGTCGCATTGTTGGCGCTTAAGGCGAGCGTTGTCGCAGACAGCGGTTGCGGGAGTGCTGCAAAATTTTAATCAAATGCATTGAAAATTGCCAGAGATAATTTTTTTTTAATTTAAACTACACAAAACTCACCAATGGGAAATGTCTTCCAGTGATAGAGAAATTGCTCGGCAACGCTTTTAATCTGCGCCACTAGTTGCTCTACCTCGGGCGGAGCGCCGACCAAGTTCACGGTGAAGTGTACCGGCTCACGCTCTGGCCCTGCCAGCGTTAACGGACGCATTTGATTGCCCGAAGCGCTTGTGGCTAATGGCAGCATTGACATTTTCCCTCGAGTTCTGTTCGCTTATTTTATTTATTTGGTATACGGTTTAAGATTTCCTATTTCGACATTTTCTTTGCGTATGAGATTTTGTCCGATGAGATGCTCTGTTGTGTTGTTATGTGATGCGGCAGGCAGTTCGTCTGCGAAGACAATGAAACCGTTTTTGCGTAAGTGTTCGTATTTCAAATTCCGCTGTAATTAAAGAAAATAGAATGTGATTACTTATGATAGAAAAATATTTAAAAGCATCCGCGATTCAAGCATAAATTTCAAAACAAAATTTTATTAAAAACACATTTAACTCAAAAGATCATTTGGAATATTTCCAGCGCAATTCTGTATACTAAATATTAATAATTTAAAATTCGAAAAAAAATAAGCAAATCCAAAAATAATTGCCAAAACTACGTACAACACTTTTCGGGGGCAACACAAAAAATACTGGAGCTATAAAAAAGCAATAAATAAAAAATATTTCTGGCATACACACAAACAAGCAAGAGTACAAATGAAAAAAGAAAAAAAATATGAATAAAAACAAGAAATTCCAACAATAAAAAAAATTAACTAAACTGGGATATAATTAATTTTCCAGCTGCAAAACGCGAAAAGTACAAAAGTACTAAAACGAAACCGAGAAAACAATTTGTAAACGCGCCGCACCGCTGGATGGTGTAGCGCGCAAACAAAAGCGAAAAACGTTTCGAGGAAAAACGGAATGCGATGTAGAGGAAGTGTGATATAGAAACAATTATACAAATTACACATTTACTATATTTACATATAAATTCAATGTGAAATTTTGCAATAATTTAAGCGAAAACGTATTTGAAAAATAACAAACATTTTAATTTAAAAATGTTGTTTAATTTAGATTTCATACTTTTACTTGCACATTTCTTGTATAAACCATTTAAGAGGTACAAAGACATGATTCTTTATATATGTACATATCAAAATAGTATGCATATACATATTTTTAAATACAAATTTCGAACAATTTTCCTTACTTACTTTTATTGTACAAAAATTTTCTATATGCGAAAAAAAAATTTTTTGAACTTAGTATATATTGTATGAGATATTTAAAAAAAATATCGCAAGTATTAAAATTATCGCATAAGATAGTAAAAATATCGCATGAGATATTAAAAATACGGTACTTTAACTGCATGGTATATTTTAACTGGCTTCAAATGTAGGCAAAATATATAAATTTCAATACGATTTTTTTATAACAATCACCGAATCTCTCATGCGATTTATTTTTAGGTTCGAACAATTTTTAATTAATTTTTTAAAGCAACATAAAAGTTTTAACTTTTAAAAATGTTACTAGTAAAAATTATACAAAATGTAAATACAATAGTTTAATTTTTACAACTACAAAAATTATAACTTTTAAAAGAAATTTAAAATTATAAACAAATTCAACACGAAATTAATATAAATTCTTAACATTTAAACAAAATAAAACGCAACTTAAGAACCACCTAATTTGAACAAAGGCAAAAACTAGTTTCATATTAAATTGTGTCTCAAGGCAGGCTGTAGTCTTTTCTTGCTTTTGATGATGATGATGATGATGACCAAAAGCAGATAGCGCAACTAAAATTTAATACAGCAAGCGACAGACTAAAAAAAGATGACGTCGTTTTGAAGCGACAAACTTTGGACGATGCCATTTTTCAATTAATTACAAATTGTGAATGCTTACAGTCGGACAAGCGAGGAGGAAGCAGACCAACTTACTAAATAACGAACAAGAGTGCGTACTGTAAAATTGTTAAAAAATAAATTAAAAAAACAAAATTGTAATTGGGTGATTTTATATAAATTTTTCTCTTTTCCATACTCACGCGAGATGTTGTCTGCTGCTTAACTGTCCAAAGCTCCAAAACAAAATTGGTCGACAAATGTTGTCCGTCGTCGCCGCAATCTCTTGGCACCCCTCCCCTACTCCACTTGTGTTTATAATTGTTACTCAAGTTTTGGTTTTGCGTGCGCTCGCTCGCGTTCTTCGCTGCTACTCCTTCCTATTTTTGTTATTGTTATTTTAATTTATTTACGCGGCGCGTGGAGTGTTTTTCTTCGTCTCTCTTTGTTACACTCTGTCACTTCACCCTTCTTTTTGTTGATTTATGTTTTCTTTCTTTTCCAATTCATTTTCCGTTTTCATTTTTTTCCATTTTTCATTCTTCCCTCTTCACTTGCACACTCATTCAGACACTTCATTTTCCACACTTTCCGATGTTATAGATTTTTTCGGCTGTTTTTTTCTTATTCGTAATTTTCTTTTTCGTATAATTTCACCGTTTTTTCACACATCTATTGAGTTTTTTTCATTTTCCTTTTGCGGCCAGCTTAATTAATGCTCAATTTAGTTCATTACATTTTCTATAACTGGTTGAAAATATTTTTAAAATTTAAAAAACTTATTTTACTTTCTTATTGAAACTGCTGGACCGCAACTTACAACTTTTTCACATGAAGTACGAAAGAAAACGAAACATGAAAATTGAAATTGGGGCGAAAACTGTTAAATGTCATAACCAAACTCTTCCAATGCATTGAATGTCATATCAAAGAAGACTTTGGATGACGCGAGGTCTTATCAGTTTTATTTCACAAAAGATTTGTTTATTTTTGTATATAATTGCAAATCCTATTAAAAGTTAAATCAAATGAGGAAATAATGAGCCAAGTTGGAAAGATTAAATTAAAAAACTTGAGTGATTTAGTGGAACCTCAACAACCAAAACAAGAACCTGAAAATGTATTGCAAATAAAAACAACAACAGATCCACCACAACGAACTCCGTTAAAACGGAGAAGTAAAACGAAAAATGTTGTCGCTGAGTCTTTGTCAACAAATACTGCATCCGCCTCCGCCACACCTAATAAGAAAATTAAAGGCGTTGGTGCAGCAGCTACCACCAGCAAAAAAGCATCTCAACCGCGCACCACCAAGAAAGAACCACCACCAAATCAGCAGCGAATTGATGGCTTCTTTAAGAGCTGCTCGAAGTCTTATCGCATCGAACCGGATACTCGACCAACGGTTTCTTCTGTTAGTGGCAAAGAGAACCAACAAAGAAAAACAACGAACAAAGCAATAAATAGCAGCGCAAAAAAACGCGGTAATATCAAAACTAAAACAACAGGTCCCGCTATTACACGTGGTAAGGTGCGCAAACGATTATATGAGGAAGACGAATCAACCTCCGAAACGGAAACCATGACCAGCCTGAGCTGTCTGACACCGCCGCCATCGAAGGCCACCATAAGTCGCAAACGCAAAACTCTCGCGAAAAAAAAAATCTCAGCGAAGAAACGTACACCGCCAAGAAAGTCTGCACAAAAGCCAAAAGTCTGCATCGATTTGTGCTCGGACAGTGAAGAGGAACTGCTGGCCATTAAAGAGGAGCCGCTGGCCATCAATGAAAATGCTGTAAATGTGACGCCCAAAAAGAAATTCGAATCGCCACCGCCTATGGTCTCAATACCATCGCCCAATTTGAAAAAGAACTCACCGCGTTCGACTTCACCCCCGCACAGTGTCGCCTCCAATGACACTTCAAATAGTGTCATTAAGCAGCCTCCTCCCAATGTTGGCGGCACGCGCATTCGAAAACCACGTCCCTGCCCTGCGTACAAAGTAGTTGCCGGCACAACATTCGCTGTTGATGCTTTTCAATTTGGTCCCATTGAGCGTGTGACGCACTATTTCCTGACACACTTTCACGCTGATCATTATATTGGATTAACGCGCAAGTTTGCTATGCCACTTTTTGTGAGCCCCATAACCGGTAGGCGTAATTTTTACGGATATTTAAATTTGTTTTATTTTTTTCTTAATTTTTTTGTGTTTCTTTCCTCATTTAGCACGTTTGGTGCGCGCTTTTATACCGTTACAGGAGCAGTATTTGCATGAAATTGATTTACACATGCCACAGGTCATTGAGGGCGTGGAGGTCACTGCAATCGATGCGAACCAGTAAGGCGGCGAATTTTTCTTTACATTTTTTGAGGATGTCAAACTTGAACTTGAAAGTGATTTAAAATTTAAAACCATTCTGAATTCTAGTAATGCATTTTAATAACCAAAAGTTCAAAGTTCATTTCAGTTGCAATATTTTTAAGAAAAACAACTTTTTTGTCCGAGAATATAAATAATTTTAATTTTAACTCCAGAACACATAATTAGAAACTTTTTTGATTTTTCAGCTGTCCCGGCGCTGTGATGTTCATCTTTAAATTCTCCACTGGCAAATGCATACTGCATACGGGAGATTTTCGTGCTTGCGCAGATATGGAATCGGAGCCGATCTTTTGGAACAACGACATCGATACAATTTACCTTGATACTACGTACCTCTCGGACAAGTACGCCTTCTGTACGCAATGGGAAAGCATTGACAACGCCAAGACGTTGGTGCATGAGTTTCAGCAGCGGCATGCAAACAAACGTATTCTATACGTTTGTGGTTCGTATACCATTGGCAAGGAGAAATTCTGGGGCGCCTTGGCAGAAGAATTTAAACTGTCCGTTTGGACGGAAGGTAATCGTCTCAAAGCGCTGGAGGCAATGACAAATGTAGGGGACAGCATAAAAAATTCAATGTTTTGCAAAGATCCGCTGGATGCAAATATGCATGTGATTGCAATGGGCAAATTAGGCTATTTGGTAAGAAATTTTAATCGATTTTTTTAATATAATATTTAATTCAAATTAATTTTAATTAAATTACAATTTTCAGTCGCTGGTCGAATACTTTAAGCCATTTGCTTCGTATTTTGATATTCTGCTCGCCATACGTCCCAGCGGCTGGGAGAAGCATTCCAAACCGAAATATGGCAAACTAATCAACATACTTGGCGTTGAGTACTCCGAGCACTCCAGCTACAATGAACTACATCGTTTTGTTAGTTACCTAAAACCACGCGAGGTAATCAGCACAGTGCCAGTGGGTCGCGATCTTGCCGTGACCTCTGTTGTACCAGCAAAGTGGTACAAATACGATAAATTGCGCGGTGCACAACGCAACTATCAGCCATCCATAACCAGTTACCTTAAGTTAAATACAAAGTCAATGAGCAGTGTCAAGAATACGCCAAAGAAACTGCAGGACAAGTGTGCATTAGTGACGAGTATGTCTCCATCTAAGTCATGCACTACGCCCACAAATCCTCCTGAGATAGTAGAGATAAACGCCGACGGCAGTGTTGACGCAGTGCTGCAAGATTCACTACTTAAGGGCACGCCTAATGCTGTCGCTGGTTCTACGCCGCGGCTTGGCTTTAATTCGGATGCAGTAAGCGACTGGTTGTCATAGCTTACAAAGCGCCTTCTTCCATTATTCTCTTTCATTAACATAAACTTATGTGTTTTCTTAATTTTTCACTTATTTACATTTTCCTTGTTAAAAATTAAAGTTGTCTAAAAATGTTTCTTTTTTAATTATAAAAACTGTGACATAAAAAGTTTTATACTGCATATTTTTTTAAATAAAATGCTACTCTTATAATACGCTAAGCGTTTTTAGTATAGCTTTTTTCTAAAATATTTAACCAAATATATTCAAAATAATTTTGCGACATTTTGTACTAAAGAAGTTTTCGGAAAAATGATTTCAATAGATAGGTTATCTATCTATGATGGTCCGATAAGTTCTCAGTCTTCTTTTTGCTCGATAAACTTGACCCAGCGATGCTCCAACTTCTTTAACCCGTCTGAAAAAAAACATTTTCTCGAAGCCTTGAAAGTGGGACTGATTCGGGCGGTGAAGCTAAATGATTATCGGACCGCCCTCTTATTAGGTATTGATATTATTATGCATAGTACACGTTTAAATAAAAAATAAAAATTATAAGTTTGTGGAAACTTGCATTCTTTTATTCTTTGTATTCTTTTAAAAATGCATTTTCAGAATGTTTTCGTAGGAAAAGTGTGGTTTCCCCTAAAACATTGCGACATAAAACGCAAAAAATTTCTTCGGTCTGTGGAGAGCTTAAATATTTTTTATAACAATTGTTAAAACAACAGATAAACTTGAAAAAGTTACAAAATTTACCTTACAGTGGCAACGCTGAAAAAGCGCTCTTTGGAAGTGTTTGGAGTGGTCGATTGCAACGGAAGCGTTTCAGTTAGGGCTTATTGGAATTTCTCGAGTGTTGGCATCATTGAACTTAAAATTTTATATGAGCAAAAATTGAGGCAGTTGCAGTTGTTAACTTGGTATGGTACTTGGTCGAGTTTCTTAACGGATAACGGACGTGTTGCAAAGTGCGAGCGGAAAACAACAGAAAAGATTACAAAAAAATAATAAAAATACAACAACAAAACGGATACCGGAAAGTGTAAAATTTTCGCGAGTGTTTAATTTTAAACAAACTGTTTAATTGGCCACATTTGAAGTTTGTAAATTTAATTTTATATCACTTAACAGAATTAACCAAAAACAAACGAAAAAATAAAGAAAAAAAAAACGAAAACAAAAACAACAAACTGTGAGTGCAGCGAAGAAAAATTGGCTTAAACCATAACTAAAAATTGTGTTGGCGGCTTTTACAAGTTTTACACGACATACAGATACACACTTCGAAAAGTTGCAGTAACAACCACAACAACAACAAAAGGTAGTTAATGTTTTTCGCTACCCAAATAATAGTAATAATAAAAGTGTAGTTTTGGTTTTTGTTTTTGTTTCTGTTTAACTTAACTTGAATTCCCGTTTTTGCTCTGTCTTCTGTCTTGCCGAGACAAGGCACAGAAGTATCTTGTATCTGGCGGCAACAATTATAAATACAAGAAAAAACACAACAACAACAACAACAGACAAAAAGTCAGGCCAAGAAAACAAAATAAAAATGAAGGCCTCTAAGCCAACTACTCGAACGTCATTAAGTTTCATTAAGGCTTAGTCGCGTTTTAGACCGATTTTAATTTCTAAGCGAGTTGAATTTGACTAACACATACACTCGCGCATTGACACATCGCTACACACACACAGATACGTTCGTTTCTATTGGTTTTACATTATAAATCTATTAAAATTATTTACAACAATTTAAAAAAGACGACGACTTTTACAACAAAAACAACGAAACGAAAACAAGAAAAAAACACAAGTGACGACAAATTTCCAAACAAAAAAAGAAAAAACTACAACAAAAAAACGTAAGTTTTTTGTTGGTCTTTTGTTTATTTTAGATTCTTGGATTTTTCATTAGGAATTCGCCTTGACGCAATAAAAAAAATTTAATTATGAGCAAAATAAATTAAAAAAATCGAGCAAATTTTAAATAACGACGAATTGTGTCGAAGGAGTCTGCAGGCAGCTACGTGAAACGTGTAGATACATTTGCGTAGATACTTTAGACAGATACAGATTCTAATACAGCTGTTGGCCCGTGTTCTGAGCTTATAAATTTTCCAACATAGGAATTTTTTTCGTTTTGTTTTGTTTGTTCTTGTTGTTGTTGTTTTTAAATTTGAGTGAGTATTGCAAATTGCAAATTAAAAGCGAATACGAAATTGAGGCAGCAGACAACAAGGCCGCATCCAGCGAAATACAATTCAACTTCGTGGATACTTGGAAAACAAAAACAAAAATACTTATTGTATTAAATTCAATTGTTCTTGATTAAATTATATTATATATATTATATTATTAATATTATAGATAGTAAAATCATTATTTTATTAAAAGCGACGAAAGAAAAAAAATCCTCTTCACATTATAAAATTATAAAATATTAAAGTAATTTTTTTTTAATAATTCTTATAAATTTAGTTGTTATTTAAGATTCCAATTTCAAATTTCGACTTCATAAATTAAGTTGTATTAGTAAATAAACAGTAAGAGCTATCGAAATTTGGAATGTGAGCTCCTATTCTCCAAGCGGAGGCTGAGAACTAAGATGGAGAAGATAAGAACACAACTACTACCCCCTTCCATACAAAACACCCTTCTCCTTGCAAAAAAAAAAATTAATTAAAATTGTGCCAGTGCAGATATCTAGTTCAAATTCAATATTTAGGCGAGTTCGGATAAAAACCACGCCCACCGCCCGTACAAATCATCCCTTTCCATGTGGAAAAAATAAATTAAAACAGTTCTATTTCAGATAATCAATTTAAATTAAATTTTTATCGTAAGACTACTGACAAAAAATGGGAGTGAATCACGCCCACCTGCCGTACAAAGCACCCCTCTAAATGCGGGAAAAATATTTTTAAAAATAGTGAGACTTTAAATAACCAGTTAAAATCGGTCTCTAACACTTTGGTAGTAACATGAAACTACTAACAAAAAAAAGGAGCGTGATCCGCGAAGAATAACGCCCTTATGTGCTAAAAGAAGTTAAATTTTTTGGTGTCACTGTAATGGCGGAGGGTATATGAGTTTCGGCATAGCCGAGGATAATTCTCTTACTAGTTTTCGTTAACTAGGTCTAAATATTTAAAAACCGAATTTGCCTTCTCAAAGGTATGAAATATTTTCCATGCAATTTCAGTTGATTTTTCATATCGCCATATTAAATAAGCGTTTCAAATTTTTTGAAAGCATTTAAGTAATACTTTAAATACTTAATTTTGTGTGGAAAATTTGCAAAAGTGCAATAACAACAACAGCAAAACAACATTTGTAGTAAAAAGAAATATAGAAATTATACAAAAACAATGAAAAAAAGTGTGCGCCGCAGTTCACTAACTTCTTTCTTTTACTGTAAATTTTGCCTCTTTCCCATTTTTCTATTTATCGCTGCCTTCGTTTGTCTTCGCTCTTTTTAGAGTTTTCTGTTTATTTTGTAATTTCTGACATTCTTTCATCTTACTTTACTTACTTCTGCGTATATTTCGTTTTTTTTTTGTTCGTCTTATTTTCTGGTTTTAAGGTGCTTCTTCATGTGCTCCAATGAGCCGCTGCAGTTTGTTGCTGCTGCTGCTGGTGGTGGTGGTGTTGTTGTTATTGTTGTTGTTAATGATCACTGCCTGGCTGCCTGCCTTGCTACCTGCTGCTCTGCTTTTGCTTTTGTCAGTTGACTTCATCTTCATCTTTGTTGTTGTTTTTCTAACAGCATCAATATCAGTCAGTCATCACATCGCTCGCTCATGATCACCAACAACTGTCATTCTCACCGCTCTACCCCGACGCTCTCTCTCTCTCTCTCTCTCTATCGCTCTCGCGCTCCTTTATCGACTAACCACTCTAAACTGATAATCACAATTATCATCATCATTATCATTAATTATCATTAACATTATCATCATTTGCATTTTCATTTTATTTTCTATTTCTATTTGCTTTTTTTTGTTTGTTTGGTTTTATGCTCAATTTCTCTTCTACTCATCGTTGTTATTTTCTTCTTTTTATGTCGCTTTTATTGCTCATTTTCTTCTGACGTTCCGTTCATTTTTTTTTTGGTTTTCTCGAATCGTTTGCCCAGCTTCAATCGTGGATCGCGCGCGCGCCTCAAGAGTTTAGCGTAGTAAAAGTGTAGTAGAACCTAATCTGAATCTGCTTCGCTTAATGCTAATTTAAGGCTAGTTCGCTGGTTTCCAACCAAAACCAAAAAAAAACTTTCTGTGAGTATTAAAAAAAAGCTCAGATTCGTAATGGAAAACATAAAAAATTAAATTAACAATTTTTTCCTCTTTTTTGCTTATTTCCAAAGGTAGTTAAAAGTGTGTTAAATCCATTTTTGTTTATTAAAAAAAAAAGAACGAACTGTAATAAAAGTCTTATTGGAGCAGCGGAGCACTCACTTCTTTTATTGAGGTTAAATTAGCTGGTCCACTGAATCGCCATGGTTGGCCATTTCTGCCCACTTTTTGCTCGTACTTAAAATATTAATTAATTTACGCAATTAGTTGAATAAAAAAAAGGCAAATTGCATTTATTTTTATTTGAAGTTGTTGTTTGCATTCTAATTGCGAAGTTGTCTGTAAAAGTTGGTTTGGCTTGGATTGTTGAGACACTTTGAATTATGTTAACTGGAATTAGTTTACCACAATTTCGCTATTTTAATAATTTGTTTAAATGTAAAAGTATTGCGTTTAGCAGAAAGAAGTTATAAACAAATATTTAAAAAAATCTGTGTTATACACCTCTCCTTTAGAAAAAATCAGATAAGGACTTAGCCCACCTAAGAAAAACCAAAATTCTGAAAAGTGTTTATTTATATTTCAACCTAGTCTCCTTTTAGCTCGATACAGTTGACCCAGCGATGCTCCAACTTCTGTAACCTGTCTGCAAAATACGTTTTCTCGAGGTCTGCAATAAAGTATCCATCGGGCGGTGAGGTCTTCCACCCACGTACTTATTGGGGGAGTTTTGTGGTTCCTCATTTATGCGGCATTATTCAATTTTGTGTTTAGAAATTTCTGTTTGTACTTAAACCTTATTAAAATGTATTTAAATCTTAACTTATTGTGTCACTAGATTTTTAGAACTTTGACATGGACGGTCACCGGACAGTTTTTCATAGGCAAGCAAGGCTTTCATGTTACTGGTAATTCCTGTAGAAGTTGAAGAATCTTTTTACAATTTTCCAAGCGAGTGTCCTGCTTTAGCTAATAATCGTTATTTGATATTCGGAAGTTCTCTTTCCGACTTCCTTAATGACGAAAGTAATGAGAAATTTCAAATTAATTTTGGAATTAATCAAAATATTCAATAAAGTTTGAGAATCGGATATAAAATAAAGACATAAAATGAAATCTCCCGGGTATAACCTAACTTAAATTCTAGATTGCAAATATATTTAAACATAAAATATGCTTTTTCAATTATAACAAAACTGTTGAACAAGAAAATTCGTATCTTTTTTATATCCAACTATCTACGAGATTCAAATCAATCAGATTTATTGGCACTAACAATTTCAAATGAATATCTTGCAGAAGGATTCACTTCTAAATGGAAACAAATACAAAATTCGCTTTAGGCGAGAAGACCACCTTTGATGGCTGATTGTCGTCCGATAGTTTCCTGTGTTCGCTGAGTCAGTTTTTGCGCGTTCGTCGAGAGTTATCTTTTGCCTCGTACCAGCATTTCCAATGACTGGATGAAATCTTTCAATTCTTATAAAAAGTTGTAAAAAATGTGAAGTACTTTTTTTTTATAAATTTCTTCTCATTTCTGAAAGTATTGCTGATCATTAAATGAGTATTTTAGGCTTCTTTTAAACCTGAACCGAAGGTTGGACTGTCATATGCCCAATGGTGATATGGAAATCATGGATAAACTCGTTTTCCTCAGAGAAGCTGTTACGCTAAGCATTTCAAATTTAAGTCCATAAACAATCAATCTGCAGATACTTCGAAGCTTAAAATCAAATCTTGATATTCAAAACTTGTTTTAAAAATCATAAAAAAAGATACTTCCGAATCATTCAAGGACTTTAAACTGAATGCCAACAGATCAAATCTTCTTCTGCGATTTAATAAATAGGATCAAAACGCTTTAAAAGACTTTGCTCAGTTAAGAATTTATTCAACCATTTGTATTACTATTTGAAATATTCAATATTTATTTAATATAATTCCGCATGAAATTGAAACAAACAAAAAAATCGATTTTCACTTCACTTTAAACAAACTGACAAACGAAAAAAAAAAACAACAAAACTGAAAAACTATAATCATAAAAAATAAGCAGTAAATTGTGACTGCATTTTTCAGTTAAACGCCAAATGTATTTAAGAGACATTTGATATCTCAACAGCGACAACAACAACAGCTAACAACAACACACGCAACAACAACAACAGCTAACAACAACACATGCAACAACAACAACAACAACATTATGACCATGTTGGTACCACTTGGCTACGTTGTTGCAATCGTTAAAAAAAAGTCACAAATCCATCATTGGAAAGTTGAGTTGATTGCGGCATATGCTGCACGAAAGATATTCGCACGTAGTCGAATGAGAGATACAAAAGCAAAAACAACAACAAAAATTCAATAAAATACTTAATGAAAAAACAAAAACAAAAAAAAGCATAGAAACATAAAAACTCACACATAAAATTTCAGCCTCAAAGGGCGATCGTAAATTTCTCAAATGACAGAATTTGAGTTTTTTAAAACGGTTCTTAAGTGCCCAAGTGCAAATGTTAAATATTTGGTATGGTATTTAATGACTTGTCCCACTGTGCTGTTTATTGTGTTGCCACACTATTGGGTTTAGTTTTTTTTTTGTTGTTGTTCAGCTGCTGTTGCTGCTGCTTTTAATGTTGTTGCCGCTAATGTTGCTGCTGTTGTATTTGTTGCCGCTGTTGTTGCTGTTATTGTTGCTGCTGTTGTTGTTGTTAGTTTGCGCCATGTTTGTTGCTGCAATTAACGGAAATCTTGTCTATTCGATGCGAATTTTGGTTTCACTTATTGCAAATTGAACTTTTAATGAATTTCATTAGTGAAAAGTTTTTTTCCTTCAGTTTTTATCGATGTTGTTGCTGTTGTTGTTTTTTTTTTCTTCTGCTTAATGTTGCCACTAATGGCAACCAATGTGGAAATAATTTTCGGTCGATTTTCTGGCTAATTTGTTGTTTTATTATTTAAATTCAATTTAACTTTGAAATTGTAAACACGAAAAAGTTATTTAAAAGTTAAGTTTCATTTTTTTATGTTAAATTCGTTTTGGTTTATTAGCGATGTTGAGCTTTTTCAATTAACTGACTTTTTTCTTACTATAGTATTCAAAAATAATCGGAAAAATGTTTACCAAGTTTTGAATGCAAAAGTTTTAATCGATTATTGCTGATCTTTAGCTTAAGTGAATCTCGAGATACAACAAAGAAAATCAATATTAATAAAAAAAGAAGATTAGAATATTTCAAGCTTATTATATTAAATAAATTTTTTTAGTTTCTTAAAATTAAAGTCTTGCCCTAGTCTTACTGCCCTAAAAGCCCTTCATTAGATGCGATTTTAGTCTTAATGTAGCGCCATCTACATTATCAGACATGCTGTCATATTGAGCATATATTTTAACCGCAATATTGATTGGTAGATGTCGTTCTCTTATATGCGAAAAAGTGAGGAGCTTCTTTGTCTTTTATATGATATATAAAGATATTCGGTTGGTGTCGCTAGTTATCATCTCATTTTATAGGTGAGGAGCAAATTTGTCTTTCATTTATTTTTATAAAGAATATTTTTGTTAGGTGTCTCTAAATATAAAATTTTATAGGTGAGAAGGAACTTTGTCTTTTGTATATTAAGATAATATTTTAAATGAATATTTTATAGATTGAACAAATTTAAAATGATCATTAATCTTGTCTTTTATATTTTTATATTTCTATAAAGAAGATGTTTAGAAGAAGTCGCTCAAAACCATAAAATGTTTAGGGTGAGGAGTAACTTTGCCATTTATATTGTATATGACATTTCAAATAATTGTTTTATAGAATGAACAAATTGAAATGAAAGTCTTAATTAGTTCCAATCGATGACAATATTTTCGTGTTAATACGCTTAATGTTGGCTCAGTAGTTCTCGGGTTTACACAGACAGTAACTAAATACTGGATAACTGTTTTGACATATACTGAAATTATTTAATTTAGAAAATTTACTTTTACAGATTTTTTAAACCCGTTTAAAAAATCGTACATTTTCAAAAATACAAATTTAAAAAAAGGAGAATAGTTAAACTAATATAACCAGTTTATCCGATTAATTATTAACGTAGGCAAAAATTATTCTAATAATATTGGGCAAAAATCATAATGTAATAAATAAATGGTGAGAAAAGTAGAAAAATGTCTCTCTCCACCTCGATATTGTTTCTCTTTGAAATTTAAATTTTTGTATAGTTGTCATGATTGCTATAAAAATATTAAGTAAATAAAAACAACAACGTAGTTTGATGTCAGCAATCATAAAACAAAACTTCAAAATAAGGCAGAAAAATAAGTCAAAAATCGAGGTGAGTTCGCTCAATTCGAGTTCTTATTTCTACTTAACTAACCATATTATTCAACCGTGGCAAAAAGTACTGAAATTTAATCGTATTTTTTGTAGTTAATAAGTGAAGGAAAATTAATGAATAAATGGACAAATAAAATCGACAGAAAAGTGAGTACCTTAATAAGTCAGGCATTTTAATCGTATGACCATGCAACAAATTGTCGGCGTATTAAATAAATTTGCAACTTTATGTGCCCACATATCGACGACTGAATTTTTCCAATTAGTCTTCATGCCATTAAAAAAAAGGAAAAAGCTCACAATTTCATTACGCAATTTCCATGCATTTCATTTTTCCTGTTGCCACTGTTGGTTGGCGTTCGTCGTTTTTCCTTCGTTTTGTTATTGTTATTGTTGTGTGTGTTGGAAAATTTTTCCACTTTTGCATTGTTCGAAATGAAAATACGAAAAATTTAAATACACTTTTTCCTTCCCCATTTTCCCATTTTCCGGTCGCATGTTTTCAGCGGTTATTTTTATATATTTCTTCTTCTTGCTGTTATTGTTGTTGTTGTTGTTGTTTTAATTGTGTTTTTCATTCGGTTTTGTGTTTTGTATTTTTTCTCTTTTTTTTAGGATGAAAATTTGCGTTTGAGTTTTCCCAAAGTTTTGTTGTTATTGTTAGCGGCAAATAATGGGAAAGTTTATTTATAAAATTAGCAGTTGGAGTGAGGGGGCGGTGCAAGTCTCTGGTGAATCAACATTGTGGCGCATTTTCTTGGTTTTCCTTTCCTTTTGTTTTTCTTTGAATTGAATTGAATTTTATTTGCAAAACAAATTTTATCTTTTTTAAATAGCAAAATAAGTTTAAAGAAACATGTTCGGACTTGATTTAGGTACTTTTGTTTTATTTTTTTCAACTAAATGTGACCAATTTGTTGTTGTTATGTTTAAAAATACTGTCATTTCGAATCGTTGTTTTTCAGATAAAGTCTGTTGAATTGTTAAAACAACACTACAAAACTGTAATTTGGAGAAATTCAACACAATGTCCACAATGACTGTAGTTTTGTACTGCACTTTTGTCAGTCATATTTTTAAAGACTGTTGTTTTAAACTGCTTATTTTTTTGTTGGTTATACCAAATATTAAATAAATTATAATATAAAAAATTGCATATTTTATACAATTTCCTTTAATAGGAAAATATGATCAAAAATACTTTTCCCCTTTTTTTTTACCGATATGAAAAATTTCCATTTCAAGTAGACACAAAAAACAAAAAATGTTCAACGAGGGAAAACAAACACAAGTCGCCGCCGCCGCCGCCGTCAAAGTGTAAGCCAACAAAAATTTAAGAAAACAACAACAACAAAAAATAGACACATGCGACTTGACTTGAACTGGTCTTGCCACAAGCTGGTATTGCAACCAAGCCAAAACCCGCTTAGACAGACAAACTTGCCATTCACGTGAAATAACAGTGAAAATATAAATTTAACAACAACATGCTGTAGAAGAAGAAAAATAATAAGGAGAAGAAGAAGCAGAATAAGACAACATATGACAACAACGACAACAACAACAACGACGACGAAGGAAAAACGGTTTATAACACTCACAAAACGTGCATTTTCATTTCGGCACTTAAAATTTATTTCATTGAGCGAAAGACGTCGGACGTGCCGACGGACATGATTTGCCCCATTGTGACGTCCGTCTGTCCTCAACAGGCCAAGATGACCATTGAAAACAAAACAAAAAAACTAAGAAAAAAAGAAGCAAACTAAATACCCAACCGAGCCAGGTTTCTTCATTTTCTCTTCTACTTGTCATAAGTGACACTTGTTCAATTATAATTCATTGTTTAATTGTGTTTTGTGTCTCAATGTATGAGTGCCACAACGAATCACGCTCGCACTGTGAGATACCCTAATTGAGAAAACAATGAAAATCCCTAAACTACGACTGACAAGAAAAAAATTGAATTACAACCAACAAAAAATAAGTAGAAGACCAACTCAAAACCAACGAAACTATTTGAACGCCCTTTTTCTCTTGTTTGATCGGAACGAAAATAAAAGGTAATCTTTTTTTTTTATATGATTTCGTTGTTTTTGCCCGTCTCCTCGGCTCGTCTTAAGTCAGCTGTGAATTGACAAAAACAAAAACGGAAATGCCACAGGGGGTGATTTCTCAGATTTACTCGTACATATTTTCTCACGTGCACAAATGACAGCTAACATGGCCTATATGTGTCGGCCAAACTGTCATTAGGTAGGCAATTGCCGCTGCCTGATTTAGTATGTGCATGCGGTGAGTAGTTAGGCACATCACTAGCGACTTTCGTTGTTGTCTTTTCCATCTATTTTCTGCTGCTCTGCGGTCAGATCAAAGCCGGTTTTAAAGTATTTAGTACGATTTTTTTTTTTAGTTTTCGGTGAGATTTTTGCGGCAGTTTTGATTTATTAGCTGCGATAAGATTTGGAAAACCACAAATAAATTTGTTATTCTTCAGTAGTAGATAGTTATCGATAATGATCTTTAAGTAAAAGAAATACGTCCTTGAGTTTAGCAAAGGGCTGGATTTACATTATTTTGAGGCTAATAAAATCCTTGAAATAGTACAAATTTCCAAAATTTGTTTAAATTAAAGTTGAAAAAATTGTACAACTTCTTTAGAGGTCAAAACAGCTTATGTCGATTTAAGCTTCAGTTGAATTTTAGTTATTTTACAACTTTATTTAAAGCTGATCAGTGATTTTCATGTATTTTCCATTCCATTTTGACCATCTCAAAAACTGTCAAACGCAACAACACTAAACGTTAATTTTCTGGTCATTATTTTTGATTTTTCAACAATTTTTTCCAATTACACAATTACTGCATTAAACAGTTAAACCAAACGTTGGTATTTTTTATGAATGCTTAAATTTAACCGTAGTCAAATGATATTTGTTTTTGGGTCATATTCCAACTGACATCTCATTTTCCTCCACTCAAATGTAAAGCTCCCAAACTGTCCACTTGCGGAGAGTACAAAACTCATTACACTCGAAACAATGTCACTGACATTATTTCCCCAACATGTGCAGTTCCCAGTCGAAATTCCAATTCCATTTTACTGTTAACCACAACAACAACAACGATTGCAACACATTACCAGAACGCTACTTAAAAAGCAATTAGCATAGACCCAGGAACAAGTACCACATAGTTTATAACTGATTTGGATACGGAACTAAGCGATAAGAACGCCGCGCCGTGACAATGAAAATTATGACAATCATGAAAAAGTCACGTTAATTATTTCAACTTCCTAAAGAGAAACATGGAAACAACAAAAACAGAACAGAACACAACAAAATTAAACTAAACTAAACTAAACTAAACAACAGTGCTTATCAAACAAGACACAAAGCGTTGGGTAATCAAAACGATAACAGCTAACAGCAACAACTTCTTCTTCTTCATCATCATCTTCTTCTTCTTTTTGTTTGGCATGTACGTGCCACTGTTAACACGTTTACAGTAACTGTTAAGCGTGAAGCATTGCCAGTTCGGCATATCTTGAATATGAGTGGGATAGGGTAGGGTATAACAGGACAGGGTGCAAAGCGCAACAGCTGTAAGTAATGTATACTTTCCAGGATATCTGCACATACATAGGTACATACATATGTATAGAGTTTGTTGTTGTTATTGCTGTAGAGTTATACGAACTGTGTAATTCGTGGGCAGTGTTGCTTTATATATGTATGTATATAGTAGTCCCCCTTCAACCCACACTGTAAGCGTCTTTTATGTATTAAAGTTTTTAGATTTTGTGTGTGTCTGTTGAAGGCGTTTTGCAGGATACACATGCACATACATACACATATTTTACAATTTTCATATCGAGCTTTTGAGTATTCGATTTATTGAGAAACCGATTTTCGAAAAGTAAAAGAAATCAATACGATTTAATTAAGCTGTTTGATTTTTTGATTATATTATATAATACTTTTTTATTATATAGCAAACCCTAAAAATGTAATACCGGATTTTAAATACATACAAAGTTATCAGCTAAGCAGTATTCGGTTTACTTGTAAATTCCAATAAATGAAACCTTTAAAAAATTATACATACGAGTATATATAAATATTAATTTAACATCCTAAATATTAAAAGTTCTTAATCTTGAAAACCGGTTAGTACTATTAGCCGATTAAATGATTAATCGGTTAACCGACAATGATAGCCCTAACTCAGTTGTGCGTGCACTGGACTAACTGATGTAGGAGTCGTCGTCGGTCGTCGTCGGTCGTCGTCTGTTGGCAACAGCACCAAGAGATGATTGACCTACATAAACATTTTATATATTGGATAGAACGCTGGCTGGCTGACTGCTGCCGCTGCTGCTGCTGGCTGCTGCTCTCAACCTAACTTTCATTCCATTCGACTGCTGCTCGTTGCCTTCCCTTCCAGTTGGAGCACAACTGCTGCGCTTTTTGCCATTTGCATTGCTTATCAGTTTTAGCTCAGTGTATGGCGGAAAGTTATCGTGTCAAGAGTGCTACTTGTTGTTGTTGTTGGTATTTTTCTGCTTTTTCGTTTTTTGCGAGCGTGCGTGTGCATGCGTGTATGTGTGTGTGTGTGCGAAAGTGTAAAATACACATTTTTGGGTAAATATTTGGAAAGGCGAAGACATACATACATACATACATACATACTCTCCTGGAGTGGGCTTAATTTATGTATTTGCAATTAGTCGCAAGAGAAATGTATGCGCGCGCGCGCTGAAAAGTGGAACGTTAATTGACAAATAGAAAAAGGTATTCATTAAGTAAATCAGTTAATTGCTTTTCAAAGTTGGCACGGTCATATTTGCCGTATTTTGTATTTGTATTTTATAAATATTAGTTTTGTGCTTTGATTCAAGCATTCTTTTGGCTGCAGTTGCCTGCGGATTTAATTGTTCAAACAGTGGAGTTGAGTAATTTCAAAGTTAAAGAGTTATCGTGGCACCGATTCACTTTGGTATAGCCAATTTATTTCGGAAGATTCTGAAGAAGAAAATGAAGTTTTAAGAATTTTCTTTAAGTTGTTGCAATCCAATTTTCTATTTTTGTTTAAACCTATTACAAAGAATTTTTAACCATGGCTAAGTGACTTAAAAAATACGCGTATTCTCTTTCATATAAAGTCAAAATTCGGTTGTTTAAAATTACAACAACAAAAAAAAACAACAAATACTGGACTTGGTTATTTTGCAAATGCAGCTGTTAAAGTGTAATAAAATCTCTTTGTGATAATTAAAAGACAAAAGCAGAGACCTCTCCATAAAAAAAAAATGTTTATCTCCAAACAATAGTTGCGTTTTCCTTTCTTCGGCGTTTATCACCTCCACTTAAGCGCTTTAGCCTTCACACGAAACTTTGACACCCCATAAAAATGTTGGTAATGCCAACTCAAATAAAAACGCTCGCTTGCCTGCTTGTCTGCATTGTTCCGAGAACGTCAAATTGACACAAGCCTTACCAATGGGTGACCGCCGACCGTCGTAATGTGCGCATCGCTGTTATCAATAATTATCGCATATCTTACCTATTTACCATTTAGTGTTGTTGTTTTTGTTGGTTTTTTCTGTTGTAGAAATTTTTCCATCTCTGTGGGTTTTATACACCCAAAAAAATAAAAGATGCAAAATTTGTGACAACTGTCAAATTGATAATAAATTTAAATTATAACAAAAATCAAATCAGTGAAAAGTTTTTTTTACTTTTTTGCGAAATATTACAAAAGCGGTTTATAATTCTCATAAACTTTAAAAATGATTTTTACTTAAGGCCGAATGAAAACTGAAGACGACTTTATCTTTGATTTAGGATCCTTTCTTCCATTGCTTTTAATGTGTACTAGAAAATGCAATCCTTTGAACTCAGACCCTAGACAAAATTGTAAAAATTACATAAATAATATCAATAATTTGGGTAAGGAACATAATTGAAACATTTTTTAATGTTCGTTTAATGTAACTTAACCCATATCGGACAACTGTTCGACTAGTCGAACACTAAAATTAAAAATTTTTTAAAAATACCAAAAAATAGTTAATTTTTTATTTCCCACCTCATCCCCTTATTTGATAGGGACTAACCACCTAATCCTTACATTGAGCCGTAATTTCAATAAAATACAATTTCAATAATATAAAAAACGCGGAGTAGAAACAATTTAAAAACCTCATAGGAATGTTAGCAATAGTTAAAATAGTCGGTATTATAGTTTACTCCTGATAAGTTTTACATTGGTAGTCCTCTAAGTGTACCCAAAAATGAGTGGTCGACTAATTGAACACCTCATATATCGGCCGGTGAGATAGTTGGAATTTTTCTGACAACGGATTTGGATTTCTTGACCTCAAATTAGTCAAAATTAATGTGTCTCACTATAACATTTTTTAAAGCCTTGTCCGATATGGGTTAATGTCAGTTTGTTTTCAATATCAGACTTTAGAGAGTTCTCCTATTTACTTTTCAGAAGTACTTCTTCGAAATATTATTCTCAAATGAGTACTTTTTGCATGTAGTACTTAAAAGAGAAATCTTAGAAGGAGTATCTCAGAGGTTCTTCTTCTAATATATCGATCCGACAGGAATATATCTTAGAAAAGTTATCTTAGCGGGAGCATCCCAGAAGAACTTCATTAATGCATTGATCGGACATGAGTACTTCTTTAATTGCGATCCAAGTGTACTCTCGAGATAAAAATTGACTAATGCAGCGAACTTCAAGATAGCACTTCTTCAAGTACACGTTTATGTATTAAAGAGTACTCCTGGACTACTCTATAGGGTATCTTGAAAGTCTTTCCGAATGTTATTGACAATAATAAAACATTTTCAATAAAGAATTTTATTTATTTAAATGAAATAAAAGTTTTAAATACATATTAAAAATATTAAAAGATTTTTAAATTACCTTTAATAGGAATTGCCTAACATTTTTTTTTTGCGTGTACGCTTTTCATAATTAAATATGAACCATAAAACGCAAGAGAGAAAAAAAACGCACTTTGGAATTTTCTCCGATATGCAATAAAATTGTTAAAATGTAAGAGGAACATTTCTGCTCGCAGCGCATGCAAAGCATTGTTGTTGTATGTACAAGCGCGCCTTTGTGCACTTACGTCAACTTATTATTACGCTGTCAAATAAGGCAATTGTTTAATGTAATAACAACAACAACAATAAAAGAAAACATAACAAAAGCAAAATTAAATAGCACAAAAATCAAAGCAAAACGAAATCGACTTGAAATGCATTTGTGCAGTTGTTGTGCAATGAACTCGAATACATACTCGCACATATATACATATGTATGTATACTCGTACATACATACGTACATATTCATTTTCATTATTGTTATTATTGATTAGTGTAGCTAAATGCCTTGAAAGTAATCTTTTTTTTCAATCATTTCAATTGGTTTTTTTTTGTTTTTTTTTTATTATTTGTTTTAAAGTTAGAAAAAATTTTAATTAATAATAATTTGTTTAAATTTTTGACATATAAATTGACATGCCAAAGACAAAACGAATAATTTAAAAGTTACAAAATACTTGAATTTTAAATATTCATAAATAATTTTATTAAGTCTAACCTTTTCCGTACTAATTTGACTTTACTTCTTCTTCTTTTTCAGGTATGTACGAAACACAAACAACATCAAGTAAGAATATACATACCATATGTACATATGTACGCAACAAGAATGCCATAACTGAAAAAAATAGGTTCTGGGTTGGCATTAGTAGACATCATGGTTTATAAAATAAAAGGTGAGAAAAGTAGAAAAATTTCTCTCTTCACCCCGATGTTGTTTCTCTCTTTGAAAATTTAATAAATATTTTGACTGTTTGCTACAGAAACATTGAATAAATAAATAAATAAATAAATAAGTAAATAAATAAAAAACGTAAATTTTTGCCAAATATCAAGAAACAAATATCAAAATAGAACGGAAATATAAGGCTAAAATTGAGGTGAGATCGCTCATTTTACGCTCTAATTTCTACTTTCCTAACCTTATTATTCAACCATAGTACACATTATGGTGTAATATATTGTATATACGCTTAGGAAATTAGATAAATGTTCCTTTTCACCTCGGTATTGTTATTTATTTTAAAATAAATTAGAAAATTAATGCAGAACTCGAGGTGAGTTCGCTCTATTTGCAATCTTATTTCTACTAAACTAATCTTATTATTCAACCATGGTACACATTACTTGCACAAGTTAAGTGAAGTTCTAAATTAAGCCCAACATTAGCTAGAACTAACTGCAGTATAAGTCTCTATTATAAATTCACAAAACTTGTTTTCGAAAAACTCGTAAATTATGAGATATGACGTTCTTTTCTGAGCAAATAAGCGATATACCATTTATTTTTAATTACCATCTCAACGAAATGAAAATTAACTGCAAAATCTGCAAACCTTCTAAAGTCAATATTTTATTTTTTCGACAGTGATTTTTTTTACTGGCCAAACTGTTACTAATCTATTAACGATTTGTCGATTTGTGGCGAAAAAACGTTGTTGCAACAAAAACACAAAAACAAACAACAAAAAACATGAACTTGGTTGTTTGGCTATTTGGCCAATTTGGTTCGTTGGTTAAAGAATGCGTGTAAAATTTAATTTTCGTGACTTACAAAACTGTTACTCCGAGGATGTGAGTCACTCAATGTCACATTGTCGTATTGTCGTATTTAGTACAACAACAACAAAAAACAGTTGAGTTTGTCACGTTCTCAATTGATTGATTTGTTCACTTGGTGACTTTAGAAATACTTGAGAAATACCAAAATAAATTACAAAATTAATATTTACGATAGTTAACACACACGAAAAAAAAGGTTAGGTTATGCTGTGACGTAGGTCAAGGCCCTTTGTGATGCATTACATGCATACATTATCGCAATCGAGATTTTAAAGCTTAATCCAAACGAGAAACTTTTTCGATTAAAAATTATATTTAAACAGAAATGAAAGTGATGACATTTTTGAAATGGTCTAGAAATACAAATTTTCTTCAGGTTTTTGAAAATATAAGTTTTTCGAAAATTAGTTTTCTAACATTTTGCAAATAAAGTCACAAAAGGGAATTCGACAAAGCGGAATTTCAAAATGAAAAATTTTAAGAGCTTAGAATTTTATAAAAATTTAACTTTTTTTGGAACAGTATTTAAAAAGAGAGCTCATAAATCAAATTTTTAGAAATTAGCGATGCAACATCGATAAAAAAACATCGATATTTCAGCTACGATTATTCTATACATTGAACCAAATTTTATCGATATTATGATATCGATATTTTTATTTAGTATATACGAAAATAAACGTCATTCACAATTGAATTAAACTTTTTCGTCAATCAAAATCTCAAGAACACTTTCCGGAATGGCCCAATTTTTTAATGTTAATTCAAAGAAAATTTAGAACTACATTTGTTTTGAAATAATTTTTCTTAAATGCAGAATATAATTTTTCATCTCTATCATAATGTAGTAAATATAAGGTGAGGAAAGTATAATAGAAAACTTTCTCTCTCCACCTCGATATTGTTTCTCTCTTTGAAAATTGAATTTTTGTATTGTTGTAATGGCTGCTACAAAATTAACAAGTAAATTAAAACAACAACGTAGTTTGTTGTTAAATAAAAAATAAAAAAACAAACTCCAAAATAAGGCAGCAGAACAAAGCAGAAATCGAGGTGAGTTCGCTCAATTTCCCTTCTCATTTCTACTTTCCTTACCTAATTATTCCACCATGATCTCTTCAGACTTGCACTAATGTCTTTTAAACTCAAAATTTATGTGTAAAATTAAAAAGAATTTGTGCGAAAAAGCTAAAGAGTAATAATTTTCCATAATCTTAATTCAAGGTCATCATAGTTTTGACATTTTCTGGAATTTTTATTTTATGAGCTATGCACTCCACCTTTGACAATTTTCATTTTTTTTACAAATTCTTTGATTTTAATGCCTATAACTTCGAATTTGCTATGCTGCGAAAAGCGCCACATCCAAAGAGATGACATTTAAGCAAAAATTTCACTTTTCATTTGAAAAAAATCTAGCAAGGCAACAAACACCAAACACCAAACAACAACAACGGCAACAACAAGTAACGTTAATAAAAGTGCATTTTAAGGTAAAAACGTAAAAAAACGCATTCAAACATGTTTTTGTTGTTGTTTTTTTCTTCCATTTTTATGTTGGTTGCACTCTACAACAAAACTCCATATTGAATACGAAAATGTGTGCACACACAGCAACAAAGTTTTCAGATGTGGACCAGACTTGGTCCGGAGCATGCCACATGTATGCTGCATGTGTACAAATAATGCCTGCTGCCACCCCAGGCAATTGCCCCATGGCAGTGCGGCCAAAGTGGAGATGCAGAAAGACACAAACAACAACAACAACAGTAACTACAAAAAATAGTTATAAAATGCACATTATTGCAATTTCGTTACGCCAAAAGCGGTGTAAGCGTAACCACATACAGCTACCCAACACACACACACACATACACACATACGAGTGTGTAGATACCTTACACATACGCACAGCAGCAGCAGCATTTGAAAAAAAATACTTGAAAAAAAAGAAGCAAACTGTTCATGGCATGCGGCATGAGATACTGTATCCGTTAAGCTCGCATTTGCAAATACCTTCGTTTGGGTCTTTTCTTTTTTTTTTTACATATTGCTTCATAATTTTTTTTCTCTCTATGTTTTTCTCGTTGTAACTCAATCTTAAAGATGCTTAAGCTTCTTCTTCTTCTTCTTTGTTGCACTGTACTTAGTTATAAAAAGAAAATCAAACGTAAGTTAACTTGATAAAAAAAATTACAATTTAATTTGTATATAGCTCAATTTTCTTAGAAAACTGAAATCTCGATTTCTTTTTCCACCAACAAAATTCAAGAAAATAAAAAAAAATTATTGTCAATAAAATTAATAAAAAAATTTTTTTATCAAATTCTCTAAAAAAATATTTTATAATTTAGATTTTTCATCTTTGATAATATTTTCTTCAAGTTCGCATATTTTCTTATATTATTCGTTCCACCTCTCATTAAGTACTGTGCGTCGTCATCTTCTCTCATGCGACGATTTCTCTGTGCGAATATGTGCATTCAAACGTAGCACACGAACAAACGTCCTTCATGCCGCAGCAGCGCCGCAGCAGCAGTCATCTTTCTGCCTTGCCCATGCCATGCCATGGCACGCCCCTCGCAACGCCCCCTCTGCATTTGGAGTCACCTCTCGTTGTCGTTGTTGTTGCGTGCATCCGACAGATGTTGCGTTCGTTCAGTTCAGTACGGTTCAGTACGGTTCGTATTTGTTGGAATTTGCAATTTGATGCAGTTCACTCTGGCAGAGTTGCGCATGATCGCCACTTGGAAATGTTGCTCACAGTTGTTGTTATTGTTGTTGTCGCTGCTGCAGCTATTGCTATTGCTTTTGTTTTCATCCAAAGTAAACAATGTTGTGAACAAAAAAAAAAAAAAAGCCGGTTGCTGCATCTCTCGCGCACATCTCATAGGTTCACTGTTCGATGATCATCATTCCGCCGTTGATTCTTCTCCCCGCCAATTCGTTCGATCATGCTCCTCTTCGCACTCTGATCGATAATCATTGTTATCGAATGAATGCGTGCGTGCGGTTGATTGTGCGGTTACGAGAGGGCGACGTCAACGAGAGGGCTTTGCTGGTGTCATTTGATCTCTGAAGCGGAAGATTTCCATTTGATTTACTTCGTGTTTTCAACTAATTTCGATCGATAGGAGATTGTCTGCGTTGGGAACACATATGGGCCAGGATTTGCAGAGAAAGTTTTCTAAGCAGAATTTCGAATTTCGATGAGAATATCTTCGAAATTTAAAACTTGTTGGTTGAAGTTGTTTAGTTTATATTAATACAAAACACCGCTTGTCATTTCTATTAATAAGAGTAACTAAAAATATCGCTCGAGCAGTCAGTAATCACTGCTAAATTGTGAATATCAATTATCACTGCTAAAAATAAAACCGTTCGCCCATTAACCCAATTAATAATAAAATTCGCAATGTTATTTCGCCATTAATCATGCTGATACGTCTACGATGCGTTGTCAAGTTAAGTTAATATTTTAACTTGCAATTCTTACGCGAAATAACTCCTAAACTTTGTCATCGCTTAACGTAAATGGAAATCTTATCTTTAAAAACAATAACTAATGTTGTTGTTGTTGTTGTTGCTATAAATTTTAATAGAAAAAGTTTTAATTGCGCGTGACATAACACAAACACACAAACAGAACGCGCGATAACCAAAGTAAACAAACCGTTAAGATGGTATCTACAAAGCAATAAGTATCTGCTAAATATTTTCCAAAAAAAAAAAGACATATCTACGAGTACATACCAACAAACATATTTATTATTTCTGGAATATATACATATATGTACGAGTATTTGTTGTTCTTAATTTCTTGCCGGCATTTGAATGTGTATTAACTTGGCAAAACGCTAAAAAGCAAAAATAACAGCACTGACAGCAACGACAAATGGCTAAAAGACAGACAAAATAACAACAACAACAACAACGAGAAAAAAATCGGTTAGTGCTTTGGAGCGTATGTATGTATGAAGTGCACTTGACATTCTAGACTTCAAAGAATATTCTTTGTTAGGAATGTGTGTCTGTGTGTGTGTGTGTGCTTGAGTGTGCGCGCGTGTGTGTGTGCATGAAGTTATTTGTTTATTTTTTTTGTTTGTTTGTTCTTAAGTTTGTTTTTTTTGTTTTTTGTTGTTTTGTTTATAATTAGTAAAATTGTCACGTTAAGTGAAGCGATTGTAACGAAATTGTTTCTGCGAAAGTATCCAAACCATATTTCGGCATGTGGTGAAATCTCGATATAAATTATTGATACTTTTTGTTGTTGTTGTTGTATAATAATTATTTTACAATAGAATACAGTTAGATGACATCATTATTGTTAGTAATTAATTCTTGGTTTTGAGTCAAGTTCGAAGGCGCAATTTGTAGGAATTCGGTTGGAATTCAAATACGAGTAAATTACAAAAACGTTTTATACCCGGTGTGCAAAAGTGCGGATTTGATTAGAATTCGGAATGTATACAAATATTTGTTTCAGGTTTTTTCTAAATATATCTTCTAAATCTGTATAGAATCGAGATAGGTTTTTGCTTCTCAAAACTATTTATGATTAATTGATTACAAATTTTTTTTTTCTGGTGAAGAATCCATTTTTTATAAAGCACATTTTCATGTAAGCCATGAGTTTCAATAAGAATTATCTCTTAACCCTCAACGGTCCCTGAAATTTTTTTACATATTGGATCCAAGGGTCAATCATAGGCAGATAAAAGTACTCAGTTTACAAAAAATGTGTTTGTATGAGGTTGTCTTTACTTAATTTAAGTATTTCGTATATGTTAGAATATATTTGATGTTATTTTTATTAGCATATTATTATTGAGCGTATATTTCCAAATCATTAACAATTGAGATATTTACAAATAAAAAAATAGGGTCAAAATTGACCCTAAGGGACCGTTGAGGCTTAGCCTGGATTGACATTCAAGCTTCTCTTGACTTGCTCCAATGATACTAGCGAAGATCGATTGCAAACTGTACTTAAATCGAAGAGTCTTCATCCACCAGTTATTCATATCAAAGAGTATCAGTCTAGGTTAAAAAATGGGTTTTCTATAGTCGCCTCTTTTCTTCCAATACGATTTCAATATAATCTGCTCTCTTCTAGTTTCATTTGTACAAGTGAAGTAAGGCTGTAATTCACTTGTAAATCTTTCTTAAACAATTTTTGTTTATAGTTTGCTGGAGAGGTTATTTAATGTAGAAAGTTGCTACTAGAAAGTGATTAATTTTTTAATCAATTGTGAAATAATCATTTAATTAAGATAATGATTGAAATATCAATCGATACAAAAAAATTATGTCAAAATGCATAACATTTTTCTATAGTTAGCTGAATAGGTGATCCAATGTAGAAAGGAAGTTTATACTTCGAAATGATTAATTTTTTAATCAATTTTGAAAAAGTAATTTAATTGCGATGATGATTGAAATATCAATTGATAAATAAAATAATGTTTACCTGTAAAATTTCAATCAACAATAACGAAATTCAGTTTTTTATATTAACTAGCGGCAGTCAAATTTCAGTCAAACAGTTTCCAAGATTGTTTAATATTTTTTAGAACGACTTGAAAAAAATATTCAATCAGGCTATCTAGAAGGGATTCTGAGCATTAAAGTCTCCACTTAATCGGAAAGATTCAAATAAGGCAAAATGGAAAAAATTTAGTTTTTATGAGTTTTAAAAATTTCTGAAGAACGTTTAATGAACATTTAAAAAATACCACATTTTATGCTAATGAAAAATTAAACTTCATTGAGATTGTTTGATACGAGAATGGTCCGATAAGTACTTAGCCTCATCGCCCAATGAAGGCCTACTTTGCAGACCTCGAGAAAACTTATTTTTCAGACGGGTTAAAGAAGCTGAAGCATCGCTAGGTCAAATCAATTGAGCTTAAAGGAGACTATGTTGAGAATTAAATAGCCACTTTTCCAGAATTTTCACTTTTCTTTTGTAGGCTAATCGCTTATCGGACCACCCTCGCATTTAACTTCACACAAAAGTTTAAACAAAACGCTAACCGAAACGTGCTACCAACTCATTTTTTGCATGTCTCAAAAATAGTTTCTCCAAAATTGATGGCAGGGTACGACGAGTACGAGTACGAAAAATTCATTTCACCAAAAACTTTCCCGCATACAAAAATCTAAAAGAAAAAGAAAAAAAAAACAACAACAACAAGAAAGAAAGAAAGAAAAAATTAATGAATTTTCAATTATTGTTAACATATTAATTGCACGATTCACATTTTCATTTTACAATTTACCACAACGATTCAATTCACTCATTGTAAAAACTTTATATGGCAATTTTTTTGCTTAATTAATAACAACAATAAAAACATCAACAATAAAAAATATTTTATATGGACTTATTGCAATAAATATGAATGCTACTTTTTCTTAATGTTGTTTTTGTTGTAGTCGTTGTTGTTGTTGCTGTTGCTTTTGTATTTATTGTTGCCATTGTAATGTGAGCGTTTAATTCGCATTCTTCAGATATTATTCAGTATTACTTACAACAATTTCATATTTTTTTTTTGTTGGTCTTCTCGCTTTTACCAATTCACTCACTCAATTGACCCACTTTTAAATGTGTGAAAGAAAGAAATGAGGAAGCAAAACGAGCGTAAGAAGAAGAAGCAGACGAAGAATTTATCGAATTGAGAACCCAAAAACCGAAAAACCTCAAAGCGAAACGTCTCAAGTAACAACCAAAGTAACAAAAAACAACAACAACAAAACGTTAATAAGTAGCAAGACAAAATACAACAATAATAATTAAGAATAATAATAATAACAATAACAATAATGCTAACAACAAAAATCATTGCAGACAGCGAACACTTTTAAGGCATGGCTTGTGCGAAAATTTTTATAAATAAACCAACCATTTTTTTTTTGGAACTTTACAAAAGTATCTGACAAATAAAAGTCTTAAGCACTTGCGCACATTTATACGCATTCAATGCGATTTAAAATTTTTTTAAAATTATTTCCATTTTTGAGCGTTTTTTTCTTCTTCATTTTCATGGTGACTCGCGTTTTTGTCGCGCCCTTCCTTACCGCTGCGTTTCGCTGCCATGAATTTCGATATTTAAAAACGTTTTTTTTCACTTCAATTTAATGTGAAATTTCAGAAAGTATTCTATTTGTTATTTAAACGCATTTTCAGGCATTAATCGACGATAATGTGTGTGTGTGCGCGCGTGTCTGTCCGCGTGTCTGTCCGCGTGTGTGTGCGTATCCGCATGTCATGGCGACGCATGTAAATATTTTTATGCGTAAATTTTTACGTGATTTTTCGCTTTTTTTTATGGGCGACAGACGCACTTGGTTGAAATATATCGCCCCCAGACGGACGCACTACGGCGGCCCCAATTTGACTGAGCTTAACCCGTGTGTATCGCGTGGTTCATCGTTAACATTTGAAACTTCGTTTGAGTTTTCTTCCTCTTCTTCTTCGTCTGCTGCTGCTTCTTCTACATTTGCTTGCTTCAGTTTTATTTGGGCTGTAAAATGTGAAATGCCCAATTTCAAAGTTTTACTGCCAATTGATGTGGATTAATTTTTATGCTTTGCTCTTTGTCAAAAAATGTTTCTGATCTGTTCTGAAGTTGTTCTTCTCTTTTATTTATATAATTTATTGCATACATTAAATTTTAGTTGAAACAAGGTTAGCAGATTTTTTCCGTTTGTTATAGAGAAAAGTTAAACGCTTTATCCAGTGATTTAGCAAATATTTACAAAGGAGGCTTTTATAAAAAATTTTGCAGAATTGCAGTTCAAGAAATTTGCTTTTAAACAATGGTGGGCAAGCTTTATACAGTTGGATTTATATTTGATAGTTCAACGCTGATTTGTAAATTCGGTACACGTACAGGAAAACTTACAGAACTTACAAATACAAACGCAGTTGTGTAAAGTCTGTCCATCACTGCTTTAAAAGCACAAGTGTCACTCATACGCCATGGCTTACGATTTGACATATTCAAAATTTATCTTCTTGTGATAAGTAAATGTATGAAAAAGATTTTGAAGTTAAAAGTACAAAAAGTTTAAGTAAACTTCTTCAATTAATAATCAAAAATCAAAATTAATTTTAATTTTATTCATATTAAATGAACTTTTAAAATTTATAAAATTCTTTTATTCCAAAATAAATTCAACGTTACAGTCGGTCCCTGAGAAAATATATGTAAATCAAAATTTTATAATACATTAGATATTTTTGTTGTTGTTTAAAAATTTGATATATGTATTTTATAAGTAAGATATCTTATACTCGTAAAAGGTGTTTATATACTCGAAAATCAATAAATCAAAAACCGATAAATCAATTCAAAATTTTGCGGAAAAAAACACAAGAACCTGATGTCGTCCTCGAACTGATTGAAAAAATAAGTTAAAATAAAAACTTCAGTTAAAGAAAATTTAATGGCTCAAAAATTGCAAAATAAATCGGTTTTTGATTTGAATATTTTTGGATTTGTCGGTATTGGCAGAAATTGACTTTCGGACTGCTTTTTCACGTAGTCTTCGCCGTTCTAGTATACCAGCTTCACCAGTAGAGTTTTGTTGTGTGTTTTTCATTGCTATCTGCTTGAAGTTGCTTTCAAAATCTTGTTCACTTACCTCGAAATAGTGAATCAAATCTTGCAAAGCATTTCGATTGTTCACTAATTAGAGTACTCCATGGACAAATTTGGGTGTTCACTATACCCAGACACGACTGTATCAGTTTTCAATATTAACTTTTTTACATTTCAAAATAGTTTGCACAGGAACTAATTTTGGATTTATATAAAGACACTTTAAGCTTTAAGGATAATCCTTTTGAAACGATTTCTGGGAATGCAAATTTTTTACGCTTTTGAAATTTTCAGTTTTCAAAACTTAGAAGAACTTTTTTTTTTTTTTTTGAATTCTGAGTATGAGGTCAGGTGGAAACTATCCTTTGAAGCATTTGTAGTAAAATTTACCGATATACAAAAGCACTTAGAATTTTCAAAAATTTTCAATGTTTACTCCAAATACAACGGTGATTGTGAGTACCCCCAGATATTCCTGAGGTAAACTCATTTTGCTTCAAAAATGTTGTCTTACAAATTTGTGGCATAGAAATTATTTAATTTTAATTTAAAGTTCGGCAAATGCATCCTTAAAGTGATCGAATAAACAAACTACAGAAAGAGTTTACACACATGCGAGCGCGAGACGCGAAAGCATCTCGAAAATGCGATGCCAAAACTTTAAGAGCCGCCATAAATCCCAATAACTGAAGAAATGAAGAAAGAAAGCGAAAAACGAAAAAGAAAATGCATTCATTTTCCAATTTCCTACCGAAAAATTCCGAAAAGCCGAACAGCAAACAAAATAAGTAAGCGCGTGCATTAAGTGTGTCTGTCTGTTTGTCTGTCTGTTCGTCTATCTGTCTGTCTGTCTGTTTGTTCGTCTTTGCTCGTTTGCCTGTATGTGTGCAACAGAAATATCTCAAACGCCGAAAAAGCGCGCGCCTCTATGCGCAGATACATTTTCGAATTTCTCAGATGCAAACGCAAACGCCGCAGCCGCAGCACAGAGCGTTGTTGCTATTTTCAGCACACGCATTTCTTTCTGCTTCTAACATATTTTATAGCTTCCTTTTTTTTTGTTGTCTTTTTTTTCTTAATTTTTTTGGTGATTTCTTTTTTTTTCACTGATGCGCTTCTTACGCCTAAATCTGTTTACTTTTTTTTTCCAACGCACAAAAATGTCTCAATTTGATTTTGTTGTTGTTTGTGTTGTTGTTCTTTTAGCGAACTAACGAAATTTATTGAGATATAGAACACAGAATAATATGTTAAAAAATTTATTTTGCCATTTTTTTTGTTGTTATTAATTTTAACGGAAATGTGTACGAGTCAACATTGCGAAGAAGGTGTGCGTGAGTGATGCAGTTTTTTTTTTGTGTACCTTTGCCGCGGCTAAGGATGCGTCCATGCGTGATGCAGCATGTTGCAAACTAGTTGTGGCCAATGTTGTTGTTCAGCTTGTTGTTGTTGTTGTTGTTAGTGTTGGTTGTAGTTGTTGCTGTTGTTGTTTGCGCCATGGCTGAGTCGTTTTGTGTCATGAGTCAGAATGACATTTCTTGATTTTGAATGCATTCCGAATGCAAATGACAAATTAAATTATATTTAGCAGACGACTTTTATTTTTACGAGTATGACATTTTGTTATGTATGGCACATTCATTCACTGGTGCACACATTTGTGAACATCGTCCAGAGAGTGTCTTCGCTTGTCTTCTTCTTCTTCTTCTTGTCTCCTCTTGCCTTGTCTTGCGCTGCTTTGATGTGACGCCAGCATTTGACTGAAATTATGAAAATTTATCTTGATGTTCTTTTCGTCGATTTGAATCTTAAAATTCAACAATTAATTTTTTTTGTTCAAATATTTTTTATTACAGTTCATTAAAAGTTTTCTTCTCTTTTGATATGTCTTTTATTAGTTTTGCTCTTGATTTTCTGCATAAAATTTAAAACGTATTTTTGTGGACTTTTTTGAGGTTGACTAAAATGAAACCAAAACCGTAAAAGATACAAATTTGATATAACAAATTTAGAAACTTTGAAATCCGACTAAAAGCGATTCAACATATCGAATGGCTTATCAAGATTTTAAATTGTTTAGATATCTTTTCTATAAAACTATTTGAAACTTGAACTTTTTTATATAAAACCCAGAGCAGTTTCAAATCGTGGAAAAAAAATGTATTTTGTTTAGCAACAATTTTGCACGTCTTAAACTTAAAGGGTTATTAAGTAAAATAATACATATGGAAAAGTTCGCATCGAAAAAATGTAATGTATGCAGCCTTGGACTAGGTAAAGGGAAACCAAACCTACATATGCTAAAAAAGTTTTTCGAAATGTCTCGTATCTATGGAATTTCATTTTTTTTTACATTGTTTGAGTTTTCAGTTTAAACTTCAATAACTGAACAAGTATGAAACTTTTTACTTTAATATTCCTTATAGCTCTGAAAATATTGCTCTTGAAAACTTGCATCTTTGGTCGCTGATGCAAAAGGGTAAAGCCTTCCGACGTGCTATTTTTTGTATTGTTGTTGCCTAAAAACTAACAAAAACATTTTTTTTTAATGAGAATTTTAATGGGCTGAATCTGTCTTAAGATTTTTGAACAACAACAAAATTGACCAATATAACAGACCGGACAGCGCTGTTTCGGAATACGCTATTATTCCTCATCAGCGGTCTTTATATTTAAAGAAGCTTGAGCTCGAACAATATTTTTTTCATAAATTAACAACAACCAACAACAATTAGGAAGAATTTCCTTAATCGAAACAATTCGCAAAGCTCGAAAAGTTTCGAGCCTTTTGGCGGGAACGCACCTTTTTCGCAAACCCTGAAGACATTTGTAAAATTTAGTAAGTGAACAGTTCAGCAGCTGTTTTTTAACTAATGACGTTTCGAATAAATGATGCCTATTGTTATTTTTAACTAGTGCTGCCTATTACCATTTTCTGGCTAGTATTGCCTGTTATGATTTAAGCAAGTAACAAGCTGTGAAATATTTATTATAAAACTATTTTTGTATTTTTTTTCTTTTTTACTCCTCTCGGGAGCTTAGGGCTTCTACTACGCATTTCCATCTGACTTTGTTTTGTGCAGTAGTTTTTACGTATTGCCAGGTTGTAATTTATCTGTTAGTTCTAGATGTATTGAATGTCTCCAAGTGTTCCTTGGTCGCCCACGACGTCTTGTATTAATGGCATATTTCTTTCAAGTTTCAGAACAAAAAATGTCTTTTAATATTCTAAAATTTGAATAACTTGAAGTAAAAAAGTTCACTTATTTCATGGCATTAGAAGTTTTTTTTTTGCATAAAAACAACATTGAAACATTTGAGCAACATCTCGTGGCTAAGACTGCCTTGAAAATTCTCGAGGCACGCGAAAACTATGTTTCATAGAATTATTATATATCGATAGTTCTTTTTCGAGGATCGAAAAGTTTAGAGGGTTTCGAGGCGTTATTGAGTTTAAATGAATCGCCTTCATTTTTTGTCAAACACTTTTTAACCGAGGTCCCGACCTTCCAGCATCATACTCGGCACCTCACTACTTCGGAGATGCATAAAGGATATTTAATTAGATATTTTATGTTTACAGATTAATCAAATATAAATAAAAATTATTCCGAATAATCAAACAAAATTAAACATTTTAACTTCTTAGAATGTGAACAAACTTTTTTTATTCTTGCACTAATTAATACAAATTTCATTGATACCCAACTCAATTGAATACTTTTTGAATGGTCTTTCACGGACATTTTTGATTAAGTTGCAACAACCAACAAATTCCTTAATTTGCCGTTATTCGAAAACGAACAAAAAAATTAATTAAAAAATTATTAAAACTAAATTTAAAAGCATTCCACACAACAACAACAACAAACATTAGTCACAATTGCATGCGAGAAATCAATTTAACACTTAGCTTGAATTTATTGAAAAGCCAATTAAAATCTAAATAAATACAAAAACAACAAAAAACGCTAACTAATAATATTTTTATCCGCAAAGTGTTATTGTTGTTGTTTTTGTTGTTAGGCGATTTTTTTTTAAATGAATACATAAATTTAAACATTTCCAAACGCAATTGCAATTAATTAAAATTTAAAAGCAGAAGGAGAAGCAGAAAAAGCTAAAAAAAAAAAATACAAACTCATCGGCTACAGGCGCGCCACCGCCAGCGCCGCCGCCGCCGCGTTTAATTGAAATGCGTGAAAAATAGAAACGGAATTCAAGTGGCGCCTCGGATACGTCGACGCCAACATTAAAGCCAATAAAAATGTTGCATGCAATTTTTGTTGTTGTTGTTTGTTTGTCTATCTTTTTGTAATTCAAAATTTTCGCGCTTTATTTTGCTTAGAAATTCATACAATATGAAAAAAAGAAGAGAAAAAAATTGGGAGCCCAAATGACACAAGCTCCAAAAACTAAGCCTGTCGGCTTGTCAAATTGTCATGTTAATGTCAATTAAAATTGATTATGAGCGGCTTTAGTACGCTCGCGGGCGCCCATGCTACAGTGTGTTGCTTTTGTTGTTGTATTATCATTATTGTTGGCATAACCATGGAGGCGCCTTCAGATGTGCGACTGATGCTCATCAATTTCAATTGTTATTTTTTCGGCGTTATTGAGTAACTTCTGCTCGCCGTTTATGTTGTTGTTGTTGTTTTTGTTTTTCTAAGCGTTTTCTATTGTTCAAAAGAATTTATTCCCATAATTAAAAGTGCCAACAAGCAAGAGACGCAACTCATTTTCGATGTGTATCTTCATTGTTGTAATCATCGCTAGAGGTTGATTATCATAATGACGTTGATGACGATGATAATGATGACGATGATGATGATGGTGACCAGGTTGATGATGTTGATCATCATTTGCATCTAACATATAAGTCGAAAATTTTCGTTTTTGTATGCTGTTACAGCGCTATTCCGTCGGTTTGTCTCTCAATCTGTCTGTCTGTCTATCTTTCATTCCGTCTGTCGTCATTCGAGTGTAGTTGTTGTTGCTGCTGTTGTTGCTACTTTTCCGAAATAGTAACATCAAAAACTATTTTTATGCCGTCGAGGAATTTCGCTGAATTATAGCAGATCCTATATCGGGGATTTTGTAGCTTTTAGCGTATTGATGCGTCTGCCGCTTGCGACGCCTAAGCGACTTAATTTTGTCGTTGTTGTTGTTATTATTGTTGTTGTTGTTCGTGTTTAGCATGACAGAATTAGTTTATTATTTGTTGAACAGCGCAACAATAATTTTTGAATTTTTGCGTAGGTTTATTTAATTTTTTTGCTGTTCGCTTTTCGCTTTTGAGTGAGTTGAGCGCTGCAAGCTGCCATAAAATATTATGGCAAATCTAATGTTTAGATAGCTGTGTACATTTTTTTTCTTCTTATATACCAATACATATGTTCTACTCTTAAGTCGTTTTAAGATACACACAAATTTGTTAATCTCATTAAATGCGTCTAAGCGTTAAACGAAAAGTTAAAGTTCTTGAAATTTGTTGGGCTTAAAAGAGTTGAAAATGTTTTTTGTGAATTATTCAAGAACTTTGCATCCACAAAATTTGTATCTCGATCGAATCGATGAGAACGTTTTAAATACATTCAAATGAGTGGGACAGTGAGATGAAAATATTTACGGATTTGAAGCGAGTGTCCTCAAATTAATTTTAGAAGATTTTTACTATTGTTATTATTTTGTTCAATTACTTTTACAAAGCTTTGTCTTAAAAATCGATAAAATATTAACCGAAATATTTATCGGATTTATCTCCTAAAATTGAAAAGATCTCACAAATTATAAATCGCTTCAAAAATAAGTTTAAAGTAGATTGAAAATTTCATTTCAGAATTTGTATTCAGAAAATGATAACAAAGCAATTAAGTCGATTTAACTTGTTTTTCCGTCGAAACCTGGTTTTGGTTATTATAACCGGTTGAATAGGTTAGAGCCAATTTACAATTCTACGGATTTACCGACAAAATATAATGCTCAAATAATGTTAAATTTATATTGTATAATGCTTCCGATACTATTACCACTTTAGAAAAAAAATTAAATATTGTTATATGGAACTAATTACTGCAAGGACTGTTGACTATATCCAGGTTGTTCACTCTTTCAAGGTAGACATTTGTTGTTCTTGCGTTCAGAAATTGACTTTTGGAACGATTTTTCACGTAGTCTTCGCCGTGCTAGTATACCAGCATCATCAGTAGAGTTTTTGTTGTGTTTTTTTTTTGCTATCTGCTTGAAGTTGTTTCAAATTTTATTCACTAACCTCCATAGAGTGAATCAAATCTTGAAAAGCGTTTCGATTGTTCACTATTTAGAGTACACCATGTAAAATTTGGGTGTTCACTATACCCAGACGCGACTGTATATTAAATACTTACTTAGCTAGTGCTTACATATGAATACCGATGACCTTCCGCTTTAGTACAGCCATCTGAACATATCGGAAGATAACTATTTAAACTGCTTCAAATCCAAAAAATCGTAATTTAATTTTAATTTTAAAATTTAACTTGAAAGAATTCTTCTTGTTCCACATATTTGTTAGGTTATGCTTATTTTCTCTGTACGAGTTTCAAGTATACTCGTACCTATCCCAGCAACTTTAAGAATTCTTCCCTCATAGAATTTTGTTCAAAGAAAAAAATATTCACAAAATTAATTTCCTATTGAGTTGTTAATATTATTTAACCCTCAACTGCGTCTTTTAACAAGCTTTTTATGGGTACAACCTCTCAACCTTCAAAACATTTTCATTTTCTTCTATCACTTTCCAATTGCCAAGAGATTACCTTGCCTTCGCCTTTCTTTAGTTAAAGCAACAACTTAACTCGAATCGTGTGAGAACTCTCCAGCGTTCGACTAAATTTATGCACTTCTTAACCGAAAATAAACAAACAAACAAATAAACATGTTTAAAAATTCTAGAAAAAAAAAACCAAACAACAAATTTGTATGTCAAACAGAAACGTTTTTCCAACAAATGACCGAGCGAAGGTCTCTTGCGATCTCTTGACTTTAGTCAGAGACCACAAAGTTTACACTCTTAATACCAGGAATTAGTTATAATACCTGAAGTCGGAGCTTTATACATAATTTTTTTCATAATTTTCTTCTTCTTTTTTGTTGAAAAGGTTGCCCAATAATTTGTCAGTCAGTCAGTTTTTTTTTTGGTTATCCACGGTTGTTTTTTTTTTGTTGACTTGACCACGATTTCTTTTCTTTGTCGAGCGCGTTGGCTGTCGTTGTTCTTGTCTCGTTGCTATTGTGACAATTGTTGACGACAAGTTGCTGCTGACTTTTGGTGACAAAGAACAACATCAACAACAACAACAATAAGAAATATTCGGAGTGTGTGTTTTATACAAAAGAGTCGACTTAGCGGTGCTTAAAACCCGCCGAAGCACCTCATTTGAATGCGACTTTTTTTATAGATTCTTTCTTTTGATTCTTAATTTAACATTTTTAACTCAAAAGCAGATGTTGTTGTTGTGTTTTTATTATTATTATTATTTTCAACATGATATGAAAAAAGTTTTGAATTTTTGAAAAGCGGTAATTGGTAAGCTTTGTTCGTTTTGAAAAAGTTACAAAGCAAATAACAAGTAAAGAAAATCTATTTTTGCCATAACAAGGAAAATACATTTTTAACTTTTTTTGAAACCAGTTTTTTATGGCACAATTTTTGTTGTATCTATAAACAATATTTTTACCAACTTAAATTTTTCTAATGAATTATTAAAACAGTTTCATTGTGACAAACGTTTGAGCACAATCAGCTTGTAACTAATTTTTGAGATACTCCCTTTTGCGTGCGAGTTCATTAAACGTTATTATGCGATTTTATTTATTAAACGCGTGTCATGCTATAGTTTCTTGTTGTTGTTGTTGTCGTTGTTGTTTAAGTTTTCTAATAACAAATTATAATGGTCGAAAATACTTTCACGCCCAATTTGTCACATTTATATGCGAAACTCGTAAATAATACACGGACGGGCATCAGCCATGGCGAAAATGTTGATTTTGGTTTTGTGTGTGTGCTTAGAAAATTCGTTCTGCTTTGCTTTATAAAAATTTGTCGACGTTTTGAATTTATCATTATACATACATACATATGTATATATATTACTAAATTTATTTAGTTGGCGCTTTCCTCAAGCGAGCGAGCGAGCCATCATAATCAGTTTTGAATTGAAATTTTCGATTTGACAATTTGCTCTGCTTGACGAATTCAGATTTATTTAATACAATATTTTATTTGCTTAGGTCTGGCGATTCCAATGTGGACACATCTTTTGACATTTATTTATTTGTTTATTTGTATTTGTATATATGTCATTTTTAGGTTTCGTAAATATTTGTGCTGCAATAATGGGAAATAATCGATTTGGCGCCACTTGTGCTAAGTTTTTTGAACTTATGCGATGTCTATCCCGAAGATGTGGGAAATCTTTTTTATTTTAACGCTTAATTTAACAATTTTAATTATGTACATATTTAAAAAAAGCGCATAGAACATAGGAGCATATGTGGTTCCAAGAATTGAGCAAAACTCTGGTAAAGGGTTTTTTTTTTTTTTTTGGAGAAGTCCAATGGAAGAAATAAAACGATTAGGTGCACTTTATTTGTTGGAGTTTTTGCAAGAGCTAACAAGAGATATAAGCGTAGCTGAAACTTTTTGGTCATATAATTCTCACAAGAAAACAACTGAGATACTAAAAATGACTCGGTCTAGTATTTGAATTGTCACAGGATTCGTAACTAGACACTGCAGAGTTTCATTACTCTACATAATAATAACGACGAATAACGAAGAAATGACAGCTGAACGCATCTTTTGTCCCGGGCCTAATTCAGACCATTAGTCCCGTCTTCGCTGCTCACAACTGTCAGATAATGCTGACAAATCTTCTAAATCAATCTCTGAATTCAAGAAAACAAGACTATGGAAGATTTTGAGTTTGTCTCAATAGGTCTATCCTGGCCGTGGTCTCAAAGAGACCACGGCCAGAGCGTTCCGGAGTAGTATAAAGCACAAAAGTAAGTCGTGTACTGTATATATTGTAGAATGCTTCAGTCACAAATACTCTTTTCTGGAGATAGTATTAAGTATTTTCATAGTACTTGTAATACTTAACATTTTCCTTTCAATTATACATTTTTATTATCAACTTTTGTATGTGGGATAAAGTTTTTTATCTTGGTTGCATTATTTTGTGATATTGTGTAAGTTTGTATTCGTATGAGAAACTCATCGAAGTGCATTACTTTTTAGAAGCGCTTCATTTGTCGCTTGTGTCTGGAATACTCTTTTTAGAGTGCTCCTATTTGGATCAAATTTAAGGAATTCTTTGGAGTAATCATATATATTAATGAAATCGCTGATGATCCAAGTAAAAATTAAACAAGACACTTAATTGATAAATGCCAGCATATTAAAATTCAAATGTGATTTAATCTAATTCGATCTTAATTCAGATATACGAGTATATAAACATATACATCAGATTTTCTCAGTGCATGGAATTGATTTAATCAGAACTGATCGTATTTACTATGGATTACATGGGTTGTTAAAAAATAATAATAATAGTAAGATGCAATTCATCAATAACTTTAACATGTGAAACACTTGTAAATTTAAGATCATGCGACAATTTGTAATCGCTTCATTTCTTTGTAATGGATTCGCTACGGTCATAAGCTTCTTAACTCAAATTATTTACATCGAATGACAATTGATATAAAATTTTATTTTTCCTTCTCTACAAATTGATTTACAAATGTAAACCGAATACGAATTCGAATTAACAAAAGGTTAATTAATGCAAACTAACTCGACTAATAGCACGAGTTGCCAGACTTTGAAACAAAAAAAAAGAAGAAGAAGAAAAACTGCGCATTAAAGAAAACATAAAAAAAAATAAAAAATGTTCCGATCAAAACAATAAAAAAATCAAAATAAATCGCATGTGACTCATGGCTGACATTCGCATTCAGGCAGAAAAACTTGTTAAGCAAATTAGGGCTTCATGAATAAAAAACAACAACAACAATTGTTGGTGGCGGTGGCGGTGGCGATGGCGGCTGCCACAGCAAGATCTGCCAATGTCAAAGAAATGCTTAAGCGAAAAAACGTCAGACAAAACCGCAAGCGTTGTCTGCCTGCCTGCCAGCGGGAAAAATCCAATGACAAGCGTGGGCGCAAGCAAAAAAACAACAACAAAAGAACAACAACAACAGCACAACACATTGCTAAGAAAAATAAAGCATTAAAATGTTGCAAAAAGCGTAAATATGCAAGAGAAAAACAACAACAAAAACAAAAACCAATGAAAAATCACACTGAAAAATAAACAAAAGCGAAACGACTTTTGGAATTAAGCCGTAAATTAAATTTAAATTTTAAATTTTTTAAATTTTTTGTTTAAGCTATGAAATAAAAAATTGCAAAAAAAATTAAAAAAAATGGGGAAAAAAAATCAATGTTAACAAATTCAAAACATCTTCAAAAGATACAAAAACCCAAAAACAACAACAACAACAAATATGCGTCAGTGCGATCAATGCGAAACTTGTTTTTGACGCCTTCTGTTTTGATTTTCTTATTCTGCGATTTGTTTTTGTTTTTGTCTTTTTTACATTTTTTACATTTTTTAAGTTTTTTTTTTTGTATACGTTTGGGGCATGGTTTGGCAACACTTTGGAGCCGCATGTTTAAATTGATGTGTTTTTTGAGTTGTTGTTTTTTTGAAACCTCCGCTTACTGTCGAAAATGCAGTTTAAGCCGTCCGTCCGTCCGTCCGTGCGCACAACGCAGCATTCGAAAATGTTTCGGTTAGTCATGACCTTATTTCGTTTTGGACAAGTTCTTTAATTTTGTGGTTTAACAGTTTTTTGGTATGTGTCTTGTTGTTGTTGTTGTTTTTTGTTTCGCTGTTGTTGTGGTCGATTCGATTTGATTGAATTTTGAATACTACACTGACTGGTAAATCAGCAGCAGCAGCACAAAGCGATGTTATGTCACCAGTGAGTTTTTTGTTGCATGCGACTCTTTTTTTTACAGCATGCAGCAAAAAAGTTTTAGTTTAGCTTGAAACAAACTTAACTTTAAACTGAAATTATTGAACAAATTAGATTTTAATAAAAATCTAACAATTTTAAAAATGCTTGATAGATTTGCTTTTGTAAAAGTTTTTTAATTAAAAATACAAAAACTCTTTTGATTGAAAATTCTTCAAGTATTTATAAATTAAATGTTCGATTTTAAAGATACAAATTAGCGTTGTTTTTGTCCTTCAAGGGCTTCGAAATCATTGAAATTTTTTAAACCACTGAAACTAAGAATCCTCGAGTTGTACTGCCAAACTTCGAAGTTTTAACTGAAATTACTTTGAACTTTCGAATGCTTCAATGACTTGGAAAGGAAACTTTAAAGACCTGAAAATCACCAGGCCTAATACAAATGATAAAAAAAAAGAAATTTCCAGAAGATTGCCAGACAAATTGGTCATTTCAAATCATGCTGCCTTAAATAAGAAGAAGACAAACTGATTTGTGTTGCTTTTAATAATTGCTGCAAAGAGTTCAAGAGTTCAAAGTTTTTTATATTTTTTTAAACAAAATAAACGTTTCTTTAAATAGAATCCAAATACAAAAAATGTTGAGGACAGCCACAGGCTTTTTTAATCATCAACTTTTGCACGCTTCAGACAAAAATGTCACAAGTTAAATCTCCAACGGAAAACTTCGTTTGTTCCATAAAAACTAAAGCGAAAAATTACATGATACGACTTCTAACTTAGAACTGCTTCTCAGTCAGTTTTAAAGAGTGTTCTTCATTTTAGAACTTACGCGGGTGGTCCAATAAGTACTTAGCCTACAAAAAAAAAAACGAAAATTCTGGAAAAGTGGTTATTTATTTCTCAACATGGTCTCCTTTTAGCTCGATACACTTGACCCAGCGATGCTCCAGATTCTGAAAAATACGTTGTTTTCGCGAGGTCTGCAAAATAGGCCTCTATCGGGCTATGAGGCTAAGTATGTTACTCATCGGACTACCCCCGTACATATCGAAGCTTTTTTTAAGTAAATAAGATCTCGAAATTCTAACGATCGATACGATGTTTGAGTTATACAGGAAAAGTGTGGTTTAGTTTAGATAGATTTATCAAACAATCTGACGTTTCAACATTTGCCAAGCTGAATATATAGTTTGAGCTCATATCTCGTATATAACAAAGATCTCAAACAACATTTTCTTTGTCAGAAAATACTCAAACATCAAAACGTTCGTTAGCAACATTGAAACATGGAATCAGACGACTAGAGCGCAAATCTTATATCGTTCGGTAGAGCTCTGAAACATCCGATTCTTCGTAAGATGCGATGTTATTCGGGTCTTACTCTCAGACCTCGGTTTGACCATTATTCGGCAGACAAAATTTGTTTAATCAAACCAAAATGAACTCAAAACCTTATAAAAATATTTTGGTTAGTACTAAATATGTTAGGTTTGGTAACATTGGCTGAACCACATGAAAATGAGATCACACATAGACCTTTGAGGTCCTTAGTGTAACCAAGATTTTATAGTGTTACACAGTTAAGCTAGCTTGAGCAAATTAGCTGCCTTTTGATTGGAAATATCCTTCAAAGAATGAAAGTAACTTAGCCCGAAATACTGCAGTCTAGAACCATTGAGAGCAGGGTCACCCCAGCATTGTCTTCATTGCAGGCTACACACGAATCATCTTGTACCAAACCTAATTTGGCAGCATGTACTAAATATGTTACTAACTAAAAAAAACTTAAATATGATGTTTTAATTATAACTCTGATGGCAATTTATAACTCCCGCAGCCGTCAATTGTCCCAACAACAAAACAAGGTCAAATATGTTATTTTCCCTTGTACCGTCCCCCCCCCACCCCCAAAACATAATCACGGCTCATCACCATAAAAAATAAACTACTTCTTCCCCAACCAAAACAATACAAGAAGAAGAAGAAGAGGAAGAAAAAAATCAACTCCTGCATTCATTAGATACTTGAGTATCATTTCGGGCCAAAACACTTTATTTAACTCGAAATGAAGATGCTTATCCGCTGGAAACATTTCCACTTATTACGTTAACACGCAATTAGAGATGCATTTGTGGAGTACAGTGGAGTGGAGTGCAGCCAGCGAAGTGCTGCAGTTGGAGTTAAACTCAAGTGGTGGCCTAGTGTAATGAAGTGAACAAAAAAAACAAAAGCAAAACAGACCAAAAAAAAAAACGTTGTACCGAGCGGTGCAGTGCAGTGCAGGGCCGCCATTAGAGTGGCAACAACTACAATTCCAGCGAAATAACGCTTGAAGAGCCTTGAAAGCGACGACAATCGACTGAAACGGAAAAAAAAGAACGTCTACCCTAGACACGGCTGACTATGGAGCTACTGGTCTTCAGCTGAATAACATACACAACAACAACATCAACAACAACAACAGTAACAGCGTTAAAATATTAAGACGCCGCCGCGGCCACCGCGCTCAATCGTCAAAGACAACTTACACGCTCATAAGAAGACGCCGAGAAGAAGGTGCCGAAAGACGCGTGGGAATTTCAAGATTTTTATTATTTTTTTTTTTACCATAACATTTTTATGGATTTTTTTTGTTGAGGCAATTCTCTTATTTTTTTATTATATTGTAACCACTTTTAAATTACTAACCAGGCCCGAACGAACTGCCAACAATAAGAAAAACAAACAAACAAATCAAGTAATGAAGTAGAAATGTGCTACTGTAGCGAAGGTAGGCAGCTACAAGTGCAGTGCCAGTGTACATAGCCAGGTTAGCAATACAGGAGTAGCGTCATGGCACAGCAGCAGTAGCACCAACAGCAACAGCAGCTCCAGCAGCAGCAGCAGCAAATAAAAAGCACAAGTCATTTGGTTACAGAAGTACTTACTCGTACCTTCTCCCGGGCACTTGTTCAGTTTGTATTGTGGCACTCATTTTACCACTTTGCTTCCAGGTAAATTAAGTAAATTTGTGGTTTTTTGTTGTACGTTCCTTCTCGTCATTCTAACGTGTTGTTGTAATTTCTGAAATCCGCGCGCTGCGTCAGCGGTAGTCGCTGTCTAGATTTATGACCTTTGCTGTGTCTTGATGTTTCTTCATGCTTTGTTTTTATTTTTTTTTTATTTTGTTCAACCTCGGCTCGGCTAGAAAGAATTCTTTGGACATTCTTTTGGAGTATTCCCGACTGAAGTTGTTGGCTCGTTTTTATGGCTTTTGTATTTCGTTGGCTACGTGTTTCCTTTTCGTTTTCTTCGAAGCGTTGCGAACTTTTATTTCTCTTCACTTCACTTCTCTTCACTGTTTTGTTGTTTTTGTTTTTGTGTTGTTGTATGTGTGTGTGTGTGTTTGTGTGTGTGTGTTTTGTGCGTTTTGCAGAAGTGTGAAATGTTTTTTCGCAGACGTTTTTAAAGCGGCTCTTAAATGGTAGCGTAAAGTTGTTAGTTAATTTTTGCGCAAATTAACAGCGTTAATTATGTGCCGAGCAAATAATAATGTTCATTTTTCGTTCATTCGTTCGTTCACTCGTTGGTTGGTTCATTCGTTTCGGCGCAAATCGCTGAAGTAAAAGTAGGTTGATTTTGATGGCGAAGAAATTTCGCGAGATTATTTTGTACTTTTAGAAAACTTTTAATTTCTTTGTATATCTCATTTAAATTAAATTGATTTTAGAGAAAATTTAAGAATTTTTCTACACTGATAAAAAAATCAATATGAAACGCTTACAAAATTTTTTTATATAAATTTCTTATGTATGTAATTAATAAAAAAAAGCTCATGGAGCTTAGAATTAAATCACAATTTCGAAATCATCAGTTTCAAACACTTTCGTTTCAACTTCTATTCTACTTCGAATTGTTTCAATAATTCGAGTTTCCGAAATCAGTTTTTTCCATGGTGTATAATAAATCCAAGGTGAAGAGAGGATAGGTGAAAAATCTTCCTATACACCTCGATAATGTTGCTCTCTTTGAAAAATAAAGTTTTTAGTAATTGCTATACAAATTTTAAATTATTAAAAATAACAACTTATTTTACAATATAGTCAATAAAATTTTAAAAAAATCGAGGTGGGTTTGCTCAATTCTACTCTCCTAAATTTCTTCTTTCCTAAGCTAATTATTCAACCATCATATATAAGCTAGGAAAAGTAGAAAAGTGTCCTACTTCACCTCGATATTGTTTCTCTCTTCGAAATTAAAATAATTTTAAATTTACTATGAAAAATTAAATAATTGAGAAAGAAATATTAATTTCAAAATCATGCAGAATTCGAGGTGAGTTCGCTCAATTCGTACTCTAATTTATATTTTCTTAACCTTATTATTCAACACTGGGTTTCCTTGATTATAAATGAGTAATTTGCAAATGCCAAACACTTCATTGTTTAACTTTACTACTGAATATAGTTTTTAAATATGGCAGATTTTTATATATTTAAAAGCAGGTAGATTTGAATCAGTAGTAGGCAAGCTTTACCCACTGACATTCTGTGTCTTTGTTATGCCTTCGGTATGTTCTTTACGCGTGCAGAGTACTTTAAAGCACAACTCCAAAGTGCTAAGCTTGTCCATCTAAATCTTTAATCTGATTTAATCAATTTGAAGTTTAGAAGCTGAAGATCTTACAAGCATAGTTGCAGGTGTTCAAAGCTTGCCCAGCACTGTACTGCTTTCATGTTTTCTTATTAAGAATTCGAAATTTCACAATATTTATTTAAACATTTAGAACTATTGCATCATATGAGCAACTAATTTTAAATATTACTTAATCGATATTATAAACAAACTTTTCGAATATTTGGCGACAAAATTCTTTTTGTTCGCCACAAGCCAAAAGTCATTAAACAAAGACACAAGGAATATAATATTAAATTTAATGAAATTAAATTATTTATAATAAATAAGCCATAAAGTCTTGGTGCGAATACAATTTATGTCGAAATAGCGCATAAATGTCTTCGGTTTTTTTGTTTTGTATCGTAAATAAAATACATACATACATATTATTAAAATAACAGCCAGAAATTTACATTTTCGGCAGGCACCGTTAAAGCGATTTTATTTCATTTTAATTCATTTCAATTCATTTCAGTTCATTTAAATTCATTTTATTTAATTTTATTAAATTCATTTCGTCGCTTACTTTGTTCATTCGTTCGCTCCTCATTTGCGTAGTTTATTCAAAAGGATTTTGTAGTCTCGGTCTGACATTAATGCGAATTAACAACAATTACAATAACAACAACAATGCCAACAACAACAGAAATAAGAACAACAACAACATCATTCTCGTACAAGGTCTTTTGTTTTTTGCATTTTTCGAAGGTTGACACGCTCGAAATTAATGTTGCATATAAATATTACAAACAAAATAGGATATCGAATGTGGCGGCCTCCTGCAATATTTTTGTTGTTGTTGTTGTTTTTTGTACTGCATTACTTAACTATGGATTTGTATTAAAGTTTAGTAATTTTCGTAGTTAACTTGTTGCCACACCAGTTCCGAGTCTGACACTTTGTGGACTTGATCTTGTTATGCAGGTGACCTTTCTTGTTTGTTGATAACTGCGTGAGTGAGTAACTGAGTGAGTAAGTGAGTGACTGAGTGAGTGACTGAAATCCAGACGGACATGCGTGAGTCTTGCGGCGCTATCTCGAGGGTAGTTCAGGTTTAGCTTGCGATCGAATTTGGAGGTGAACTTGATCTTTGCTGGAATTATTAATAATCTTGTATGAGTAGACTGCGAACTTTAAGCGGAGATTATTGTTAATACTTCAGAGTTTATACTTGTAGATATGTACATATATACTCAGCACAAAGGAGTATCTTGCTATCAAAGGAAATTAATTTTTTTTATAATCCGAAAAATCGCAAAGAAAACTCTTAAAACGCAATAACTTATTTTTTGGATGTCTTTAAAGTCACTTGAAATTATCTTCAATAAAATCAAATCAACTCTTGATAAAAAAACGCACACAATACACATACACACACACACACATTTAAGGCCATATTTAATTTACATTTTCGCATTTCTCAAAGACGCACTATCGCCTGCGCTATCTTTCGGATGGGCCCCACCCATGCGCGACACATTTCTGTCACTATCAATAATCCCGCTCACTCAAAACAATCAGCCACACGTACAAACATACACATGTACATACTCGTATGTACATACCATACATACGTGTAAATCCAACTCGAAAAAAACAAATCAGAAAATTTCTCCCGACCTTTTTACAGTTTTGCTCCAGATGCGAACTTGACTAGTGCAAACACACACACACACAGAGTTGGCGAATTGCGGATACATGGATGCATGGCTACATGGATAAATCCACGCCGCTCTCTCACACGTATCCATGCAATTTTCATTTACGATTACAAATAGTTAAGATATTTGACACATTTATCATAAATTGCCGCGTCGCAGCTACGACGGCTAAGAATGAAAATTTTCTTTTGTGCCCCAATAAATTTTGAAGCGCGCTGCACACATGCGCGGGAGCAACTTTTTCCTTGTTTTCCGGCGGCATCATTTGACGGCGACAACGGCATCCAACACACAGCAGCAGCACCAGCAACAAGTACAAGTAAACTGTGGGCGTCGTCGGTAGGTGGGTTTGATACGGTTCTTATGGTTGGCGGCAGCGGCGGCAGCAAACGGCGGCGTCATCGCAGATACAATCTATCTATCGCACCTTAAGCGAATGCTGCCGCTGCCGTTGCCGCCGCCACAGCGAATGCTGTTCGCTGCAGTTCGTCTAATGTCAAGTCGGCGCGAAATTTATGTTGCGCTGAATTGGAAGCCAAGCGAATTGATGTCGGTGTTGCATGGCAAAGAAGAAGAAAACTGGCTTTTGTTTGTTAAACAGGAAAACAATGTTTAGTTCTCTTAATGCCGCCTAATGCGCAAAATTGAAAAGTGATCAAATAACGCCACGATCGACTTTGACATGCCATTTTTTTTCCATACCATGCCATACATTGTTAGATTGCATTGGGCATATTAAATTGAATTCTGAATAAATTTATAACACCGTGAGATTCTGAAAAGTATTCCTTATAGGTTTGAATTGGTTTAAAAATATTTTCAAATTTTGGAATATCTTCATGTTAAGTTAATAATAAATGCATTAACCCTTTTGCGACAAGAGGGGCACATATGCCCCGGCAAAAATCAAAATTTGTATTCCTCTTGAGATATTTATAAACAAACTAAAAAAAATAACTTTGGTATGCATGGAGGTGGCTATCCGGGTTACAAGGGTTAAAAGCAACAACAGTAAAGCAAGAACATTTGTGTATGGCAGCTAGAAGACAAAAAAAAAATTTTTTTTTATTTTTATACGTTCAAAAATTTTTTTTAATTTGTTTTCTCTTCGAATAAAATCTATGATTAAGAAGTTATCAACTAAAAAAATACTTATTAAATATATATATTCTTGTATATAGATACTACATTGACTGGGTTACAAAAAAAAAAAAAGAACCACATATTGAAAGGAGTATCCAGCTTATATAAAACTTTAATAAATAATACATTCAAATATGCAGATCTAGTTCCTAAGGAGATATTCGCTTAAAATTTTGCATACATTGTCTAAGTTTATTGCAGGGTAATGACACTTTGTTAAAGCCGTAGATAATTCTCAAATTAATATTTTTTTCTTTCATGTTCATTAAAAGACAGCACAGAGATGCGCTTGAAAATGTTTTGCATTTCTTTTTACTTTTTGCGTATATCTTCTTTGGTTACACACACGCAAGTTCCGCTTTTGGCGAAATTGAGATTGTTTTTTGTATTTTTGCGGTAGTCGTTGTTGTTGTTGTTTCTACTGTTGTTGTTGTTGCGGTGATCAGTGGTGCGCAGATGTCAAAGCACGAATGGTTGGCATACCATCAGCCTCGGCTTTGCTTTGCTTGGTTATTTTATTTTTTTCCTCTTTTTTTAAAATACTTTTTTGCAAATGATCGCTCGTCGGATCACAAGCTTTGTTCAGGCATTTGTACTCGTATATAGTACAAGCCGATATATCGTGTTATGCCTGAACGCTCACATTAGGCCGTGCCATACGAGTCGCACAACACAAAAAAAATCCATACGCACACACAATCACCAGCGTCAAACAAGCGATTCGAGCACACGATCAGCTCAGCACAGCACAGCACAGCACAGCTACTCGCACTTCATCTCTTCCGAGCGTTCGTTGTGTTGCGTTCGTCGCTTGACTTGGCTTGGCTTGGCTTCACTGTCAACTCCGTAAACTTCCGGTTGACAATATTAATGGCAAAGTGTTTGTTGTTGTTGTTGGTTGTTGTTGTTGATGTTGTTAGTTGGGCATGTATGCAAAAGAGAAGGTTTCGTGACACGCCGCCGCCGCCACAGCATTCTAGGAATTCTTGCGGCCGCCACCAGTCGAAATTTACAGTTCGATTCTAGTTGGGCTTTAATTAAAAATGAACAACAAAAAATAAGCGATGATTTTTATTTAGATTTAATGGATTTGTCATAATTTAGTTAAAAGGGATTCAAGGATCTGTTGGACATATAAAAATAAACATTCTTTATCATTAGCGCATGGATTATGTTTTGTTGTTGTTGCTTTTACTGACATGGTCAGTTGGTGGCTGACCAAGAATTTGAACGTTGCCCAGGTCAAAATATTTTGAAAAATTAACTATTTTTAAATTTTTAATGAAGGCCAAGAATTACTTTTGGTTAATAAAAAATTTTGTTTAGAATTGTTGACTTTAGTGACATGGTCAGTTTGTGTTTGACCAAAAATTTAAACGTTATCAGGGCGAAATATTTTTAAAGTTTAACTATTTTCAATCATTATCTTCACTTCAGGTCAATTTGATTAATAGAAAAATATTTTCTGTCCAAATCTCGATTCAAGCAAAAATGTCTGTTAAATTTCGAGATCAACTGCAATTTACTGTCTTTTTGCTATTTTTGACTGCTATTTTTTTTAAGCCTATTTGCTTGTCTGCTTTTAACCGTTAATGTGTTATATTCGCACATGTATTCAAGTCAATAAACTTTCAAATTCGACATCTTTGAAACATTTTTCCAAATTTAACAATCTGTAAAATTTGATTTGAGCATTAAGAACCTGATTACGCTCAACACTCTGGTCGGCCGGCCAGCGAGCGAGCGAGTGATTTCGACTTTTATAACTTTTTCGTTATGCAAAATATAATAAAATATCATTAAATTTTATTACGATCGTTGAGATTAATCACTTTTTTGTTTCTTCACATTTCACCACTTACGCTAATTTGTTCAACGCCTTTTTAATCACTTTTACATGATCGAATCGGAGCGGATCGGATCGGATCGGATCGCGCTGGCAAGCAGCGAACAGTAGGCCATAAAATTATTCGCACATTTAGTAAGCGCACTTAAACGAAAAATACTTAAGCTTTAGTATTATTTTTCTTTATTTCATTGACAGTTCTACAAAATGTTTACTTAAGTAGCTAACGGATACCGGGCGCACTGCACTGCACCGCACCGCAGCGCACCTTCTTCTTCTTCTTTGCTGAGCGTCTTGAACTTTTCAAAATGTTGATTTTATTTATGATACTTTTTTTTCGTTTTATTACTATTGTTAATATTATTGTTTATTAAGATTTGTGGCCAACGCATGGCCGAACGCTGTTTTTTTCGTAGCGCGAAAATCAACAATAAACAATTTTTTTATTTTTGTATTCGCTTTGTTGGTAATTTGTTTATTGATTAGCAGCTGCAAATGACTTTAGCAATAAAAACGCCGACGCCGCCGCCGCCGCTTTGAAATATTGAAATATTGCATGGGGTCAATTTCAAGGTCGCTCTGAAATATTTCTAATTGTGTAAACATTCAATTTGTACTTTACACTTTAGTCTAGAAAATTGTTGAGCTCACAAGAGATTTTTTTATTTGATTTGTATTAAACGGAATTATTAACGTTAAGTAATTTAGTTTAACTGCTTGACTTGTTTTTTAATAGCTACCGGGTAGTAAATCGAAGTAGTAAGAATCCTTGATGGAAGTGCTTATTGGGGATGAAGGGGGCCGCACCCACTCGATGATTTCCTAATCTTTTTTTATATATACTGATTATTTTTCCATTGTACTTCATTCTCGCTTCCTAAAGAACAACACAATGAGTGCATTCTTAACTCGCTCTCCAAAGAGTTATTCAGACAAATTCATTTACTCACTTTCCTATCTAAGACGCACTGCTTCTAAGGAACACTCAATATGAAGTGAAATTTTCAGATGCTTAACACTTGCTTGCGAGCTGTTCTATTATGCCTGCCTTCTGATTGGAGGGTCTTGGCAATCTAACTACTGGGTAAATAATATATATACGAGTATATTATATTTGTATGTAATCGTATATTGTATATAGTAAATTTCTGTACATATATTAAATGTTAAAATATTTCAGTTTAAGATTCCATTAAATTGATACTTGCAAAGACTCAAATTTCTCAACTCTTTTGATTGATTTGAATACAAAATTTCAATACCGCGTCATTTGATACCGCACTTAGACATGTAAATATATGTAAAAAATTAATTTTACAGTTATTGTACTGTAAAGTCGTTTTGTAAAAAAAAAAACACAATTTCAAAACGATCTTTAGTACCGCCCTAAAAGTAGTTAAGAGGCAAGTACACAAAGAGGGCGGCCATGCAGAAACTTTTGCTTTTTACATGGTTATGGCAAAATCAAAAATAAGTTAATATAATTTAAAAAAAATACAAAAACAAATTATGCACATTAGCTCATATAGTTAGCATTTTAACTATTAGTTGAAATTATTTGGTAATCTCTATTCAGACTTAGCTATTTTGTTACAGAGTCTATAGATACTTAAGAAAATGTCCACATTTTGCCATTAAACTCGATAATATACAAACTAAAGCTATATATAATATCAAATGAAATATGTATATGAAACATAAAATATTTAATAAAAAAAATACCCAGTAAAGTTGTTGTTCAGCTTTTCAAAACTCAATTGTCTAGCATTTCCCTTTGGCAACCAAACGTCAGTTTAATTGGACAAATCGTATTTTCTGTATACCTACCTTAATCATTGCCTGGCCAGAGTAAACATAAAATAACTAGTTAAATTAACTACGCTTTTCCCTGAGCACCAACGTAGTTACATACTATAATTTACATATAATTGTTTGTTCAGCATTTGTCAAATTTCAGCGCAGCTCAGCTCAGCTCAGGGCAATAATTAACGAATTTATAATTGGTTAAAATGTCTTTAATCATCGCGTTGAGTGACAGCTCAATGAGGAGACAACAAACAACTCATACTAAAGAAATACTCGTAGTTGCATTAACCACGCTTTTCCTTTGTCTACCACATTCGAAAGACTAAAAGAAAAAACTAATTGAGATTCACGTTAATATCCGCATTTTCACATATTTAAATGTAAATTTAAACATTGCGCCAAACATTTCGCAAATGTTTACTTAACACAATTTTCAAACGAACAACAACAACAACAAATACAACTACAACAAAAAGAAACAAATAATAATAATAGTGAAAATTTTAAAATTCGAAAATGTTGCCCGCAAAAATTGTCATTCTTTAAAAATAGCTTCCTCGTAGGTCTTCGTGTCAGGGTTGCCAGCGCACAGCACCACACTCATGTCAACACAAATAAATAAAAATAACTAAATTATTGCACACATAAATTTAGAAAAAACAAACATTTAAATAAATTTTATAGCAAACGAAAAAAAAAAAAAAACTGTCTATACTGCAACAAAGTATTTTGAGGAAAGAAAGAAAAAAAGCAATGATAATAGATTTCATTAGTGACATTGAATTTTTTGTTGTTGTTGTTGTTTTTGAAACATAAAATCAACGAATTAGCAAGTCTAATAGCGTCTTTTTTGTTGTTGTTGTTGTTGTTGTTGCTTGTGTCATAAAATCTTCAGAATACAAAAAGAAACAATTTCGAGTGGTTGGCAGAAATCTTTTGACCGTTGTTTGGATTTTTCACATCAAAAATGACTTTTTAAATGTCACAAAACGGAAAAAAGAAGAAGAAGAAGAACAAGAGAAACAACTTTTTATGCGATTTTTAAAGTGTCAATCAAGCGAATTTGCATTTAAAATTTTGTTTGGTCGGAACGTCTCGGCCAGCTCATTAGTTAAATCAATTTAACTGTTAATAAATGTGCGAAAAAGCGCGTTCATTCGCGAATTTCTGGGTTAAAGGCGTTAATTGGCAATGAACTGAGGTGCGGCCAACATGTGGCTGCAGTTGGCAATATGCAAGCAACATGTTGCTGGCATAAATTGCGCTTGGAAATTTATTTTAAGCACATAAAAGTTAGTTTGTTTAAGATTAAAGTTATAATTTATTTGTGTTTAATAAGCTTTAGACAAATTGAAACTACAACAAATTTGTCCAACATGTATCAGCAATAACTAAATTGGATAGCAACATGTTTACATATAATAATTTTTTTAATATGCCTATTGTAAAACCAATTTATATGCGCGCAGCATATGTATGCAATATATAATATGCTAGCAACATAAAAGTAAGTTTAAGATTTAAGTTATAATTTACTTTAGACAAATTTAAACTACAACAATTTTGTGCAACATGTCTCACCAATAACCAAATTGGTTACCAACATGTTAGCAAATATAAATTTTATACCAAATTGGTTAGCAACATGTTAGCAAATATAAATTTTGTTGTTGTGCATATTATAAAACCAATTCATATGCGCGCAACATGTGTCTGTAATAAATAATATGCATACAACATGTTGCTGGTATGAATTCTGATAGAAAATTTGATTCAAGCACATTAAAGTATTTTTGTTAAGATTTAAGTAACAAATTTACTTGAGTTTCTTAAACTTTCGACAAATTTAAACTACAACAAATTTGAGCAACATGTATCACCAATAACCAAATTGTTCAGCAACATGTTGGCAATTATAAATTTTGTTGTTGTGCATATTTTAAAGCCAATTTAAATGCTGTTACGTTCATTCTTTAGAAATATTTACACAAAAATGTTGTTCCACACGTCTTTGGGTCTAAACCGAAAAAAATTCTATCATAAAGAAAAAAACGAGCGAACTTATAAATTTATGCACATTAAATTTCGCTTAAAATGTCAACGAATTTTGACAAAAAACGCTCATTTGCATTTGAAAGCCAAAGTATTTTGTATTCTTTATACTTTATTGTGTATCACACATAAGCGAAACAGTTTTTGAATTAGAAATTCTAAAAGCCAAAACTTGAATACAAAACAAACAACCAAAAAAAACCTCATTCTAAAAACGATTTTTTTTGTTTAATAAATTTGAAATTTCACATTTGCTGTAGATGACATAACAACTGTCAAACAAAAATATATATACTCGTATATAACCCCCACCAACCCCCCCTACCCCTATCCACTTTGTATTCAAATAAAGCAACAAATCAAGCCAAAAAGTATTTCTCTGTTTCTATCTTTTCTTTTCTTTTGTTGTGTTTTGATGTTCGTTTTACCTCTTTGGGGCCCGCCTATTTTTGGTTACAACAGTAGCCAAAAGCCACAAATCAATTAAAGTGCGTTAACTTGTAAGATACTCATCAGTTTCGAGGAGATACATCAAAATTATAGGCACACAGATACCCAAATTTACATACATACATACATATCTATCTATCGAAAAGAAAAAAAATTAAATAAATTTGTGTATACACGCTTATTCATTCAATTCTATTTCGATGCTCTTAGGAATTTGTTGAGATTTTCTTTGCTGGCGGTTAATCATCTTCTTCGTTGTGCTGCTCCTGCTGCTGCTGCCTCTGCTTTTTCTTTCTTGTTCATCGCGATCATCTTCGCCATGATAATTATAATAATGACGATGATGATGATGATCATATGATGAGAATCGTCTTCATCTTTGAGCAAAACCAAAAACAGAAAAGCAAAAACAAAAACAAATCTTTGACAAACGCCCAGTGGTGTGCTGTGCTCGGGATGAGGTAATATTTTTAAATTTATAAGATGCAAACACCGTTAATGAGTTGGCTGTGCTTTCTGTATTTCAAAGTCTTTTTGGCTTATATCAGGTTTTTTTTTCATTTGGCTTAGACGCTTTTAGATTATCTCTTAAATTGGGCATGGCAAAAGTGAATGTGAGAAATTCGTCAAAAGGTAAATTACTTTTGGCAGTATTCTAATTTTGAGTCATTAGCCAAAGAATGTTGTTGGCCAAATTTGCGGTTAATCCGTTTGTAAACAATGTTGCTAGCGAATGTTGCTTTGTTTTATTTTTGATTGATTTCTTTTGTTGCTTTTTAAATAGCAATTTCGAGACTAAATAAGATACAATCAAACTTTGTTGAAAGTATCTGTGAGAAATGTTGCTTGGTTTCTAAAGAAATGTTTATAGAAATGTTGCTGAGAAATTAACAGTAGTAAATATTTTATATATATAATAAAATTTACTTATTCTTGGAGTTCTTGGATTTTAAAATAGTTTTAAATTGCAATAGCAACAATGTTGCATATATAAAGTTTCTTATCAAGCTTGCGAAATACGTTTTGTATTCTTTTTCTTTTATGTTTAAAGTATCAGCGATAAATGTTGATTGGTTTCAATGAAATGTTTCTGAGCTAATTGATAATTGCAACATTACAGAAGTAGACATTTTAAAGACGTTAATAAAATTGGTTACTTTTAAATTTACTTCAATTAAAATTAAATCGTATTTTTGGTTCTTAAATTTTAAAATAGTTATTTATTAATTTTAAATTGCAATAGCAACAATGTTGCATATACAAAGTTATTTTTCAAGTTTGCGAAACATGTTGCTATGCTTATTCTTACACATTTAGCAAACTTTTTTAATTATACGTCAATAGAGTAAAATAGTTAATAGTTTTACGAAAAGCATTTAAACATTGATCAGCATGAATTTGGAGTTCAAATAAATGATTCAATTAAACAAAACAATGTTGCCCAATATGTTGCCGACCACTTAAGACAATTCTATGCAATAAAATTTTACATTTTCATCAAATCACCAATATCAACAACAATTTCCACTTAAAAATTTTCCCGATACCAAATACTCGTACATTGTAGGTAAAAAAAATACACACACTTGAGCGATTTTGACTTGCCCCTGGCCCTAATAAAAATTCGCATTAATTTTCCATTTTCCAACGGTTACAGCCAACAACAGAAATACGCGCAGCAACTGCAACAGCAACAATGAAACAACTTTATAAATATGCAATCAGATAATTGGCAATTGCGCCTGATTGCGTGCTTAAATTTTGCATTTCCCGCCGGAGTATTTGCTGTTGTTGTTGTTGCTATTTGTGCATATTCAGCTAATTGAATTGTGTGTTGTTGTTTTGAGTGCGTATGGGCAATTTACACACGCACACACACATACACACACACACACATTCGTATTTAATGCCATGAAGATTTAAACCATAAAACAAAAAAAATTACAATCGAATTACAAGCAAACCGAAAGTCCAAACAAAACAAATACTCGTACAACAACAACAACAATAACAACATCAACAAAATCACACAGTATCTACATACGCTAATGATAATAGCGTAGCGTTGCGTTTCGTTTCGTTTCGTATATGGGGGCGCAGTTGCCCACATACGAATATGCTATGGGCATGACGATCATCACGATTAATGATCATCGACGGTAGTGGCAATGGCAGCTTCGCACAGTACTTGATTGCGCGAACAAAGCTTGATACAAATTTGTGCTTTAATATTCAAAATTTTGTTTAATTAAAAAACAAAATTTAAATTTTTCTATTTTTGAAAATGTGCGAAACGGAAAAAAGAGAAACTTTTTTTTTTAATTATTTCAAAACTATTCAAAATCGATTTTCAAACACTTCGTATTTTATACATTTTTGTTAATTACAATTTAGCACTGTGCGCCAGCAACATATTAATGCAGCAACACCATAAACAGTGCAACAGCAGGCAGGCAACAACTGCAGCAGCAGCAGCAGCAGCGACATTTTGATCACGATCCAAGTTGAATCGAAAATCATTGGACTTGGATGAGCAACAAAGCAAAGTGATGAAATGCGATGCAATGTGATGCTATGTGAGGTGATGTGATGCGATGCGATGAGTTGGAAGCCCAAAGTCAAATTTAGACTCACGATGCGTTGTCAGCAACCAAGCCAAGTTGGTAATACAAATCACAGTTACTAGGCAATGGCAACAGAAATAGCAAACAACCAAAACAACCGAACAACCAAGCAAGCAAACAAACCATGGCAAGAGACAACAACAACAACAAAACCACGACAAACGATTTCGACGATTGCCAAGCGTGATTGTGATAAATAACAAAATAGTAAAATAGTAAGTAATGATACTACGGCGCGGTGGCTGTGATGATCGTCGTCAGCGTCATCGTCATCGTCGCACCATGCCATGCCATACCGGCAAAGTGCATTGAACTCAGTCCTCAACCCATTCGCTCACTCACTCTCGAAAAGTGAGCGTCGTCGTCTGGTTGACTTGACTTGACTGAATTCCAATTGGTTTGGTTTGTTTTTTGGAAGCTGCTACGAAACGTTTTAACTTCAAATGCTGACGTTTTGTTTTGTTTTGTTATTGTTGTTGTTTTGTTTTGGCGGAAAATGGAAAATTAATTGACATACGGGAAGTCAGTCGGTCGGTCGTAAACATTTTTTGGGTGATTTATGATCAATGCCCGGATGAATAGTCTTAATAATGGCATTTAATCCGGGTTGTTGCAAAACACGTCGGAGACTGGTTGTACTCATAAGATGACATAAACAACAAAAGACATGTGAAATTATTAAAAAAAAGTTAAATGTACAAAGATTAATTACAACTAACAAACCTTTTGATCGATTTGATGAAAAAATTGATTAACTTAAGCTGAAAATGTTTATCAAATTATATTAAAAGACTTCATTCAAAATTTTCTGTCTTCAGTTGTTGACCACCCCCTAAGCAAATTTAACGTTAATTAATTGTTTAATCAATATAATTAATTTGGTGTTGTATTGATTAAAGTATGTGTGTATTCAGAACTTTTTTTTGCATAATTTAATTAATGCAAAAAAATAAGTTCCTTAGTTTAATGCTCGAAAATATTTCAAAAGTCAGCGAACATTTTTTATTGGTTTAATTAATACAAGGTGGCGCAAAAGAAGTCATCCGATGTTGTTTGGCTCTTATTTTTTTCCTAAATAAAAAACTTCAATTCTGTTTTCTGATTATGTTTATTTAGACCCTTAGAATTAATTGTGTTAAGTCGAGAAGATGATATCGGATAAATGGGCGCCGTCACAATTGATTGCCATACGGGCTCGTTTTATGGCATTTTCCAGCACTTCGACGAGAGTTTCGGGCGATAAATTCTCGCATTCGTGTCGGATATTTTCCATGAGGGCTTCCAAGGTCTCAGGCTTGTTGATGTAAACACGAGACTTCAAAAAACCCCATAAAAAGAAGTCCGGGACCGTTAAATCGGGCGATCTGGCGGGCCAGTGCAAATCGCCAAAACGCGAAATTAAGCGACCCGGAAACGCGGCCTTCAGAATGTCGGTTGTGGCTCGTGCAGTGTGTGCTGTTGCTCCGTCCTGTTGGAACCACATGTCCACCAGTCCTAATTCGTCCAGTTCGGGCAGAAAAAACTCGGTCAACATTGCCCTATAGCGCGCACCGTCCACTGTTGTCGTTTGACCCGCGGCGTTCGGCCCGATGACTCCTCCAGCGTGAACAGCGCACCACGCAGTCACTTTGAGCGGGTGTAATGGTTTCTCGTGCATCACTCGCGGATTTTCGGTTCCCCAGAAGCGATAATTTTGCTTGTTCACGTACCCGCTGAGGTGAAAATGAGCCTCATCGCTCATTATGATTTTTGCCAACACCACAGACGAATTGTTACGCCGCAAAAAAATAGACACAATTATTCCGCGTTCTTGGGGAGTGTATCGCTCCATGGCTTATTCACTTGTATTCTGTATCTGTCTAGTCCACAAATGTCAAAACAGATTTGACATTGGCGGCCATTTGCAAAAATGAGAGCATCTTCCAATAGGGTGATTAATTTTGCGCCACCCTGTATGATTGCTCAACTTTATGAATGTTAACATTTTTTTTGCAGTGTGCTCTCGAACCAGTCAGATAATTCGAGAAATGTGTTACTAGAACGTGTTGATGTTGTTTTTGTTGTTGTTGTTGTTGGTAGCCTTTTTAGCCCTTTCAAATTGGGTTCACGTGTAAATTTACAAAAATCTCACAGCTGTATGTGAAAAATTTCGTATGCAAGCGGTTTCTTCTTCTTCTTCTTCTTCGTTTTCTGCTGTTGCTGATGTTGTTGTTGTTTGTGTTGTTGCAACTGTGTATTTTGTTCTGTTTTTAAATGTAAATGCGGCTTTTTTCTTCTCAGACTCAGACCTCATGCATTTCTATTTTTACTTTTGCATTTTCATAATTCCGCCATTGCCCTTTGAATGTTGCTAGTGCTGCTGTTGTTGTTGCTGTTGTTGCAAATTTTTTTGCAGCCATATTTCCCCGGCAATTGTTGGTGTGTTGCTGCTGCTCTAAAAAAAATGTGCTGCCTTGTTGCTGTGTGCTGCCGGCAGAGCGCAGCGCGCGCACACGTCGCTTGGCAGCATAGCGCGGCGTCATTATGGATTTGTTTATGCCCCGCCAGTCGCCTCCTTCAGCACACCTCTTCGACACTAAATAAGTTCGTTCGTTCGTTCTCAACGGCAACAACTCATCGTCGGGAGATTTTTTCGTTGCGTGTGATTTATTTTAGTTTAGCGTGGAATTTTATGACTTTTTGTTGTTGTTTTTTTGTTTATTTTTAAGGTTTTTTGCTTCGTGAGTTTTGATTTGTGCGTTCGCATTTTTACACCGGCCACAGTCGTGCCTAGCAAAACATGACAGCTCAACTAATTTTGTATTTTTCTTTTTCTCTTTGCAGATATGGTAAGAGCGAATTCCAATTATTCCTGTAGATAACTAAGACTAGTGAGTATTTATTTATTTATTAAGAGTAATCTTAGATTAGAATGCAATGGAAATACAATTTATGGAATGGTTGCAAATATTTTTAATTAAATTTAAATCAAATGAAATACAACTGCAGCCTGAAAAAAAACAACCTATAGTACAATGAAATATATCCACCTTAAAGTTAAATGTAACGTTTATTAACGTTTCAACCATAATTCGAAAATGCATATTTCAAGCTTAAGTTGAAGTTAAACTAGTTAGTGAATTATCTTCGGCTATGCCGAAACTCATATACCCTCCACCATTTCAATGAACCCAATAAATGTTTCTCATTTAGCACATAAGTGCTAAATGTCTATATTATAAGTGATTTTAAAATTTTTTCAATCTTAGGTAGGTAGGTAGAGTGGTTGTCTAAAGACACACCTAGGCCTGTTGAAGGCCCATTAAATCATAATTACCGTTAAACATTAAAGCAATCTAAAATCAATGTTTGTCAATTTTGATTCAAAAGTAAAATTATTTATTTTAAAAGTGGTTATTTAATTTAATATATAAGCTACACAAGCTAGAAATGAGTACGCTCGTAATTGTTTCTTAAACAATGTCTTTCCCTCAGCGAATAATTTCTTAAACAGAAGATATAACATTAAAAATCGTGTACAAGAAAAAAGTATCTATAAAATGTAGAATAAATACAATAAAACCAAAGCATTTATTCAAAAATAAATAAAAATCTAAATCAGATATCCAATTAGTCTAAACTCAAATTCGAAATCCGATTCGCTTTGCTCGATTTGCGTTTCACAATCGCCAATGCAATTGTTATCGACAACGCCGGCCACTTTGCATTCACCAGCAACACCAGCAACACTAACAACAACAAAACGTGCGGAAAGCGTTTCCGCTTTGGCAATATTTAAACGAGCAGATACTTATCTAGCCAACAAAAAAATTAAAAATCAATTTCCAACATAAACTTTTAACTGAAATACAAATTTTGGAATACACTCGACCTGTTTTTTTTTCTCCATCCGACTCAAAGATACTTAAACTGAAAAAAAAGCCCCATACAATCCGCCCTGGTCCTCATTTCATAACACGCTGAAATACAGCTACACGCATGCACACAGATACGCTGGGAAAAAGCAAAAAAAACAACAAAAAAAACGATTCGAATATGAAAAATAGAAAAACAAAAACATTTGAGGTCTATGTTAAAGCAAAAAATACAACAAATACAACAAATACAAATATATAAAACAACAAAAGGAAAACCGAATTGCTTAAGCGCAATTTTCAACGCGCCGCATTTGCGCCGCCGCGCTAAATTTGTATCTTACGGATGCCTATCGTAGGTACGCGCGGTCGCAATAACAACAAAATTCAAAACGCGTAATTGTTACACCCTGATTACGCGACCAACAACAACTACAACAACAACAACAGCAACAACAACAAACTTCAGCGACGCCGCTCGCTCGCTGCCATTCAAAGCACTGAACTGAACACACTCGCGAAGCTCAGCGCAGCGCAGAGCAGCAGCAACGTGGGCATAAGCTGCTGCCGCTGCTGGCGTTAAAAATAATTCAACACGCTTTAGTGATTTCACAAACGAAAAATACAAAAACAAAAACAAAAACAACAAAAAAAGCTGGAATACAAAAAAATCAAATCTCAAATGCAGAAGTGCAGGCACGGCACTTCAGACGCTTGCATGGACTTTAGTGTTAGATACATTTTTTGTTTTTGTATTTTGCTCTCGCTCTACAGAAGTGTGAATGCCTTGGATTGCTGTCTTGCTTTGGTTTCTATTTTGTTTGTTTTGTTGTTGTTGTTGTTGTTGGTTTTGGCGTGTTTTTTTTTCGCTTTTTGTTAATGAAGAAATTAAAATTTAACGGTTTCGTGGCGATGTTCAATGGAGAAGGGCGCACGTTACAGTTCAAATGCAAATGCAAACAATTAGCGCAATTTTTTTTTGCACATTTCGTTATCCGACAGAAACTTAACAACAACAAAAAAAACAATACTTACTGAAATCAGCCTTGAATAAATAAAAAAAACGTTAACTAATTTTAGCTGGCTAGAAATAAAAGTTTATGTTAAGACTTTTAATTTGGGAAAATCGGTTGGAAAATATTTCAACCAATAAATCAAAAGACATTTTCGATATATACTTCAATTAAATTTTTATTCAAAACTATTTTCATAAAAACTGAAATGTATTGATTTAAGGTTTTCCAAGCTTAAAGAAAATCTTAGAAAAAAAATTGAAACGTTTTTTCTTTATTCAGTTTGTTACCTGAATGCCGAAACTTTCGTGATGGACCAATATCATGAAGTAAGGTCAAATCTTTTCTCCATTGAAAGGGAGCATGTGTTATCGCTATGGACCTAGTCTGGTCTATGTGAGGCATTTGCCGCCACTCTAACCTAACCTAACCCACCTGAAAGCGAGTTTTATCTGCCCACAGAGTTGATTTAAAATCGACTTACAAATCATTTCCTGCAATGCAGTTAATATTAAGCTCTAATGGCTAGACCAAATACCAGCTAGCCCCAAATCAAATCAGTGTTAATGATTGAATCCTCTTGAAATTAGACCTTATCTTATGAAGTCGATTGCGTATGAATAAAATCTTAAGGATCGCAGTTTTTTAATAAAGAAATTTTATAAAAGCTTTCTAACAATTCCGATTTTAACTTAATCTCGATATAATCTCATATAAAATACAAACACGCTTCTGATCAATAAAAGCTGGCACCATTTAGCGACACCTACCGGTAATGGTTTTAAATTAAAAAAGATGAAATAGCTCCTCACCTTATCTCATAAAAAAGTTGACAAGCGACACCTATCGAACCATAGAATATTTAAAAAGATATTAAGCGACTTGTCTGATATATCGGCTCATGATGCATAACTGACATTGATTTTTAAAGCACCGATCCATTTAAAGATACATCTTAACGAAAATTTGGGTAAACATTTCCGAACTTGAATACGGAATAATTAAATAATTTTTAAAACATTATTTAAATATAATTAAACTGAGGAAGTCAGACAACAAATTCAAAACTCAAGGCAAAATAAATCAATTAAGTCAAAAAAATTGCACAGACAACAGAAAAGCAAATTGAAAGAATTACATATACAAATATATATGTATATGGATATATGTTTATATATATAAACGAGGGTGGTCCGATAACTACTTAGCCTCACTTGCCTACTTTGCAGACCTCGAGAAAACGTATTTTTCAGGCGGGTTAAAGAAGTTGGAGCATCGCTAGGTCAAGTGTATCGAGCTAACAGGAGAATATGTTGATAACTAAATAGCCACTATCCCAGGATTTATTGGCTAAGTACTTATCGTAGTACCCTCGTACATACTTATGTATATATGTATGTATGTATGTATGTATGTATGTATGTATGTATGTATGTAAAAACGTTCAAATAATATCTACAACAATAACCAAATTCGAAAGTAATTCTCGGTTGAAAAAAAAATCATATTTAGATCAGTTCTTTGTCAGGTCAAAAAAAAAGATTAAAAATCAATTGGAACTCATTAAAAAAGTGAATAGCAGAACTAGAAGAAATATAGATCAGGAAGGCAAACAAGTAGCTACAAAAAACACGAAATGAAGAGAAGAAAAGCGAAGAGAAGATAAGAGAAAAGGCAACAACGTGTAAATCAATAACAGAAAAATTATGGTAATGCATTGAAAATGTAACGGAGCCGCAGAATAGAAAGTCAAAAGAATCGTTAAAAACGGGAAGAACCGGATAAGGCGGTCGTCCAGTTAATTAGAAAGAAATTTAACTGGTACTAAATAAATAATTTAGTTTTTTTTTCGTTCGAAAATATTAAAATATTTTAAAGCTTAAGCAACGAATTTATAAGCAATAATTAAAAATTAACCCGCTACTGTCGTTCGTTATGAGAAAGACACACACACACACACAAATAGAAAAAAATCTACAAGATACATATGTATCTGAACGAAAATCCAAGCACAGGCACACATACAAATGTGCGCATTCAGTCGAACTAAATTAAAGGAATGAATATCTCGACGAGAAATGCATACAAAAAACAACAACAAAAAACAAGCTGTGCTGCGTCAAATTGCATTTAAATTGAGTGAAATTAATTTGACATGAAGATGCACTTTCTAAGCAACAACAACAACAACAAAACAAACAGCGACATGCCATATTGATGCATTTAAAACATGTGCGCATCATTATTTTTTTATTATTGCGAGTATTCAACATCGAAAAATAAACATCGAAAAATGTGGTCGAAAAACGCCATTTAAAAAAATTAAACATCGCATGAAACAATAACAAAAATTAAAAAAGAAAAAAATGCAGCAATTTTTGGTTTAAAAAAGTATTAAATATTGAATTTGAACTGGATATCTACTCTGGAACTATTTTTAATAAATTTGTTTTACGCAATGAAAGAGGTAATATGTATGTGAGGGGGTGGAAGTTTTGGTCTGATCCTGCCCATCTTAAAACTTAGCCTCCGCTTAGAGAATAGAAGCTTACATAACAAATTTCAGCTCGATAGCTCTTAAACTACGGGACAGACAAATGGTCGAATATCGTTAAATCGCCTTCGAATCCGACGCTGATCATTTATATACAATATATACTTTGTCATACCTACCACGCCTCCTTCTGGGCATTACAAGAGAAAGAACAAACTCAATATACCCTTCGGTAATTGCACTTGCACATGGCTATGGGTATACAAAAATTACAACTCCATTGTGCAAATTTGTTGTAAAACAATGAACCCAGATTAATGATTGGCGACAAGCGGTGGGCGTATCTTTCTTTCACACATCACATGACCATATGTCAAACATTCGATTATACTCGCGAAAAATAATAACAATACGAATAATACGAATAAAAGTGGCGAAATTTGTTTATCAACCATAAATGAAAAATAATAATTGCAGAATAAAGCAAAATCCAAAAAAAAAAATGCTTTAACAATCAAAGTCAGCAACAACAAAATAATATAAAAATCTTTTATTATATATATTGAAAACGCTGCCAACGCGACAGCAAACGGACTGATCAAGTGGCTGTCTGTCTGTCTATCTGTCCATCTGTCTGTCGTTTTGGTCGCTCGTCGCGCGGTCTGCATGTGGGTGTGACAAACGCTGACGATCCATAATTTGCGCATGACCATTTTCTGTTTTTCAAGATTTTTGTATTTGTTGTTGTTGTTGTATTTTTCTTCTTCTGTTTTTTTTTGCATTTTCAAATGAAACTGAAATCGCATTTGAAATAAAAAAAAGTAACCATTAAAGTCTGTGCAAACAATTTCAATTCGAATCGGATTGGTTTGGTTTGGTTTGGATGTTGGATGATTTGAAATCGGAATTCGAATTGGATGTGCGCGCCAGATCGTGTTGAAAGTCGTGGCTCAACGCTCATGCATGATCGCGCTCGGCATCGGCAGCAGCGGTCGGCTGGCTGGCCTGCTGGCTGGCTGGCAAAATGTATCTGACAAAATGTATCTGGAAGCGTATGGAGTCAACGAAGGCGACTGATCACACCGAGCCGAGTCACTCCGTCAGCGCTCATTATTAATTTTGTTCTTTTTTTTTTGTTTTGTTTGCAGTTTGGAATTTGTTTGTGATACGCGATGAAGTGCGATCGTCGTCGTTGAAGTCACTGCTGCTATTGCTATTGTTGTTGTTGCTGTTATTGTTGTTGTTGTCATGATCGCGGAATCAATCTGCCCAGCGGATATTGCTGCTTGGGGGTGCGCGCGTATATAAATACTTGGTATTTTTTTTGTTTGTGTAATTTTTTTCTTCGCAAATGGTAAATTTAATCTGTCGGTTTGTATCTGTCTGTCTGTCTGTCTGTCTGCTGGTTTGCTTGCAATTTTTAGCATTTTGAAATTTTTTTTTTCGCTACTCGCGAATTATGTTTTTTTTTTCGTCTTTTGTATTTTTTTCGAATGTTGCACATTTTTTTTTGGTATAACATTTTGCGCGTATCTTTTCTGATTTATCCGCGCGTGTGTCGGTCTTTGCTGTATCTGTGTGTGTGCATTGCATTTTAAATATTGTAACTTTTGTTTGTTTTTGTAATTGTTTTTGTTTGCCGTATATTTGTAAATATATACATATAGAAAATGGCCTTCAGGCGTGTCATGGTTTTCGCTTAGAATGGCAATCCACATGCAGTTATTTTCATTATGAGAAAAAAAACAACAAAGCAACAATAACAAAACAAAACAAATCTTTGAAAATTGCATCATGTGGGAAAAATATTTCTATTGCTCAAGTGCCATTATTAAAATTATAATTAATGCAAATTCTTCAATACAAAGACACAAAAAATTCGATTTTCCTAATACAAAAAAAAAAACAATTAAATGCAATAACAAAATGCTGCAAGTTGTTGTACAATAAATGTATATATGGAAGAATAGATACAAAAAATTACAAGTGTAGACATTAAATGTTTAGGTCAAATAGAAGAAGAAGATATGAGTTCAAATACGTGCATGGGAAATACAAAGTCTACTTGAGCATTGGGGAGCCCAAACAGGCATGCGGTAGTTAAGAAGACTCCTTGGTCCAGTACATATCAAGGAAGAAGCTATTCTTAACCTCAGCAGAAAGGACATTTAACTCCACTGTGAACTATTAACAGGGCACTGTAAACTCTATAAACATCTGATGAAAATAAGAGAGGTAGACAATGATTCATGCCGACTCTGTCAAGAGGAGCAGGAAACAGCTGAACATGTTCTTTGCACTTGTCCAGAGGTGGCAAGACGCAGATTTAGCTACCCTGGCAGTGAGATACTAGTTCAAATCTCATAGGTAAAATTAAACCCACAACGATTACAAGATTTGTAAATAGTCTAGAATTGTGTCTGTAGGGCAACGAGGCTGTACAATAGATCTTTCAAGTCGCAGTGCTTCTATAGACTTTTATTAATAACTTTAAAAGGGTTCAAATGGGCCTTAAAAATTTCACAATATTTGAGGAGTTTTAAAGAAGTGGATTTTTTAACCCTAAATTAAACTAAAACCAATTTTTTATATAAACTCATATTATCTCAATAATGTTCCCAATACATAGTAACCATGTATATAATATGTATTTCGGTAGGTAACTGCAGTATCCATAATCACGTTTTCGCAGTCGCATCTTTTTTTTGCAAAGTTTGCTCATTCACATGCGTGATTCACCAGTTTGTATGTGTGTGTATTTTTTGTTGTTGTCTTTTTAATGTCACACACATGTTTATATATTTTACTCCCCTTGCGCCGTGCGTCTGGTGACAACAGCAACAACACAACATTCTAGATTCTAGATTCTGCCAGATACTCAATTAAAAATTCACATAACGTAAATTTTCAATTTCAAAATTTGCGTATCGTGTGTGTGTGTGCGTACCGTACCACACACATACAACTTGTAAGATACAAGCCGAGCAAAAAGAGAATCGAAATTATAAAAAAAAAAATATATATATATATATATAAAAAGCTAAAGAACCGAACATGAGTGGCAAAAGCGACAAAGTGCGGTTAGCTTGATTGGCTCAAGCACAGCTGCTACAGGCCGCTGTCGCAGTCGCAGTCGCTGTGCGGTACGGAGCGGTTCTTTTGCAATTGAAGCCGTGTTTAAGCGAAGTGGAGTACAGTACAATGGGCTGTATTGTTGTTCGCACATTGTGTTCCTCTCGGTTTGAAGACCTCTTCTCGAACCGCGTCTTTGTTGTTTCTTTTTCTTTTCTTCATTTATTTTTTGTATCTTCATTATTAAACGCACTCGAATGCGTATGGAATAAGCTTGTGTAACTCTCAGGCCGAGAAATTATGCAGAAACATTTAATTCTGGTTGTGGTCAAGACTTTTGTCAATTTAATATGGTTTTTAATTTATGTTTAAAAAAGTATACAAAGTCAAAAATATACAAACTTTAAAAGTAGATTTTAAATTAAAGCAAATCTTGTTGGTATTGTCTCATTGTTAGAATTTGAGAAAGATTATGTTAAGGCCTGAAAAGTAAGAGCAGCGATTTCAAACTCGAACTTTTTTGAAATGTTTTACTTTGAACTCGATTTTAGTCGTATGTGTGAGTGCTATTATTTGTATCCAAAAAATATTTCATTTCTATTTTTTATTTAAATAAAATAGAGCAAAATAAATATGGAATGGAACATGGAACATGGAATTGATAACATAGTTTAAGTTACAAGATTTTATGCTAGCATGGATATGTAAAGGCCTAAAGGCATTTTTTAAACTTAGAAGATAAAGTCTAAAAGGTTATAATAATCTTTTACAATGTATATAATCGCTTTTTTTTAAGTGTAACAATTAAAACTTATGACGCAATTTTAATGCATTTTTGTTGTTGTTGCTGTTGTTGTTGTTTCATTTTTAAGCTTTAACTGTCGGATTAATTTGCTATTGACAGTTTTTGTTAACTGCGAATAACTATTAAAATTGTATTTCCTCATTTGTGTGACTTAAGAGGTTAAGGGTGTGCTATTGTTGTTGTTTAACTACGAGACAATTTAAAATCACTTAACGCATTTTGTTTGTATTTCTATTATTTTAAAAAATTATAAAAAAATAAAATAAAAAAATTTTCAATTGTCCACTAAAATTTATGTTAAAGGAATCAAATCAAATTTGAAAACTTTTTTGATTATAAAATTTATTTGTAAAATTAAAGCAGCGAATGAAATGATTTTTCATTAAGCATTTTAATGGACTGAACTGTCTTATAATTTCTGAGCAACAACAACAACAAAATTTAGACCAATTTAGCAGACCGAACAGCGCTGTTTCGGCATAAGCTACTATTCCTCATCAGCGGTCTAGTGGCTTGATGAAGCTTTGGTTTTCATATCCGTCTATATTATTATTATTATTATTGTTAGAGGCCAGGAAGCACTGCGACCAACAAGATATATTGTGCATGGCCTATATTTTAACCTCATAGACTTTTATCCGTCTATAAGCACCTTTGGTTTAGAAACCAACGAGAACTCAAAGAAAACGTCCAAGTTTCCAAACTCAAGAATCGCTGATGACAGGCGAATGAAAAAGCAACACCAACTGAACAAATTTGTTGTTGTTGTTTTTTCATTTGTATATATGTATATAGTAACGATTTTTTTTCTTATGTGAAAAATCTTTGCACTTCTTTACGCATATTATTTAAATTGGTTTAAATATTTTATTATTTTAAATATATTTCCTTAAGGTAAACAAAAAAAAAAGAAAATGAAAAAGCATGAAATCGATTTAGGCCGTTTTGTTTCGGAACTTTTCAGCATGTAAATCGCAAAATATAATTTTCTCTGTACATTAATAATGACATTTAAAATCTCGAACTGCCGCCGCTGTCCGTCACTTTGTTGGTTTTGTAAGCCATTGCTTTGAATACGCCTCAAATAAGATCCAGCAGAGAGGAGTCGGCCTCTCTGCTGGCAAATATTTAAATCCCAATGAAATCCAATCAAAACTCCGCTGACCCATTTTCCAGCCTTCACTTCACTCCACGTCACTTTGAGTTCTTTGCTTTTCATTAATATGTTATTTGCATTAATGAGTTAAATATTTTTATTCCGTTTTTTTATTTTCGTATATAAATTTCAATATGAGAATTCTGTCACACCCACAGCAAACGCCCAAAAATAATGCAAAGCAACAATTTTAACGTGGCAAAATAAAACGAAAAATTCCAAAACGTTTCGTTTTCACCCAAAAAGAAAAACGAAAAAATTTCTAAAAATCAGAACACACGCTCCTACGTACAATGCGCCGCTCCGACCGAGAATGCTGCAAGCGAAATTAAAGCAGCAGCAAGCAGCAACAACAAAATGCCAATAAAAAAAAAATTGGAAAAAAAAAAAAGGCCGACAACATTTGGATATGGATGCGTGCGCTGAGTGAATTAGCAGAACTTGGGCAAAGCTTCCCCCTAAAGACATATTAACAAGCCATAAACACACACACACACACATACGATCACACGCAGATACACTCGAGCACACACACAGCGACGCTATACGCCAACAAACGGTTAAAACTTAACAAAATAATCGTTGAGGCGTTACGCGGTGTCCACCTTTAGTACAGAATAAAAAAACAACAACAACAAGAGGAGCTTGAACAAAAAGTATAAAAAGTACGCCACAAGCCGGTAGATACATTTAGCCAGCACACAGATAGGCGCACGCATACCGCCACACACGTGCGCAGATGCGCCTTTGCTAACCGAATGAATTCACTGGATATTTTTGTTGTTGTTTTTGTTGTTATTGTTAGTCTTGTTGTTGTTTTTTGGGGTGGAAGAAGCATGACGAATGTTTTGGGCACAGGTTCAAATTTGTAATTACCAAACAAAAGCAAAAACAACAACAACAACAGCAATAACAACAACCACAAAGTACCAAGTACCAGTACAAAAAATTAAAATTCCATTTTTTTAGTTTTTAATTCTTTTTTTTTTTGTTATTGTAATTTGTATCTGCGCCATGACGCGACGCGTTGCAACGACGCGATGCGACGCGCTACGTGTGTGGAATTAATAAGCTTTTGCTTTTCGTATTTGTAATTATAATTTAATGAAATTAAAATAATATTAATAATAATGAAAAAAAAAACAACAACAACAACAAAAAGCCACACTGCCGTAAGCAGCTACCATACCAGCACAAGTGGGATTAGATACACTTCAAAAAAAAAAATGCATTTGACGTGTATCTAAAATTGGAAATATTCGAATTTTTTTTTCTTTGAGATTGATTACAAATATTAGAAGGACAAAAGTATAAAATCATTTTTAATTAAAAAAAGGGTATTCCCTTAAACGCGAAAATGACTCGAAAATCTTGAAACCTCGAAAACTTTCGATCCTCGAAAAATCACTTCAAAAAATGATATGAAGCAGAGTTTTCGTGTGTCATATGTTAGCTTTGAAAAGTTTCTCGTATGTTTCAGTGTTGCTTGTTACTTAAAAGTAATATAAATAATGCCATGAAAAAGTGAATTTTTTAAACTAATTTTGTTATAAAATAGTAGAATAAAAAAAGTAAATTTTCGTTTTAAAACTCGAAAAAATAAGTTCTTTTGTAATAAATATTATACTTGCTAAAATCAAGACAAATGAATCCCCTTAATATAAACCGAGAGCCAACTTTCGATGTCATTGTCGAATCCATGTTCAAAGAGCAATTACAAACAAAACTGAACGATTTATAACAAAATGTTCCATCTAAATAATATTAGTGACTATTTATGGTCCTAAAATGTTCGCTAGAATTTTACTTAACCCAACAAAAAAAATGTATCTGAAACTTTTTCGCAGTGTGCCTAACTAATTGTGGGTACCAAAAACAACAACAAAAAACACACAATAAAAGCTCAAACATAAAAGGGAAACTCACATTTGGCCACCAGTTGAGCAATAATAATTATGTTGACGACAAGTGCTGCTGCTGCTGTTGCTATCGCTGCTGCTGCACATAAGTATTATCGCTACTGTTTTTAACTGTTAACTGTTGTAGTATGTTGTTGTTGTTTTTTTTTTTCTTCTCTATTGTTATTGTTGTTGAGGTTGATCAATAATGGCGCTCGGCGCACCGGAAATTGTAGTTTGAAGTTTACATTTTGAATTTTTTAATTTGAACTGTTTTTTTTTTTCGTTGCCTTTTTTTTCATTGTGGTAGAAGAAAAAAAGTTAATTGGAGGCGGAAGCAAGATTAATCGTTTTTTTCTTTTAGATTATTAGTGACAACTACACAAATGAGTATTAAATAAATATTGAATATAATAATAAATCGATTTTAGGAAATTTTTTATGTAAATTTGCTACTAAGTTTAAATTTTTACTCAAAGCTAAGCGCAGGAAATAGTTAAAAAGTTAAAAGTTAATTAACTTTCGTTTAATTTATTCTGTTAAATCAAATTAGTTAAATTAAAAATGAAAAAGTAAAATCAATAACAAAAAAGGAAACTTTAAGAATTGCTATAGAAATTTTAACTTGTACGTTAAATTTTTAACGACGTTAACTTTTCAACGAGATTAACGGAATCAACTTAACGAATTTAAGTTCTTGGTTAACTTTTCTCGGATTAACGAAGTTAAATTCTTAATTACCAATGCCCACCGATGGAGCCTAGTTTCCTATATCACTTGAACGTTGAACTGATTTCCGATATTGGATGATAGAAGGCTGGAAAAAGGAAGGTGAACTCATGGCAAATAATTTGCTCCAGAGATAATTTAGAGAGGACAAGCTGAAAGAAGTGTTAATGAAATTTTCATAAAAAAATTTGTTATATCAAATTTTAAATCTCTTAACAAATTTATGGATTTTGAAAGTAAAAAAATAAAAAAAAATTTATTAATTCTATACACCAACACATCTACACTTATACAAACAAAAGCCACACAAAATAATAAAATACGATTTAATGAGATGTTAAAAATATATCCGCAGTAATCGAAAACAGTTAATAGCAAATTAATCCGACAGTTAAAGCCCAACAACAAAACATTCCAAAGTGCAGTCAAAAATTTACGATTTTTTTCATACCACTAAAAAGCAAATAAAACCTCTTAAAATGACCGCAATAAGCCAAAAAGAAACAACAACAACAACAAAAAAAAGTTAATGTTAACCTTTAGCCAAAAAATACGAAAAAAAAATTGAAGAAAAAAAACAAACTTGATTGATTTGCGCGTGGTTGCGAAAGCGTAATTCAACGCTGCTGCACATGCGGACTGCGACGATCGGCGACCGAAGACCGACGCCTGCACCCGCGCTGATAAAATCAACAGGCAACATTAAAACAACAAAAAATATTATTAGTTAAGCGTCAAATAGTAAAATACCACATCACACACACACACACACACACACACACACACACACACACACACACACACACACACACACACACTTACAACACATTGCCAAACACACCCAACAAAAAAAAAACAAAGAGGTGAAGAGGCGAAATCCAACAAGTGCAGCGCATGAATGTCGTAGGTAAAATCTATTAAATTTCAAATTTATTTAAAACAAAAACAACAAACCAACAAAATGCTGCACAAAAATTACAACAACAACAACAACAAAATTATAGAAAATACATCGTGGCGCATAAATCAACCAAACAAATTGCATAAAGCGCAAAAATATCCAACGAGATACTTTTAACTTTTTTTTCGTATTTTGTGGATACAAAAAAATAAACTGCAACTGCAGAAGCTTCATTCAAAAGTATCTTTGCAGTTGAGATTCTTTTTCGCGCGCTGTTCAGTCTTAACACGTTAAGTAACTGTAAAAAAAAACTAATAAGCGGCAGCTAGTGCTGGCAACATACATACATATATGTAGCAATAAAAAAGCGCTAGAACAGCAACAGCGAACAACAGGGGCGCATCAAGAATAAACAAATTGAAGAGTTCTAACGAATGGAAAACATTTTTTGTTTTAATTTAAAATAACAACCAAATACCAAATTACAACAAAAAAATATTGTGATAAAATATTTTCCTAAAAATGTTTGTCTATAAAAATTTAAAAAAAAAAATTTATAAACTTAAATTCAAAACTTATTGAAAATTTTTGACACAAGAAAAAAAAGCAACAACCAGCAGCAAAATAGAAGAAGAAAAAATTGGAAATTTGTTACATTGCAGAACGCATTCAGTACCGGACAAGACTTAAAGATACAGATACAAACACACTCATATTTGTATCTATGACTTGTATCGCGTAACGACGTTCATATATTGGTCAGGCAGGTTGCTGGGTTGGACTGAAATGACTATAACGACGACCACGACGACTGCAACGACAACGACGTCTAAGAACTAAACAGCATCTGTCAGATACCGCAGCACAGATACAGCTACTTCACACCATCGAGCGAGCAAGCGCGCGATTGAGCAAATCTTGCCAAAGTTTTAGAGCGAACAATAAATACACAAATACTATATAAAGTTGCTGACCTCGAGATGTGCTTTCCATAACGCCACCGCCGCCGCGTCCTCGTCTGCCTCTGTGCGCATGCGCAAGCGCAAACGTTGTTCTGCGCTGTTCGTTCTTATTTGGCTTACGAGCAAAAGTTAGAATTATGGCGGCGTTGCGATTGACTGAAGTTGCAACTGCAACTGCAAAAGTGCTGTGATTGAAACCGCTGCGCGCGACTGCTGCGACTGGTGCGACCGGTGGCATGATGAATGTGGTAAGCTGTGTGCGATGCGATGTGATTCGGATTCTGCTGCTGCTGCTGCTGCTGCCGCTGCTACATACAAGTGAACATGAGTGTGCGTTTAATTCTGCTGTAGCGGAATCACCGTAACACATGTAGCAAAATGCAACAGCAGTAATAACAACAACAACAACAGCAACAAAAAAAAAACAACAACAGTCAAGAGACCACACCAAAAGTTGGGCAACATTTTTATTAAAGTTTGAATGAAGTTTTTAATTGTGACAATTGCTTTGTAGGCGCAGTTCGGTTGATTCTTTCTTGTGATTAAATCGGATTGTTTTTTGGGACGGGCGTTTTAAATATGTATGTATATATGTATTGTCTCGCATGTATGTACGTACATGTGTAGCTTAAATATTCGATCATCGATAAAGTCAGCAGTCTGAAATAAATTGCCAAATTCTGTTTATTACACAAATTTTTTAAAGTTATGCAAATTTTGTTGTCATTATTTTTTAATAAAATTTAGATAATAGATAAATCATTTATGAGGCAGCTTTAAGTTCTATAAAATATTGTTAGCAATTATCTTACATTTAAATACAGCGTTTAAAAATGCTTGAGTCTATTCGGTGACAAATGACATTTTCATTTAAAAGTCTTGAAGATGATATCAAAAAATTTGTTGAAATATTTAGGACCGAATGAAATTTAAAGCTTATATTTTAATCTAAGTTCAAATCAGTTAGAAAAAAATCATCCAAAAACAAAATTATCTACTTTAAAGAAAAGTAAAACGTTTATGAAAGCCTAGTAAAATTGGAAATTTGTATAAGAAATACGAGCAAATTTATTTCAGAGATGCGTGCTCATGCTGAATGTATCTTAGAAGTAAGCCAACTTATTTTAAAATGGTTCCGAGCTTATATAAAAAATGGCAAATCGAATATCAAAAAAAACAAACCTTAATAATCAAAAAAACTAAAATCCAACAAGATCCCACGAACTTACCAACATGAAACGTTGTGATATCGAGCGAATCACTGACACGTCTGCACTGGACATTGGCCTTTAAGTGAACATGCCCATTGTTTGGAAATTGCCTATAATGTCCCAGTGCTGGTATACTTCCTCTGTGAGTGTCGGGCTCTAGCAAGAGTCAGACTTCGCACTTTCCATTCTTTCCATTTCTTTAGCAGAACTCTCTGACTTACCTCTGCTTAACCTACTAAAATTCCTTAACACTTCAGGGTGGTTACAGAAATGATCTCATGCCCTATTCTACTTTTGTTGGTGTAGCCGCACCGACTTCCACTTAACCACTACTACTTACTACATGTCTTTTGTTAAACAAATTCGCTTAACTTCTTTAAACTTTTGGTGACAACGTCGTCCACTTTTAATTATGTCCGCTCATTTTTTACAAAAAGATTCCAATCGATATCTTTGAGTATGTATATTCAATATTTTAAAATATGTTCTTGAAAAAAAAATAAAATATTGTAACAAATAATTTCCTTAAGGTTTTGCTTTAAAATTTCAGCTTTTTCTTTGCTTTTTCTTTTTCTTTTCGTTTCAATAAATTAATTAAACTCTTATCAAAGCTTTCTCAGTTCAAGTACCTACGAAATCGAGTCAAATACAAAGAAATCGATTGTTCAATTGGTAGTTAGGTAGGCAGGCAGGTATGTATGTATGTAGATAGTTTGTGTCTGGTCGGTGCCCACACGTCTTTATCTGCATATCTTTCTGACGATCGTTTATCGCGATATTTGGTAAAACTTAATTTTCAATTGCATACCGCAGCACAAAATAATTTCACAAATTATATCTACTAAATCAGTTTAAATATATGTACCCGTATATATAAAGCCATCCGAACGCTTTAATAACACGCATTGTCACGTATTCCACAAACTACGACTATGTGTGTATGTATGTATCTGTGTACGAGTATCTAAAAGATACTAATTTTCCATAGCGGAGAGCGATAAACGTAGCGCTGTAATTTGGCAAAGCCACTAATGCAATGCCACGCCTTCAACGAGTGAACAACAACAACAACAAAAACACAATAACTATTACGATTGTGCAATAACAACAACAACAACAGCAACAAACAAACAAAAAAGAAAAGTTTTTATACCGCGAAATGCGCTAAGATGCAAAAATGACTATTATTAAAAATCACAACAATAACAACAACCTCAAACGGTAACCATAAAATTGGCAACTAGAGCTGCCAAGTGGAGCAAAAGTTGCCAACTGCCGTAAAGGGGTATGACAAGGGGGGAGGGAGGAAGGGGTTGTTTTGTGTTTATTGAAATTGAAATGTTAATGAACTGCGAAAAAAATTGCAATTAAGCTATCAGCTGCGGCAGATACAATCGTCGTCGTCGTCGTCATCGTCGTCGCAAATAACAGACGAGCACACAAAAGTATCTTTGAGATACGGCAGACGCGTTCACACTTTCTTTTTTTCGTTGTTGTTTTGTTTTTTTTTTTTGTTTTTTTTTGTCAGTTTGCGATACGCGATTTTGGCATCACGGAATTTCGCGCAGAAACAATTTTTCCACAAATAGAAAAAATTAAAAAAAAAAAAAAAAAACAATATTTTGTTGATTATTTTTTTCTTTTGAATTTACGAACTGAGCGTCAGCAAAGTTAAAATCACATTATCGCCTTTTACAAATCAGCGTGTGCGCAACTTTTGCGATTTGTGCACTTGATCGCGTGTGCACAGTAACACCACGCCCCCGCCCCCGCCCCTCCTCCGCTTAGCATAATTATGCAACAATTCGGCCAAGCCGGGCGCAAATGGACCAGATGGCATGACTTCTGTCAAAAACGAACGAAACGTTAAACGCCAAACGAAGTTTTTTCATTGTTTGTTGCCTTTTCCTTTGAACAATAACAAATGAATTTCTTAAAAATTACAACAAAAAAAAAAGGAAAATCCAAATCGTTCAAATGCATCTGTTAGATGCAAATCATGCATGAGCTACGAATGCGTGCAGACAATCCAACAACACCAACAACAGCAGCGGCAGCAGCAGCCGCCGCAAATAATGAAGCAATAAAATTAAAATTAACCAAAGTTGCAAGCGGCAAAACTTTAGCATTGGGATATGAGGTTTGGTGGCAACTCGCGAGACACTCCGCTTCGGGATTATAACAGCTTCATGGAATTAAAAATTTTGAAATTTAAATTTAAATCGAAACAATATCGTCACAAATAAATTTATATATGTACATATATAAAATTGATTTACAAAAAGTTGTTAATTTGTTTGCAATAATTATTCGAATAATTTTCGTTTTAAATTTTTAATATCACAATGAAATTTCGATATGTTTACTTGTATGACAATTTAAGGGTTACAGAAGATAATTGAAGGACTATTTGGCGAAACGATGTGAGTCCACTTTTGTAGTTTCGTCAGAAAACAAATTTCAAATTTGTTCTTGTATCGTTTTTCTGTGATAGTCGATTACTTTTACTCGATTTGTAAGGCGATCGTGGACGAAATTACTTAGCAGCAAATGCAGTTGGAAAGTATAGGAACAGAGCTACAAAACTGCATCATTATCTTATTTTAGAAAAAATTCACTCTCGCTATTTTTCCGCCATCGCTCTTTCCTCTTCTTCTTTAAATTAATTGAGAATTTTACACAATCTTTCCGAATATTAAACCTACGAAGTTTAAGTAGAGTTATAGTAGTTAAAAGCACTGTTGCATCTCGTGGCATTGCACATGTAGCTACATATAAGCGCTCTCGTAACCATAGCGAGCAGCATTTGAAATTCTTTAGGGTAGATTTCGTGTATCGTATCGAAAATAAACGCAATTTGCTGCCACGAATTGTAAAGTATCTGCGAAATTTCATTGTAGTTGTTTTTGCTTTTGTTATTGTTGTTGGTGTTGTTGATGCTGTTGTTACGCTGCTTTTGCTGCTGCTGTTGCTGCTGCAATTGTTGCATGTTGCTCCGTCTGTTGTACCGTCTACGTCTGTCAGTCTGCGCTGCGCTGCTGTCCATTCGTCTTGCCGTCTGTCGTCTCAATCCGTCCGTCCGTCCGTCCGGCTGCGGTTTGTGTTCATGCAAATTGCATTTGCAAATTTTAGTAATTGAATTGCAATGATTTTTATTGTTATTGTTGTATTGTATTGTAGTTGTAGTTGTTGTTTTTTGCTGTTTGTTGTTTTTTGCAATTACTTAACGCTTTTCTTCTCCTTTTTGTAAGCGTATTTATTGCAAGTATTGCTGCTTCTTCTTTTATTCGATTAGGATTGTATTTCTTCATTTCTTGCGGTTTCAAGAAGAATTTTTTAAATATCTTAAAATTTTCATTATAAAAAAAGAACAGGATAGCTCAAAAACGGACAGAGCCTTGGGCTAAAAGTCAAAGTTTTCCCATCTGTATATATAAAAATGATTAAAAGATATATATCAAATACATCCATAAACTAAAGAATTCATTAAAAACAGTTTAACTTGAAATCTACTCATAAATATAAATCATCGAAATATCTCCTAAACTAGTTAATTAACGTTTTTTTTTTTTAGTCAATTAAAAAATTCTCGATTTCATAAGCAAATGTCACAGTTTCCTTTCCTCCACAACAAAAACCAACTTAGAAAAAATAATCTTTGACATTATCAGCGGTGGGTTGCCACCTGAACATTCAAATAAATTAAATTAAAAAAAAAAACCTAATTAAGTTTGAATTTATAAACCCGCTCGCTGCTGAAAAAAGACAAACAACTAAACGACACTGGCGCAGATTGCACAACAACAAATTCCGTTCAGCTGCGCAAGCGTAAATGCAAACCGAGTATTTTGCATAAAAAATTTTTATAATAAAAAATAAAAAAAAATTATTTTTTTTCAATTGCAAAAACAACTGCATCCGACGCTACGGCAACAACAACAACAACAACAATAATTACGCTTTTCAAATTGTTATAATTACAGCCAGTCCGAGTAGCCAAATAGGCAGTGACTAAGTCAGCAACAACAACAGCAAATCAGCAATAGCAACAACAACAAAAACAACAACTCGTTTTAACGCAATATTTTGCATAACAACTTTCCATGCTTGTTAAAAGCTGATCAAAAAAATGAGATTATTAAAATTAGTATCTGCAAGATACGCGCAATTGCAAACGAAATTTATGTTTGACTTGACTTTTCGAAGCGATTAAAGCAAAAACAAAAACAACAAAAAGAAACAAACGAAAATCCAAAAAAAAAAATTGAATATGAAAATTTCAATTAAAAGATCAACTTCAAAGTTGACGGGCGCCAGCAGCGTTAATTCCTCATTTTGCCAGCTCAAAGATAGATACAAATGTATCTTCTGCGGCAATTAATTGCAGATGCCGAAGCGAGTCGACGCGCGCGCGCCAGTCGCAGTCGCCAGTCGCCATCGCAGCGCGAGACAAAAGAAATTCTTGTCGCGCAAAACAATTCAAGCGCTTTGTTAAGACGCTCTTCAAGCTGCGCGGGTTGTGTAGTGGGACATCAAAAGATACTTTGCGCTAGCGTTAATTAGAAACGCTAAAAAGTCCACACACACACACACGCACACGCACACACACACACAAAAGAGATCATCTGCAGATAAAACAATAACAAAAACAATAACAAAAACATAATAATCAAGTACTCTGCATCGCTTTCAGTTCCACTTGTTGCCGCTGATGATTAGCTAAGGTTGCTGCTCTTTATTGTTTTTGCTGTTGTTGTTACTGTTTGCCGCTGCCGTTGCCGGGTTTTGGTCAGCAGTAGCAGCAACAACAGCCAGAACAACAACAACAACAACTGTTGCCACGCATCCGTTACCAGCTAACCGAACAGTAAAAGATACTAATGCTTGTAGTAAAAGATACAATGGCTGACCATTGTGATTAGCAGATGTTATCAATTTCTCGAGATACATACGAATTTCTAACGCGATCGTACAGTGGAGCAAAGTTAAAAAATTAATGACAAATTTTAAATTTTTTTCTAAGCTTTTTGCTAGCTTAAAATTTTCCATGATTTTTATTAGTCTTTATCATAGATTTCAGTTAGTTTTAACAGAGATATAAACATTGCTTTAAAATTATCATTTGACCTGAGATCACTAGAGTATATCAGTGATTTGTTTTTGTTTTAAAAAAATCAATAATTTGGTAATACTTTTGTGAATAGAAAACGTTTTCGATGCCAAGGCAGTATCTCCATACCATACCATATCTCCAGTTATAATAAAATAAAAGACTTTTACAATTATTGCTCTTAAAATTTTTTACACTTTGACGATCTATATTTCGTTAGTCTAACTCCAAGCATATACATACCCGTACATATTTACTTCTGGGTAATATATTTAATTCTTAGTTGTTAATAAACTTTTCCACGTGCCTCTCTGCTCAGTCTCAGTCTCATTAGCTACAAACGCAACGCGGCTTTCAAATTTGCGAAGATTTTTATGAATTAAATCTGTTCGTAATTCAGATAAAATATATATATATGCATACGTATGTATATGTGTATATATGTTTGAGTATTTATGTATGACATTGTTGAGTTTTTTATTATTATTGTTTCCAAAATCTGTTATACGAGTAAACCAACTTTAGCTGTTTGTTGTCCACTTTCTTTGGCAAATACGTTAGCTCGGCATGAAGCAAGTGTTGCACGTTGTTGTCTGTCTGTCTGTCTGTCTGTTGCCGTTTTTTTAACCATTGTTTGTCGTTTTTTTCTACTTCTTCTTTAGCACAGCTGTGCAACTTTCTTTGTTTACTTTTTTTTCGACTTATTACTTTTTTATGGCTTCTTGCCTTTTCCGTGCGGCAATTTGAATGTCATTAGCAGCATGACACCTCGCTGCAATAATCGAGTTTTTTTTCTTACGTTTTGTTGCCGTATTGTTGTTGTTGTTTTAGCTTGAAGTATTTCGGTGATTTTATTTTTATGACACTGTAAGCAAACAAGACAACTATGTACAACAATAAGCGTTAAGTCGTAAAACTTTAAACATATTTATAAGTCAAATATCTTCTAAATCAACGAAAATTATTTTATTTTTGAATTCGTAAGTTGACAGTTATGAACAATTTTGGTATCATTCAATTACCCAATTCCATTTAAATATAATTCTCCCCAGTCAATCCGTAATTTCTTTTCAGTGTACTTTGATATCACTTTAATATGAAATCCCATCAAATTGTTGTCATATTTTATTTGGACGTCATTTCTCTCCATTTTTTTTTTTTTATTTTCTTTCGGAGACTGCTTTTCATTTCGTAGTGACACTTTAAATGTATTTTTGTTGTTATTGTTGTCAGTCAGCGTGTCACTCCAGCGACAAGCATCACTGTCGCTTTGTCACATCGCAGTATGGCGGCATGACATTGTTTTTCGTGACAGTTTGACTGTCATTGGAAAGGGAAAATTTGCATGAAAATGTGTTAATGATACCCGGCTTTGTGGTCCGAAAATATTCGCCGCTTGGCCTAATGTAGTGTCCGTCGGCTCGCAACAGTTATAAATGCCATAAAAGTAATTTTCTTATTTTTTGTTTGTTTTTTTTTTTGAAGAATTTCTAAGTTAGGCTGCCAGCTGCGAAAGAGCTCTTGTCCATTGTTTAAATATTTCTTTAGGAGTATGGATTAGTTGTTAAGATTGTTTGTGATTGTCGCGCGCATAATTATGACCTCTTTCGATTTGGTTGACTGATATGGCCATATTTTTTTAGAGATCATAAGTTGTTGTTGTTTTTTTTATTTTGGTAGTCACTCTCTTTTTTTTTATCATGCTGACAGTTTTATTGGTTTTTTTGGTCATAATGTCCAACACCTTAGAAAGTATTAAACAAATTCATATTGGAAAGTTTCCAAGAAGTTTGTTAAATTTGAGATTTGTTTCTTTATGGTATCGATTTCTATATTTCGATATGCATAATAAGAATTATTTATTTACTCCAAATTGGATTTAGAATAAATGTCAAATTATCACTTCAGTTAATATTCGATTAATCACAATTTAATATACACTAAAACAATATAAGTTGTCTTAGATTTTCTAATAAATGTTGGTAATAATTCGGATAAAATTTTCAACCAAAAGTCAAAACAAAGTAACACTAAAATCACATCAACTTCAGTAAAATTACATTAAGTCGCATAATCTTTAAAATCAGCTGACCTGCACCTACACCATCACAAACGTTCTTTGCGAGCTTTTGTAATTTCGAATCAGCCCAGCAAGCAAGTGTCCCTCAACTTAACCCCATTCCGTTGCTCCAGAGCAGAGCATCGTGAAAAGGCGGAATTATCAAATAGCTTCGAAATGATTAAAGTTATTAACAAGATCATTTACAGCGCAATGACGAGAGTTACAACAACAAAAACATTTGCAATTAGTATTTAATTTAAAGACAAATTGCGTAAATTCATTTGTAACAAGCGACAAAATTGCTGCGCCACAATTTAGGCGGCTCACAGACGCCGCCTCACAACCGCGCTGCTATGCGCGGCATGCGGCTGGAGATATGAATGCCGCTCATACGCTCCTCCTCTCGTACTTCTGTAAGATGAGGCAGCAAGATTTTTAATAAGATTGACCCGCATAGATGCGTGAGTTGAATGTGCCCTGTATATAGTGTGTGTTGTGTATCTGTGTGTTGTATGAGTGTGTGTATATGTGTGACTGTGTATGTGTGTGGCCATTTAACATTAATTTAAAGTATTTTTTTTCATGTTCAACTGCCTTTTAAAGTTTATTAGCAGCAATTGTTACGCACAAATACAAAAAAGTATCTTTCAAATGCGAGTCGAGATACTTTTCTTCTAAACGTTTGACCCTTTGGACTGCAAGTGTCAAGTGATCTGTCAAACGGATGTGGTATAACTGTAATTGCGTCGCGCAGTGAGGATCATTTTCTGTCATCGCAACTGCCGAAGGAATGTTTTTCTGCAGCTTGTATCTTTGAAATTAACTGCCAAGTGTTAAAATGTCATGAGAGAATTTGCAAAGAATTTTTTGTTTAATTTCTTGAGCGTTTAGGAATTTTATGATAACACAGTGCTACAGTCAAGATTGGACAGAAAACTATTGAAATTTTAAGAATTATTTAAAGGAAGTGATTAGAAGTTCATTTACTAAAAGTATCGAGATTATATTTAAGAGCAATTATTCTGCGTATGCAATAAGCTAGATCTGATCATAGCTAATAAAGTTGAAGTGTTATATATAAATATATATATACAGTCTTTTCTGGATATAGTGAACACCCAAATTTTTACATGGAGTACTCTAAATATTGAACAATCGAAATGCTTTTCAAGATTTGTTTCACTATTTGGAGGCAGGTATACTAACACTGCGAAATCTACGTCAAAAAGCGATCCAAAAGTCAATTTCTGAAAGCAGAATCAACATATGTCCACCTTGAAAGAGTGAACAACCCGGATATAGTGAACAGTCCTTGCAAAAATTAGTTCACTTTATCCAAACAAGACTGTGTGTATATTTTAATTTGTATTTACCACTTTTCTAATGACCATAAGAGAGTATCTTTTAGATACAAGCTAAAACTCTCATCGGGCCCAACTACTTCTCGATTTGACTTCTTTGGTGTAAACTCCTCGCCAGACTATTCCAATATTAAATAGGTCTATCGTATTTGTCACCCTGTGTAATCTCGAAATTTATGAGGCTTATTTTCTTTAAATCAATTTCAGTCATAAAAATTACTTAAAAATCTATGAATTTAAAATTTCGACATAACTTTAAGTACTTAAAATAACTTAGGCAAATACGCATTTAAGTGCCTATTAAGTCATTAAAATATCTATTAACGAAAACAAAACAACAACAAATCCACTTCACAAGCTCAAGCACAAGCTGAAGCCATAAAGAGCCCAAAGGCGTTTTGAATGTGACACCTCGACTGACATTGAACGCATTCGATAAATGGCACACAACTCTAGCTGGACTTGGGCTTAAGCACCTACACAAAACGGTATTCGTTGGCAGCTCTGAAAATATTTTACCATTTTTTTTACTTCATCTTCTTTTTCTCCACACATTAATAAATATTTTGTTTATTTTATCTTTGCATACATAAAACCGAATTTAATTAATATCATCTCGTATCTTTGCAGTTATTCAAATTAAACACGATGTATCGTCGCAATAAACCTAAAAGCTTATCGTAAACTGCAACGAAACGAGCGCACGCGTGCCACGCCTGCGTGGGCCACTTGACGCTCTGTAAACTGACACGCTCCTCTAAAACGTTAAGAGAAGAAACAACAAACAAACAAAAAAAAAACGAACAAAATTTATCCCAAAGATAAATTTACGCATCTTTTATTATGTTAACCGACGAAATTCGTACCAAAGTTTATAACAACAAATTTTTATTTTTAATCGAATAAATTTTTGAGATTCTATAAAAGCAAAAAAGAAGAAGAAGAAAAATATATAAAAAGGCAGAAATCAAATTTAAACGAAAAGTGATATACGCGTGACTTTTGACATGCCTACAGAATGTGAGCGAAGTGTTGCTTCGCCGCCCGAACTAACAATACAACAACAAGAACAACAACATCAACAACAGCAACAGGAGCATCTGGAGCTACAGCAGCAGCAGCAGGAACAACAGGAGCAACAGCAGCAGCAGCAAAGACACTTGAGTGACATTATGGAGTCCAACGGTGAAATGTCCACGTCTCAAACGTCAACAACATCATCAAATGGTCACAATGGCAGCAGCAGCAGCAACGGAGGAGGTGGCGGTCGAAAATCGGTGAGTTCCCAAAAAAGTGCTAAGCTATTTTTGCGATTGATTTTAAGCATGTATCTGAGAGATTTTTCCTAATTCTTGGCGGAATTCCAGATCGGCTTTTGTTAAATTTTAAATTTTTCTTGAACAGAAATCTTTAGAGCAAATAAAAAGAACCATTTAAATCCACTTGTAACTGATTAAGACTTATTTTAGCCAAGACTTATCTCAGATGGCCACAGAAAATTTTTCTAAATAATGCTCGTTACTATTTGAAAGTCATGCCTTTTAAAACTTTCAAAGTTTTGATTACTCCTCCCCGACCCTTTCTATATAAGCTTTACTCCTGCACACCACAACAAAAATTCTATTTTGCTTAAAAATGTTGTTTCTTCTTTGTTGCAAAGTGTTAATATTTCGAATAAAAATTCTCTAAATATACTCGATACCACTTTGCATACTCGTAACGTAAGAATGTTGTTGTTGAGGTATCCTACGGATACAATTTGTACCACAAAAATTCCACAAATTGATTAACTGTTGTGTGAGGCTCATTATTAGCCATAAAGACTAATGCATGTATTTATTAAGACCTCGATACGAAATGTTGAAATAATTGAAAAACCATAAAAACAAAACCAACGCAAAATAAATAAACAACAGCGACAACAACAACGGCGACAGAAACAGAAACAACAACAGCAAAATCATTACAAAAACAAAAAGGCATAAATAGAAAAATAATCACTAGAAAAGTCAATAAACCACGTTGAAAAGCACAAATGCTGCTAACCTACCTACACACATACGAGTATTATATACATACAAACGTATGCCTATTAAATGGCCATAATGCACAGGCGCACACATTTACTTATACGCTGGCAGACGTTGTTGGCCATAATCATCAACACATGCTCTTTACCTATACAACTGCGATTCATTATTAACTCTTTGTTGTTTTTTTTTTTTCTTCTATTTCTGCTGTTCGAGCCATTTACAATAAATTGCCAACGTTAATAGGTGGCAGGCAGGCAGGCAGTCAGGCAGGCAGTCAGGCAGGCAGGCATAGCTATTGATTCTGCTGCTTCTTCTTTTTCGTCGGCGTCTACTCCAAAATGGCAAGAAGCAGCAGCAGCAACAGCAGCAGCAGCAAAATGTTGCTCGCATATGCTCATCCAAACAAAAACGACCGACCGAGCCAAAGTATTGCCTGCGTCGTCGCCTCATCTCGAATATTGTTTCTTTAGCGTCTGTCGTCTTCGTCTGCTAACAAACTTAAGAGGTTTCTAAGGCGGCAATGCGACAGACTTTTTAACAGGCTTTTTAGCTTTTTAGCCGACAATTCTTTTTTTTTTGTTTTTGTTTTTTCTGTTCTGTTCAGTTGAAGTACTTCCGTCAACAGAGCAGATGGCGTATCGGCGCGTACAATTCTTGTGTACGAGCGCATAGTACGAGTATGGAAAAATGCATAAAGACGCCTTTGATTGGGTTGTTGAACAGCAAAGTGTCCATTGAAGGGTTAAAGCGCGCAGGCTAGAAGGCAGTCTAGCAAAGCACAGTACTCGTCTTACATGTGTCGAATTGACAATCTTTATGCAAAAGCAGAAGGAATTTTTTAGTATAGTTAGATCTTTATTATGAGTGAAAAGTTATATTCGAACTTTATTGTCCAATGATTTTAAAATTGAATGTCACTCATACAAAAGCCAAATGACCTTTCATTTGATACCAACTGTCAGATATGAAAAAATAGAAGAAGCTTATCTAGTTAGACAAACTCAATGTTCAAATCAATCAATAATAATCAATATTACAACTTTAAAGCTGGATCGATTTTATTAATTCATGGTTAATCTATAGACCAAGTGTACCTTTTTTTGAAGAGGAAACACTCCCAGTCAAAGTACTGTGCGATTGAACCAGACCCAATCGAGGTGTTGTCGTAGGCGGTGGTGGCGATCCATTGGCAGCCATCGACAAAACACTTAAGCACTGAAACATGTTCTGACTTCTGCTCTCCAAAGAATAAACACTTTTTTATATTAATTTAAAACATAACAAAAAAAAACTAAACTAAAACTATGCAAAACCTATTTCGAAAATAGCTTATCTCGTATTTAAAGCCTTTTAATAATGTACAGATTCGAGTTTAATATTCGACATAAACGTTGATTTCATTTAAATATAAAAAATTTTAATGACTTTACTTATGCCAATTTGTTTTGTTGTTTTTTTTCTTCTCATATATGCTTGCAGTCGATAACATCGCCCGATCCGACATCGTATGTGGCTAAGGCGCGCGTTACACGGCCCACGCCGCCGCCGCCGTCCTACAATCCGATGCAATTTGTACAGATAAAACCGTGTAATTTATATCAAACCGCGCAGGAGCAGCTTAAGAAAGCCGAAGAAGTGAAGAAAATTAAGGAAATCAAAAAGGAAGAGCCCGAGGAATGGCAAAACGTAAGTGGAGCACACCTAACCTAATAGTAACTAACTACTCCTCATCCCGATGCAATCCATTCAATTAGTTTTATATGGCTCTGGTGGTAGCCAATAAAAATAATGTCAGCTCAATGGCAATTGGTTGTTACGAGTGTGTGTGTGCGTGTGTGCGTGTGTGTGGAAATCTTTTGGAATTCTAAAAATGTTGTTATCGTTGGCTCTAAAATAAACTGGTGCAAGGTAACAACAAAAAAATAAACGGAACACTTCGCGCCTAGAGAAGCGTTTAAAGTTTACGATTGAAGTTAGGAAAGAGCAATTCCAATCGAAGCAATAATTTTGATTTGATTGGGAAATGCTTTTATTGTTATTATTAAATATTATTTTATGACGTTCAAACGTTAACAATAACAACAATAACAATTAAAAACTATATCGCACACTCGCTTCAAAAGTGACACAAATCAAAATATGTCGTTTTTTCGGAAAACGCAATTAACTAAAATTAAATAGAAAGCGCCTTTTTTTTTTGCTTCTCAATATGTTTTCCAGTTTTCCATAAGAGAGGAAGGAGGAAAATTTTCGAACTTGTGGACATTTTTTTTTGCTTCTGCTTTTCTCATGGACTCATGGAAAGCATTCATAACAAATTTTTTTTTTAAATTTCATTAAGTACTGTTTCATAAAAATATTTTTTGAATGGACATTATATTAACTCTTGCCCCGGGCGCCTTAATTCATAGGTACGGGCCTGATTGACAGTGACCATACAAACTCAGTTACCAAATTTCAGATTTGTATAAGCAATATTAGCGAAATATTCGAATAATTTCACTCAATTTCACAAATATCGGGCGTAATAGGTGGGTGTAACAGATTTTTTTTTAATCCAAACCTTCCCGGGTATGAGCTATCGAATAAATGGCTTCGAAATAATGGGCATACGATACAAAGAATGAACTATAGAAACAAACGTTTTTATAGATTGACAATTTAACTTTATTAAGTTGTGCCTTTCTGCATGAAATATTTATGTAATTTTTTTGCAACATTTCTTGAGTTGAGTCGCTTTTGATAAAATAAGTAAAGTCAAAATTGATTCTTGAAAATTTTCAAAAAAGTTTAAATCGTAAGGGAGTTTTTTGACTTATGCCACTTTCGCTGAAAATAGTCAAATATGATCAATGAAAAAATGCAAAAATATCAATTGAAAAAAAAAAAAATTATGTTTATAACTTTTGAGAGCAATTTACAAAAGTAATCAATGAGTTTTGATTGTCGTTTGCCTTTGGTTGTTGGTAGAACAACGTGGTTATGTTAACTTGATAATGTTACTTTTTGAGTTGTCCAACTTTTGAAGCGGATGTGCGATAGTATATGTAAATAAGTTTAGTGCGAAAAATGCAATGTAGATTGCAGGCTAAAGATTTTTTTACATACATATAACATTTGTTTTAGTAAGCTAAGAGGTACTCGTATATCTCAAACTCTTGAATTTTTGTTATTGAATATTAAGTAAATATTAAAAAAAAACGTCAAATTGGCAACTTCAAATTCAAAAGAATATTATCAAACTTTTGACATTTCCAGTACCCACTTCCGGAATCAATTGTTTATTGTTGCACACAACTTATGGCCACGCCTCTACACTTTAATAGAAAAAACCATACAACGGAAGTGACAATTGTCGTTATCTGAAATGACCAAGTCAACAATTGAGACATTGGCACATTTCAGCGTACTTTGGAGTGATTTCAATCTAAACACAATTCAATCAGCTCTGAACGACTTACCACAACTCGTGACGAATTCCCCACAAAAGTTACAGACAGACAGACAAACAAACGTTGACCGAATTGTCTTTTGGAATATATCAAATGCAATCCGCAATCCGCATTTCGTCGTACTCTCATGCTCAGACCAAATCGGTCGGCGATATGTCAAAAATGTTAATACAACTTTTACGCTAAACGCAAGCGACGTTTTCGAACTCTCAATTAGGATTTTGTTTGGTTTCGGTTTTCCTCATTATGTATTTAGGCAAAAAAAAAAATTTTGTTTTTGTTATTCAGTTTGAGTTCAAAAAAAAATTGCGCAATGTTTTTTGTCAACTGAAACATTTTGTGACGTGAATTTTGTATGCAAAAATTTCGCGTACATCACTTTTACCGAATTACAAACATACTCGTATATGTCACATTTGACAGTTGCTTAATCTGCTCCGTTACACGTATTTTCGAATTTTTATCTCGCTGCCGACAAGCCAAAGCACTAGCGTGTTAATGCCAAAAATAAATTCCAAGATGTTTCTTCTATCTTACCATGGCTGTCGTCTGTCCGTATGTATGTAAGTCGGTTATTTATGAGTTATTGTTTGTCGTCAATATTTTGAAAGTCAGTTGTCGTTGTCGCTGACGATGTCGTCGGCGTTGTTGATAACATTTCGCAGCCGCTGTGTGAAAATTAATTAATATGCACCACCTTAGTTGTTGTTGTTAGTGTTGGCTGTGTTTAGTACGATATGTGGCAGCTAGGTGGTGTATTGTGGGAAAGGAAGTCAAACGTCTTTAATTGGCAATATATTGGCATGTATGTATGTATGTATGTATGTATGTATGTATGTATGTATGTATGTACTTTAACTACTCTTATGTAATGCCTTAAACTCGCCGCGTGAATGTGAAAGTATTTTATTATGTTTGGCTAAAAAAAAAGTTTTTCAATTCAATACAAACCTGATAATTTAAAATGTTGGATTATAAAATAGCTTCGTGACACATTAACGCCAAAAGCACTTGTAATGGCAAATGTTGGAATGTAGTTTGGAAAATATCAATCCAATCGTGATTGCCATTATTTGGAACCATAGCAAAGTAGTATGAATACTCAAGAATATTACAAAGACCAATTACCTAAGTAATGAATTTAATGCTAATAGGAACAGTAGTGGCATTGCTTTTTTTTTAGTTTGTCCTCGAACTATGATTTTGAAATTATTGAAGAAAGATAGTTTTGAGTACATTTCAGAGTCAAATATTTTTGAATCAAAGTATTATAGTTTTGAATATTTTTCGGAGAATCTTAGATATGCAATACAATTCCTAGGTTAGGTTAGGTTCGGTTGTACTAGCTGACCGAAGCCACGCATAAACCTATTAGGTCCTTAGCGATACCGGGTTGAGGTCCTTTTTGACTATTCTTAAGTAGAGCTGACGTCATTCAGTGTGAGGGAAGGATTGCAAAACTTTCAAAAAGCATTAAAATCTATTTTGGCGACTTCATCCAATCGCTCAAATTTAAGTGCTCCTAGATATCTTAAATGAGTTTTAAATAATGCAGAAGCAGAGGAGATGCTACATAGTTTCCTTCACTCCGGGTTATTTCCTTACAGCTTCTTCATTCGCTATAACCAGTAAACTATTCCTAGTAAGTAATTTAAAATATATTGCAATCGATATATTAAAGTATTTAATATATTTTAATGCATCTAAGATACTTCACTTTATTAGTTAACAAGGCTAAAGCCAGGATGAGGAGTTCGGAGTTCACCACTATTCCCCCTTAGAATATTTTCAATACAATTTCTTATTCACTAAATTCGTATAAAAAAATCGTGGCTATGGCTTTGCTAGTTAGTACTTATCATCACTTGAATTGATACTTTTTGGAATCCAGTACTTCTGATTACTGGTCTTCTAGTCAACGCTGAAATTGAGCTACTGTGATAAATTCAAAATTAGAAAAAATCAACTAAGTCCAGAATAAATTAAGATTTTCGAGATTTGGGATATTAATCCAGTACTACACTCAAAGAAAAAAGTCTCTTAATTCAAGGAAATCGGGCTAGAATCAAGTCGATCCGTTGACGAACATCGTGTTATCGCTAAAATTCTTAATTCAGTGCCGGAATTCTTGTTTTAAACTTGTACCAAATACAAATTTGGAATAAAGAATTCAAATTTTATCTCAAGATTCTTCTTATTTTCGGATCAAAACTGTTTTAATTTAAGATTTAACATTCTTACTTTAAGATGTTTTGATCTTAAAATAAGATTGATAATTTTTATTTGCTGAAACTGAATTTTAAAATCAAGAATTTCAGTTTAAGATTTTTAAATGTAAAATCGAAACCGAATTTGAGTCTGAATGAAACAATATAAAACCAATCCAATCCCTCTCATTGCGATTTTACTCTTAATGTACTTAATTAGTTTTTATAATATTAAAAAACATATTCATGTTTTCTCATTACCTTCCATGGTCTACTATATATACATATCTACATTAGACTTAAATGAAACCTTAAATTTAGTATATAGATCCACATAACTTATAAATACTTTCCCTGTTATTTTCGCAACATCGTTTAGAATCTGGACAATTGGAAGTCATCGCGTAGAAAACGTGTCGAGCATATCATCGATCGAGTTGTTGAAGTGAAAAAACTCGAATTAGAAGAACATGATCGAAGCAGACGAAAATCGAAAACGTTTTCCGAAATGATTGAGGAGAGGTATGTATGTCGCCTCAATTACTTTTCGACTTAAATCGTTCCAAACATTTAAGGCACCTGTGCACTAATGCCATAAATTCTCCTCTTTTTTTCCCCCGACCCAAACAGAGGTGATCGACCGCAGCGTGGACGCGCCAAACTAGCCTCTCTGGCTGTTTACAATGAGGACGAATCGAATGACTTGAGTGATCTGGGCATTGGCACCAGCAGTGCCAGTGGCAAAAGTAGCCTATCCGAGGATTATGATAATAACAGTGTATTGGTGAGTTCAACTTAAATTTATTGCAAATATCTCAATTAACATTTACGCTATGGTACTATGGCATGGTATCGTATGGTAGTAACTGGCGGACGGTTGGACAGTTGTTGGCCATTTCGCACCCGATCAGTAAAAAGTTGTGCCGAAACAATTTGAAAGTTTGCACTTTGTTAGATGGTTTCCTCAACGTCTAAATACCTTTTGCCGGCGATTTGGGTCACTGCAAATACTATACTACATACACATACATATATATATATATACTCGTATATATACATTTTACACAAACAATTATTAGACAAAACGCTAAACGTCAGAGCGGTACAAAAATCACATAAATACAATCATTAACACAATTTCTATTATATGATATTTTACTATTTTTTGTTATTGTTGTTGTTGCTGTTACTGGTGTAACAAAGGCAGCTGGAAAGAAGAAATATTCAACCTAAACAATAGGTCAGCCGCTAAATAAAAGAAATCCAACAACACTTTTAGCGGAAAAAACGATCGCACAAAAAAGAAACAAGTAGAAAATAAGTCAAAACGTTTATAAACAATTACAACAATTAGCGAAATACATTTTTTTTTGCTCTTCACACACACATAAAAAAAACAAGACAAGCGCGATCTTCTAGAAACGATCCACTAAAACGCTTCAGCCGACGCGTCTGACGCTAATTGCGTTTAATTGATAGTGAGCTAGTGAGCGCGCAGTGAGCGCGCAGTGAGCTAGTGTTCCGTCTTAATTCGACGCCTTGGTGCAACCATATCACGCCAACTAATAAAATATATATACAAGTATATATGTACATATATAGTAATAATAATAATGAACATTCCGCTGGCATAACAATAAAAAAGTAATAATAATAATAACAATAAAAAAGCGGGCATACCCGAACGAATAGTCGCTCTAAACTGAAATGAGCTGCGTGAAATCAATTACAGTTACGCTTCAATTGATTTTCGTTGTTGTTGTTGTTGTTTTTGGTTTATTATTATTGTGTCAAAATCAAATGGAAACGCTCGCTCCGCTATCAAAATAATCACGAAATGTTATTGAAATATTTGTGTTCTGATTGATCTTTTTTGTTGGCCTTGTTGTCGGCGGTGGGGGGGGGGGGGGTGGTAATCAATGACAAGGAGCGATCATGTCCGACATATGTATGCCATCATGTTTATTTCACGAGAACGCTCACATCATGGGTGACAGAGTTGAATTGAATCTGGTCTCTTATTAGAGAATTGTTTTTGTTGTTTTGCTTACTCAATTTTAGAACTAAGAATCAATGAAGCTCTGACCAAATTGGAATTATTCTAATGGAAATATCTTGAAGGGATCTTTAAAACCAAAAATTTGTTTCCTTTGTAATAAGTGCTTCTGAACTAACACCACTTTTCCCTTTTGCAGAGCGACAACGCCGAACTGGACAAGGCAATTTTCGAGAATAATCACAAACAGAACAGCAGCACTACGCGGGAATACATCTCATCGCCTGGTTATGATACCTCGTCCAGCACAGCGCCCGCCAGTTCGCCTGATCCATGTGAGTACACATACGAAGGTGCCATACAGGATTACAAACAGCGCGTATCGCGTGCAACATCCGGAGGCAGCGGCCAAGGTGGAAACGCTAACTACACTCACAACAACAGCAACAACAACGGCAGCAGCACCAGCAAAATAATTAAAACTCTAACGACTGCATCGAAGGAATCAACACCCGAACGTATGGTCGGTGTTGCTTCAAACAATGGCTGCACCGTCACCGAAACATACCCCACACGACGTGGCAGCAAAATCGAAGATCGTCTGATGGGTTTCGAGGTGACATCACCCAGTGACAGTCAGGCAGAGGGTGTGGAGAAGCAAAAAGTGGATGTACCAAAAATTGACATTTCGAAGCGTAAAGAGATTTTCGAAAACCAAACGGCAAACAATGAACCAAAGGCACTGGCAAATGGTGGAGGTGGAGGCGTTCCCAAAGTAATGCTGCGCGAACGCTTTAAGTTCGAGGCATCGTCATCGTCGTCTGCCGCTGGCAGCAACAGTCAAGCACAAGAGAATGTCAAAAAGGAAGTGAAGCGTCTGTCGGGCGATATCACCAGCATACGCGATCGTCTACAAAGTCTCGAGCAACAACAGAATTTAGTCAATTCAAAGAACGGAGCAGCAAAATCATTGGCGTCGTCGTCATCATCGTCGACTTCGTCAAAGTTAGTCGATATACCAGTGCCACCATTGAAGGAGCGTTTGTCTAGTTTGCAAAATGCCGTTACCAAAGAGGAGGTCCGAAAACCGCCAGTCGTGCTCATCGATGCCAGACAGCTGGAGATCATGAAGAACGAGGAGGAGACTGCACAGCAGCGTAAGAAACAGTTGGAGGAGTCGACCGCTGTGACCACAGCCAAATCAATGCTGGCACAGCCACAGCCACAGCCAATTGCATCAGTTCAACAAACGGAAGTGCCGCTCATCAAGGTCGCCGAGGAAACAGAAGAAGTTGATCGTGATGACAGCGGCATACATACATCCGATGACATCGATGTCGTGGAGGAACAACTGGCCAAGGTGCAGGAAAAACAACTGAATGCAGCCATAGCGGCACTGGCCATGGAAGAGAAACAACTGGAAGAGGCGGCGAATGCCGTCAATCTTATTGAAGCAGAATTTGCAGAGTTGACGAGTCCTGTTGCGGCTCTGCCAACCAAAACTGGCCCAACAGCAGCAGCAGCAGCTGCGCCTGCAGCGACAACAACAACAGCAACAACTAACGAACCACCATGCGAAATGGAATTTAGTGTAAGTCGTACTAACAATTTTCTTAATTCTAATCGTAGTGGTAGTAGTGATAATGGTAGTAGTATTGATATAGAAAAAGCTAAATGTATACAAAATGTAGATGAGGTGTTGGGTAATCGAGAAACAACAGCCTCAACGGCGGCGACGACATGCAATTTGCGTCGAAAGCCCTCCAATGAGATGGTACATGCGCGCAATCTACTGAAAATGTTTAAAGAAACTTTTAAGAATGACATTGAGTTGGACGAAGAGGCCGAAGATGTGGTTTGTAGTGAAGAGTCCAACACAAATAGTCCTAAAATGTCGGACTCATTCGAGCCCAATTTGAATCAATTTGCTAGGCCCCCAGCAGTGCCTGCTTCACCAGTATCTGCTCGTACACAATTTTTCCAAGCAACAACTCACTCTTATTCGAATCCAGCTTCCCCCTCTGTGCAATCACAACCCATAGCTATACCTCAGACACCACCATCGCCCACGCCGGCACTTAGATCTCCCGGCACGCCTGGCACTCCTGGCACGCCTGGTACTCCCTCAATGATACCACGCGGTATTAATTTTGCTGGAAAGCCACCAATGTCACCCAAGTCCGTGCGCTATACAGCCACCAAATTACCCCAACCGAGTCCAGTAAATAGTCCAACGCCTACACGCAAGGGCGACCATCAATTTAGTATAACGGGGCGCGTCGAAATTTTCAATTCGAAAAATATGACAACACCCAATTCGGCCAAACCGCCAACACCAACAATGACAACAAAGAAGTCACATTTGTCCCATTTACCAAATGATAAATCAACAATGAATTCAGTATCATCTGATGCCAACGGCAATATCAAATTACCTCAGCAACAACAACAGCAACAAGTATTGCCGTTAACCACATTACCCGCAGTCACTGAAGCGCTGTCAATTTCTAATCAAGCGCTGATAGATGCGAAATCAATGCCATCCAAGACAGTCACTGAACCTCATGGAAAGCAATCACAATCACAAAATGTTGCAATAACACAGACAACAGCCAAGGTTCCGGCAGCAATGCCGCAGCACCAACATCAACAACATCAGCAACAGCATGAAGTTGTTGTTTGCGCACCACCCGTTACCATCGTTAATCCAGATGAGCTGCCGAAACCCAATACCGTCAAAGCTCTTTCCAGTTGCTTCGCGCAGCAAGATGTCGCATGTAAGGCGACACCACCACCGCTGCCTGCACCCAAACCATTGCCGCGCAGTCGCATACCACAACAGACTCCGCCGCAGTCACCGACACCGGTGAAGAGAAATTTTGCGCATACTCCAACGACAGCAAATGAAACCAATCATTTGACTGCAGTCGCTTCAAAGCCAATTTTCACGGAAGATGATTCCTCCAAAACGCTTTCTGTTATATCAAATACTTCGACAATATCGAGTGATTCGTTAGGTCACCATTCTGGCCCATTTGAAACCAAAGCAATAGTACATAGCGCTCCTGATCAATATGGCCCAACCAAAGAGGCTGTTAGTTCCGTTTATCCAAAGTCAAATATAATGAAATCACCCAATACGGAAAAATCTAATTTTAGAATCTCAAAGGAGCCTCTCAAACCTAACCAAACGCTCACCCCAGTTATTTCCGTGCCGGCTGAAATGCCGCCACTCGTTATTTGCGCTCCCAACGAGTCCAGTCTATACAAGCTTGCCTCATCGGCACCATCCTCTCCAGCATCGCCCGCCTCTCTTGGCAAACCTTCCGACGTTGATATCGCAACTTGCTCCAACTTCTTATCGGCTCTTATACCGACCATCTCAAAGTCGCCACAGCCCGATTTCGGTTCAATGCGTCAACAAACTGTCGAGGAAATACTCTGCGATAAAGTTGATGTGCGTAAATTGCCACCGCACGATCAGGTGCCCCGTACCGCTTTCTATGAGATTACCCCGGCCGAAGTGAAACGATGCGACAACCAAATGTCAGCAGCTGGACCAGCGACAAAAGTTAATTCGAAACCGAATTCACCAATTATGGCAGCACGTGCCGCTCACTCAAAGGCGCTCATCGAAACGTGTGAAAAAATTATAGCCGAAGAACGACTGGCGAGCAGCCAAATGAAATCATCGCTGCCCGCTGCTTCGCCCAAAGCCACACCGATATTGCAACGCAAATCGAAAATACCCAAGCCCATACCCTGTTGCATAGGCGGTTCGGATTCAATGTCGCGAGCCGATCGTGAGCACGAGAAAGAAGTGCCACCAAACGAAAGTCCCAAAGCCGATGAGAACGTGTTGTTGGCACGTTTGCACGTCGTCGAAACACAAATCAAGGTGACCACCAGCACGCCGCCCGCTTCGCCGAAAATCAATCACAAATCGCATCCGGGCGGCAATGAGAAGAAAAAAACAAAAAATATTTTCGATTTTCTTAAAAAGAATTTCAGTCATCACGAGGAGCCGGCCGCCGCCGCACCAGTCATCGAACCCACTCAAGTGGAGGCGAAAACAGCGCCCAGCCTTGATACTGTGACAGTCGATGAGATTATGCGTGTAGATAATTCGAAATTTTATATACCTGCCGATGGGGCAACAGCACCGCCGTTGCCGCTGACACCGGCGCCGGTTAGTATTGAGATTACGAAAACGATAACCACCGATGAAATACTCGAGGAATCGAATTCGGAGCAGGCGTTGAGTCAGGAAATCAACGATATGCTGGACGATGAGTTGAATAAGTTGAATGTGGAAAGTGGTGCTGCAGCTGAGGGTAATCTATTGCGTAAAACCAATTAGAGCTTATGATGGGTGAACTAGTTTACTGATTCTGTTTAGGGTGTAACTTCGATAATCGATCGAAACTTTTATTCAAATATTTGAATTCAACTATATACAAAATATTGCAGTGGGTATGTGTCCTTGAACATATGAACAGTCTCTTATAAAAATTTGCTCAAAGCTATTAAGAAAATTCGATTCAATCGTGACTATCAACTATTTAAATGAGCAATTACCTAAGAATAGCTTTTCCAACCTATGGAACGGGTCTACATGTTTCTTTTTTTTATCTTTTTAACATGTCTTCTATCTCACTACTATAAACCTTCGACCAATCGCTATGATACCTCTCGACTCGTATATGTCATTCGAAATCAATTCAATGTATATCGACACCTTGATCGAAAAAAGAACAAGATTCTTGAAAACAACAAACAAAACAACAAAATTATCATAACTTGTACAAAAAAAAAACTATTAAACAATTACCGAACCTGTTCGCTTCAGCTTATCTTTGTACACAGCTTAATGCAGAACTCGATGGAAATATCTTGAAGCCCACAATTAAATTGTCAAGCTTAACGGGAAATTTGTAACGCTTGCAAATACGAATTTATATCTGTATGTGTATATGCAAACAAACAACAAAAATTAACTATTGTAATTAGCGCACTTGGCGTACATTCTAAAATACTCATTGTCAAAATCGTGTGAATTTTATCGTTTATTTTAAGGCTTAAACTAAAGTGAAAACAAACAAAAAAATGAATTAATTTACAGGTTATACGAAATAAACGTTTTTTTTCTTTTATACTCACGCGACACACAAGAATAAACCTTTTCTTTTCTTTATTTTCATTCACTCATTCATTCATTCATTCATTCATTCATTTGTTCATTCATTAATCATGCCCACCATGCCAAAACATCGTATCTCATTTTAATTAGTATCATACTGCCCCGACAGTGTTTGTTTATTTTCGCACAGCACTGTCTGTTTAAGTACAGCGGCTGTTGCGGGCTGTTGCGAATGTTGCCATACCAAAGTGATTGTCATGATTTTTGCGGGTTGTTGTTATTGTTGTTTTTTCTCTCTGCGCTGGAAAATCGAAATGATCAACAATTAACTTAATTTCGCATAATTGACGCTGGAAAATTTTGTATTTATTTCTTGATTGAATTTGATTGGTAACAAAAATATGCAAATTGTCGGCTAAATTATGCGCGCTGTATGGGGTGTTTACCACTTAAGTCCACATTTTCGCAAAGGCACAATTCGATGGAACAATTAAAAAACAAACAAAACAAACAAACAAAAAAAATAAGGTGGCCACCACTTGGTGAACTTGTGCACTGGGTGGACTTATACAAAGTTGCAATGAAAAATTTAAATTTAAAATTTAGTTTTGCTAGTCATTTAAAATGAAACTCTCTTTTAAAAGTAATACTATAACTTTAAATATTTTATATTATTATTCCGATATTGTATTTCTTTACATGCCTGCGCATATATTCGCTATCTCTTTCTGTTCTGCTCTGCGCTACTTCTTCTACTTCTGCTATAAAAACAAAAACAATTTAACTGCTTTGAATACAAATTGAATTCAATTCAAAACTAAATAGATCAATTTTCTAAATAAAATTTCAACAATTTGGCTAAAGTAAACAACAAAATTTAAAAAAAAAAAAAAAACACGAAAAAGCAGTTACATTTGCATAGTTTCCGTCAACAAAAGCTTTTGTGCCATGCCAGAGGTAAGCGGAATTGGTTAAAAGAATCAACAAAAATAAAAAATAATGAAAATGTTTGTTCTTTGTTTTTCGTTCTATGTTCGATGTTGTTGTTATTTTAATTGTGATTTGTATTGTCTTTGAGTTTTTTGTTGTTGCTGTTATTGTTGCTGTGATTTTGCATGCCTTTTCGAACTATTCTTGAGTTCTTAATAACTTATTTTTGTAAACGAAACGTCAAATGTCACATATTTGTTTTTGGTTTTGTTTTTTTTTTCTATTTTCTTTTGGCTTTGTAATGGGAAGACCTGTTTAGCGTCTTAACCTCTGTTGGTAATGCCACCTCTAGACGCATTACAAATTACAAAAAAAACAACAAAAAAACCCTCAACAACACAACAAAGTGAAGCCCCTACACCTACACTAAAAGAGACACACACACACACACACACTTGTGCACCTTGTTTGCGTGTGCAGAAGCGTTTCTGAGCGGTATATGAGAAATTGTAAAATTCGCTTATTACAAAAATAACATTTCTAACCCTTATTCTGTTGCGTTTTATCTAATTCTTCTACACTAACAACTATTTGTTTTTGCTTCTTTTTTTTTTTTGTATTTCTGCGTATTTGGAAAAAAAAATGCAGCGCAGCAATTTCTTTATCTAAACGCTCATTTAATGCCCTCGTGAAATAGTTTCAGTCGCTTTTTGGCTTTCAAGCGTTTAAGTACATTTCCTTTGCCTCACTTAACTGAAATTGTTTAACCGGACTTTGTCAAAATTTTGCACTTTATTTTATCTTTGCAAATTTGTGTGAGCTCTTGCATCAAAGTTAGCGTAATTTTTTATTCAGCCAGATGGATCAGAAACCTGTGGTAAGAGCGGCTAACTGCGTTGTAAGCGTTAAACTGTCATTTTGAAGATGTCTGGTAAATGACACTATCGAAAAAAGTTTGCCTAAAAGAAAAATTGAAGGTAGAACGAACTTAGATTAAAATTTTCGAAAACAACTTAAAATTTTTTCTATGACAGGAATACTTTTGCACGGCTATAACTTCATAATCAAGCTTTGAAATCTAATGTGACAACGTTAAACCTTTAAAGTTTGATTAAAGAAATGTCATAAAATGTTTATCAACGCATATGAAAAAAATTATATTAAATTTTTATTGGTTTTCAATTGAAAAGTGTTAGGCAACGTATAATTCTCACTGAACTTATGACATTTTTGTTCGATTTTTTTCTAATATTAAAATTATTTCGTGCTTTTAGAATTAATATAAAACTATGAATACTATTTTCTGTCTATATCTTGGTTCTATAAGGGCTAACGTATCTATAAGTTAATATGGAAACTCTGTGGAATGTTATACATTTAATTGGACTGGATGTATAGTACACATATGACATGATTGATGTACTTAAAGTTGCCGCTCTAACAGTCGGCAAACAGATACTGGCCTATATACTATGTTTAACAAATTTTTGTATATACTATTTTTACTTTAAACAACTTTTTTGCTATTCATCGAATTAATGGATTTATCAATAGGAATTTAGTAATTATTTTTAAAATTTTTTGTTGAAAAATTCTTGTTAATTGCATGACATCACTTCTTCGTGTTGTATAGTTTGTATTTTTATTGTATCGGGTTTATTTGTTTTGGCTTTTAACGTTTGCGATTACTGTTTGCTATGTCGAGAGGAGCCGTTTATATTGTAAAAAGTGCTTAACTAAACGGCTCATTACTTGCAGAATGACTCTGAGTTTGTTTTTATTCTACATATCTCTTTTATTTTTATTTGTTGTTTTTGTTTTCTTTTTGTTATCTTTATTTCTTTGTATAATTTTACAATTGCATTTCACACTGGCCAACACGAACTAACTTAATTAATTTCGATCTGTCTCTTTCATACCATGTGTGCTTGGCTTGAATTGGCTGATTTGACTGTGACTGAAACTGAAACTGAATTGATTTGAATCGAATTGAATTGAATTGACTTCACTTCACTACTGACTTGATCAAATAATCGCTGAAATTGCGCAATAAAATCAACAAAATTAAAATAAACAAACTTAAATAAAAACCGAATACAGATCAACGAAGCTCTTGAATTGGCGCTGGAAGCAATAGACAAAGAGACGAAAATCGCTAAGAAAACCAATCAAAATGTTGACGATGATGATGGAGATGATACAACAAACAATCTTTTAATCGATAATACAATTGCCGCAATAAATAATCAAAATGATACACAAAACAAAACCGACGAAGAGAAAGAACTTAAATCAAAATTACAAAAAATTAAAATCAACAATGATCAGGATGAGGCTGAAGATGAAGATGAAGAAGTCGAAGTCAAAATATCAAAGGAACCTATTTATGAGAATATCTGCTCGGCATCAGCTACCAAACAAACGGTGGATGATGCCGTCGAGCCAATAATCATTCCAAATACAAATACGAATAACAATAACAAAATCAATAATAATCTTAGTAAATCGTCTAACAACAATAATAATTTAGTTGAGTTAACAAATGCTTTTGCTAACCAAACAAACATAACAACAACAAAAACAAAAACAACAACAACAGCAACCATAACAGCAACAACAACCAAACAAGAAATTGCGACTCTTCCCACAACAGCAGCAGCAGCAGCATCAGCAACAGTAGAAAAAGCAGCAACTATAACATCAACAAAGTCCAGTGATCAACAGCAGCAGCAGAAACAAGAACCGCAACATCAACACCAGCAACAACAACAACAACAACAATACCAACAACAGCAATATCATCAACAGCAACAGCCCCATCCCACATCCGACAGTGTACCACCTCAGTCCACTGAGGAACCGGAACCCTACTATCAAGTACCTAAATCCAGCGAACCCTACTACGATGCTCCCAAACATCTGCGTCCCATACCCGTCTACGAGAACATCGAAGTCTTTTACACCGGCCTGGAGAACTCAACGCTTGCTGCACCCCCCCAACTAGGCGGCGCTGTTGGCGCCTTTAAAATGGAACCACCCAAAGAGAAGCCACCGCCGCCGCCAACCGACAGTCCACCGCTGTTTGACGATGTCGATAGTGTCGACAACACCGATACCTGGTCGTCGGACAACACCTACGAAACCATAACATCACATCTGGCGCAAAATAGTCTGCTCGCAGGCGAACATCCCTCGCCACCGATCAAGCGCATGAACTCAACGAAACGCATCAAGAAGGAGCTGCGCAATAAGCGTTCCAGTTTTTTGGGCATCGAGGGTGTCTCGATCGATGATGATGAACGGTATTTGGAATTGACGGTGGCGCCACCACCCGACATAGCACAACTGTTGCAAGAAGAGCGCCGACTTGAGAAGCAGCTGTACATGAAGGCGGGCCTCTGCGATAGCTCCGATACAGGTGAGTGTTTCCATTTAATGTTTTGGATTTTATTCGACACACATTAAGTTGAGTTCATGCTTCCTCGGACATGACGAAATCCAATAAGTCCATTCGCTTTCGTTGAGAATCTCAGTGTCGAACTGTGATGATGCCTGTCTGTCCGTCTGTCAGTCTGTTTGTCAATGATATGTGTCGAAAGCGGAATGCAATGTTAATGCCGAATAATCCATTTAGTTGTCGGTCGTGGCGAAAATGACATTTAATGAACTACCGACTCAAAGGTTGTTAAAGTATTAATTCAAATAAATAATTCGATCCGAAATGTTTTCACCCTACACCCAAACTGTAAATCAACTCATTCTTTTATTTTTTAATTATTTTCCCAACTAGGTGAAAGTCGTGACTCTGGCGTCTCTGAGAACCATTCACGCCAGAGCAGCGAACACTACACAAACTCATCCGAGGAGAACGAACGCCATGTGGACTCGCCTTCACCGACCTCCTCCTCGTCAATGCGACACATTGTCAATTCCACAAATGAGATGGTGTATCACAATGACACAACCACAACGACGACGACGCCATCAGCCTTGCTGACAGCCGCACAAACACCGCTTCTGCAAACGGCCAAAGGCAATTCAGCTGAATCGTGGACGGAATCGGCTACTGCCGCTGCAGCCGCAACTAAATCGCTGACCGAAGCAACGGCAACGGCTAACGCGAAAATGCACTCGATCGAAGAGAAAATCCGAGAGCAGGAGGAGGTGCTGCGCGTCGAACGCGAACTACTCCAACTCGAGCAGGAGGAGTTGAAGCGACAGCGCGAGAATTTAATGCTGCGCGAGAATATGGCACGACGTGAACTGCAGCATGGCGCCAAGATGCTCATGTCGGCGAATCGACACTCGTTGCAGGACCTCAACGGTGGTGTTGTCTTCCAACCGGCCATGCCACTGCCACAACAATCGGTGGCCTCACAACAACTGCCGCCACAGCAAATCTACGCGAACGTACCAAATCTACAGCATCAATACTATCACCAGGTCGAGACCGACTATCGCAAGTCCATGTCCGATCTGAATGAGTTCTCCAAGCGTTTGATGCTGCCGCCAACGCCGCCTACAAAGCCAATGCGCGCCATGCATGTGACAACAACGACTGCAGTGCTGCCCAACGGACACGATGAATTTGCGGCGCGTCAGCGACACTCGTTAACGCATGCCCAAGCCTACGGCGGATCGTTGGTTAAGATTGCCACACCGAATGCCGCATCGCGTGTACCAGGCGGTCATATTTACTCCAACTATCATCACCAATCGGCACAAAATCTAACTGCCAATATGCCAAATAACATGACCGCGAACGGACATGCGGCGGCAGTCCACCACGGTAATATGTCGCGCAACACTTTACATGCACTGAGCGCCACGCCAAAACCGAAATACACCGACGGCTGGGTTCAGGTACAGCAGCGCAAATCGTTCGATTCGAATTTAGCAAACGATCCCGCCTGGTTGTCGGCCTATCAGCAAAAGCGTAAATCGATGCCGGATGCCGGTGCAAATGCCGCCTCCTATCACGCCTACAATAATCATTGGCTTGTGCAGGAGGCAGAGCAACGCCGCGTTATCGCCGCCGTTGAACAGCAGCAGCAACAGCAGCGACGTTCAATATCGACGGGCAATACGCCAGTGCACCAGCAAAATGGAGGCGGCGGCGGCGCTGGAAATGTTTTGAGTGTTGTGAAGAATGGCAACGGTAAGCCGCTGCCGGACTCCATAATACAAACACTGACGGAGCGCGTTCAAAGTAAGGGTATCGGCGACCGCAAGCGGTAAGTCTAAATAAAATTACCGCATGACCACTGCTTCAGGATTTTTTATAATTCATAGCGCTCTGGTCTCTCGAGAGTAGCTTTCGGTGTTTATTTAAAACTTTCCTCTTCCTATTACAGATTCGACAACTACAACATTGATAAAAGTCCGCTTCATGCGGCCGCCTACCATCAACAACAACAGCAGCAACATCACCACCATCCGCCACAACAACAACAACAATCGCAGCTACAGCCTACCATAATCTCGACCAGCGTCGTACATCGTCATCCAGCGAGCGATGCGAATCAATCACAACAGCCACCACAATCCGCCACAGCTGCCGCCAGCACAAACGCGACATCGTCGACGGCAACGCAAGACAAAGTGCTCAGTGTCAGCGGGAAGAAGAAGTGTTCACATTGTGGCGACGAACTAGGTAAACTTTGCTACTACGTTGTTTGTGAGTGTTCAATGTCAAGTTTTCCGAAATGAAAATCTAGAAAACTGCAATTTTTTCCAATTCAATAAATAAATTCATGCGCGTATTTAGAGTAACGTAAAAGCTTAACAATTCGCTCAGTAAAAGCTCGCAAAGCGTTTCGAAGTTCACAATTGCCATATCGAACACTCATCATTCATAATTTTGTTGTTAGTTTGTTGACTCGTAAATTAGTGGCCATTGTGTTTAAAATTCAGTTGAAACTTGAACTAATGTGATTTTCTACATTCTTTTACATGTCTTTTGCATTCGCCGGATTTTACAGATTTGGGTTGCACGGATAGAAATTGTCGTCATGTACAAAAAGCACTCAAATATATCGTCTGGGTTTAGAAACTGTAAAAAATAGTCTAGGATTTAATTAAAGTACTTCTACAGAAAAAAACAAGCTTATTTAAACGGTTTCATTAGTTGATTGATTTCTTAATATAAAGCTCTATAAAGCTACAAGCTTTTCTAAAAGCCAAATATTTTAATTATTATACAAAATATGCAATTACATAACTTTAACGAAACTTTAAGTTTTCGACATGAGTCTTTAGAGCTTTACGAGAGAGTTGATAAATTTTATCAAGCTTTTTCCAGCTCCAAGTTTTAAGAGTTTCCAGAATTACGTAAAAATATCAGGTATACTATAGTTTAAATCTTGATACTTTAATGTAATTTTCTATTACATAACTTTGGAGAAACTTTTAGCTTTCAACATGAGCCTTCAGAGCTTTAGAAGAGAGTTAATAAATTCTATGAAACTTTTCAGGGATCGAGCTCCAAATTTTTTGAGTTTTTAGAGCTTTTTGAGCTACAGCATTTCTGATTTTTTAACGAAGTTTCGCATTGCATAATTTTGACAAAACGTCAGCTTTCAACATTAGCCTTCAGAGCTTTAAAGGAGAGATATTAAACTGTATAAAGCTTTTCTGAGCTCCATGATTCTTTGGGCTATAGCATTCTCGATATTTAACCTTCAGAGACTTCAAAACTTTGGAATAAAGTTTAAACTTTATGAAACTTTTTCGCGCTCTTAGTTTTCGAAAGCTCTTAGAGCTTTTTGAGCTATAGCATTTCCGATATTTTAACGTAGCTTTGTAGAGTGAAAACTCGGAAATCGTTTTGAAATCACCAGCAGCACCAATGAAATACACTCACACGCAACGAAGTAAACGACAAGTTTCAAACATATTATATACATAAATACACAACTTACAAAAACAAAACAAATACTAAAATCAATCCCACCTATTCCCAACCGAAAAAATAATCTTAAACAGGTCGCGGCGCAGCCATGATCATCGAATCGCTGCTGCTCTTCTATCACATCAACTGCTTCAAATGTTGCGTCTGCCATGTGCAGCTCGGCGACGGGCTGAATGGCACCGATGTGCGTGTGCGCAACCACAAGCTGCACTGTCAGAACTGTTACTCGAGCGACGACGGCATCAAGTTCAGCTGCGTCTGAGCGACAACCAAATAACGCGAGCACGAGAGAGAGAGTGAGAGAGAGAGAGAGAGAGCGCGCGCGAACGGGACAGCATTGTTATGGAGTTATAAACTAGGCTTAAATGTTATGCATATAAAACTGTTAAACTGCGAAAAATCGCTTAGATGAAAAGCGAAAGAAAACAAAGAAAATAAATTAAATTAAATTAAAACAAGTTCAGAATACAGACTTATGAAAATTTACAATTAACAATTAAAAAATTCGCCAATATTGAAAGAAAGAAAACGTCAAATTGTAGTTAAAGTATTTATTATATTGAAATTCGTTTATCAAAGGTTTTTTAACAATTTTAAATGTTTACATGTATTTATGAAATTATTAACAAACAAAGAAACAAACAAGAAAGAAAAACCAAAAGAGAAACAAAAACTTAACGTATTGAAAATATTCAAACTTTTTGAAAAGCTGACTCTCTATTTTGAAAAATAAAACGTTTTTTGAATTTACAAACAATTTTACTTACACACATACACAAATGAAAAAGAAGAAGAAGAAGAAGAAAAACAAAAACAAATAAAATATTTAAAATTTTACGATAAATGTTAAACTTATAAAAAACTGTTGTTAAAGCTGGAAATTATATGAATTATACACAACAAAAACAGAAACAGAAACGGAAACGGAAACGGAAACAAACAAAAAACGTCAAACTACATGATTATGTAATTGTACATTAAACGAAAACGTATGGAAGAATGAATTATACATATTAACTTAAACAAACAAAGCAAAAAACGAACTTGCATACACACATACACACGCATATTAAATTTAATTTAATATTTACTTTAAAAACAACAACAACAACAATTCGTTTAAGATTTAAGCGCGCTTTAACTTTTTTTTCTTTTTATTTTTTATTTTTTTTTTATAATAATCTTCTACATAATTCTATGTTGCTTTTGTAAATTATTTAACTCTTAATCGCTTTCATTTCGTTTGGAGAAATTCGCAAAATCAATTTTTTTGGACATAAGTTGTTGTTTTACTTTTCATTTTGTTGACAAAAAGGAAAAGGAAAGAGAAGAGAAGAAAAGAGAAGAGAAGAGAAGAACTTCTATGCAACTTGTAAGAGACACACAAACGACACACGAACCTAATGTACCTATATATAAATATTATCGTTATTTTATTAATATTATTATTATTATTATTGTCAATGTATTAATTATGATTATTGTAACTAATATGTAGTAGAAGAAGAAGAAAAACAAGAACAAGAAGAGAGAAAAAAACTACAACAAAAAAGTGTTTGACAAAATTTGTAATTTGTAATTTTCCCCTTTTTCGCTCTTATTATTATCTTACTTACATACTTACATACTTACTTACATACTTACATATTTAATTTTACTATTTTTCTGTATAAAGGCATCCAAGTTATTACTTATACATATACATACATACGACTTTACGTGTTAGTGGATAAATGAGAATTTTATTAAATAAATACATTATGCTGGAAATTTTTAATTTAAAATTAGACTGGTTTTTTTATTCAAAAAGATGCGGGTAAGTTTAAAGAAAACAATTTGTTATAATTAGAATGACTTGAGATATTTGTGCTGGGCAGATTATCATTTGATTAGTACGAGGGTGGTCCGATAACTACCAAGCCTCACCGCCCAATGGAGGCCTACTTTGGAGACCTCGAGAAAACGTATTTTCTAGACGGGTTGAAAAAGTTTTAGCATCGCTGGGCCAAGTATATCGAGCTAAAAGGAGACTATATTGAGAAATAAGTAGCGACCTTTTTCCTATACAATAAAAAATTAATATATCTTGTTAACTTTATTAATTTCTGTATTTCATATTCGCTTCTAAACCATTCATTCGATTGCATAAAAAAAGGTTTTGGGCTAAAATATGAACTCCCACGCCCATTTACTACGCCCTCATCTTGAGAAATTAATTAAACAAAAACGATTATTTGGCTAATATTGCTACTAAAAATCTGTTTTGTATGGTAAAGTATCGGAGTTTGTAGAGTCACTAGCGACAACTTTAACGCCCACTTATTACGCCCACAATTTGTGAAATTAAGTGTACATAAACTTATTTCTATTGAAACGGAACATAATTTTTGCTGTTGTAAACGCGACATTTAGGCACAATTGAAACCGTCGTTTTGTCGGGCTTTTAGGCTGTGTGTGGTGCCACCCATTAGAGAATTTAGCCACGCTATTGATCGATAGATGTCGCCACATTTTTTATGTGAGGTGAGAAGCGGTTTTGTATTTTGTATGTCTTAAGCTATTGTCATGCCTAGCGTACCTTCCTATAAGCATTGCCACCGATTCATCAAACTATATTCACTCTACGGTCCATAGGTGCGCGTGGTGTAGGGTACAAAATAAATATTTTACGTTGAACCTAAATCTTCTTTTTGCAGGTCCGAGCAAAAAAGAGAGTTTATCTGTCGTTGTCATGGAGTTACTCATACGCCCCCAGTTGCCTCTCAAATATTTGTTTCGCACTGCGCAAGTCCCACTTGTGTCAAAGCAAAAACAAAATCATGCCAACAACAGTAAATAAATGAGAAGTCAACAACAAACTTTAATTAAATTAACTTAACTTAACCTAAGAGATACTTTATTTATCTTCTGACAATTAAAAAAAATCTTACGAGTAACCGGAAAATGACTGCCCGCACTTCCGCCAAGAATTGCTTTGGCAATGGTCACAGTGATTCCTTGTTGGCCAAACTAAATGAATTTCGAAAGAATGAAACGGTAAATATTTTGTTATAAAAAAATTAAATTTGTTCTGTTACAACAAAAATGACTTTGTCACAATTTATTTAAATTCCACACGTTTTCATTTTCGCAGTTTGCCGATGTGGTGCTTAAGTGCAGCGAGATTTCGATGCCGGCTCACAGAAATATTTTAGCCGCCGCAAGTCCATACTTCATGGCCATGTTTAGCGGTGAGCTTAACTGCCACTGCTCCACTGAATTAGATTTAAAATAAAATTTTATTTCTTTTCCATGCAGGCCACTTTCCCGAGAGCGTTCAGCGTGAAATACAATTGCAAGAAATCGACGCTGACTGTCTGCGGCTGGCAATCGACTTCATCTACACCGGCCAACTGGCAATAAGCGACAATAGCGCCCAGCAATTGTTGGAGACGGCCGCGTTCCTGCAGCTGGAACAGCTCGCCGACTTGTGCGCTCAGTATATAGCCAGACATCTGCTCGATTCGGATAACTGTTTGGGCTTTAAGCACTTTGCCGAGAAGCACAACAGTTTTGTGTTGCTCGCAGCCGCCAAGGATTACATAATCGCACACTTTCAGGATGTTGTGCAGAGCGAGGAGTTTCTCGAAATGTCCTACACTGAGGTGAGTGTAGGATAATTAAGCTTCCTAAAGGACATTTTCTTTGTTTAAAAACTGAATTTTGGTTTAGAGTCGAATTGTTCATATAAAATCAATTTTAATCACAATTTATGATGAATGTCGAAAATTTTGATTTTTTTCGAATTTTGAATTAATCTCAAATTGTTTTATTTGATTTAAAGAAGTTCGTTGAAAGTCAAACTTTTATTAAAAATCAAACATTTCGGTTTATAATCAAATCTTCAAGAAATACACGAAGATTTAACCCAAAGTCAAATTTATTCAAAATTGTTGTCTCTAATCGAATTTGTATCTAGAGCCGAAGTAGTTGGGATTAAATCAATTAATACGTTAAATTATGATTCAAGTCAAATTAAAAAAAAATTGTCATAAGCAGAGCTGCGCACGAACTAGTTAAAAAGTTAAAAGTTAATTAACGAATTAAAATTTCTTGCTTATTTAAAATTACCCATTTTAAAAACCAAAAAGAACTTAATTAACTCGCGTTAAATTTCTTCCGTTAATTCAAGTTAATTAAATATTTAACGAATATTTAAAAAGAAAAATCAATAAAAAAAAGGAAAAATTCAGAATTCAAATCGGGCAAATCTAAATTTTAACTTGTACATTCAATTTTTAACGACGTTAACTTTTCGATAAGACTAACGATATTAACTTAACGAAGTTAAGTTTTTTGTTAACTTTTATCGGATTAACGAAGTTAAATTCTTAATTAACGATGCCCAGCTAACATATTAAGTCGATTTATTTTATCACAACCCAAGAAATTATCGATAAGTCGAATTTATCATCAGAATAAATAATGTGAGTTAACTATGAGTTGAGATTTTCACATAAAGGTCTAACATTTGAGTTGAGGACAGATTTTGGATCACAACCCAAAATTTCGGCTTAGATTTGTTGGTATTATTATGGTCAAGAATATCGGTCTGATCAACTTTTTTATACAAACTCAAAGCTCGATTCTGAGCTCGACTTAAATTATTACTTTGTATCTTAAATTAAATGTCCAATGATTACACAAAACTTATAACTTCTCCTTCTCCTTCAGCTCGTAGCCATCCTAAGCAGCGACGAGCTGTTTGTGCACTCGGACGATGTCGTTCTGTGCGGCATAGTCCGCTGGGCGGAATACAACTCCGTCGAACGTCTGCCACAATTGGCGACTCTCCTACGTTACATCCATCCTGCCTGCGTGAGCGCTGATGTGGCACGTACGCAGCCGGTGCTCCAGCAAGAAGCTGCCGGAGCACAACAGTGGCTAAGCTCGGTGCTGCAGTGCAGCACTGAAGTTGGTGCGAAATGGCGCATCTTTATGTTGGACAAAATGGGACGCCAGCCGGAAATGCAGCGATTTGATTTTGATTTAATGAGCACAACAGAGGGAGACGCACTAACGAAGGAAAGCGTAACGCTAAGTACGGTAGTGCCACTGAAACCGCTACCGCGTGCCGCCTTTGCTATCAGTTTGGCCACCAACAAAAACATACTCTATGTCCAGGGCGGCAGCGTGGGTCGAAGTACGCGCAATAGTTTCTACTACAATGTGTATCGCGATCAGTGGTATGATCTGCATCCGCTATTGGTTGAGCGATCGCATCATCGTTCGCTGGTGTTGGGCGAGTCATTGTACGCGCTCGGTGGAAACAGTTCGCAGGGTACCACGTGTACGGTGGAGTGCCTAGACTTAGTCACCGGTAAGGCCGCCTTCCGAGAGAACATGTTGTCGAAGCGAAGTTCAATGGGCGCTGTAGTATGCGGTCAGTATTGTAGGTACATTCATTTTATTCTCTTACCAATGGTCGTTCTATCTCTCCAAATGTCGCTGCAGAACAAGCGCTCTATATAATGGGCGGCGAAACGGATCATCGTAGCCTATACTCCATGGAGCGCCACGATCCACGTGTTGGCTTCTGGCAGGAGATGCCATCACTAAGCGCGATGAACAGTTATTGCTCGAGCGCCGTCTTAGCCAGCGAACAGAAAATCTACTGCTGTCAGGGCTTGGGCAACTGTATGGAACGTTTCGATTTGCGCGCCAACAAATGGGAACAGATCGACTTTGATGAGGTTGGAATGAAGCGTCTTAAGCAAATGTTCTTCTACTAAAATATTTTCAATTTAGGAGCGTGAGTTTTACGAAATCTTTGCCGTGGGCAGTCAATTATTTAGCGTATGCGGTGATGCGTTGTCGCTCTACGATGTCGCGGCAAATCGCTGGCTCAACGTCTACAAGTTTCCGGAGTCACGCGAGTGGGACACGGCGGTTGGCTTGCAAATGATGAACTACAGCAATTAAACAATTTTATTCGGTGTTTTGGGAAACTGTTCTGTGATTTCTGTTAATCGAAGATTACATTTTCAATTGTTCAACTTTGATCAATGTTTGTTGTTATGACCATTTCAAAATGAAAGCAATTTAATTCAAATTTAAAGCATTTTATATTTTAAGCCTTGAGGGTTGCCTTTTATATTTTGGGATTAGAGAAAAATAATAAATTTTTGCATACGTGTGAACCAATCTTCGAAGCACTTTTTCCCAGTAAATCGCCCTTTGATTTTCATTCAATTGTCAAATTATGTGATATCCAAAGCAAACAAATTTTTTTTACAGTCAAATATTCGTGCAACATTGAATGTATGCTGGTCCCACAATTGTGCAAGGTTGCCTCAATCTCACGATAAGTTCCATGACGATCTTGCAGTACTCGAGTTCAGATGTTCCAGGTCGGGATTAAGGAAAAATAAACAAGGTGAACCGCAGGGAGGTGTTATGCACCCTATCCTGTTAAACACCTACATCTCCAAGATCCCGACCCCTTCTCTGGTCCTGAAACTAATATCCAACGAAGCCCTGGCAGAGAGAAATATCGAACACACCAGACCCAAATCCTCACATTGACCAAAGAGGTCACCATCGAACTTAATATCCACTAAAATAGACAGAGAAATCTATCGGTAAAGAACTCTAAGATTCTTGGGGACCACTTCGACAGCCGCTGCATGTTTTCCAAACATGCTGAGTTTGCGGTCATCGAGTGAAAGGGAGAAATCGCGTATTAAAAGCACTTAGAGGCAGCACTTGGATCAAAGATAAGGAGATGATCTTGACTACTTACAAAGCTTTAAGTCATCCTCTTATCAACTATGCTGTCTTGTATAAGCGATACACAGTGGAAGAAACTTTAGACGGTACAGAACGCGGCTCTCTGGGTGGTCACAGGTTGTCATTACATGAGACCTAAGGATTTCCTACGCAAAGCGACTAAAATTCTGCCTGTCCAGCGCAACTACTGCCTGATGCCTAACCACCCCTCCTCACAGAGTCAATATTTTTCGGAACAACAACCGATTTTGGACGACCTTTACGAAACTTGTCGTTGAGCGAACTACGGTTACGATTGAATTCGGTAAACCATTGATAAAGACTGCTCCTTGATGGTAATAATCGAACAGGGTTCATCGATATCGATGCATTGTTTTCGAGTTAGTCCACGTCGAAAATTGTAAAAGATAATCGCTCGGAAGTGATTACGATTCAATTCCTTTTGTTGGCGGATATGAATATTCGAAGTTACTGTAAACTAAACAAACAACGTTCATACGTCAAAACGTACTGAGTACGTATCTTGTCAAAAATGTTTAACTTTACAATAGTGAAGTCAGTTGCCAGATGTCGGCACAATTGGTTGCCCAATCCCGAATTTTAAGAGACAACCCTCGTATAAACTGTTAATTGAAATGGGCTTAAGTTGAGCTAAAGTTTGTCTAAAGGGTTTAATAAAACAGTTAAAAATGGAAACTAAGTAAATATGTTTTTTATAATTTTTATTTATTTATTTGTTTGTTTGTTTGTTTTTTACATTGTAGGTATTGTTGATTCTTTTTTTTTTGTGCTATTTGATGGAATATTTTTAAGTAAAAATATTATTTTCTAAGATTTGTTTTTACACTTACGCATACATGGAAACTACATATGTATGTGATATAAACACACGTATACAAAACAAGAAAAACATATACAAATATAGTAAAAAAAAAAAAACAACAACAAAGCTACACAAAATTTGTTCGTCAAAATTGAACTAAAACTTAAAATAGTATAACATTATTTCAGATCGAAACTATTACACGAAAAATACATTTAAATATTGCTAAATGCGTTAAATACAAATTAAATAATTTTTGTTCTTCTTCTTCTTCTTCTTTATATCATTGTTTTGTTTTTGTTTTTTTGTTTTTGTTCTCTTTAATATTTGTTAAACATGAAATCAAAAGTGAAACATTTCGCGTCGTCGTCGTCGTCTTTACCAAACGACACACTTCTGCACTGGATTCATGGGCGAACCCTCGGGACACTGGAAGTCCTTGGAGAACTCCTTCATGTTGCTTAATGTGCCCGTCACACGGAACTCCGACGGCGAGTGTACGCCGGTTGTAATGCGCATTTTCAACGCCTCTGTGGTGGATAATAGTATTAAAATAGTATTTAAATTAAACTCTCACTAATTTAAAATAAATGTTCAAATTGCAAGGATATTCTCAATCTTTACGCACCTGAGCGATACTTGGCACACCAAGTCTGGCCTGCCGAAATCCAGAACATCTGCTCGGGTGTATAGTCCAGACCGGGTAGTTTCGGTTCGGCGCCATTTTTCTCCGCCCATTGACGATACGCGATGTACGACTCCTTGACGCCGCCATTGTCGGCAATATTCTCGCCCTGCGTATTGATGCCATTGAGCTGGGGGCGGAACAAAATCAAAAGTTGTTATTCAAAAATGATTCTCAAATATCAATCATGAAATACTGACATTCAATCCCGTATTGTGTTCCGTATAGTTGCCGTACTGATCGATAATGCACTGAGCCTTGTCCAAGTACGCCTTCTGTGTGTCGGGTTGCCACCAATCAACCAAATTGCCCTCAAGATCGAATTGCCTACCCTGATCGTCGAAACCGTGCGTAATCTCGTGTCCGATAACGTAGCCAATAGCGCCGTAATTCATATAACGTGGACGTTGCGCGTTGAAGAAATGACCTTGTAGAATGCCAGCGGGAAATTCTAAAATTTTAAATTTAATTATAGCACAATATTTTTCCATATTACAAAAACAATATTTCGTGATAATGTCCTTTCAAGGACACTTGGTCCTTATAACAAGAATAAAGAACGGACAAAATCTAGAAGGTCTCTATTCATTCTTCTTCCTCTTAACTACGTATAAATAACTGCTCCCCATTACTTACGTATGCTATTCTCAGTAGACGAGTAGAAGGCATTCACGATGGCCGGTCTGGCATGTCGGATCCATTCCGTCTTGTTCACCGGCAAACGTAGCTTATTGAACGAATAATCCGTACCGAAAACGTTCATTTTCAGGAACGACTCAAAGTATTTGTCCGAGTCCACATCCAACTTATCATAGTACTTAGCAAGTTTCTCGTTGTCCAACAGTTCATCGGGATAGCCGATATGTGTGGTCATCGAGGTGAGCTTCTTCTGGGCCTCCTGCTTGGTCGTCTGATCCATCCATTCGACTTCGGCGAGTATGTTGCTGTAGACGGCGCGTATATTGTTGACCATTTCGAGGGCGATCATTTTCGAGTCCTGTTTGAAGTGCTTGCGCACATAGAGCGAACCGACCGAAATCGCTAAGCTGAACGTGGATAAATGAGCGTGGCGAACATGTGGGCGAACATTTGTGTTAAAGCGGGCGAAATAAAAAAAATTTTTAAAATTTTGAAATGAGTTTTCACATGTGACATGGCGATATACAAATTGTAATAAAGGATATTTTGATAAAAGCCGATTGGAAATGTTGTTGCGACAATATTGTATATTTATTTGTTTAGTGTTTGCAAAGCGTAGGTGACTGTGGATAATCTTTGGAACGGTGCATTTAGCGAGATGTTTATGAATGGCAGCTTTTGAGAATATTTTACGGATATTTAGCGATGAGGGGACGCCAATACTGTGCGGTAATTTGTCACATATAAAAATGAGGTCGAAGGGATAATCTGAAGTTTCTTCAAATTGAAATGTTTTATGTGGTCCCAACCATGACACATCTATTTCAGGTATCTGCCAGTTTTAGCTTACTCAACTAGGAACACTTATAACAATCACAATAAAAAAATAAAACTTAAAAATAAAAGCAAATGAGGAATATAATTTTGGAGTTTACATTTTGATGATTTCGAATAGTTGAGAGAGAGAGAGAGCAGCTCTCACTTTTGGCTTTTATGACAATGAAACCAAGCTGTCAATTACTGCATGTACCTTCAATATATGGTCCAAACCATAATACATATGTATACGTCAGTACATAAGTTTATGTTTGAAATTAAAATGTGAATTGGTTATATCTGACAAAGTTGTTATTTACAAACCAGCTCATATACCTCTCCGAATATATCTCATAAACTCTAGTGGATTTTTTAAGCTTTTTTCTATTTACATGGAAATGGTCTTAATTTGTCAAGTCATAATATCGAAAACCAGTTTTAGAAAATTTTAATTCAATACGACTGAAAAATGTATTTAACTCAGCTTGCTTAACTTTCAGTCCCTCTTCCAGTTAGGCGATTTTTCTCGCTTTTAAGTCGACTTTGTTGGCGAGAAAGGAAAGAAGAAAGCGTGTACCCTCCTCTTTCCTTGGTCGTACCGTCAATTCTCGAGAGATTCGTTGTGTTACATTTACTTTTTTGACATTAGTTTATATCGCTAATTGGTAAAAGGGACTTACTAGAGACTTTTAAACTCTTAAATCGCATGCGTTATGAGAATCTTTTTTCAAGCGTTTAAAACCGCGTCAAACTAATTTTCTGTTGCAAGCGTTTAAAATCGTTCGCGATTAGACGTTAACTCATTTCGAAACCTGTTCAGTAGAAGTGCGACATTTTGGTTTCGTTTCAATTTGTTTTTGTTATTGTTATTGTTTTTGTTTGTTTTTTTGTGATATTCACAATTTAGATGAAAGTAAAATTTATGCGCGCCTGAGTAACACAAAAACAAACAACAACAAACAGAAAAATGTAAATGCCAACATGTTACATGGAACATGTTCGAAAGTTGATATTGATGGGTGTCACGAGATAAGATAAGCAAATGAAATCATCAATTTGAAAGTGAAACGAACTGACAATATAAACGAAATCAATCTACATAGTAACATTCAATAGCATTTAGTGTGATTCCAATACAAATCGTCTAAAGCGGCTTTCCACCACAAGCTTTGAATCAACTGAAGTTATAAGCAAATGTACCCAAAACACGAAGTGTAAAAAATGTGTAAAAAAAAGGAGGAAGGTGCGTTTACACGAAAAAGCCAAGAATGCCGTAACTGTGTAAAGATGACGATTATTTGCGTAAATAATTGCAATGTTTGCCAACACAAAATAAACAAAACGAAACAAACAAAAAAAAACGTTGTTGCTTTTAAACTAGTTTTTATGCTAAATACCCTTTTCCATCTTCGTCATCATTTTGGCTGCAAAAACAAAAAATAGATATAAGAAATAAATTACACATAACTACGCAAAATTTGTATACAAACGAAACGAAACTCGATTGTGTGTACCAAAATAATCGACAAACAACAACAATAGGAAAATATTGCAGTAAGAAGAGTAGTATACAGATAAGGTGGCAACCTTCGTGAGTTGCGCAGCAGTTGATATCATCAAACTTCAACAAGCGACAAACTAAACGCATCAACTGCTGCTTAACCACGAGAGTCTCTTCGCCATACTTGCCTACACCCCGGCACACTTACCTGCCGCTGGTAATATCCACACACTCCTTCCAGCGTGCCTCTTGCTCTTGGCGACCCGACAATGCGGTCGCATACTCCAGCTGTGCCTTGCGGAACTCCTCCGACAGGAAGCCAACCGAAAAGGCGTGTATACGCCACATCATATAGTTGGCAACGGCACGCTTTGGTGTACGCTTCAGAAGCTCACCCAATTCTTCGAAGAAGCTCGGCACCGACAAGTTGATTGGCTCATTTTCCTCAACCGTCAAACCGTCGGGCAACAGGGCGTTGATGTAGTCCAACCACTGGACATAGGGATAGGCCAGCTGCAGTTCTTGGATGGTGCGCGGATTGTAAAGATCATTCGAGTTGCGACGTTTCTCATTGGGCCAGGAGATCTATTTGTAAGCAAAATGTTATCAGATTAAAAATCATTCTGTCGCTTAGCAAATTTCGTTTTTGCTTACATTAGCCAAATCCATTTCGAATTGCAGTGATTCGCGCATTTCCTTCTTGGCTTGTTCTCGATCGGCGCCAAACAATACCGCAATATTGGTCATGTAGTTGAAGTAGGCGCTCACCAAAGTCTCATTGAAGCCCTTGACCAAGTACTCGCGACTAAGACCAATCGAAGATTGATCAATCTGAAATTTGTTTATAAAAAAAAAAGAAAAGACAAACAATTTTGTAGTAATCAGGTGGCACTATCGATGTCAGGCTAACGTACATCCATCATGCGGTTGGTGCTGTTCTTCAGATCGACCGTTATCGAAAAATCAATCACATAGTCCATGCTGAAGCCTAGCCGACGGAATTTCTTGGTCGCTTCTTGCCAGGTCCAGCTACCATCCGCATCCCATGTCTCGCCCTTGATCAGAGGCCAACCGCCAAGTGATTCGGAAATCTTCGCAATTGGCGCGGTGCCCAGTTTTTCAATCAACGCTAAAAACGAACAAACGTTAGACTCGCGGCATTCAAAGTTTAACATCGAACTACCCACTTTTGTTCATGCAGGCCTTGTAGAGCGCATTCGGTAGAAGGAAATGTTTGGGATCCGTTTTTGGTCGCTCCTCGGTAATAATGTCCTTCAACTGTTCCTGTAGTTTATCGGAGATCACGGAGAATGTATTTATCGAGACCTTGTCGTCGGGTATATTCTCCTCCTCGATGTACGAGCCACAAGCGAATTGATAGAAATCGTCGCATGGTTCGACTTCCGGCTTCATTTTACTCAGCACCGCTGAGGCGGTGTGAATGCACTCGGCTGTAAGACAGACGGCATCCTTGCTGGAAAGACCGGTGCCGTCTTGTTTATGTGTCGGCATGGGCACCTCATTCTGCGACGAACGATCCTTTGTGCCGTGCAACGCTGACGCTGAGTTCGCAGTCGGTTTCAATTCTGCGGGAGCAAAGGTCATGAATGTCAGTTCCATTTGAATGTGACCCCCATAAATATAAAATTTGACTTATACTCTGAATTGGCTTACCTTCAGCTATTTGATTCGACAGTATCACCGATACCAAACCAATGACCAAACCTATAACTGCTATCAGCGCAAAGACGCTTATGAGGGTCAGGCATCGCTCGAGCGTTGAACGTCTCCGCCACCAATTTGGGTTTCTAGAAATTTTAAAAGAAATTCGATTTTTAATTAGGTTTCAATTGAAATTAAAAAGATTATTAAAAATTCTAGATTAGCCAATTTCTCAAAGCTTAAAAAACGAAAAAGAATATTTTTAGCACTTGTGCTCTTTTCAAAATAACAACTTCAAATCTAGCGCTTGAATATAGCGTTAGCAAAGATCATAAAAAAAATCGAGCCGGTTGGCTACTTGGCTAGACTTGTTCATCTACTTGCACGCACTCTTATTCGCAACACACACACACACACATACTCATATGTGAGCAAAATCACATGCATACATACGTTTACACGAGATTACACACGCACAAGCGTCGCCTGCTGAAGACGTTGAGGGCGGCTTCAAGCGGATAATTTATGCGAACGCTCGCTTCTAAAGTAGATGCCCGCAGTGCATTAAACATAGGCGAAACAAAAAAACCAACAAAAACAAGATAACAACAACACTAACAAAAATAAGAAAAACAACAACGAATTTTTATTTAATAACACCGCGCTAAAATTTATCTTAATTAAAGCTTTAGTTTGCAGAAAACACACAAACACACAACGCACACACACATGACTATAAAAACACACGACACACATGTGGACTAGACTGGCTTTGAAAAAAGTTAGTAAATAATAATAAAAGTTTAGAATATGAAAATAAAAATTATTCTCTATATATAAACTTATTTAGAGGAAGCAATTTAAATATTTTAAGTAAATTATAATTTTATTATGAGTTTAAAATTTGTTAATAACCTCAAATTTGGACATTCAATGGCGCATATTCATAGTCAGAATAAAATTCCTATTTAACTTAAGTATTAACTTAATAGTGTCAAATCGGTGTATTATCTGTCAAATTAAGTTGATACTAAAGTTAAGTGGGAATTTCATAAAAAAAAAAAGTTAAAAAACCATATTTCTGTTTTCATTTATATACTTCCATTTATAAAATCCTCTTTAATAAGCTGGGCTTATCCACAAATTATTTCCACTTCCATTTGATTCAGTTTGTAGAGTCCATACTCGTCAACGTTTAATTCATCCAGTCTTTCTAATCATTTAAATCTAATTCAGTTCATTTAGTTCATTCCGTTTATCCAGTCCAATCGGTGTATCCCTTCCGTATAATAATACAGATTAGATTATTCAGTCTATCTATTCCTTATAGTTTGTTTAGTTCATCCAGTACATCAATTTCATACAATTTTTCTAATCAGTCCAATTCAATTTAGGTCATTCAGTCCATTTAGTTTATCCAGTCCAATCAGTACATCCAGCCCGTATTATATACGTTCAGATTATTCAGTCTATCTAGTCATTTTAGTCATTTAATATATCTAGTTTGTTTAGTTCATCCAGCCCGCCTAGTCTATTAAGTCCATCCAGTGCTCCTACTTCATTCAGTTAATCCAGTTTATGCAGTCCAATCTTCTCATCTAATTCATCTAATATATTCAGTTCATTTAGTTCATTTAGTTCATCTAGTTCAATCAGTTTATCTAGTTCTACCATTTAATCTAGTTAATTCGGTTGAACTAGTTCATTTAAGTTCATCAGGTTTATTCAATCCATTCCGTCATTTTCGACCATCTAATTCATTTAGTTCCTTTAGTCGAAAAAATTTATTATCTTTAGTTTTTTATCTTTTGAAGATGCACATCGATAGAAATGAGAATAGTTCAATATCGATTTCAAAACCAATCTAATCCATGGATACGAGTATTTACATGCCTAATGATACGCTGCGTCGGTCACTGTGTGATTGCATGTGTCCATGCGATATACGTCTTAATCGCATGCGACCAATCTTTGCCTGTTTTTTTACATATTTTATTTTTATTTTAGACAACGACGCGGTTTGTCGCCGCATTGCAACGGCGCAAAACTCGTTTGAACGACGACCGAAATCGACCGCTGGACGAATGAATGTCTTAAATTGTTGCTTCCTTTTAGGAAATTTCGTTTTCGTTTGCGTTACAAATTCAACAAGTTTTTCCTTTTTTTTTCGTTTTTCGTTTTTGCCATATCAAAATAACAACAACAAAAACCACTGAAAATCGTTAAGTTTAAAAATAGCTCAAAATTGCGCTTGGAAGTGCTTTTTTAATCGAGATTTGTTTTTCCAACAAAAGCCTTTGCGCGTTTGCTGTAACATAACTTGTTTTTGTGTGTAATTTGTCTGTCTGTCTGTCTGTCTGTCGATTGATTTGAAAGTGTTTGGGCACATGCAACGAGCTTCAAATTTTAAAGTGCTTTTGGTAAAAAACTTCAAAACTTGTACTCAAAAGTCAATTTAATTAACATTAATTTGTTAAATTATTTTTGCTTTTTTCTATTCGAAATACAGAAAAACAAAAAACAACAACAACAAAAACACTAAAAATCATGTTGTCTGAAAAAGTTTCGACTTTGGTCGAAATTCGTAAGTATTCAATTTTGCACGCCTCAATTATTAATAAAATTATTTTGTTGTTTTCCTAACCGAAAAAAAAAAATTGTTTTTGCGGTTTCGATTTTAGCCAAGCAAGCGCACAATTGCAAAACCCATTACGTACCCCCCTGTACCACCTCTCTAGAAATTACCGTCTATTTTTTTTTCTATTAAATATAATTTTAAATAATTGCTCACATGATGCTTGCGATTTGTTTCTACCAAAGTTGAATAACTAATTTTATCATCACACTTGGCCAGTTAGAATTCAATTTGTACAAAAAGTTACGCAAAAAAAGGTTTGTTAACGTACAAAAGTATCTGGCGGTATTTTATGATTATTTGTTTGTAACATGGTTAGAGTAAGAAGGTTCGGAAAGTAGAAATGAGAACGCAAATTGAGCGAACTCACCTCGATTTCTGCTTTGTTCTTCTGTCTTATTTTGAAGATTGTTTTTTTGATTTTTGACAACAAACTACGTTGTTGTTTTTATTAACTTAATAATTTTGTAGCAACCATGGCAACTACACAAAAATTTAATTTTCAAAGAGAGAAACAATATCGAGGTGAAAGGGACATTTTTCACCTTATATTTATTACACCATGGTTTATATGAAACTTTCAACTAGAAACTTCAACTCAATTTTGTTTTTGGTTGTAGAAATTTTTTCAAATAAAAGATACAATTTATATTCTAGATTCATATACATTCTACGTCAAAATGTTGGCTTTAATCTCATTCTAGTTTCACAACTAGACACCAATAATCTATGGGTCCTCCTTTAAGCAATAAGCCCCTCCAAACACATATAATGTTGTCTTTTGTTGTAAACTATTTGGTAAAGCTTTAAAAATTGTGTACTTTTATAAATGTATTGTATAATTTGAAACATTATTATAAATATATCTATATATATATATATATATAGTAGATCCGTATCGAAAGTCAGCACGTGAGGTAAATTATGCATATTCAAATTATTTTCGCGAACAAATTATATACTCTCGTATATAATTGCTTTCTATTTGATTGTAAATTATATGAACCAAGCCTTTGTCATATACGAGTATGTACGAGTATGCCAAACAAGATAAATTACAACAACAACAACAGCAGAGATACTTTTCAAAGCCGCAAAAATAAACGCACTTTTGGATAGATTGTGCCCCGATAGCCTCATTCGAGCAATTGTCGGAATTAATGTACCTTAACATGGAGACACATTTAAATAAATTTCCATCAAACGAATCGCTTGACGCTTTGCGATCGAATCCAGCAGATGCACATGTACGAGTGAGTATCTATCGAATTTAATGTTTTGCCCATTTTAATTGTAATTAAACAAATCAATCCTAAATGCGACGATTTACATGATGAACTCTTTCGACCGCGTTTTTTAGTTTGCAATTGTTTTAGGGGGTTTCTTTTTTCTCTTTAATTTTACTTTTACATTATTTACAATTCGCTGATTTAAACGATTCTTCAGATACGTGCAAATTGATTGCCACTGTTAGATTTCGTATTATTGGAATTGATGGCAAGCGAACTCGGATGCAAAAAATTACATACAAAAATGTAAAATATTGTTAAAATAGTGGAGAAAAAAAAGCAACGCTGGCAATATGGCGGTGGCTTGTTAACGGCTTTTTTTCTTCTTTTTTTTTAAATTAATATTTTAAAAACAAACTAGAAACAAGTAAGAAACTGTAGTCGGTCCAACAGACTATAACAAATGCACCACTTTGTTAAATATATCTATCACATTAGGGTGGTTCATGATTTAAAAAATTTTATTATACACTATTTGAATTATTATTTTAATTAAAAAAATAAATATATAAAAAAAAACGTCTTGAACCACCTTAATTTTATAAATCTTGAACCACCCTAACTAGAGTAATATTTTTTTTAGATCGTTTGTGTACCAAAATAACCCATTTAAGTTTTCAGGGCTTTATTTGAACATATGATAAAAAAAATAACAAGCTTGGACCACCCATGTACAAAGTTTCAACTCAATATCTCATATGATTTCTAAGATATCATAGGCGGATTGGATCCAAAATCTAATCAGTTAGTCTAGGGAATAAATGCAGCCAGTATACAAATTTCAACTCAATAGCTCTAACGGTTCTCTTGCTATTGCGTTAACAACACATGATGACAAACAAACAGACGGACAGACAGACAGACAGACAGACAGACAGACATAGCTAGATCGACTCAGTTTATTATTCTGATCAAGAATATATACGTACATATCTTGACGTTTTCGCTACGTTACAAACATTTGACCAAACCCAATATTCACCACTGAGAGGTGCATAACAAAACAAAAGTCGAAAAAAGAAGTCAGAAGCACCTCCAAAACACTTGTCAAGTGTTCAGCAGACTCCGAAACCAAATGCAGCTAAGCACACCAAGTGTAATTGATAATGTAAAAAAATAATAATAATAAATTAAAAAAATAACATTTCAGTTGCAATTAACTAAATTTAATTAACATTTTTCTTTTAAATAAACAACAACAAAAACAAGCAACAAATTATTCAAATGCTTTTTTTTTTTTTAACTTTTCAGTTTCATTAGCCTTTATAAAATTTGCATATAGACCTGTATTACCTTCCGCCCACCCCGACGCCCGAGTCAAAGTCATTCAATGTTCGCCTGTCGATTTCAGGTCAAGTGATGTTTCGAAAAAAAAAAACAACAAAAAAATGAATTTTATTAACAAAACAGAAGAAATTGTCTTAACAATAAAGAACAGAAGCAAACAAAAACAACAACGAAAAGTCGCATTTTAAGCTACCCTCGTGTAAACTTGTACGTCGGCTCATTCCGTGTTACTTATGTGTTCAATGCTTTGAACCAGTTCCAACCGAGCTGCGTATCGTCAGCGAGCGACACAAACCGTTTAAGTCGCGATTTGTCGATGGTGTTGCGAGTTCATTTTTGTCAATTCTTTTAGGAAATTGTTATAAGGACATGACCTCAGGCTGAATTGTCGGTGTGATTAGCAAATCCTCTTGTTTTGAGCTACTACCAAACGAATGACATAAATCGCGGCTATGAAAAAATTTCAAAATTATTTAAGTTTATATATAAAAAAATTTAAATTTGTATTAAAAGCTTTTTTAAAGAATTTCTGATTGTTTAACAATAATGGCAGAAGCCAACAAAACCAAAATTTATTTACTCTTATCAGATTTGTGTCCTTAATTGATGTTCTCGAAATTGGCTTTAAGAACTGATGACGGATTTCTGGTTCTTTGGATGTTTTGTTAACGAACAACCAGCGACCACATACTCGTACATACGAGTGAGTACATATGTACCGAAATTGTTTTTCAATAACAAGTTCAATAAACTGACAAAAATGTTAATTGTCGACTTGTTCGGCAGCAGCAGCCCAACACGGTTCAACAGCACCTTTTCCTTATTTTTTTCTTCTCTTTTTTCCTGCCACCGATACAATTTAAATGCCCGCTTGAAGTACCAATTCAAAACGCTTCTTCGTCTTCTTCTTCTTCTTCTTCTTCTCGGACTGAAATGCAAATGCAATAACCCGGAAAGAAATTGTTATTCTTGTTTCAACCAAAGTGCCTTGTTAAATGCGAGAATGAAGAAAACTTTTTTTCTCGGTTTTTTGTTTTCGGTTTTTTGTTCCAGCTATATTAGAAGTTAAATATCGAATCAAAAACTGAACAAGAAGTAAAGCAAATAGCCGATAACCTTGATTTTAATAGGGCTTGTGTAAATAATGCCTTTTCGTTGAACTTGTCGTGTCCGAAAAATGGAAAAATTGGCGGCACAGCAAAAGAAAAGAACAACAAGAACTTGGTAAAAGTGTGCATTTTAATGCCAAATATAAATATTGCCATTGCCATATTTTATTGCCATACGCGAATGTCGTCGCCGTCCTCGCACAGTATTCTCATGTTTGTCATTGTTTAAACAAATACGAGGGTGGTCCGATAAGTACTTAGCCAACAAGAGATAAACGAAAATTTTGTAAATGTGGTTTTTTAATTCTCAACATATTCTCCTTTTAGCTCGATACACTTGACCCAGCGCGATGCTCCAACTTCTTTAAGCCGTCTGAAAAATATGTTTTCTCGAGGTCTGCCATTGGGCGGTGAGGCTCTTTACTTTACTTTTTTTATTGTTGAAAAATTTTGATTTTTATGCACCACTCAGTGGTGAATATTGTGCTTGGGCAAATGTTTGTAACACAGAGATATAGTCAAGATAGATATATATTTATTCTTGACCAGAATCTAAAATTGAGTCGATCTAGTCATGTCCGTCGGTTTGTATGTCTGTCCTTCTGTCTGTCTATCTCTCATCTCTCTTTTCTTGTTAACGCGATAGCGAGGTTGCTCTAATGTCCTAGATGAACTAACTAGATTTTGGAGCCAATCCGCCCATGACCACGCCGTTACTATAATAAATACTGATATCTTTATTTAGCACGATATCTTGAGAACTATTGAAGATATTATGTTGAAACTGTGTACAACATTTTGTGATTGTTCTTGGGAACAACTTATTAAATTTTGGAAATTTGAAAGTTTTCTTATAAAAAGAGAATTAAATCGAAAAAAACTTAATTTTTATTTTGTAAGAAAAAAGAAATCGCAAACAAATCAAAGATACTCTGCATCGTTTGGCTCGATTCAATTAAAGAAATTTCCAAGCGCGGCGTTGCCACAAGTCAATGCCATTTTATTTTTTCGCTTATTATTTGCTGGTTTTCGCTCCGTTTTACGCTTTACTTCCGTTTTGTTTTCGCTTGTTTTTTTCTTTTCTTTTCGTTTTGTGGCAAATCTTTGACGCGAATGTTGCGGCCGCTTGACTCGCTGCCGAGAAGGTAAATCAAATTCAAATATAAATTGTGGCGCCAACAATTTCCTTCCTGCTTCGGGAGTGAAATGTCATTTTGTGTTTTCTATTTCTGTGTTGTTGTTTTTTTTTTTTTTTTTTTGTAGCTGCATGCAAAATGACGTTTCCGGCCGTGTCAGTCGTCAGTCGAGTTGACTTTAAGTTTGTCGTATTGCCAATCAAAAGACGAAACTGACACAATTCGGATTTAGATGTCAGCTTTAATGCGAATTTTTATTGGAGATTACGTCTGCACTATCCAATGGATTTACATGTGTATTAACTGCGTAAGTTCGGCTCGAACTAATCTTGACCAAAATGAGATTATAATGTGTAAATTGAAGTTTAATGTGCGAGCGGCACACAAAACTCACATAAAAATTATATTTAATAACATACGCTGACATAACAAATGGTTATGGCAATGGTAATGGCAATTACAAATGTCAAAGTGGTGTCTTCATCTCTGCCAGGCCAACGCGCGCACGCTCACGCTCACATGTGAGCTGAGCCGAATGCGGCCCTGTGCCGGTGCTATGCCAAAATGCGATAAGTCACTTGGTGGCTGGCCATAATAACAACTTTTAACGCAATGACAACACGCACAGCGGCTGGAAGCTTTGGCAGTGCGTTTAGCAAGTTTTTAAGCTAATCATTATTTCGCTAGGTTTATAGAAAACTTTTTCCAAATTGTCGGTGTACAGTTTTAAAAGCCATAATTTTATAAGTGAGCTCCGAAATTCGTTCGAGATTACTGCACTACTTATTTCAACAAAAAAAAAAAAACAAAAAGGCCAAAAAGGTCTTTGAACCATGCTCGATCTTGTGGCTTTCTGGCACTGAAATGGGAACGCGTAAGCCTTTTGAATTTTTCATCAGCTTGACAGACTTTTCGCGCGTCATGCCATGATTGACAGTTTTTTTTTCGTTGTTTCTTCCTTTTTGTTGTTGCAAATTTAACAACGTGACATCAGTTACGAATTTTAAGAAACAAACAAATAAACAAACAAACAAATAAGCATATAAGGCCTATATATTGTAGATAGTTCGCTCATGTAAATGGCCGGTACATGTGTAATTGATATTCAGCAAACGAAACGTTTTTTTTTTCTACACTTTTTTTGTTTTTTTTTGTTTGTTTGTAGTTGTTTCAAGTCCATTGTAAAGTTACATTTGTGTTTTGTTGAATTTTCCTTTTCTGTATTGTTTAACAAATACATTGCATACATACAACAACAACAATGCACGATTAATGGTCATTTGTGTTAAGTGATTTGTGCGAGGTAAACGAAAACTTCGTTTTGGCAAACAATTCTTATGCCAAAGTCAAAAGTTACTTTTAACGTGAAAATTTCAGATTACCATAAACAGAAAAAATATCATGTAAAATTAACATTAGGACTGGTTAATATTATTCAACGTTAAAAAACATGTTAAAAATAACATTTTCAGTGTTATTAATTTAATTCAGTTGTCAAATATCAGAATAATGTTGACATATACTGATGTTAAATTAACATTAGATCCCAGTGTTAATTTAACACTTTTTGTCGTGTTGATTTTTGCACAATCTTTTGCAGTAATAATTTTACACTATGTCATATTAAACTAACACTGTTTCATGGTAATATTTCACATGAATGAACTAGTTACAAATAACATTAACTAATTACAAATAACAATCTAAATTTATTAAACTAAATCAGTTGTCAGACAAACATTTTGACATATTTTGTCAACATTTAACAACAAAAAAGTGTAGCTGCCATAGAGCCCAATGTTAATTTAACAGTTTTGGACGAGTGACTGTTTGCAAAATCTTAGATTGTTACCTTAAAGACTGTAAATTTTACACTTTATCATATTAAATACACAATTTCTTCATGCTAATTTTTTGAAATGGCTGAATTCAACATTACAATGAATGTTAAACTAACACTGCATCATATTAAATTAATAATAAAGTGCAATAATTTACACTTTTTCTTAGACTGTAAAATAACGTCATTTGCGCAAAAGTTGTAAATTTAAAATCTTATGTCTCGTTCGTCATTGAATAAGTTTTCAAGTATTTAAAGTTTCCAAATTTGATTAATGTGCGAATATTAAAGCGAATAATAAATATTAACGAGTGAAACACGTGTCAAACACCGACGATTATTACTCACACATTTTGACACAATTATTGCGACGACTTTTTTAGCACCGCTCAGAAGTGTACTTAAAAATCGGAGGCAACAATGTGCAATGAATTTAACCCACCGAAACCCACTGACAAAGCCAATGTGAAAAATGTAATTACGATTAAGCGGTTAACTTTGTTGCTACTGCGAAAATAGTCAAAGTGCAACAAAGTATTTAATTAAGCAGAAGATCATGTGTAAATGTCATGGCCCCCGCCTGCAGTTATTAGGCTAATCCGGCAATGATCATGTGCATGTGTCATAATTGATGGCCTTAGAGCAGAAAAGGTTTTTCAACGGTTTTTTTTTTCAAAACCAAAAAATGTTTCTGTTTTAATTGGATTTATTAACTAAATTATGAATATAATTTAATGAAAATTTGTTTACAAAACAAAAGTATTAACACTATTTCGAATTAAAATTACGAAACGAATTAAAAATGACGTATAATTAAAACTGCAACACAATATCCAACAACTTGTTTTTTTAATAACCAAACTTAAACTCTTTTGGCACTGAGCTGCCACTTTAATAAAACTTAAATGTACGATTTTACTTTTTATAATTTCTTATAAAATGTTTTGCTTCGCTTTTAACTATTTTGCTGAAACTTAAACAAGTTGCAGAGTTCATGTCAACTGTACATTAAAATCAAGATTTAATGACTTGTACGACTGTCTGTCTGTATGTCTATCTGCCTGTCCGGCGTCTAACTGCGGCGGCACAAGTTACTAATTAATTAAACCAAATAAGTAAGCGTTGGCATCACCGCCGCCTCCACTGACAATTGGCATGAATTAACCATTTTTTATATACCGACCTACCTACCGATTCTAAGTTTGTCGCATATATTCAAAATTTTGAATTTAGTGCGTGCCATCTTGAAAATTGGCGGCACATGTCAAAAGTGCTAAAAAGCAAAAAAAAAAAATAACAATAACAATAATAAAAATATAACGAAAAACCAAAATTTTAATATAAATCAAATTCAGTGTCAACTGGCGGTGTCGGCCGCTGTTGCTGACACGCACTGTCTGCGCATAAGGTTGCCAACTGACATTTCAGTTTCAGTTAAGGTTTCGAACGTCGTTTTATGACAGCGCGCGAAGGTTCGCAACGACAGTTTATTGAATATCAATTTCGTCGATAACGTTAACGTTGGGTAAATCCAGGAATTGAAAAAAACTTCTCGCTGTCACTTTGAATGAGGGGAGCTCATTGTAAATTCGTGTTTTGCATAACTTTTATTTATATTATATTTATTCAATTTTACATTTAATGAAGACAATTTTTCATTTATTATATTCGCAATTGTTGAAAGAAACCACAAAAACGTTTTTTCACAAGTCGGTAGAAAAAAAAAACTAAATTTAGTTATTAGTTATAAATTGTCAACGTTACATGTAACATCATTATTATCATCATTATCGTCATCCCACCTACGCGCTGACAGCTCTGCTGTAGGTCCAAAGTAACTATTTATCAAACCAGCCTTACTTCTTTGTATTCTTCTTTTTTTCGTATTTTAATGTGCCTTTTTTTAGCACGACTGTAATGTTTAAACGAATAAAAATTGATGAGGAGCTTCAAATCAAAAACCGATAAATCCATGAAAAAATGTCTTAAAACTATTGACGACTTCGTATTCTAAATTAAACTTCAGTTATAGTCAAATAAACTGGTGGAAACAATACGAAAGTATATTTTTTAATAAGCTCAGAAATTGCGAAAGTCGATTTGGATATATCGGTTTTTGATTTGAAAGTTTTTTTTTTGTTTGCAAGAAAATTTTTGTTATTTATCGGTTTTTTAAATTTAAAATCCAAATTTTTGAAGTTAAAAAAAGTTTGCATAAGAATTAAGTTTGGATTCATGTTGAGGAGCTTTCAAGCTTTAGGCATTTTCCAAAGAAATCAACACTTTTCCGTTTTAAACACTAAGTAGAAGTTTTATTCGAACTCTGGGTATGGACACCGTAGGAGGGACTATCCCCAACTTAATTAAAACATCACAAAGTAAATTTTTTTCAAAATCAGTTTGAAAGGTTTCTGATTTAAAGCTGCTCAAATCTGCGGCTACAGCTCGCAAAGTAAAATCTACATACCTACCAAACGTCTTCGTGATTATAATTTCTGGCATTACGAAGTACGAGTACGAGTATCGCCCGTGTTTGAATAACAACTTAAATAAGTTATTTGCATTGTTTAATGAGTGAACAATAAAAAAAAAAAACGTCTTAATGACAATGGGTTGTTAACGTCACTGGCTGGCATTTCGATTTCTTCGCTGAATTAAATTAATAATTAAAATACTATGTGAAAAAATGGTAATTAAAAACGTACTTCGAGTATCAACTCTAATGGGTGTAGGTGTATGAACGTCGCTATTGTTGTGAAGAAGTTCACGACCCAGCTCGATTTATTCAAACAGTAAAAAGTATTTAATCAACAATTTCTTTGCGAAGCGACAACCCTAACGAACGTGTATAATTTCGATTACTTTTTTTTTAATTCGAACATGACGTTATACAGTTATTCAGTTAATAACGAAATTAACTGTGGAATTTTTTATAATGAATTAAATTAAATCAATCACTGTTTTAATTTTAAATTTCTTAATTGCTAATTGCAGCTTAATGATTGTAGCTTTCTTTTGAGATTCAAATGAAAGATTGTAAAGCGGCTTTTTAAAAGATTGTCAAGACAGAAACAGTAGAAACAGGATGCAGTCATGGACAGAAGTAGGCGACGTGATTAAATTGTATTTAAGTTGGTGTTGCAAACAAATAAACCCGAAATCATGCCATAGATCCGCCCTCTTTTTGGCTAAAAATGGCCCGAAGTTATTCCGTTATAGAGTTTCTGCGTTACAGCGGTGGGCGTTAATTTGATATAAACTCAAAAACAAAATTTTTAAATTTTTGGAGCAATATTAGCGATCTTATCGTATATTTTCACTTAATCAAAGTAATTGTTGGGGTAATAAATGGGCGTGGCAAATTTTATGTAACCTGTTATTCTTCTCGGTACATCCCTATACATGTTTTTTATATAAGCGCATAAAGTTTCTGAGCAATGGCGATAGGCGTTAAAATTAATCCAACCGTTTTTAGAAGTGGGCGTTTTATTGAACCAACTGTGCCCATTTTGAGGAAGTTGTCGCAGTGCCCATACAAGCTTAGGTACAGAATTTCAGATTTTTAGTAGCAATATTAGCGATAATATCGAATATTTTTACTTAGTTTTACAAATTGTGGGCGTAATAGGTGGGCGTAACAAATTTTTTATCCAAACCATCCTTGGCGTAAGCACAGCAACTCCCCAAAATTATATCGCAGTCGGATGAATGGTTTAGACGCGCATACGGTTCAAAGATAGAAATAATAATAAAAAGAAAGATAGAAAAAAAGAAGGAAAAATAGAAAGATACATTCATTTTTATATATACAATATATATGTAGAAAGATAATCCAATATTAAAGCTGGAAACCAAATTTAAACAAACAAAAATCTGAACCGCATTAGCCACTTAAGCGCTAAAATTAGGCTAAAGTATTGTTAAGCTATAATGGCAAACTGACAACGCTAATGGCTAAGTTGATTACGCTTGCGCCTGTGCTGAACTGTTGTCAGTTAATTACCAAAGAAAAAATCGCAAATCGCAAATCGGCTTGTAATAACACGATAATGCCTGCTCGAACAGTTTAAACAAACGTTTTTCTTTTTTTTATTGAACTATGGAAGTTACAATGCCTTATACAATTGGCAAAAACAACCGTTTATTTTGTTGTTGTTGGTGTTGTTGTTGTTTTGATTGATTGTGCAAAAAGAGCAACAGAAAAAAAAACTTCATTAAGAAATTATTATTGAATAATAATAATTTGAAATTACGCTGGTCAGCGCGATGTGGGTTACTACGTTTTTACAGTTGTTTTTTTTTTATGAGCAGAGACCTACAGTCACCCACAAAAAAAAATCAAATTAACTGTGAGTACCGTAATAAGGTAAATTTCATATTTGTTGTTATTTTTGCAGTGGTCATACCTATACCAATTTTTTTTTGTATAACGTTTTCCAATTTACCGCAAAAATTTCACATGGCGCGCTCAAAACACGCAAAAGTGCATTTCTGGCATTAATTAAAATTCGTGCACGCTTTAATCGTTTTTTTTTCCATATTATTTTTTCTGTTCTTTTTTTTTTTGATTTTTTTTTTGTATGTGTATTGTTAATAGCATAATTTTATTCTTGAGAAACTTTTAAGAGTTCGTGGCGTTTTCTTTACCTTATGGTTTTACCTTCAAAAATTATTTTAACCCACAAATGCTTGGAGCAGTGGTGCATGCCCAGCTGTCAGTCAGTCAGAATAGCGTCATGTAATATTGTAATAATGTGCGTTAGCGTTTGTGTTTGCGTTTGCGTGTTTTGTAATTTTGCAATCACAATCGCAACGATAACAACAATCACACGAATGTGTGGTGTGGGGTATGGTGGTAATTGGTAGTTGGTTGTTTGGCAGCAACTTGTGTAAACATTGTTAAGACGTTAAAGGCAAATAGAAAATTCTGTACTGCGCGCCAAAATGTTAAGAAAAATAGAAATTCTACGATGCTAGAACGAATCAAAATTTATGCTATAAAACTTCTAACATTTGTTTAACAAATATTAAAAAATAATACAAATTTTTCAAAGTTTTTGTTCACAGTGATTAGTAATAAGACATGGCACATCTATTTCAGGTGTCTGCAGTATAATGACAGCGCTCTCTTGCTAAGTCAGGAACACTTATCAAAATCAGTTGTCCAGGAAACCAAAAAAACAAGAAAAGCAATCCAAATAACTTTGGAGACATAAAAATAAAAGCAAATGACAAATTTAATTTTTAAGTTTTAATTTTGATGCTTTTAAGAAGTTGAGTTCAAAAACAAACAAAAATTTACATTTTTGTAGAAGTATTTCATATATGGTCAAAATAAATATCGATACTATTCATTCAGTTCATTCAGTTCATTCACCAAACATTACAATTCAGAAAAAAATTTTACGAGCGAGAAACCCAATAACGAATGTATTTGAAATGACAGTTGAACGTTTACGAAAACCAGGAGCGGCAATGAAAACATTATCAAAAAATCAGTTGATATATGAGAACGAATAAATTTTATTAGTTTTTTTTTTAAATCCCTGCGACATTGATTTGACAGTTACTTATGTGTAAAAGTTTACATACATACATCCCATTAAATATTTTGACCAGATTCATATAAAAGATAGATAGGCGATATACTTCGTATAGTAATTTTTAAAATAGATAAGCAATAAATCGTCCAGTTCGATAGTCCCGATAGGATTAATTCTAGCCAGTCTGTCGCACAGACAATAGCGAAACTATAGAATATCAAAGCTTACCTACCTCAATCGAATTTACCTTCAAAAGCAAAATGCAACCAAAAGAGAAAAAAATGCGAAAATGAATTGAAACGTAAAAAGAAAACGAAATTTTTTAAAACATCAACAACAAAAATAACAAAACAAACCGAACTGAGTGAGACGTGCGACCTTTTTTGTGCAAAATTTCATAAATTAACCTTCGGTTAAATGAAAACATTTGCATATGAATACAAAACCAAAATAAAGCAACAAAAAAAAAACGAAAACTTGAACTTCATAAAAATGCGTTGGGTTGTTTTTAAAAGTGCGTAAACAAAATTTTTAAGTTCTTTTTTGTTGGTTTTCTGGCAAGCTCAGGATACTGTTGAGAAAACCCAGTGAAACTTCTTGAGAATTTTTTTCATTTATTTTATCGTTTAAATAATTGTTTACTTTTCGCTTTGCATGCGAACAGCACAAATCAACAAAGCCTCGCCCTTTTATCTCCGCCCAACGGCATGAACTTCTAACCACTTAAATGTGTAATCAATTACATTAACAATAAAATTATGTACTTGCAAAAGTCACAAGAAAATCTTCCGGATTTTGCTAATTTTTTAATTTTTTAAGCATTTTGAACAGTCACGTCAAAATGACAGATGACAACATTTTCTACATTATGAAAAGAATTTGATTTAACTTTAACTGTGCTCAATTGGGCATAAACTAGATATGAAAATATATTTTAAATAATTATAAGTTATGCCATGTTTATTAGGTTTGAAAAATGGTACAACTATTTCAGGTACTCGAAGTAATGACATCGCTCGCTTGTAAAGCTTGTAAAACTCAAAGTGTATTTAACAAAGTGTGCCAGGTTAGGAGAAAATTGGAGTTCTCACTCTCTTTGGTAAACTTATAGTCAAAATAAAATGTCAAATTTAAATTTATTTTACATGAAATTGACACTTAGCTTTTGAATATAAGAGTATACTCCTGTAATGTAAACCCATCTTAAATATGTATGAACTAAAAATATTTCTTAGAATAATTTTTTGTTTAAACTCGACCACATGCGTTTGCCAAGCTGACGCATAATAGTAATAATCTTAAGAGCAAATAAGAGCTTGACTCATCATAATAACGAAAATTTATAATTATTATAGGGAAAAACCAGAATAACCTCCAAACCGAACTCATGGAAGAGAGCATCCCTGCTTTAAGTATTCAAAATATTGAAAAAGTATTAAACGAATTTTATTAACGTGTTTATATCTCCTAAACCTACAATTCTACCTGCTTAAGATCGCAATACCGAGAAAAGAACGTGAAATTTAAACACTACATTTGTTTTTTATTTAACTAAAAGTGTCAACATAATTTTGCGGTTAATTTCCATTCCAACAAAAAGTAAAACAAAAGTACCCAAATCTCTGATTTTCAACAGTATTTTAGCAGTTTTTAATTGTTTGTATTAGCAGATATTAATGATCAAACAAGTTTAAGTCTTAATCAAACCTTTGATTACCAAAAATAAAACAAACAAAAAAAACAAACCAAACCTGCAGATTTATTATCAAAAAAAAAATAAGAAAAAAAACAAACCAGTTTGACAGAAATTGTTACCAAAAAGTTCAACGAACAAGTTTCGTGCCCAAACTGTGTGGGCAACACATTTGCGACATTACAAGCAATATCCCAGCAAACCATTATCGGAGCGCTCTGAATTTGGACTCTAAAAAGTGTCATAATTTAAGACAGAAAAGTGTCGTTTAAACGTTTACCAACAAAATGTATGCAAAAGTTCTTCGTTACAGTTTAGTGTTTTATTTCAATCAACCTACAATAACAATTTGCATACTTGGCAAATATTGTAGGCAATCAAAGAGACTCATAAAAATGTCATAATTCTGAAGATTTCATGAGCTTTGTTTTTGTTTGGTAGAACATTGCAACTTCAAATCCAAGAATCTTTGATTCGAATCTCACAAAAGGTAAAGATTTTATTAAAATATGATTGATATCTGTGTGCCGTTACAGCAAGTTAATATGATCATTTTAAACACTTAAAAGCCTCCGAAAAGACTCATATTTATGACTCTTTTAAGAAACATATTTTGGAGTCTTATAAGAGTCAGTATATATACATTTTAAACGCTTATTAGAGTTTGAAATAACTCATATATGACACTTTTAAGACGCATAATGCAGACTCATATCTGCGTGCCCTTACAGGAAAGGGAAACACTCTTATATCAGGCACCATAAGTGTCCTATATGAGAGTTTGAAGTGTGTCAGATTGTTTGCTGGGATGTTACATTTACACTTAGAGTCTCATATCATGTGTATGTGTATGTGTGTTTGTGTGTGTGTCTGTTTAACCACATTTCCTTACAATTCGACCACGAACAAACGCGTTCGATTGTCAGTTTTATTTGTTTATTTTATTAGCGCTTGTGTTTTTTTTTTTGTTTTTGTTGTTTAGTTTTTCTCTTGCGCTCTTAAATGTTAAACAGATTCAAAAGCCCATTAAAATAGACAATTTCGAACAACTTTCTTTTCTGTCCCATCACTCAGGCGGAATTTTTGATTTTCGGTTTTCGGTTTGAATGTTTTATTTTCAAATCCAGTTTTTATTAATTTTTTCGGATCCAAAAAAAGGTGAAATTGTTTTAATTTGGTATTACTTGTATTTTGGCGTTTCTATCGTTAGAATTTTAATCAATTTTTAAATGTTTTTTTATATGTTTTCTTATTTTTTTGGTTTGTGATTTACATATTGCTTAAATATATATTTTGTTGTTATTTTGAATTAGCATACATTTTGTATTGTTGTTTTTAGCCGAAGCGTATATGGACTACGCTATCAATATATATTTATCTGTATGTTTATGGCTTTTGTATTCGAAAAGCAACAACAACAACAACAAAAAAGCACAAAATATCGGTCAAGAGTTTAACACGCCCCAATGAAATGTATGGCAGCGCAAGTTCGTCAAGTCAGCCAGCCTAAAGGTGTGAATTTTGTTGTAAGGTTCGTTCGTTCGTTCGTTCGTTCAATTTTTCAATTTTCACTGCGACACAAAATTCGACAGCATTGAGGAAATATTTTCGCATTTAAACGTTAAATTCATTTCAAATTAACGAAAATCATTTGGATCAAATTTGTTAAATATTATTTTAACATATTTCATTGGGCCAAATAAACGTTTTTAATTAAGTTGAGTAAATTGAATAATATTAAACTTAAAAATTCGCGATGATCCATTGAGTAACTCTTGATCTCCTTTCTAAACGTTCAACGCTGACCAAAATATTTACAGTTCAAGAAGAAAACCTTTTTTGGCATATGTAAGCTTTTAAAATGCACATAGGCCCCTAACAATATTTTTAAAATTTTACAGAATCAAATTATAAAACGATAAGAAATGAAATTGTGTACAAAAGTAAAAGGTGTGGCTCTTATGTATTACCTATAAAATCATCATTATTGGCTTGAGGCTCCAATTATTTGTAAGAAGGTGTATTTTATTATAGCCTACCAAAAACTGTTAACAACCGTGTTTCGAAAAAAATTTTATTAGGCTTTTTGGCAGCTTTTTGTATCTTATTATTTTTTTATGTTATTAAAAACCGAAGAAACAAACAAATCACAAGACTTTAATTAAAAAAAGGATCAAATACAAATACAGGGTTGTATTTTGTGGCGATAAAAAAATTTAATTGAAATAAAAGAACATATAAAATACTTGTTGAAAAGGTAAGACCGCGTAAAATAAGGTAATTGGTAGAAAGAACGAGTTAAATTCGCTTAAAAGGAAAAACCGTTTAAAAAAGTGGTTGGAAGATAAAAGAGAAACCGATTAAAAAATCCACGTTAAAAGGTGATCAAGAGCAGGGATATTCAATAACTATTCCTTGATAATCAACTTAAAAAAAATCAATGAATCGATAAGAAAATATTTAATTATATTTTGTCGCTCATATATATAGAAAAATGAATCAATTATAATTATTAGAGATCAAAATTTTGTTAAGAGAACTATAAAGACGAAGATGCCTCGAGTTTGTTTGAGGAATAAACAGATTTAAAGTTATATTTTAAACAAAGATCTTAGTACGATATGATCGTAAAATTGGTTAAACTAAGCATTTAGACCAAACTAATTCATTAATTGAAATATAGAAAAAAAAAGTTTTTTTTTTTTTTTTTCTTGCCTATTAATAAAGCAAAGCATAAAATCTTATTTTTCTCTTAACTTTTAAATAAAAACTTCCCCCAAGTGTTCCAGGAAATCTAAAAGAATTTTCTTTCTAATCGGTTTTAGAGGCAATTTACAGCCGACTCAAGAGTATTTGTAAACCGATTTTAATCGATCACTAATCACTAATCAGTGCTTAGAGAGCGGTCTTGAAAGCGGGGAAGCTCGACACTTTCGATTTTAGCACAAGGCCTTGAGATTTCTTTAGTCTTTCGTTTATACTTTTCGAATTTGCGTATGATTGAATATTTATTAAATAAAAAATAAAACAAAAAAATCAGACTATGTAATTAAAGAGAAATGTACAATTTGAAAACTTAATTAATGATAGCAAATTAAGAACTTACTTAATCACGGTCTGCATAATGAAAAGTCGTTTTTCATTCAAAGCTCAATTAAAAGCTAAAGCGTATCCAGTCGAGATGTGTAGAAGATTATTGTTTTTTTTTGTTTGTTTGTTTGTTGTTGTTTAATTATTGTTTGTAGATAATTCCAGAAATGAAAAGATAAATTAGTTTAAATAAATTATTAACAAGCGATTAAGATAAAATGAAAATAAGCGCGTTAGCAGACGGACGAAAGCAAACAATTTTATTTCATTTTTTTTATTTTTGTTTTGTATGGTTTCGAGTTTCCGCTGAACACTTGCAACAATACAAAAAAAAAACGACCGAAACAAGAAGAGGAAGAACAAATAAACACCTTTTGCAACACTCTTTTCCCTTTTGTATTTGACTTTATTTTATTTTGTTGTAATTTCGATTTTAATTTCAAGTATTTTAATTTCCGTTTTCAAATATGGCGCATAACCGTTATTTATTGCCGAGTCTTATTAACGACGACCAACGAGACGAAGACGTAGCGAAGGCGAGAGTAGACCGACCGTTTCGTTCGCCAACAATGATCAAACTGAGCGTTAAAACTTGGCGCTTTCGACTTTATATGCGAAAACAACAAACGTAAAAAGTAAAGTAAAAAAACAACAAAAATAAATCCGTAACCGAAATTCACATCGAAACTGAAAACTCTGAACTGTATAAAACGCTGGCCAAAACAGCGTTGCCAGAACTCTGTTATTTGTCAAACTGTTTAAGGCCAACAAAAATATTTGCTTATATGCAAAACTTTTGTTTTTACTTAGAAATTTTTCAAAATCGTTAAATAGATTTTATTTGGATTTATTTGAAACAAAAATTTGACTTTGAAAGTTATTGGAGAAATCGAAGTGGTTATAGCAACAGTTAAGAATTGTTTTAATTTGTATTCATATCTCCTTAACTTTAATTATTAATTTGTGCATAGTAGGCCTAGTATGGCAAACTTAAATTAACGGTTTTTACAGTCTGGCCACGCTAGTGACAAAGATTCGGTGTGATTTTTGCCACTGTTGCTGTTAGGTTGTTGTTCTCTTCTCACCTTTGCCTTTATCTTTACACTTTCTTTCAAAAGTTTTGCGACTTATTTTTTTCTTCTTTTATATATGCCAGACTACGTATAAAAAACTTCTAAAGTGGGGTTAATACATTTATATTATTGCATTAATGCAATGGCGATTTAAATCTTCCGGCTGGCCAAATAAATCTTGGTATATCTGCTGCTTGGACGCAGCTTTTTCCGGGGCAACGTACATTAAAAAAAACTAGATGGTTGTTATTCAACATCAAGGGGGTACTTCCGAATAGCGGGCGTGCCCAATTGGCCTCCGACCACCACATAACGGTACCTTAGATCAAGTCGACTAACGGTATATAATAACTATAGGTCATTATACCCGCGGCAGTAGTCACCCTGTAGTATATAGAAAAATATTTTTTGTATACAATATTTACCAATATTTAATTATACTTATGATTATTTAAATATTGATTTTTTTCTTTTCGGGCCTAGAATGGTTCTTCTCAAAATCGTGTTGAAAAAAAACATTTTACGTTATGGACTGCTGCAGATTTGTGGCAAAATCCAAAATAGCTTCTATATAAAATCAGCTAAAGAGAATGCATTAATAAAACTATTTTATACAATTCCACTTAATGTTTTCTACCCCAACATAATCCGAATAAAAATGCTTTTATAAAAAGACGCAAGTGATATCGATTTGATCGTTTTCAATATCGCTGATTCATTGCCAAGAGAGTAATTTGCTTGCAGCTCTTGCGGGGCATTTCAATCGTTGATTTAACCGAGTTTGCTATTTGGCTTGACTCGTCACTTACTAGTGTCAAATGGATGTAATTTGTTACCATTATTGTCAAATTGATGCCGCAAGCGCGTACTAAAACATATATTGCGTTCCATTTGTAACGCCCATAAAGAGGCGTGGTAGGTATTATATATGTATATGTAAATGATCAGCATCGAAATCTGTGGCGATTTAACGCTGTCCGATCGTCAGTCTGTCCGTATGTTCCAGCGATTCAAATATATAGAAAAAATTGCTAGTTGAGCACGTATTCGAGGAGCGGCAATTGTGCAAGATCAGACAAAAACTACTCTCCCCTTCCATACAAAATCTCCCTTTTGGTATGGAATTAAAATTAATAAAAAGAACGTATACAGGCTCACTCTTATTTTGAGGAAAAAAATTTAAAAATTAAACATAAAATGGTCGTAATGGAATAAGAACAAAAAAGGCATTTATAACCTGTCACCTGAGTGCTATGAATAACAAATTTGTGGTGTCTAAAATTTGTATGGGTATTTGAGCTTCGGCTTAGCACTTAATAATTGCATTTTTTTATATCTTTTTACATAATGTAAAACAAGTTAATTGCTTGTTTGTATTTTATAAACACAAAACAAACAGACTTTTTGGTAGATTCTTTTGACCTTTGTATTCGAATTCGAAACCGTGTTTCGGATCATTTGGCTGCTTTAGAAGTCCTGAGCTAATTAAAATTCCCGCCATGCACGAATGCAACTTTTTTTGTTTCCTTATTATTCTTCCAATTTATTGTTACAATTTGTTTGCACACAAACTGAGATATAAATTTTTAATATTCTTATCAACAGCAACAAAACACGTCAGGGCAGGATCTTATAAATTAAATACGAAATTGTTTGTGTTAATTAATGTGTTTTTAAAGTAATTCAAAAGTATAATTTTCGTTATTCTTTGAATTTGAACATTGTAAAATAAATATTCAGTCCATTTGCTGCTATAATCGCTAGGAAGAACGATATCTGTCGGTTAATTCGACTCAAAATTCGATGCTGTTCATTTATACATCTATATATAAATATATATACTGTCAAATCTACCACGCCTCTTGATGGGCGTTACAAAAGGAAGAATAAAATAAAATACCTTCGGTATGAGTATAAAAGTTATTCAGTGGCCTTCACTTTGGTTAGTGTCTATGATAGCCATAATATTTGCTTGGACGTATTTGGAAAGTTCAGTTCATTTTGGAAGTTTCTTCCTCCTTCGTTCGTTTAATTCAGTTTCGACACCTGGCAATACTTTATATTCTTTCATTTTTTATTCTGCGGAAAATTTAATTTTTCCTGCAAATTTTGTCGTTTTGCGCTTTTAAAATAGAAATTGAACAAATAAAATGGCATAATAATAGTGAAAAACAAGATAAATATTACATTAATTAATAAATTATAACGCGTAAGATTTGTTTGCATTGAGACAAAAACAAAAATCGTTTGCGGGCCGCGCCGCGAAAAAACCACGCCACGCTAAAAAAAATCAACATTTTCAGTCAGTTTTCTGAAAATATTCACCACTTTCTCGTCGCAGTCACATATACCCATTTAAGATGGAATTCCAGCAACCACCTCCACAAATGGACGTCTCGCAACCGCCACCGCTGCTTATGGCACCATCGGCTTTGGCAGGTGGTGGTGCACCGCCCATGGGTGGTCCCGGAGGTTCACATGCACCGCACTATCACGGCGGACACTATCATCATCGCGGTTCACATCACGGCGGTTCGGGCGGCTGGCGCGGCGGCGGCTTTCAGCGTCCGTATGTCATGACGCAGGATGATTTCGATGGCAAACGTTTGCGCAAGAGTGTCATGCGAAAAACCGTCGACTATAATGCTTCCATTGTTAAGACGCTTGAGGTAAGTGCGATGCGAACGCATTTAAACAGGTGTTTTTAATTCAGTTCATAAACGAATTTCAGTTAAAATACTCTTAAAATTTAGTTATTTTTTTTTTAGTTATTTTTTACCCATTGTACTTTGGAAGAAATTAATAAAAACAGTATTTTAACAAAAATTCATTATGAATAAGTGGTTAAATATTTACGAAATATATTAAATATAAACATTTTTTAGTCCCGCCTCTGGCAACGTGATCATCGCGACCAGCATGCTCTGCAACCGGAGAGCATTTATGTCCCCGAACTAATGCCGCCCTCGAGCTATTTAGACAATCCGTCGAATTCGGTGACGACGCGTTTCGTCAAAACGGCCACAAATAAAATGCGTTGTCCGATTTTTACGCTCGCTTGGACGCCGGAAGGTAGACGTCTGGTGACGGGCGCTAGTTCGGGTGAATTTACACTTTGGAATGGTTTGACATTTAATTTCGAGACGATCCTGCAGGTAAGTTATTATTATTATAATGTTTATTTTATATTAAATAAGATTAAACAGGGAAATGCTTAATCTTAATCTTAATCTTAAATAGTCAACATTTACAATGACTTTAATTCGATCTTTATTATTTCATTAATTTAAAACTGCATTCTTATAACTCTGGTTATTTTTTTTAACTTTAAACGTCTTGGAAGCAGAATCCAAAATAATTTTTCAATTAAAATATAAATTGACTACAGAGAAATTAGAATTTATATATATACCCTAAACTTCAATAAAAAGTAGAAGAAATTCAAGATTGCACATATTTGGAAGTTGTTTGATTTTTTCAGAATTCAAATCGGTCTAAATTGTCTACTCTTATACAAAATTATTGTTTGAGCATTGAATATTTCCTGTAAAATTGGTTCAAAAAGAAAACACATTTTAACAATTTAAAAGGTTTAAAATTTCTCATTAATTTTGTTGATAAAAAATATTTTCGTTTATTGAAAAGAATTTTCGAGCGACATTTGTTGTTTTGTAACTAAAATTTTTGTAATCGGTCATAATAAAAATATGCTTTTTAATATTTAAACCATATTAATATCTCTTCAAAAAATCATCGTATTTATTCTTTAGTTATTTCACTAAAAAATTCGATAATTAAAGTTTTATTTCAATAAAATTTTACAACTGGATTTGTTTTTCCTTTGTTCTTTGTATTTGCAGGCGCACGATGTTCCTGTCCGCACAATGGTCTGGTCGCACAACGACAGCTGGATGGTGACTGGTGATCATTCCGGCTATGTCAAGTACTGGCAGTCGAATATGAACAACGTGAAAATGTTCCAGGCACACAAGGAGGCAATTAGGGGAATAAGGTATAGCATAATAACACTTATTCAAATTCAAAATCAAATCTCTTTATACAACAGTATCTCACTATATTTAGTTGCTATTCTCGTATGTTTTTTATACATGATAAAAAGAAAACAAAATAAATAAAATGCCGCTGCCGTTGAGTGAGGGTTTAAAGTTAGAAAGCAATAAAGAAACAAAGTAGGTAGTTGCCGAATGATAATAAATAAAGATATAAGATTGCAACTACCAGGTTCGATTTAGCTAGGCCTTAGGTTACATTTTTTTTAAACTATTCTTACTATTTTATATGTTAGCCTTAAACTTAATTATGTACATAGCGACTATTCTAATTTCACTGTGATAAAGAAATATAAATTAAAAGCCATAGACTGATTGATCAATTGATAAATAAAGTACAAATAAATAAAACAAATAAAGTTGAAATACAAACAAAAAACTTGCAAAATTAAATTTAGGGTTTATTGTGGGCATCGACATTGTCTTAGCTTAATCTAATTTTGTAAAATAAAGTCGGACAGAGACGTCCCGTTCCGCCTGTCCCACGCAGCGACGCAAGCAATGGCCGCCTGCTGGCACACTCCTCAAACGCGCGTATAAATGTAACGCAATCTTTCTTTTATCCTTTTTTTTTGTTTTTTTTTTTTTGTTGTTATTATTTGTTTTTTGTATAATCCAATTCCAATAAAGTTCAAACATTTTCAATTAATGCAATTAAACGTTTTTTTATTTGCGTCATGCCACAAAATTAAATAAAAAGAAGTATGTTTGGAAAACAAAATGGGAAAACGTTTTTTATTTCAATCACAACAACAAACTACTGAGCTTAAATAAAACAAGAGATTTGGTAAAATATGGCTTTGGCATTTTTATTGTGAGGAAAACACATTTTAGGCGCTTAGGGGAATACCGACAACTGGAAACTCGAATCGCTGCGGCTGTTCAACTGACACATTAAAAAAGCTTTGCAGCTTGCAAAAGATGCAAACTTAAACTTTCGTTTAACTTTGCTTTATCATTTAAAAACTTTACTAATGAACCTAAAAGATAATCAGATATATATATTAATTGTTTTTGTATTTTAATTTTTCAAGTGATTTGTGAAACGTTGAAATATCGTCCATTTATAATGGTGGCTTTAATTCCGAACAGTTTTCTAGACAAAAGTGACGCGACATGCCAATTCAATATTATAATTTACCAGTTTTTTTAAGTGGTCAACAACGGCTAAAAAAAAACAACAAGAAAGTTGTCCAGTTGGTGTTGGTTTTTTCATTCGCCTGTCTTCAGCGATTTTTATGTTTTGGAACTTGGGAGTTTTCATTGAACTCTCGCTTGTTTCTAAACCAAAGAAGATAATAGGCGAATATGAAAACAAAGCTTCACCAAGCAACAAGACCGCTGATAAGGAGTAGTAGCGTATGCCGAAATAGCGCTGTCCGGTCTGCTAAATTGCTGAATTTTTCTGTACATGTTCCAAAATTATAAGACAGATTCAGCCCATTAAAATTCTTAATAAAACAATTTACTATAATGTTGTTAATTATTCTTTAAGGAACGTAATTCCTAAGTTTTCAACGACTTCTACATAGTATGTATCAAAACGACACAGAGTCACCAATGAAAATGAACATTTTCAACAAAACCTTTAAAAAACAAAGAAAACCTTTTGACTCTGACGTTTTTATGGCCGTATTTGCTGTTTCAAACCACCATGAAGGACATATTTCCCTCGCATAGTTCCTATAAAAAAAACATGTTTGCATGCGGTCTTCAGGTGATAGTTCAATACGTGGCCAAATTCTAGAACCGCCGCCACTGCCAATGGTTTTAAATACATTTGATTATCAAATAGTTCAACATAAAATTATTTTAATATCGAATCTGCTGATTATCTTGGTTCATTAGCAATGTTAGATCTAGAAGATATTTGATGAAAAATGTAATATTTGTCTTATAACCTTAAATAAAGTATAAACATATATATATATATTTTTTTTATTTACATACAACACACCCTAAGTATATTTATGTAGTATTTATTTGTCTTTTTTATGCGTATAACTTTTGCTTACTTGATTATTTTTCTTTTCTCTTCTGGATGATATTTTTTTAAATCGTGATTTGGCAACAACGTATTTTACACACACAATCATATAATACCTCAATGTATAAAAACGAAACTTTAATTAAAAATTAAAACAAACCAAAAACGAAAAACAATAAAAATAAAAATAAACTATACGACGAAAATAAATAAAATGTTAAAATCGCACAGTTTTAGTCCGACGGACAGTAAATTTGTGAGCTGCAGCGACGACGGCACTCTGCGCATTTGGGACTTTCTACGCTGCCAGGAGGAGCGCGTGCTCAGAGGTATGTTACGTTACAAGCATATGTTGTTGTTATTTTTGTTAGTTGTGAGTCGCAAGTGTCTTACCATCCAATTTGAATATTTTTTTACTAGAAATAAATTATTTTTATATAGTTTTGTAAACCGGAATCTTGATGCTAACTGACGATTCTTTTTTATCGATTAAATCATTTCGAATGAATGATCAAACTTTAATAATCGTCTGAATTTTTACTGATCATTCGTCCAACAGAATTAGAAAATTGTACAACACTTATTGTAATGTAAATGGCGAATTTTAATTTAAAAACCGTAAAATTCTGAACGTTTTCGAAAGATTTAACGGTTTTTAATTTACCGCGCCACAAATATAATCAAAGAACAAATTTCTTCATTCTATAAATATTTTCATTTAACTAAAACTTCGGTAATAACTGAAATTTTAGACATGTTTTATTTAGAATTATATTAAATAGTTTTTTTTTTAAATTTTCGACGGTGTACAATTTTCAAAAACTCTAAAAAAAAGTCTCACCAAAAAGCGATAGACAGCTTGAATCATCCGGTCGTTGATAACTGTCCTATGAATTGTTCCATTACTCTATCAAATATCTCAAAAATTAGACATTTTATTTGCTATATTTTAATTACTTGGAAACATTGTTTAAAAAATGAAGAAATTTTAATAACAATGAATAACAATAACTGTTAAAGTCTTAAGTACGAAAAAAATGATTTGATAATTTAAATTTGAGGCTTACTACTCACAGAAAACAAAATTAACAAATTTAGAAAATCGGAAATTGTGTGCTCAATTTAAAATGTATTTTTAATTGTTTCTAGGTCATGGTGCCGACGTCAAATGTGTACATTGGCATCCGCAAAAGGGGCTCATTGTTTCCGGCAGCAAGGACAATCAACAGCCCATCAAATTGTGGGATCCGAAAAGCGGCACCGCTCTCGCCACATTGTACGTGATTGTCGTTGGAATGTGTTTTCAATTGAAGACTCAATAGTAATCCTTTAAATGTAGAACATTAGACAAACTTTGATCTCTTCAAAAAAGTAACTTCCTTATTTTTAATCTCGCTGAGTTCGTTTCTATTGAGTCTCCAATTGTTAATGGTGCAACAGCAGAGCAGAAAAAAAGTGTTTTCTAAATTTTATTCATTTTGCAGACACGCCCACAAGTCAACCGTTATGGATTTGAAATGGAATGATAACGGCAATTGGCTTGTCACCGCGTCGCGCGATCATCTGCTCAAACTTTTCGATTTGCGTAACCTCCGCGAAGAGGTGCAAGTCTTTCGTGGTCACAAAAAGGAGGCCAGTTCGGTATCGTGGCATCCCGTGCACGAGGGTCTCTTCTGTTCGGGCGGCTCCGACGGCTCAATACTTTTCTGGAACGTTGGGTATGTTAGCATATCATGCAAAAATCTAATTGCATCAATTTCATGATAATTTTTTGTTTTGTTTTTTCACAGCACTGACAAGGAGATTGGCGGCGTTGAGACGGCACACGACAGCATCGTCTGGACGCTGGCCTGGCATCCGCTGGGTCATATACTGTGCTCGGGTTCAAATGATCATACAATAAAATTCTGGACACGCAATCGTCCTGGCGATTTGATGCGTGACAAATACAATTTGAATACGCTGCCAGCAAGTTTGGCTGCGCTCGATGATTGTGAATACGGTAGGTTATCATTATTAAACTATTAACTTTTTTAAAAAACTAAATGATCCTTCTTTCAGATGATGCCATCATTCCTGGCATGGGTCCCGAAGACAAAGTCGAATTTACCGAAAGTCTCACCGCCGACAAAGGCTTTATACCCGGCCTTGATTTGGATCCATCCAAAATGTCCGATCGCGATCGTGAAAAGAAGGTGCCCTACAGCAAACCTATCCCACGTAATTTCCAGGCGCAATGGGCGGGTCCACGTCGACCCGGCGACGACGGTCCCATGCATGATGAGCTGGCGGCTCGAGAACCCAAAGACACGAGTGGCCTGTCGCATCAACAAATCAGCGAGAACACAATTGAGGGCATGTTAGCCTCGGGCGTGCTCACCGCCATGGATCCGCAAATGATCGTTGGCATTCTGGTGTACAATCGTTTTATACGAGTGCATCCGGACTCGCGGTTAATGGTCGCCGTTCGTCAAGGCCCCGATTATTTGAATAAGTACATTGATGCCGGCAAATTGGACGAACTGCGCGATGTAGTGCCGGCGCGCGATCGTTCGGGATCGCGTTCACCAACGCTGGACCAGGGACGCGAATCTCCACCATCGAAAAAGTCGCGATTCGAGCCGCGGAAACATCATCCACAAGCGGTCTTTGTGCGTGAAATGTTAAGTCTAAAGAAACCGTTTATGCCGTGCCTACTAGCGATGAAGACGTCGTTTCAACAGCCGTCGCCAGCGCAACAGCAGCCGCCCGATATGGTGGAGGAGATACTTGATTCGCCACAGCAGCAGCATCAGCAGCAGCCACAACAACCAATGGGACCTGGCAGTCGTCCAAGTCCGTGGGCAGTTGGAGGAGGCGTCGGCGGAGGTAATTTTCAGCAAGGACCACCTGGTCCAGTTCCCTGGGGTCCAGGCATGGGTCCAGGCGGTCCGGGACCTAATCAAAATGGTTATAATAACAATAACGGCAATAACGGTCCGTATAACGGACCACCGCCATTTGGTGGAGGAGGCGGCGGCGATTATCCTAACGATGGTGGAAACTACGGCGACCGAGGAGGTGGTGGAGGAGGCGACATGTTCCAAAAGAGTGGCAATAACAATATGAATATGAACATGAACATGAATAACAACAATCGCAGTCGCGGCAATAGACGCGGAGGCGGCGGTGGTCGTAATCGTGGCCGCAACAATAACAACAGGCGCTTCTAAGCAAACATGTACCACAGACGTCAAACATAAATTATGAATGAAAATACCAAACACACAACACCATCGAAGAGTTGAAAAAGAAGAAGAAGAAGAAGAAGTTCATATACTTGAATGTATAAAATTACAAATTTAAAAAGCAAAAACAAAACAAAAACAAATAGTTTTAATAAATGCCACTGTATGGAGCATGTTCCGTTCTGATCATACCCGCGCAGTCGCATACATACAAACCATTTAGTTATGTTTATAAATAATATGTAAATTAATTAAGCACTCAACTAGCTGCTATTTATACCTATAAATCCCCTATAATAGTTGAAAATCCTCCCCAGCTCCGCCCCTAAACTATAATTTAATTCTAGGAAACATGTTTTTTTTAAGAAAAAATACACAAACACTTTCAGAACGAACCGAACTTTGAATTTGTTTTGAATTAAAAATTAAGAATTGCGTTCAAAAATTAAAAACAAACGAATCCACAAATGTCAATTGATTAATTGATTGATTTAAGTGAAGCATATTTAATAAGATAACTTTAAATCAATACTTTGCTTAAACGCTTAAAATTTTTATGGCATTGTTAAGTTACTTAACAAGTCAAGCTTTGCTTACAAAGTCAAACTCGGCGACTCAAACTCAGGATCAAATTATCTGTTAATAACTAATAACAGTATCAATAATAACAGATAAAATATAAACAGATATTCCTTTCTATGATGGTTACGATCAAACGATGAAACCATGGGGTAATAAATATAAGGTGAGGAAAGTAGGAAAATGTCCCGCTCCACCTCGATATTGTTTCTCTGCGTTCTCATTTCTACTTTCCTAACCTTATTATTCAACCATGGATGGAACCACTAACACGACCCAATATTTAACTTTTGTCGATGTTTTTGTTTGCCACATTTTTTTTCATAACAGTTCCGCAGTATTATTAATTTCATGTATTTTTTTTTAGAATTTGAAAATTTCTTTACTTGTGTACATACACAATGCAATCAAATTGCCGAAAGGCCCTAACCAATATTTTTTTCAAAACATTTTCTGCAGCTTCTGGTAGCCTATATTAAAAAACAGCTCCTTACAAAAAATTAGAGCCTTAATGCCAAAGTCGACAACTTATGCTTACCCTGTCAAATTCCAGAAATATTGGTTAGGACATTGGTTGTGCATTTCGACAGCAACGCATATTTGTATATTGGTAGTAAATCAACTTTATTTTAATATTTTCTTTTTTTTATTATTTTTTTATAAAGCTATCCCCATCAAATGCAACGCAGTGTAGTAATAACTGCTTTTTGTTCTATTCCTTCTTAACTAACATTAAATAGCCGTGCAAGTCAAAATAAAAGTTCAGTACTCAGGGACTTTGCTTAAAAGTTTTGTTGGTTTTTGTTGCTTTTGTTATTTTATTTCATTTAAATTTTTGGTTTTTATACTTTTTGTTTTTTCTTTTAAATTTTAGTTGATAAAAGTAATTTAGTATCTTGGTTTTTTTTTAATAAAATACACAATTATACAGTTTTATCGCTCAATAGCGCATCGATTGCATCTCTATCGGAGGAGTTATGACGGCTTATAGCACCATCTGATCTTTCAGATCGATCTGCTCTTCTTTGCGCTCCTCTTTCCGATGATTTCGACGCCCGTCGTTCACTATCAATTTTTTTTCGATCTGGCACGGCAGGCGATTTATTTCCTGTTGGTGCTGTTCTTTCAGCGTCCTTCTTGTCCATTGCAGCTTCAGTAGCCGCAGCAGACGCCTCCAAATCTTTGTCCGCACGCAGTGTATGCTTACGCCGACGATAATCGAAATTATCTTTAATCTCGCGCTCATCTTCGCGCATTCGCTCTTGCATATCTTTTTCGATTGTGCGTTGAATCTCCTCGGCGGATCGGACCAGCTTATCAGTTTCGATAACAACATGCGATGTGCGTGTCGAGCGAGAATGCGAATGGGAACGCGAGTAAGAACGGGAGCGGGACCGTGAATGGCCTCTTCCACGCCGCGACCAGGAGCGCTTTGATCGGGTTGGTGGCGTGCGTGAACGCGAGCGCGACCAATCCGATGCAGAGCGCGACCGACGTGTAGAGGCGAGCAGCTTACGATTGATGCGCTGAGGTTGACCCGGCGATTTGGAGCGTGTGCGTGACTTTGTCGAACGACGATGTTTAGAACGGCTACGTGAGCGGCGACGCGTTCGTGAACGACGCGTTGAATGCGAACGTGAACGCGACCGTGAACGGGAGCGACTCGAACGACGACGCGAACGTGATCTGCTGCGCGATCGTCGCGAATGAGAGTGCGAACGACGGCGAGAGCGTGAACTATTGTGGTAAAAAAGCAAAAAATTAACATTGCAAATAAATCACAAAAGAAACTTTCGTCGTTTAGAGTTAAAAAAAAAAAACTTACCGTGAGCGCGAGTACGATGATCTCCGATAATAACCGCCGCCGCCACCACCATCACTCTCGTCGTAGTTTTCCTCCTCGTAATTATACCGATTATAGTTGTTGTAATACGAGCCCCTGCCACGACCCCGACCACGCGGTCCTCCTCCACCACCTGGTCGACGCATGCGTGGCGCAAAGCCACGATAATTTGCTGAGACAGGAAACGGCACCGACGGCCGATATAGCGCAGACATGCCGGGAAACACAGATGGTACATATGGAAACATCGACAGCGACTTCATCCATTCGCTTGCAGCTGCTGCCTGCTCCGTGGAGTAGCCAGCAACCGAAGCAGCAGCACCGCCAGCAGCTGTGGCTGTGGCCAAAGCGGCCATGGCTTTGAATGGATTTATGGGTGCCGCCGCCGTTGCATTTTCGCCGCCGATTGCCATCGATGAGGACTTTGCGGTGTCATTAGTATTGTCCTTGGTGGTATGTTTATGTTTCGTATTATCATCGTCGTCGGAACTGTCCGAAGTTCTCGGTCTTTTGCTTTTGAGCAGTCCGAGCAGCGGAGTTTCGCTTTTAATCTCTTCGACCTTCTTTTTCTGTTCGTTAAGCAGCTTTTCCGTTGCGGTTTTATATTTTTGAACAAGCCGATCGCGCAAGTCGCTTTTGATTGCGTCTTGTTCGAGGTCTTGACTACGATGGTGCTTCCTGAAAGATGACGAGGAGGCGTGTTTCAGCTGAAAGTTGAGAAATTATTTTTCATAAATTAAATTTTATAAATATGAAAGCATTAATTTAAAGTTTCTTCTCAGTGAAAGTCGCTCACTTACTTTAATACGCCCGAATAGCTGTTCTAAAATTCTGATGCTCTCTAGCTTACGTTGTGCTATCATCAATTTACGCTCCTCGACGCGTATCTTCTGTGAGATTTCCACCTGGCCACGTTCCTGGATCTTTTTCAGATGTTTCTCTTTGCGTTTCTCCTCGCGTTCGCGTTGTTTCTCTAATTCGACTAATTTTAATTGTTCCTCTTTTTGCCTGTAATTTTTGTTTGGTGGTGTTCTTGTTCGCTATTCTTCAAAAAAGTTGCATTTTCTTTTTCTTTTTTTGCTTGGTAATTTCTTAAGAATTTGAATTTTTGCGATTTCTTTGTAAGATTTTTTAATTAGGTACCAAAAATACAACCCAAAAAAAGTGCGCCTAGCGGGAAATTTATTATAGCAAAGTATTGATCTTGTTTTGTAATTTTTTAGAGTTCGGTTTTATAAAAAAAAATAATAAAAAACTGACTCAATACCACTACAGGCATTTGCATCACTTTTTCATCAAACGTATTCTTCATTGTCATAGCTAGCTTTTATGCTTATACAGTTTTAATTCAAATGCTGTAATTTCAACTTTAAAAATTGCAGAAAACAAGTCGAATATAATTTAATTTTATTCTTTACCTTCATATTTAAAATTCATTTATTGTATATATAAATGGATTTTTAATAAAAATTAAATTAAATTGAAATTTATTGTCTTTGAATAAATTTCCTACTTGGCGCACTCAAATTAAATAAAGAAATTTAAAATCAACAAAGTAATTTTATCTTAAAAGGACGCTATCATAAGTTCAAACCTTTCGCGTTCGACGTTTTCTTTTTCCTGTTTCTTTTGGCGTTCGACTTCCTCTTCCTCGGCCTTCGCCTTACCGATCAAACGTTTTCGTACGCGTTCACGGCGCTGCATTTGCGCTTCGCTGAGATGTTTCGACTTGTCGAACTGCACCGAAATGTTGATCGCTTGCGTTTTGTCGACAAATTTGCGCACCAGCTTCATGCCGCGAAATTCGTCCATGGCGCGCACAAAGCCAACATATTCATCGAACTGGACATAACTGTAGGAATCGGGTAGAAAGGAATTTAAAATTATAAATAAACAAATAAAACAAACAAAAAAGGAAAATCAATCATTACGCCTCAAAAAGGACATCCTGCTCAAAACTGAACGTCTTCATGCCGTTGATGTCCGAATTCATTTTGCTTCGATATGGATCACAAATCGGTATGTCCACGCAACGTACGCTGCCAAACTTCTCGAAAATGCGCCTAAAGATGCTTTCACTTGGTTTGACATTATCGTCATTTTCTGCGTGACGCGGACAAAACCAACGTATAGGCAGATGGGTAAGGTGGATAGTATCTGGGCGTTCGCCAGCCTTCATCTCGTCCATGTGCGAAGCGTCGCGAAAGAACGAGTCCCAATCGTGTCGCGTCGGAAAGTCATCTTTCGATTCGGCACAACGCACTCGAAAGGACTCGCTAAAACCACTGACACGCAAAGTGATGCCGTCGAGGCGACTGATAGCGTTGCGCAGGCGAGCACGTTCTTCGAGTTCCGCCTCAAAGCGAATAAATTCCACGGTGCTTTTTGATACCTACATTGCAAGATTTCATCGAATTTATTAATATATTTTATTTAGTAAGTAAATTAACGTATTGTACCTTAAGCACTAGAAACTTATCTGGATTGAGTGCAGCACTTAGTTTATCCATGATGTCCAGATTAGATATTGATTTGCCAGTTTTATTCAGTGGCAGCGCCACAGAAATATTCATCCGGGCCAACGACTTGAGATACAGACTGTGCGGCAGATAGAGCGGCACACAGTCCGAGACATTCTGTATGGTCTGAATGTTTGTCATTTTTCATGAATCATATGAGTCGTTTGTTGATATTTTGTTTGTTTATTTTTTTAATTGTTTTATTTTTGTTGATATTTTTAACAATTGTTGCAAATTCAGCAAATTGTAAACAAAAAAATTATTAAGGGGCGTGGCAAAGTACAACAATCATTTGAATGATTGCATTAACGAAGCGAAAAATTTTCTCATAGAAAAGTTAAGAAAAAAAATAAATATTAAAAAGCGTAAATATGAATATTTATGAAATTCTTAATGCGCAACACATTAAAATTTCTCACAAACTATTTTACAAAATAGAAGAATCTTTCTATTTCGCTAAACCTAACCTAAAAAAACCTCCCAATTACAGTAGAAAAACTTCCTTCCTAACAATCTTAAAGCGAAAGAAAATACGATGAAAAAAGAATATGGATACAGCGACGAAGGCAAGAGTCACGGAACAAAATGTGGGCGTGTAGTTCAAATTTTGAAACCCTGAAATCAATTTGTAAACTACAAAAAAAACTGCGCACGACGCTTGTGATCCCTTTAAGTGTTTGACTTTTTCCTATGTTGATCTATTGTTGCTCCAGCGGTGAAAACTCCAAATTTTCTTTGGGAATATATTTTTAACAGCTCCACTTTTATTTTATCAATTTACAACAATCACACGCAAATAACAAAGCTGAGCAGAAATTATTGGCACCGGTTAACTAGCCAATTTCGTCGGCGGCTGCTTGCAGGTGGTTCAAGTCGAAGGTATATCTTGAGTCCGGCGGTTGATTAAAACTCTTTTTAATTGATATTAGATATTGAGATATTAGCAATTAAAATTTTTTAGTTGCATATCTTAAATTTAGTTATTTATTAAGCACATCCATTAACCGATTTTAGGCGAGATTGTCGGCGGCGGGACGGCTGATTAAATTTGAGCCGCATCGGCAAACCAAAATTTTGTCATCAAGCACGTGTCAAGCACATCGCAATAATGGTGCTCAAGCTCAAGCACATATTTCATTTTGTAGGGGCTGCCACAATTTGAATCAATTTTTTTTTATTATCGATTTTGATGTTAAATATTTCGAAAAAATCGTTCTATATTTCGAAAAAATCGTTCTATATTTCGAAAAAGATTCTCGTTTAGCAACGAAATATTATTTACGAAACGAGTCGGTAACAGCTTTCTGACAGCCATGTATGCCAAACCTAATATCTGTTGTCCAGTGTCTATTTCTATTTACTTTTTCAAAAAAAATTATATATTTTTATTCACCACTTAAGGGTTAATATTTTGTTAACTATGTTAACTTTGTGGATGCCAGTTACAAGTAGTAGTATTGTTTATTACTAAAATGCGAAAATAGAGGGTTTTTTTTTAATCATGAATCATGAAGATCGTTGACGAAGCACAATTGCCGTCAGAAAAAAATGTACTATTCAAAAATGTCTATCATCGAAAGTGTCAACTCTGTCTGAAAAAACATACGTTTTGACAAAAACTACAACGACCACACTGGTCGAAACAGATTGAAAACTACATTAAAGAAAAAAGTTTTTTTACGCAGAATAAAAATAATATGTGAAATTCAAAATGGAAAATTTTTAAATTCGCTGGGATTTTGTATTTACACAAAGTAATCAAGAAGCTGAATGTGAAACAAAGTAAAAAACGAAAGGCAATTTGAATTCCACAACGCAATTTGAGATAAGAGACAGAAATCCAATAACAAGAAGAATTGAGTTTTCCGCAGCGTTAAAAAAAAACTCGATTTGTAACATTTTATTTATCCAACAGCATAAAAAAGGAAAATTAACCATTGAGTGAAAAATAATAGAAAAGACAGACAAGTTAATAAACGACAAACAAGTACGAAAAACGAAACGAAGAAAAGGAAAAAGAGGTGTCTTAAAAGTAAATAGAAAAAAACTGCTTTGTCTTTTGTCTTTCATCAGAAGGAAAAAACCAAAAGCGAATAGAATTTCGTGACGTACGTTTTGTGCAGCTCCTTCGCTCTTTTTCTTTCGTTTATTATTTTCCCTCATTCGTCATTGTTGGTTTTGTTGCTGTCGCTGCTGCTGTTGCCTGTCTGCCTGCCTGCTGCTCTGCTGATGTACAAATTATTGCAGCAATTTTCTCTCATTTTACAAAGTTTGTAATTTGAAAAACTCTCAAAAATTTTTCATTACAACAATTAATTTATAATTGCGCGCATCGTGTGAGGTGAGTGCGTGTGTTTTATATTTTTGTTTATGCATATGTTTTCTAAATATTTTTGTTAGATAATTTTTTTTTTCTGTTCAAATTGTATTTATCTGCTGTTGTCTGCCCTCTGAGCCTTCAGTATTTTTATTTGCTTGATTTTTCACCCTCGTCTTTTGTCCAGCCACCCCCTACCATTGCTGCCTGTGGTCGTGTTTTGTGTGTGTTGTCGCTGTTTGTTGCTCAGCAGCGCTGTCCGTCATTCGCTGCAATTGCATTGCTGCAATTAAATGCAGCAATTTGCAATTTAATGTTTTTTCCATACAAATTTATGTATGTCCGTCCGTCTATCCGTCCGTTGTTGTTTGATTCCGCTATTGCATACATAATATGTATAAGTCAATACATACAAAAGATATGCATATTAAGTTTATGTAAATGATTTCAAAACAATACTAAAAAACTAGTTCAACTTATAAAATCAAACGGATTTGTTGAATTTTGTTTTAAACAATTAAATTAACGCAATTCGAAAAATAACGATTTAAGCTTTTAAACTTCAAATTAGCAATTTTTAATTTAATAGCAATCTGCAATCTTCTGATTATTTCAATTGACTGAGTTCAAGCCTCCACTCACACAGATTTCCAAATACATATTCAAATTACTGAAATTTTTTAAATAAACCTCAGCTATGACCAAAAGTTTAGCACACTTCGGGAGTAATTTTTATTAATCATGTAAGTGTTTTTTTTTTTAAATTGTTAATCTTCTCCAAAGTGACTTTCGGAATGTTTACTTTATTTTCTGTAAATCTCGTGGTACTACAAAAAATAAACATGTTTAGTAAATGTTTTTTTTTTCTGCTAACTTTAAACGAATCTGTAAGTAATTTGTATATTATTTGGTTTTGAAGACCAAATTTTATGCTTTTTGTAGCACTTTGCTTAGTAAAAAAATGGAATTATCCAAAATGTATTCTAACCAGAGCTGCACGTTATAAATTCGTCAGGAATAACGTTACTAAAATTCGTGAAAAATAACGTTAACCTATGCTAAAAAACATTTTCTAGTGCAAATTCAATCTTACATGAACCAAAATATAATTTGCCTCGAATGTTTGATCGCAAACTTGCAAAGTTTCGAGGTTTTCAAAGCATTTTTGCGATTAAGGGAATACCCCTAATATATTCTGAATAAAATTTGTTCGTCTTTTTCACGAAACCTCATAGTTTAAGTTTTTTATGTTTGTAACGTAGAGAAATACTCGAAATTGATATAGAAATATATATATTCTTGATCATAAAATATTTAACATATATTATTAAATTATGAAAGAATTTTTTATCTCTATGCATTTATTGAAAAATATGAAAGAATATGCACTAACGATGCATTTTAATTAAAGTAAATTTCCTTATAAGTAAAGATAACTGAACCATTGGACTTTCGAGATGCCCACCTATTTATTAGTATGTAATATTTTGAGCCATTCATTGCAATAAATCAAAATGAATTATTTTCCAGTTTGGGCCTCGAATAAAAATTAAATAGATCCATTCGATATGTTTTTTTTTCATGGCCCATTAAAAAGCATTTCGACATCATATATACTTGGAACATAAAAACATTTATTGGCAGTTATCAGGATGGCTAGCATTTAGGAAGCCATTAGTTTTGTTTTCGTCAAAACGCAACCTATTGAATTTGTTAAAATGTTTTCAAACAGTTTATTCGAGGTTTTTTCCCATTATGACAAGTTAACCAAAAAACAATTTCTGCATTTTTAAATTTATTAAATAATTTGCATTAATGTGAAGTATTTCGAAACAAAGTTAGTATTCAATTCGTCAGTCAGTTTGTTTGTTTTGTCCCAAGTCGCTGTCCTTATTCGTCTGTCAGCCTTAACATCATCCTACATTTTATTTTCAACTACTTATACTTTTAGTTACATTTATATACTAGTATATATACATGTATTGCAATGGAAATTGTTAGTTTTCCATTCAACTCAAAATTTAGGCGCGTAACTTAAACTACAAATTGCAAAGTAAATAGTACAGGGCTTAAAGTAAATGCTTAAAATGCCTGCTAGCTCTCGTTTGAGCATTGAAAGCATGTCCTCGCTGAGGGATGAATTAATTGCCAAGTAGGCAGCCGCAACGACGCTTGTGATTTTGTTCAATTCGAAAGAAAGTTACTTTGGAAATTTACGCTTTGAAAAAATATTTAAAATTCAACAACAAATTGTAAGACACAACACCAAAAAGGTAAACAATTTTAAAGTAAAACTTAAATTTGTCTATTTGTGAATTCCAGAGTTTTGTTGTCAATAAATTTAAGAATAATAATAATAAATAAATCAATTGTGCTATGGAATACATGAATATTTAGTTTATCATTAGTGAAAAAAAATATTAGGTGTACAAATACGTTTCCGCCGTTTTTTGTTAATAAAATAATATTTAAACGATTTTAAACGATGTGAGACTGCTTGCTGAGTGACTTCTAAACTAAGTGCAAGTTCCTTTTGTGTTTGAGACGAATCTTCACCCAATAATTTCTCCAAATCTGCATCCTCGTAAATTTTCGGCCTTCCACTGGATTTTTGTCTTTTATGTCAAAATCGCCTTTTTAAATTTTTGAAACCACTCACGACATGTTCTCTCACTCAAAGCATCCTCATTATATGCTTCTACGAGCAATCGATGCGACTCAGCAGCAGATTTTTTTAAATTAAAAAAATAAACTAAAAGTTCCCGCAAATGACACTTAGTTGGCTCAAATTGAGACATTTTTAGATGAAGAAAAATATATGATGCTAATGCGAACTTAATAACATGATAAGGTTATGTTGTTCTGGAATAAAAAAACTAATTTTCAAGTAGGTTGCCATCTGCGAATTCCAACGTAAACCTCGTGCCACGCCATCTTTCTCAAAACGGCGGAAACTTATTTGTACACCTAATATAAGACAATTTTACATTGTTGAAATTATTGTGAAATAATCGTGCCAACATAAATATATGAAATGATTTAAAAGTCAAAATGAATTTTGCAATTTATGGCCAATGCATTGTTAACGCGGCAATAAGAAACCACAACTTTTATAGTTTATTAATCATCAAACAAAAATAAATGTATATACATATATACAAAAAAGCAATATCTCTTTGCTCGTTTGTGTTTTGCGTATATAAATTATTTTACAAGTTGATGAAATTCTTGAGTTTTGAGTGGTTACCCTAACTCGGTACCAATTGACATTCTTCAAAATGTCTTTTCATATTTGCGTGCACAAGGTCGATCAGCAGCGCTGCAGCAGGTAGACGCTATGTCATAATAGTCGCCTGAAACTATAAACACCAAACGCGTATTTTAGAGCCAGATCATTATGTATAGGCATACATAGGTACATGTTCGTCGTTGGAAGAAACAAAAACAAAAACTTTATCTACACGTGTTAGAAAATATCGTTCGCCTGCTCCTTGGTTGTCGTTTTTCTGAATTTGTTGTCTTCTCGAAAAACTATTTGAAACGATTGAACATTGAGACTCTGGTCCGTTTCAATTTTGGACCAACGCAGGCGGACGAAACACGTTTCTTTATTGTTTTTTCGTGTTGCCCTCTTATCAACTTCTGGATTTTTTTTGTTTGAGATTTGTTTTGTTTTCGTTTCTCATATGTTTTGACTTCGTGTTTTTTTCTTCTCTTGTTTGTGTGCATATATATATTTATATATATATATATATATATATATGTGTGTGTGTGTTATTTCGTTACAATTTGTTTTTGAATACACACAACAGTCCCAACAGTTTTTCAGTTTAGTTTTATTCAGACTAATCGTACACAAATTTGTTTGTAATTTGTAAGAATTGTGTGGATTTTACGTTTTAGAGCTTATTAGCTAACCTCCTTATTTACATTTGAAATTGTAAATATATGTTGACTTACATAAAAATTCAAGCATTGTGTACACTTTGAAAAGTTCGTGAAATATTCACCAACACATATTTTACAAGCTGAAGATCAATTACAGAAACTAATTCGATTATTTAAAGACTGTAATAATTTTTTTGATAGTTTTATTTACCTATCGACATGGAATCAAGAAACTAAATTTGAGAAAGAAATTTGAGCCTTCAATTCTTTTCACAAACAAAATATTTTATATAGTTTTACAGTAAATTTCAGTTAAGTATCTGGTCTAAGTGTGTCCATGTTTAGACAAAATTTCCCAAAAGGGAATTTACTATAAGTTTTCGTAGAAAAAAAAGCGAATTGTGCACTTGAGCGTTAAGATATTGTAGTATTAAAGTAGAAAAGTATGTTATTAAATACAGAGAAAATGTTTTATCATAAATACAAGAACACATAATTCAGCCTAAACTAAATTATTTCTTCTTTTTTTAATTCTAGGTGAACAATTTCAACGTATCACAAACACCACCACCATCACTAGCAATCACCCTTAGGTGCAACCTACCCCCAATTCATTTACCCACACGCACATAAGTTCATTTGTTTTCTGTCTGTCTGTCTGTCAACGTCATCTTAATTGTCAACTTGCTGCTGTTGCATTCAAAATTTTTTACCAATCGATTCAAACTGATTAAAATCAAAGTCGGAGATAGACGAAAAAGTAGCACTGCCACACACACATAACACCACACCAAACACAAAGAGCACCGCCATCAACTCTAGGACGCAGTAACGAAGCCAGCGCTAGGAGCAGCTTTATTATGCTGTACGTTTTTCAAGTCGACATAGGTCGAATGATGACTTTTGACATGAATGTTGCGCTGTCCTCAGTTGAGAATCTAAAGGAAACTATCGAGCGCCTGCATGGCATATCCGCATCAAACATTGTGCTGCTTGCTAGCGGTGGCGAAATGTTGACGCAATCCACCCAGGTGTCGTACTACTCGGCCGGCACCGATACTAATCCGATTTATATGTTTATAAAAGGCGACGATTTAAAGATGCCGCCAAATGCCGTGCTACCGCCCGATGCCGATATCGATTTGACCGCACAAGTTGAACGAGCTCTTGATCTGCCTGCAGTCTATGAAACGGTAGTAACGCGTTCTCAATTGGCGCTGCGCTTGTACGAATTAGCGCGTGATGAGCTTCGAGTCTGCGAAAACTTGGTCCACGAGCAACACCTACAGCAGCAAGGCTGGTCAGCTGCAGTCGCAAACTTAGAAGACGTCACCGATGAGTTTAAATTACGCTTTCATAATTTCTGTGGCGTATTCGATCGTCATATGGAGCGACGCGGGAGATATTTAGAATTGTTGAGCGGCTTCAAAGACGATCTGACTAAGCTGGAGCGTATTCCCATTTTGCCTGGTCTGATGCCGCTTGCCGAGGCAGACTTTCACGGCTTCGATGAGCTTCTCGGAAACGAAGACGAGGTTTTTTCGCATTCTATAACGGAACAGGAGTCGTTGCAAGTGGCGGACGAAGACGTTGTTGCTGAAACGGCATCTTCGGAAACATCCGCCGTTGGCATACATGAAGAAACGAAGATAACAACGGATGCTGCTGGCGGTATTACCGATGATAGAACTTCTTCAACTTCGTTGCCTAACAAGAAAGCGAAGATGAGTAACGATCCTGCGACAAAAGGTGAGAATAAGCGTCCTGCCAACACCCCACAAATCACGACTAAAAATAACACCAGCGGTGCACGTCGTCCCAGTCTAAATTTGCTCCAGTGGATCAAGTCGAAGGATAATCACATCACACTGAAGCTGATGTCTGACGAATGTATTCAATGTTTGTCCGCCTTTACTAAGGAAGTCTATGAGGACCTCAAAGTTGAGGTTCTGCATAACAATAAAACAGCTCATTCGCCGGAAGTCAGAGAGATTCGTGGTCTCGGCGGACGCCTCTGCCGTCTTGAGGAAATTAAACATAAAATTGAGACAATGGTTCAGGATCAGAAAGAACTTAGCACCGCCTTTCAACAAAATCAAAATCGTGCAAAGGATTTGCGTGATGCCTCGATTTTGCCTGATCTGTGCGATTCGCATCATTCGCAGATGTGTGTCATGCTGCAAAATCATCAGAGATTACGTGAGTTTATACGCGCCATCTTGAAAGCTAAGGATGAGCTAGGCATGAACTTATGTTCTCGTCTTAGACGTATGAACCAAATTGAGAATACTATGAGCGATTTAGACAATCGTATGTTATTCCATCATCGCTGTTTGCGACGCGCCGATCGTCACATCAACATTATTGATCAGATCCACCAGGCACCTTTAATTTATGTTGCGGCTGTTGCAGAGGTAAGTCGATCTAGTTTTATTTCATTTGTTTTTTGTTTAATATAGTTCGGAAATTTGGTATGTGAGTCCGATATTTAAGTCGGACAAAGACCGTCGCTAGCGCTCTTATCTAATCTTATCTTATATGTACATATACATTTTTATACAATTTCCGGTAAAATTTTTTTTACACCTATCTATCTATTTTCCATTTAAACCTAAACCGTCCATACATTTAAAAATTTTCGAACTTGTAAAATCTCATTTTAGACATAAACAAAAAATAAATGCCTAAATAGAGCAAATTTAAAATAATTTCGTTTGTTCCATAAACTAATCTCTTGACTTTTTCTCTCCGAAAAATAACAGGTGGTTCGCCGTAAAATCTTTTCGAGCGAATTTCATCTTTGGGCTTCAAAGTTGGCTGAGGACTTTGACAGTGTTCATAGCGAAGAGATAAGACGTCGTCAAAGTTTCAACGCTAACTTTTCTGGACATTTTTTAAATATCTTGTTTCCTGGCATGAATGATATGCCGCCTACTTTTGCTAGCGAGAATCCCTTGTTATTCGACGCACTCTTGCCGAATATTACCAAATCCGATATAAATGTCTTATCATCGCATCTGCCCGATCTAGCACAACAGATGCAGCTGCCCGACATGGGACCTGTGATAAATTTTTTCGTCTCGCGTTCTGGTGCACACCAGCAGCAGCGCATGGAAGAGCTACTCAAGCAGCAAGTTGCGACTACATTAAATATTGCGGTTGCAACTGAAAAGACACCATCCTTGCAGCATCAACGTCTCAGCGATTTGCAGAAGTCAGAAGGAAATGCTGTTGCTGTCGGTGGATGTGATGAGTCAGAAACAGACACCGAAACGGAATTCGAAAAGGTTCCAGCGTCCGCTAGCGAGCGCGTTGGCAGAGTTAAAACTGTTTCAACCTCTACAAGCGAAAATCAACCGGTAGTTACAGTTGCACGCAGTACTAACACCACAACCGAACAACTTTTGATGCTATCAGCCGCAACGCTAACCGACGAGAATGAGTGGTCTACACGTGCAGAAGTAGAACGCCTGCGTGGCATTATAAAAGCAATGTCGCAAATATCGGCAGAATGTATGTTGATGGTACGCACTAATATAAAGCGACTGAATTCAGAAGCCGTTATGGTACGCGAAGAAATGCAATCGGAGATGAAGATGATCGAGAAAAAGTGGAACATAATGCGTGAGAAGTGCGCTGAACAAGATCAAGAATTGCAGGCCGCTAGTACCAAACGGGATGAGGATATGCAGCAGCTAAGCGAAACATTAAAAGAACGTGAAAACGAATTGGATACATTACGTCAGCAATCAAAAGATGAGATCGCATTGGTACAAGCCAACTGCGCCTCACTCGAGTCGAAAGTAGCCGAACTTAATGACCATCTTAAAGCAATGCAGGCGGAAAAAAGGGAAGCCGTTGCAGCGGCACGCGAAGAACTCATCCATGAGCATAAAACCGAAATTGAATCATTGCGTTGCCGCTTTAAATTGATGACCTCAATGGAGCATTCGCCATCTGAAAGCAGTCTCGAGAAATTGGAGCGACCGTCAAGCGCCTGCAGTGATCAAAATGTGATAGATCTAATGCAGCAGCATGAATCCGCACTAAATCAACTGGAACAGCAACATGAAGCCGCATTGGCTCAACTGGCGCAGCAACAGGAAGATGCACTCATTCAGCTGCGCGCAAATTTTGACGCAGAAATAAATAGAGCCGTTGAATCCGAACGCTGCCACTGGCAGTCGAAAATGAACTCAGAAACTGTGATGACCAATTTGAGCGTGCTCAAGACAATACTTGAGGATAGGGAACGCCAGCTGGAACTAATGCGCGAGAAGGATATTATAAACACAAAGGATCTTATAGAAATTCGAACGCGCCTCTCTACGCTAACACAAGAAGACGGCAGCAGTTGGCTTAAAGAGAAAATCGAGTATTTAACAAACGATAAAACAAGGCTGGAACAAGAGCTTAACATGGAGAAATCACGTCGTGTAGAAATGGAAACCTCATTTGCGGCACTCAGAACGTAAGAGTCTATTTTAAAGTTTATTACTAATTTTATTAGAAATGCTCTAGTGCAAGCAGTACTTAACTAAATTGTTTTTTAACAACTTTCAGATCTACCTACGAACAACAGGTCGCTCTGCCGCGTTCTCGTTCAAGCGGTTCTAGTCATCGTTACATTGTGCTGGAATCCTGCGGCAAGGGTGATGTTGTTTTTGTTGTCTGGAGCATGCGTCATGGTCAATTTATGGTTGTACAAGACTCTTCAAGCTTGTACTTTGTACACGGCGATAGTTTAGATGGTCTGAATCTACATTTGCCAGTTTCGCCAATACAGGTCGATGTCAGTATAATTGGCACCGGCAACCTGATTGTACCAATGCCTTACTATGCCATTGGGCGTGTCATTGAAAAAGAATACTGTCAGGCACGCAAGGTAAGAATCTTTTATATAAAGTGTGCATTATATAAAATGCCTTATATATATTTTTACTGTTTCTGTTGCAGGATGAAAATCGCTATCGTGTCGCAAGAGGTTCAAAATTCTACCGCATTAAAGTTGCGCCACTAACATCGAGACAATCGGCACGTCGTGAACGTTTGGAATGTGAGTATAAACAATTCAAATCGATTAAGACTATTCCGACTGACCCAAATGAAAATCTATTTGAATCGGTTATTATCCTGCAGGATAATAAATTAAGCAAGTGGATTTACACGTTCCTATTTTCAAATAAATATAACAAAATAAATATATTAATGCACTTATTCATCATATTGATGAAATCGGGAGTTAATTTCGATTACAAAAAAGAACCGGTTGTGAAACTAGATTTCAAAAAATTAATATTCGAGGGAACACTTTTTGATGAAATGTGTTTTTTGAATTTAAATGTATGACATTTATTTATAGGAAAACAAAAACAAAAACAAAAACAAAACATTTATTTTTATAAATTTTAAATAAACAAAAAATAAAAACCTATTTCGGCCTTATTATTATTACCTTTATACAAATACCAATATAAAAGTTACATTACTTCCGGACTGACATGTTTAAAAAAATTACTTAAAATGGTATATATTAAATTTAGCGTTCTATAAAATAAAAGATGTAATTAATATAAGTATAGAATTAATAAATTTGTTTCTTCTCAACAACAAAAGCATTTTCAAACCAACAAATACAATTTAACAAAAATAAAAAATACTTAAAATTTTAAATAAGGTACAATAAACCAATTATAGTACCTTACTGGCCGTTTTAAATCGAGTTTAGCCAGTTGGAATTATTTGTAAAGAATTTTGAAATTTTGGTTTTAAAATTGCTTATACAAAAATCGACTCCGGTCCATGCGATTTAAATCGTTTTAAACGTGTTTTGGTCACTAATCCCAACTAAAGTAAACTTAACAAAAAGTCTACAAACAAGAAGTGTTTTATTGTATTGGCTAAAGTTTTATTGTGTCTATGTCAAACATTAACTGATGATCTGTTTCTATGTTTACAGCACTTTCATCATCAATAAATCGGTCGTTTTCGCAATCCGACTCGCACAGCGAATCGTCATACATTACTGCGGAGTCTGGGCAGTCTAGTTCCAAATCACCAAGACAACAACAATTCAGCAGCAATAGTGCTCTGGTGGTTGCTGTTAGAGATATGGTCGACAGTGCTACAGCCACCTCGCCTCCGCCGGACTACGGGGTCATGAGTGTTGGTGGTTTTAAGGAGCGCACGATTAGCTTTACGACCGTTAGCGAAGAGGAAGACGAACCGATTTCGGCGCTGACCGAGCGTTCTGGTTATATTAGCCTCAGCGAAGAAGATGAACCGTCGACTATTACCGTTGTCGCCGATGTTTATGTTGCCGACACTGATACCGATACTTCGCCTCAAATGACAACAACACTAATATCAACAACAACATCAACCCTACAACCACAACAACAACAAGTACAGTCTGTGATAACAGAGCAGCCAACAGCATCAAGCAAATTAAAATTGGATCTATTGTTGGCCTCTGCCGACATAACAAAACAACAACAACATAAAGACGATCCAATTACAACAAAGCCAGAAACAATAGCCTCAACCGCTCAGTCTTTAGCCACAAATATTTCAACACTTAGCACAAGCTCAAACCCAGCAGCAGAAGAAACAGTAGCAGCACCTTCTTCTGCTAGTACCAATTCAAATATCGATTCGGCGTCAACACTACCACAACATGCTGTTGATACTACAGAGCCGGTGGCGGCGCCGGTGGCAACAGCGACACCTTCCAGTGTCCATACTCCTTTATCTGTCTCCGTTGTTTCCTCATTAACTGCTGCTGTTATTCAACGCTTTATCGGTCAATCAACAACTGAAAGTGCAGAAGATAGTGTGTGCTCGCCACCAATACCAGCGTCCGTGGGCAATGCCAGCGAAGACTCCGATGAGTATCGCTCTTTGGAGGCCAAGGAAGAGGAGGAAGATTATCCCATTTCCGAATAGTGAAATACAAAATTAAACGGCTGCTTGCTGCTTCAAGCTGCTACAACAACAACAACAACAACAACAACAACAGCAACAAAAACGACAACTAAAAACTCTACTAATAATTATTCTACTATTATTAATTTTATTATTATAATTATTAAATTTATCTCTAAAAGTAGTTGTAAAAGAAACACGTACGATTTTTAGAATACGCTAATTTAACACGATGCACTCTCAAACAAAAACACACACACATACACTCACACACATTCATACATACAAACATACGTTTTAAAAGATGCTGCAATCGGCAACAACAACAATCCAAAATTAGGCTTGTATGTCTTTATTAACGACGTTTTCAAATCGGTTTAAAAATTTCTCAATTTCCGGTCAATAAAATTCCACAATTATCGTGAATTTTGTATTCCCTAAATTTAACGCGAAAGCTTTTCATTTCATAACGTATGAAAAATATTAAAAGTCTAAAATTATTTTTAATTACATACAAAATAACGCGCCATACTCGCGTTCTTTTAAAATTATATACATTAACTAATGTTAGTATACAATTAAATTTAAAAATCGAATATTCCTAACAAAAGCTGACAAATATCAAATCGATCGTATTTGCGTATATTTTAAAGGACTTAATCGCAAATCATCAAAGTGGGAACAATCTTCGACAATGTAAGAATCAAGTGTTGCCATTTAGACTCTTGTACTTTGTTTTGACCACTCGCTAAGTTTGGAATATTTTAAGCAAATAAAATTCTAAATTAAATGTCTTAAACGTACCTACTAAATGAAAACAAAATCACAAATCCAAAATTTTTTAAATTTATCTTTAAATTGAATATTGTTTAAAGAACAAATATCTAATATACATATACATATTTAAGTGGAACTCAAAATATGTGTATTGCATGTCTAGCAAATATGTCATATTCTAAAGCGAACTTCAAACTTGATTTTGTTTGTGACTCCACACTTTTACATTTTTGATTTTGTACATAAGATTAAAAGTTTAAGTTATAAGAAAAGTGTAATAACATAGAATTACAAATTGATAAAATTCCGATAAATTGTCGACAACCCCCCCCCCCCTCCCCCTCCAACTCCCTTAACCCAATGCCCCCCTCCTCCACCACGTGTCGTTTGTCGTTTTTTATTGTTGTTGTGTCCTGTCGGATGTCGATCAACTCAATCTCTGCGTTATACACAAATCTTAATACGCGCGTAGCATTAAAACGAATACTAAAACTGCAAGAGTTTAGGAGTTATGGTAATTTTTTATACGGGTTTCGTACCGTATTTCAATACCATCGTCAAAAATGGTATTTGTGGTTTTATTAAATGGTGTAAAATTTTGGAAAATCAAAAAATACACGATCAGTTAGACAACTAAATACATAACATACATACAAATTATCATAATTTATGAAAAAGAAGTAAATGTAAATATATTATTATATATAATTATAATACTATATTAAAACAATTTAAGAAAACCACTTTGAATTAAACAAATTATATTGCTTATAAATTACATAAATCGACAATTAAATAAAAACAACTAAAATGATATAAAAAAAAATGTTTTTGAGTTTGATTTATTTTTTAACGAAGACTTGACTATTTGATTTTGAGCGTTTTACTTTTTAGATCAATAACGACATAGCCCCAGCTGTTAAATGAATAGTTTCTAAATAGTTGTCCCTCATAACTGCATGAAATCTAAACACTTGAAGATTTTATTAAGAATATAAAACAAGTAAAAAAAGAAATTTACTCGGTCCTGTCGACTATTGTAAATGCACCGCATTATTAGAAAATAAAAAAAATTAACATCATGATTAACTTAGTCCTTCAAGAACTTTTGCATACCAAACGGAATAAATCAATTATAAAGTAAGATATTCGCTCGGCAGATTGTTTAATCATGCTTCAGTTAAATTGTATTTTAAATTTAATAATTTAAAAAGAATAGAAGGATTCACATTATTTCTGGAAAATTTTAAATAACTGAAGAGTTTATTGGTTTTATGGTAACTTTGTCCCGATGCAACCAAGAACCGCATAAATCTTCATAAATTCCAATGGAATTTATTTTTGAAGAGCCAATCGATTTGCTTAAAAAATATTTAAAGGGTGCGCTAAGGTTCTGAAGAAATCCCAATGGAACAGAATCCCCCAAGAACTTTGTTAAATTTTATTTCCAGTGGGTGATCAATCAACCAAATGTAAAAAACCGGATTAACCGTGTTTTGCTTATATGATATAAAATAATTTTCGATCATGACCACTTTTTTTTATCCACTTTGCCAGTTTACTCGGAGGTCAAAGTTGTCGCGATATTATTGTTGTACCTAATAACGGCAAACTTGCAAGTTTCATAAGATAATGTGCACAATCAACCAAATCTTGTTCGCTTGAAGAACTGTTTGACCATGCCCACTTAAGCCCACAAAAATATTTTTACAAAATTCTTTCTCTTGGGCTTACGGAGATAAGAAAAAAACCGCATTCAAATCCGACCAAAATAAAAATCTCTTCATCTATCTATCGTATTTATCTAGGAACGAACTTTAATAAATTTATTTGTCGTCCTCTCAGCATTAACCACAAAAACTACAAAAGAAAGAGTTTTTTTTATCAAAAATTTGTGACAATTCTCTGCTTAATTTGAAATTAATTTCATTTAAATTAAATAAAACTAAAAAAAAAGAAAAGATATAAGAAACTGAAAAAAGTTTGAATTTTCGTCCTTTTCAGATACTAGGATGTACTCATACATACAAACACAAAAGAGTTAAACTTGTCTTTTATCTAAACTATTTAGCTCGGTTAGTAAACTTAAAAATCTTGTAAGCGTTTGATGCCATTGAAGGATTTCTGTTTCATTCGACTTAAGGAATCTCTGTAATCTTTGAATTCATTAAAACATTTAATTTAATATTTTAAATTATTATTCTTTATTTTGATACATTAATTACAATAATTTAGTAGTTTTATTAGAACTTCTTATGTTAAATTTGTTACCGATACATATAGTATACAAAATAAAGTCTTAACTAATTGATATTTAATAAAATTTTACGAAAGTTTTCAATTCGACATAATCGTCGTTTACATTCGGTGTTTAATGTTTAAAGTTCGTTCAGTTGATTATACTGATTGCATGTAAAACTACGTCACAAAGTCGACGGTTTTTCGAAATACGAGTAATTGACATAGTTAATTTTTTGTAATATGTAATAAATTTGAAATAAAGTATAAATATATATATATATATGAGATTAGTATAAATACGTATCAGTCTCCTGCATCAAACAGGGCTTAAATAGGGATTGCACACAGGAGGCCAGCAGCTTAACTAAAGAGTAGAAAACGTTTTGTAATAATGACAAGCATGAATCTTTCGTTTATTTAAGCTTATACAAACCTTTTGGAAATTTTAATATCTTGAAGCAGGCGGGATTAAGGAGAAGTTTTAAAGTCTAGACTAGCAAATGCGGCCCATGCAAAATATCATTCGGTGCAGCTGAAGTCGTTTTAGTTTTTCGCTTCTACTGCATCATAATTAATTAGATTTACTCAATTCTTTAAAATATTAACATAAACATAACAGTTAAATATGCTCCAATTACTAATTGAATTAAATTATAAAAATACAAAAAAACGAAAAACAAAAAACAAAAAAGAAAAGCACAAATAGGTACACACTGGTAGTAATAATTAAAAATAAAAGAAAAACTGCCGCAGCCGCTTCGTCGTCTTCTCCATAGTCGGCTTCGTCGTCGACGTCGTCATCACGTCACGCGAACCTCACAAAATGCCGCACTTCTTTAAGACAATCTTCCGCTTTCGCCCGCCGCCTCCACCCCCCGCTGAACTCTTCTTTGCTGGCCGCAAGATGATCGTGCCTGCATTCGATGATTTCGTAAATGTCGGACTAAAGGCACTTATGCTCGGCTGTTGACTACCAGCGCCATTGCCGCCGCCCGACTGTTCGATGCTGCTGTAAGACTGCGTCATCAGTTGATGACATTTGGTGGCCAAATAGCGAAAGACCGACGCCACATTGACATCCTCCTTGACCGAGGTGCGAATCAGCCGACAATTGAGTTGGCGGGCAAGTGTCTCAACTTCGTCTGACGTGACCACCGCTTGTTCCAACAAATCGATTTTATTCTGCACAATAACGGTCGGTATTTCCTGACACTCATTTGCGACTTTACGCTTCCAGTCGCGCACCGCCTCAAAGGAAGCACGATCCGTCGTTGAGAAGGTCAAAACGCATGCCTGCGCACCACGATAATAGGCTTTGGTAATAGCATCGAATTCCTCCTGACCGGCAGTGTCCCACAGCATAATGCGTACATCCTCGCCGTCGATTTCGATTTGACGCTCAAGAAAATCAACACCAATTGTTTTCTTGTAGTCCTTCGTAAAGATGCCCTTGCAATATCGTTGTATCATCGACGATTTGCCAACGCCGCCATTGCCGACAATGACCACCTTAATGGCGATCTCAATGTCGTCTTCACGCATATTGGTGTACGGCGAAGAGGACGAGGCGGAGGTGCTGCTGCTTATGGCTGACGAGGCAACGGTACGCAGACGCATATGATCTATGAAATGCAGTTGATCCGCGAAGGACCTTAAGTATGCGATATGTCTGAAGTAAAAAGTTGCGAGCCCAAAGTCACACGAATATTCGTTGTTTTAACAATAACGCTCTGCTAATTTAGATAAACGTTAAATTGGCAATTTTTGTTGCATATAACGCCTTAAAAGTAAAAATATTATTACTGCGTTTATTTGAAAGCAAATTTGCAAGCGTGAATTAGCTGTAATAGTTTTCAATTCGTTTTATTAAATTAAGTTTTATACCGTCAAAATCGAAGTTATTAAATTAAACTTCACGCGATATTTTTAGTACAACTAAAACCGTTTCTTATTTTTTAGTTTTAGCAAGAGTTTCTTTTAACAGCAAAACACGTTTTTAATGTAATTTGCTCAAATAATAAATCAATTACGTTATAAAAGCTAATAACGCAGTTAATCACATATAACGTATATTTATTTCACGTGTTTTTTTTTTTGTTGTTGTTTGTTTCGTATTTATATCAAAACCCGTTATACGTTTAGTCTTGCGCTTCGTCGCTCCATTTTTGCATATCGCCGCAGCGAATTTCATTCACTTTCTTTTCAAATTGATTTCTCTGTTGTGGACGGATGGATGGATGCGCCGAGTTTTTCTTTCATTTTCCGTTAACTGGTTTCTTTCGTGTGGTGCGTATTTAAACTTTTTTCAATGTAAATTTTTTTGTTTCTTGTCATGCGACTATGTGCTGTGCGCTGGCGCAGCCGCACCTTTCAGCGACTTCTTGTTCTCTTCAAATATTTAACTTTTTGTTCTCTCTTCTCCAAGATGACCTCTTGTTTTTGTTTGTGTCTAACGTAATGTTAATTAAGGCCACCACCAGAAATAGGCTGGTGATGTCGCGTTCTCAGCGAGACCCTTTTATTTTTATTTTTTTCGTGAGTTTCTTTTGTTCTTCGCAACCTTATTTATTTGGTTCTCTTATTTCATCTACACTTTTGTGGCAGTGCTTCTGTTTTCTATTGTTTTCTATTTTTCTATTTTTAATTTAAGCTCTTTATATTGTTATTTTTTGTTTTTGTTCACTGGTATCCGTTTCAATCTGGAAATTGCACTTGTCGAATTAATCGGCGCATGCGTGCCTCTCTTTTTCGCTGTGTTTGTGCGTTTTGGTGCGTGTCTCTATGTGTTTGGCTTTGTGTAGGTAGACAGAACCTGCGTGCTACGTATGGTTAGTTACTCCAAAATGTACACTGATTGCCTGTTCGCTTAGTGGCGGCGCTCCTCATTCATTTGGTCTTATTTGCGCAATTATTTTGCAGTTTATTTTTCATAATAGATTTTCGCTTTTTTCGCGCTAGTAGAATGTGGACCTGCTTCTTTTACGGCTGTATTTCCAAAACTTGTTGTCTTCGTTCTGACCATTTAAGCTGCTCTTGGTTGGTTAGTTAGTTGGATGGTTGTTGTTGTTGTGCGCAGCTGCAGCGGCTTAATCTTCACTCTTTGATGCTGTTTGTTGTATTTTTCCGCAACTGCATGTGGAATTTTATTATAAAAAAAATGAAAAGAAATGTGAATGTGAATGTGTGGAACCAGAAACGACTTCCAACAACTATTGCTATTGCTATTCTTTGTGGCCGTATAATAAGCACTCCGCGCGCACCGTTTGCCGTCTTCGTTTCCAACTCCTTCTCTATGCCGAAAGCGTTGCAACAGCAGATTATGCAGATTGTTGCTGATGTTGTTGGCTTTATTGCTGTTTGTTGGTTGTATTGTTATTATTGTTGTTGTTGTTGTAGCTAGCTCTGTTGCTGTTGCTCTCTTAACAAATCAATTATGAATAAAGTCGTCTCATTATCTAAATTATGCATAAATACCCAATTTCAACGGTACTTTAGAGCGGCAGCAGCAGCTTATAACTCAGCTCGGCTCTGGCACATTCTACGTTTTATGATTATATTTAAGTTTATGTATTTCTTTGTTGGCTCTTCCTCTTCTTTATCTTGTGTATTCAATAAATATGTCGCTAAAACTAACGCCAACGAATCTATCCATTCATCCCATCCGTGTATCTGTCGTACCGAATGTGAGAAAAAATTAATTTAGCTAACAGCTTAGAGTCTTCTTCTTTTTTATTTCTTACAAGCCAGCAACGTCAAAACCTGAGCTTCATGCAAGCAACCACCAAACGAATTAATTTATTAATTTGGCGTCGTGGTAGTCGTCGTCGTCGTCGTCGCTTGCGAAGTTTGTTGGGCTTTGAACCGTAGTGAAAGTCTCCTCTGCATTTTCATGTGTGTTTGTACATCATTTTTTGGATTTATATTTCTATCTATCAATTTGACCGAAGTTGTTAATGCGCGCATGCGCGTCACTGTTTTAATGTAAACTAGTTGCTCTAAACGCGACGACGGTCTTAGCTATACTGCTGGAACCGTCGTTTCGATCTTACCAACTTCATTCTTTGGTAAGAGAGTACCCAGTAGGAACATATGCCAAGCGATAGTTTTAGAATGCACGAGGTAAGTTCTTTAAAATATCGGTTTATATTATTCTCGCATTCAGTCTTAGGCATCGAAACATTTAATGACCGGCATCATTCCACTGTTTCGAAGCGCTGTTTCGTCTGTTTAAACTGCATAATTTAACTATAATTTTTAATTTTTTTAATTAATGAAAAAAATTCTTCTCAATTGCACCAAAATGAAGAAAATTTACAACTTGTGATTGACAAAAGATTAATTGAGGCAATTTTATGGATAAAAATAAAGCTATCACTTCAAATCTTGGTTCTTTTTTTCCCAATTACCACATTAATTAAATCAGTTAGATTTCAGTTTTTTTTTAAATCAATTATAATAAAGAATCTATTAACGTTGTAGGCAGTTATTAATAAATAATAATGTAAATTATGTATATATAATACATAATAAACAACAACTGTTAAGTGTGTGGTGTGATGTGTGATAAATAATTTATATCATCTATATAAAGGAAAATAAATATATCATTCTTTATATCTTTATGTCTTTCTCTGTTTCCTATGCGTGTCTAAACCATTCATCCGATTGCGATGACATGTTGGAGAGTAGCTGTGTTCACACCGAGAATAGTTTTTGGGCTTAAAAAGGTGTTTCATGCCCACGTATTATGCCCATGGGCAACGCCGGGTATTCAAAGCTAGTGTGATATAAAAAAAAACACTTTTGCCGGAAGTGGAACCTAACTCAAAAATTTTAATTTTTCTTCAGAATTGAATTTTTTTAATAAAATTTATTTTTGAGTCACAGTCTCCTTTTGGGAATAACAGTGTCATCACTGATTCTCATTTAAATCGTATTCGTAAACAAAAAATGCTTCGGAGTTTGGAAATTATAGCACTTAATATTAAAACGTCAAACCACCATAACGAAGTAAAATATAAAAAATATTCAGAAAGAGGAGCATCTGTCAACTTGTAGTCGGAAATAAAAAGTTTAATTGTTAGAAGAAAAAACTAATACCTAAAAGAAAATACAAACAATATGCCAGAAAACGATGTTACCAAAATGAAGGTAAGTTAATATAAATCAGATTTGAGATAATTAATTATAATGTCAAATTAAATTCAGGTCGCCGATTTAAAGCGTGAGCTAAAATTGCGTGGTCTACTTACGACGGGCAACAAAAATGAACTTCAAGACCGTCTTCAAACGGCGCTCCTCGATGGTGAAATATCGCTCGAAGACACGGCCATCTCTGGTGAAGATTTGTTGGACGAGGATGCCGTGCTGACCGATGAGGATGAGGCCAAAATATTGGGGGCCGATGAAAATGAGCTACTCAAGAGTCCCACAACCACGCCGACGACCGCGCCCGATTTAAACAAGTCGCTGCAGGTAACGGCGGATGATGACATCGACGAGGACGCAGTGCTGCAGTCACCAACAACACCTTCTAAGAAAGTCGTGCTTAAGCGCAAGAACTCCTTTACACTAACAAACAGCGGCGGCAACTCATCTAAAGAAGCTGGTGATGCGGCAGTGTCTACATCTAAAGAGAATACTGAACCCCTGACAGCCAAAACACCGAAAATGAGCGAACGCAATCCCATAACAATCGCTAGTAGCGATAGCAGCGTTAGTGCTGGTTCCGTGGAGAAGCCGTCGGATGCTGCTGTTGGTGCTGCAAACAAAGTGTCGCAGTTAAGTCTGCAAGAGCGTCTAGAAATGCGCGCAAAAAAGTTCGGTATCAGTGCCAACACAACAACATCGTTGCCGACAGGCGGTGAGAAACCCGCAACGCCGGCTAGCGGCGTGGGCGATGAAAAGCAAATTGAAATGTTAAAGAAGCGCGCCGAACGCTTTGGCTGTGTCGTTTCATCAAAAATTGCAAAACTGGATGCCGAAGAGAAACTTTTGAAGCGTAAACAACGCTTTGGCGGTAGCACTGCGGCAGATGCTGACACAACAACCGCAGCGACGCCGGGAAACGACGTCTGGGCAGAAAAGGCACGTTTACGTTTAGAGCGTTTTAAGACCACCGCTTCTGCAGGTGCCAATGCACCAGCGGCTGCTGTCGTTAGTACCAAGACACCGGTGGAGGCACCAGCCGTTGATAAAGCTGCTTCTGCAGATGAAATAATTTAAATTGTATTGCAACAACCACACCCACCAATCATTCTTTTGTTTGCGATTTATGCGCTCTTAAAGTTTACTGTCGCTTGCTTTTGTTTGCATTACAACAAATTTAACATCTTTAAATCACTTTAAATTGGACTTCTTTTTAATTTTACTTTAGTTTGAAGTAAGTTTTTTTTACAATTATTTTCTTTATTGTAACAACATAATTAAAAATGTAATAAAAAATCTAACTCTGTACTAGAAAAAACAAGACTTTATTTCTCAAAACACAAAGAGTATAACTCTTCACCTTTTTCTCTGTTTAAACATTGTTCAGGATTTAAAATGCTCAATTAAAAGCTCATATAACATTTTAAGTTTAAAAAATCTTTGGCTCTGCCAGATTTGAAAACCGTAAGCCACTCAAAAATAAAATATATTTGTAATAATTCACAAATAATGGTACTTGTTCTTATTCAATTATATTTTTTGAGTTTCTAGACCCAAAATTGAACGCTTTTATTTCTGTCAAAACCAAACTCAAAGAAAATTTGGTTATTGATCTTTATATATAATTATGTATATAAAACTTGTGAAAGATGTATCTTAAGTTATGCCGAAGTTTCAATACATAACACCATTTTAGAGAAATATGCCATTACCTACAAACAAAAAAATAGTATAGCAACTATTCTAACTGTTTCGTTGATTTTTCTATGAAGGCTGCCAGAATTAAACTCCGCATATGTTACAAATACAAATTTACATACCAAATATCAGATCGGCATTTATTGATTAAACAATGGCTGTTATCTATGGCAGATAAATGGATATCGTCAAATATACGCTTATTATACATGTATATATATATTGTCAAACATATTATGTCTCCTAACAGGCGTTACAAATAAAATACGACTATCAAACTGAATATTCCCTACAGTTCGTGCTTGTGCTGCCTACCACCTTATAGTTAAAAAGTGGCGCCATCTTGCACTACTGTAAATAACTATTTCAAATAGATAAGAATGATACATACCTATAAATAGCGTAGTGTAATAAGTTGCTCAGGAGCAAAGCATGCCTGACGTTATTACCTTTAAAAAATTAAAAAACTTTTATATTTGAAATTGTTTACAGCATATTTAACATTTATCTATCATCAAAATCCTTTTGTAGCATGGATCTTGTTGGACGACATTACCATCCAAAGATTAATAAGAAGCTAAGCTGCTTCTGCAATACCTGAATATAAAATAAAACATTTTCAAGTATTCCTTGCAAAATCTATTTGTTTGCCGGAGCTAAATTTTTTAATTACGACCTGCCCCTACTTGTTAAAAAACTGTAATTCAAATGTATGCACAATAAACTTTATTTTGTTTAATTTTTTTTTCTTTAATTCAATGAAGATCAAGCTTTTCTACTTTGAAAGCCGATTTTTTCCTTTATCAATTTCTAAAATATTTAACGTGGTCAATTGTTTATCTTATTTTGAAAATAATACGTGAAAGTAAGTAGTATCTAAATAATCATTTCCGAATTAATTTCAACCGTAACCGAGCAGTGTCGGTGCTTCGGTGCTTAATTTGCGTAGAAATGCCATTCTAAAATCTAATTGTTTTCGTTAACGTATGTATTTTATGTTTTGAATTAAAAATTAAAATTTATTTAAAAGTATGTTACTTTAATGGTTCTTCCATCCATGCGCGATCCATCCATAAGTGCTGCAAAAAACAATTGATTTCAAATTAAATTCATTATAAACAAAATCAAGAAAGTTTCAATCCCAATTACCAATGGCCAATTCAGCATCGCGCTCTTTGAAGAAACGCACAACGCCCACATCGTTGCCGCGTATTTCGGCAAATTTCACTTCACCAACGTCACGGAATTTGTCGCGCAGTGTTTGCCAGGTGCAGCTAAGCGGAATCTATGAAAATAAAATTTGCATTTTAAATATTTGAAAATTGTGCTTTTTAATATAATAGTAAGATTAGGATTGTATTAAGTTTTTATTTATAGAAACTGTAAAAGAATGCAATCATAGAATTGAATTAAAACTTACATTTTTAATAATAATTGTGTCCGATTTGCGTGGATTATTTGAAGCGGTATTGCCTGATCCACCACCACCACCACCGCTATACATATCCATGTTGCCCGAATTATAATCATTGTCGAGTGTTCCACTGCCACTGTTGCCACCACCGCCGCTATTATAGGAGTTATTATAACCACCGCCGCCGCCGCCAGAGTTGCCACCGCCAGATGCCGAATTATAACCACCCGACGAAGTGCCGCCACCACCATAGCCTGAGCTGTAGTTGTTGCCGCCCGTGCTATAATTATTAGACATGGACGCATTTGCCGAAGACATGGAATCATCATTGCCACCCGTCAGTGCCGGCTGTGTTGGACCCAAATTCAGGCCCAAATTACTGAGCGAATTGGTCAACAATGGATTAGAGAGTGCAGCGCCCAGACCGCCAACAACATTGGAGAGTGCGGCCAAATTGCTCGAAGACAAATTGCCTAAATTCAAACCTCCCGCAACTTGTGATTTTCCCTGAACGACAACGGGTGCAACTGGCGACGGTTGTACCGAGGCATTGCCGTACATACCACCACCGGAGCTACCACTAGCGGCGGTTAGATTAGCCACCATGTTGCCCAGAATGGTAGTGGCGGCTGCATTTTGTGATGACATTTGTTGCTGTTGTTGTTGCTGCTGCTGTGACGACTGCTGCTGGCCGCCACCCTGTTGATTGATAATGTTGGGCAAATTACGCGCCACATCCTTGAGCGGTTCTCCGTTCGGTCCCAAACCGATACCTACGCCACCCAAACCCTCGGGCAATTTAAGACCTTCACTCTTATCGGGTATGCGATCCAATCGTACGGTCATACGACGCTCATAAAGCATTTGACGATCCAGCATCGAAATAGCCTGGACCGCTTCGACGGGATGATCGTATTCGACTACGGCAAAGCCACGACTATTACCCTCCTTGTCTACAGACAAATCAACGGTCTGCACCTTGCCGGCCAGCTTGAAGACCTGCTTGAGCTTCTTTGAGTCCACCTTGTAGTCAAGCTATCCGAGAGAATGTCGTAAAAAAAAGAAAATAGAGTTACTGTACGATCTAAGGCGGCAACTGAAAGTTATCCGGATCTCTGCCTTTTAGAACTAGACAGCCGCTGCGTGTGGAAACCCAAAACTAATAAATCGGATACAGATCAGATGTCATTGTCAACAAGCATCCAAAGGTAAAACAAATGTGGCGAACTGAGATGATATCAATGCTTTAAGAAAAAAACAAGCCCCAGTCGGTCTGCGATTAAATTTCGTGTATTCGTGTTGGCAAGGTATGGATATTTTCCATTTAATTTTAACTTAATAGCTGTAGAAAAAAAGCTACTAGAGAGTCATAATTTATCCACAGCAATCAGTAGGAATAAAATACATAATTTCGTTTTCATTTATGAAAATTCAATGAAGAAAATTAGAAAAATTAAGAACCGTAACACAACAATCCGCTGGGAGAAAACATTAAATATAAGGTAATGCCCAGAAATATATTGCTTAATATAAACTTGAAACAATAATATATAAAACGGTATTGGAAAGTGTCAACAAAAAAGGTTTGGTCGTTGGAATTACCAAAAAGGGCTTCATTTTAGCTATTAATTTAATCAATGGGGTATTATTAAATTGAAACAAAGCAATAATAACTACAAATAACTATACTTTGACATTTTCAGTAATTAGACCAAGTCAAGAGGACATCAAAATTTTTTTCTAAAAAACGTATTTCCCAAAAACTGACATTAAATCGAATTAGTTGATAGTATAGGAAAACTGCAAACAATAAATTTTAAACATTTAGAGACAAAATTGCAAAAACATTTGTAAGGAAACTTTTTGGATTCGACAAATTAAAGTTCACTAAATAGAAAATCCCACATTGTTAATGACAAAGTAATCGAACACACACTCCGAAGATTAGATTTTAAATATTTTGGAAACAAGCTACATTTTGCTTGACTTCAGATAAGCCAATTTTTACAATAATCTCTTTAAAGCCCATTTAAATCGCAGTAGAGCACCTAAATCGCCGTTTTTCTTTATGTTTGATATTCGTTATTACGTTTTCAAATGACTTTGACACGATTTAACACTTGTTGTAGGATTGTAGATTTTTCAAGCAGCAAGCAGGTGGTAAAAGGTAGTAACACAGTTTTTACAAAAATTTATACTCACATTAGCAACAAAAACCTTATTATGCAAAGGTCCACTTATGCCCAGACTCTCCAAAAACGAAGCAGAAAGCCCATACAAATTGTAATTCGATGAGCTATTAAAATCATTCGACATCATGTTAAAATTACGAGATCTAAAATAAGAATCAATCAAGAAGAAATCAGCAAAACTCCAAACTTTGACATCACAATTTGTATTTTGTTATCTATTTTTGTTGTTTTTCTTTTTGTAAAGCTTAGAAAAGACGCATCATCATTGTTTCAATATTGAAGCTAAATATTTAGAAAATACTAGATAGATTGTACAAAAAATATTTCTAAACTAGAAACAAAAATTACTTTTTCAACGCAAATTTGGGCATATGTAGATGCAGTTCAAAATTGTCTACAACCTAATACTATGCGGAAAATCACATACATACACGCTTCCCTCCAAGAATGTCAGCACGATTTTTTCAATAACTTCGATCAATTTTAAGCTAAACAAACTTTGATTAAAATAAACTGATAACACCATTGATGTAGCACTTTTTGCAAATGTTAATAAAATGCTAAAGCTACACATTTTCAACATAGTGAATAAGACGCAATTTCCATCAATCTTTTAAGTACACGATATTAAATTAAGGCGCCAATTTTTCGTATGATTTAAGTTAAAAAAAAACTATTTAACGACTAAATTAGAACGTAACATTTTAGTCCAAACCTTGATCACTTCAACACACAAAAAATTTAGTATTTCGCTCATTCTATACACTTTCTGTGCGTTTTTCCTTATTTGTTTAACGCACTTTTTGAGAAATTTCCCTATTCAAAAATGTTTGTTTTATGATTTACAAAGAAATTTTAAGTTTACAGCTTAAGAATCCAATTTTATTATGAGATTTATTTTGTTTTCCCAGGAAATTGGAAACCACAAAAATAGTTTGTAAATGTTAAAAGAGAGAAGAACAATTTTATTTTCCGATTGCAAACGATTCTAGAGACTGAAGATATTTTGTTTTCAAAACGAGAATTTTACCTAAAATTTATTTATGAATAAAGAAATAAGAAAATACATAACTCAAAAATTAGGAAAAAACGAAGCTCTTCTGAAAAACTTGTGATTTGATGAAATTTTTTATCTATAGATTAACCCTCTGATTCTGTTTTTATACTTAACATATCTTCGAATGAACAGAATCCCATAATTAATCTCTGAACATGTTTTAGAAAGATTGTGTGCTTTGGTTTACAAAACCAAATTTGTAATATAAAAATAGAAGAACTGCACAAAACCTGTATAGATAAAAAAACCTTCATTTTAGTTGCAATAAAATTGAAACCAGCATACGCCAAATATAGTACAATAACTCGCTGCTCAACATTCTTGTAAAAACGGCAATACCAACAATAATGACTTCTTACGAGACGCATCTACCAAATAAATACACTTTCAAAATTTTACAAAGGGAAATAGTAACATTCAAATCGAATGTAATTTAAAACTAAACAAATCGAAAAATTGAAATTAATGCAAAACTCTAGAAAACATTTAAATAAAATTTATATTGGATCAAATACAAGTAAGCAACAAACACCGTACTTACAGTCGTTCATCATCACGGCGAGTGAAACTACGATCGCGATCACCGGTAATACTGCCACCACCGCCGCCGCCACCACCACCACCACGTGAACCGCCACCAACGCCTCCACCGGCACCGCCACCACCCCCAGAGCCACCGCCTTCACGCTGAATGCGACCTACGCACGGAAATTAAAAAAAATTAAAGCATTAACATTAGTTTAATATTTTTTCAACAACAACTAAATAAAATATTCACCGTATTGATCGCGTTGCTCACCATGATCCTCCTTGACAACCAGCTCACGCCCATTTAACTCGTACCGATTCATCTTCTCCATTGCCTTCTCGACATTGTCCGGATCCTTAAATTCAACAATACCGCAACCGCGAGCCTTGCCGCTCTCGTCATGGAATAGCTCGACATATTCAACGGAACCAACGATACGCCGGAACAGATCTTTCAAATCCTGCCAACGATAGTCGTATGGTATATTGGAAATGTAGACGCGACAATTGCGTCTCTCCCTACTACGATCGCGATTTCCACTGCCGCCACCACCTCCACCGCTGTTACTAGCCACATCAGCGGCGTCCGAGAATCGAGAACCACGTGCACCGCGTCCGCGACGGTCGCGCTCCTTTTCACGGCTATCGTTTGAGTTACCGCTGTCCAAACATACTTCGGCTTTCATTGCTGATTATAGTAAAAAATAACTGCAAATACATATCACAAAATAAGTCGCCGCCTTTTTATTTTCATTTTCTTTGTGCGCGTCGGCGTGTGCCAAATAAAAATGGCGTACATACGAATTCAGTTCAATATTGAAGTTCGCAGAAAAAATGGCACAAGGAAATACTTCCAAACCTTTGTAAAATCAACATCAACTCACCAAATTATGTTATTAATAAATTTCACACTTCTGAGTATTCTTTTTTTATAAAATTTTAGAACTTTATTAAAAAAAAAATCTTTTTTCTTGGGACACCACGAATAAATCAATTCACAAAGCCGACTGAAATAAAATAATGCGACGTTATATATTTTTCAACGAGTGTTGCCACATATTTCTAACACATGAAACAAGTATATAAGATAGAGCCTAAGGAAAGAACTAGACGTCAAATGACGTCACATTTCCATAAAACTACTCTTCTTCTTCTTAAACCTTAAACAAATTTTCATGTTGGAAAAAATAATTTATTAAAAACAAAATTAACAGAGCTTCATACCGGAATACAGGGATGCCCTTTTTGAAACAACATAGCAAATACAATAAGAATGCTTCAAACCTTCAACTTATATAGTCAATTTTATTGTAAATAAAAAATATAGTTTATATTTTTCTAAATAAAAATGTAACACAGTATAAACGAAATGTCTAATTAGAATAAATTTAAAACAAAGATAATTATTGCATCAAGCAAATAAAAGCCATTTTTAAACTTAAAACTAATCTATAGAAATTATTTTAATTCTTGATAATATGCTGCTCGCAATATTTCCACATGAAAAGAGCGCCCGTAACATGAACATTTAATGAGCGAACCATGCCGAACTGTGGAATTTCTACGGCGTAGTCCAAAAAACCCAGCAGATTTGCAGGAATGCCCTCTTTTTCATGCCTAAAAGAAAATATTAAGAAATCACTTATTGCAGCACAAATAATAACAATTTACCCAAGCAGAAGAACGCATTTTTTTGGAAAATCGAAACCAACAAAACTTGCACTGTTGGCTGTTTGTTCGGCGCCAACAATCTTAAAGCCTTCCGTTTGTTTCTGTATAAGAAAATCACTTAAGCTCGCCGGTTTAATTTCAATTATGTTGAGACTCTTTTCCGCGGTCATGCTGAAATGTTTTTCAAAATATACTTTAATATCGAAAGAACAATTTGTGACTGATTTTAAAGAAAACTCTTTTACACACCTTAAGTTCTTAAAGTCGCTTTTCTCGACATGTGACTTGGAGTCCAACACTAGATTGTTGATACCCAAGACCTCACAGGTACGCGCGATGCCACCCAAATTGGGCAGCTTGTCGACCAGACTCGCTACAACGTAAATCTAAGTATTCGAAATATGAGTATCTCAATTTGTTTAAATTATTTTATGTTTGTATTTAGTACCATTACCTCGTTGTTTTTTTCGTTTGGATAAATTATCAGATTATGTTGCTGCACAACTTCGTTTGTAGGATTCATTTTTCGTTGAATTTTACCAAGGTCATTGCTAATTGCTTCTACAGAGAGCGTCGTCGGTGATATATGTTTTGCAAAAGAAGAGTTGTGCTTTTTTGCAAATTGTTCCTTTGACTTTGCAATATTTTTAAAGTGACCCGGTTTGTAGTACTCATCAAAGGGTGCATCTGTTATGTACATTATTTGATCAACCAAGCATTTCCGCTCAAGGAAAGGCCACTTTAAGCGTACATCTTCCATTAAATCGGTTATTTGATTGCCAACCGCAGCTTTTATTGCAGCTTTTAGTTGATCGCTTGGCTGCGGTATGACGATTCTATAATTTTTTTAAAGAAATCAAATACTTAATTGTATAAATAAGACTATACTTACAAATTTGTTTGACAGTTGACCAAAATGCTATAAATTGCCATCTGCGAATAGGTACGCGTTTGAAAATTGGCACCCATTGTTAGCGGCAATAGTGCATCGATAATTTGATCAAGTTGTTTCCACTGTTTGTCTCCTTTCAACAAATTCAAAATACAAAATGCGTGTGTAACGCAAATCACCGAAACTTGTTGGCTGGCGGTATATTGTGGCATCTTTTTCAGCTGCGCAAAAATAGCATCGACTTTAGGAACACAGCGTGCAATAAAAATTTCAAACAAGTACGTAACATTGAGCTGGTTATTTTGTTCCAAAAGTAGATTCCACAAATCATCTCTCCAATACGGCATAATGTCGAAAAGCAATTCCGAAGTGGCAATAGCAATCCGCAATTTCAGACGATGTTCCTTAGAATTTTCAAAATAACGTGGTTTCTTTCGGCTCAGTTCGTTATTTAATATCAGCAAATCATCAACGATACTCTTGGCATCACTTTTGCAAGCTTCTTTTATGTACCAAAACCGACTTTGGAGAAGTTTGTTATTGTCTTTTAAAATATTGTGTTCGTAAAATTCTTCAATACTAAAAAGAACATTTAAAATTTTTATAAAAGAAAAGATGTACTAAAGCAAAAACAAATTACCGTGCATCACCAGTTTTCGAATCTCCGAGTAAAATTCCTCTGATATAACAATCCTTGCTCAAAATCAAATCATTTTCGAAACAACTACTGGAAATGCACCAACTTATATTTTCCAAGTCCAAATTCAACATGGCCTCCGCATATTGTTTTGTTTCATCAGTTGTTAACGTTTTTATGCAATAGTCAAGAGTGTTAAAAACGCTGAAATAAATAGATGCAACTTATAAATATTTACAAATTAATAGCGAGATAATTTTTTTCAGAACTGATTCATTAGATAAAAAAATTTTGTTACATAGAGAAATATTAAAATATACACATGACAAGATCTTAAAGTAAATTAACTAAAATAACATTTTTAACTGTTTGAAAAATATATACATATGTACATATATACAAATTTTTCAAAATTATTGGTTCTTTTGAAATAAAAGGTACATTTACATGTTTTCCAAAACTACCACAATTAATTTGTATATACTTACATTTGTTCACAAAATATGTCAGATTTAGAAATCTTCTTTAGTCCCTTCAAAATGTAATCCAAAACAGAAGATACCTTTTTATTGGTAGTAGATAATAACGCTGAAAGTTTAAGCAACGTTCGGTGAGTTCCGGTTTCTAAGACATCTTCCAAGCTTGTGTCCGCGATTTCAAAAATATCTTTAAAACACATTTTAAAATACCAGTCAGCTGCGTTTTCACGAACAAATGAAATTTCATACTTGTTCCTGACCAGTTTCGCCTCTAAGTTCTTGGTAATTTCGTCAAGCTTGTTGTTTTTTAATGTAACCAAATCAATTTCATAGTTGGTCAAACAAAATTTGATTGTCTCTTCAGTTTCCTTAGCATGAAAAACAATTATGAAACGAAGCCAACCGTGGTGTTCTTTGGGTATTTCAGCGAGATATTGCAACATTTCCGGAATGTGTGCTTGTATAACGTTAACCATAAAAAAATCAATATAATTCGTGAGGATATCATAAAACCGTTTCGAAAAAGTATCTTCGGCAATAGGTAGTTTTTTGTTTTGTTTCAATTTCATGAGGAAAATATGCCAATTTTCTAAATTAATTGTCCAATAAAAGTCGGTAACATTATAGAGACTTTCAATAAGCTGAACATATTCAGCAAGATTGAGATTTTCAATCGATTTTGCGAATATTTGCTCAAAAAGGCGTATCGTTTTCTGGCGTATAACCGGATTTTGTAAGACGCGCACACGTGCAGCAATTTTCAGCAGATGTTCTTTGGTACAGACATGTCGCTCATCTAGCTGTTGTAATTGTTGTAACCAAAAGTGTAACGGCACCGATTTCCAACTAATATCTGCAAATAGTTCCCAAAAATTACCCGTTGCACTACTTTTGATTTTCAAAAACTTTGCAATATTAGTTTGAGGCAAGAAATATCCACCACCTTCGCCATTATAAAGATTTGTATTGTTGGCTGCCTGTAGAAATTGAAGCAATACAGGCGTGCTCAAATCTGCACAGTTGAATGTGGCTAGAAAGTACTCGACTGCCCAGCGGATAACCAAAATATTATTGTGTGACAATACGCGCAGGTAGAGAATATTCATCCACGATTGCCAAGCGGCGTTGTGTGGCTGGTCTTCGATGATTTTGAGTGCATCCAATGATGGCAATATGAGATGCGATTGATTTTCTTCAAGATTTTCCATTATAGTTAGATATGTGCTCCAATTTCGTGTTAGAGCTGTTGAAGTATCCAACTCCCATGCCGAAACTTGACGTGACTGTTCAATGATGACGTTCAATACTTTTTTAATTAGGAAACATGCTATTTTACGCTCCTCACGCTCCGCAGAGCTAAGCTGTTTCTGTACGATTGAAATCAGTTGAGGACTACGATGAAAGTCATGTATGTAAAGCACAAACTCATCAAAAAGTTGAACAAGTATTTGTGCCGAACGCGTTGAAAATGAATGTTCGGTTGTTTGACAGATATTTAGCCAAAGTTTTTCGATCGACACCTTGGATGTCTTACATTTTTGCACAGATAATTGGATGCAGCTGAGTAGATTTGCCAACATTTGGCGTTGACAGCCACTTTGAATGGAAGAATTTATTGAATCGGAGGTATAAATTAAATCGATTAGCGACTCTGGTACGCTTTCGTCCAAATTGAGACTGTGCGCCTCTTCAGGTTTAAGCGTGTTTAGTATTTGGTAGTACACTTGCAACACGACTTTTAACTCCGATTCATTTTTGCCATGTTTGTTTACCCAAGACAGCAAACGCGTGCTCAAATTTGTTGTGTCCTCCTCTTCCGCCAGCGTTGTGAACGTTGTTTCCAGTTGTAGAGCCCGATGCAACATGGGCAGTAGGTTTGTCATCTCCGTCTGTCCATTTAAGAGCCGCTGGAAGTTATGGTCAATCCAATCGCAAATTTCTTGTAAATTAGGCACTTCGCCTTGTTCAATGTCAATGGATGAAGACGCGACTGAGTTAGAATCTTCTTCATCGTCTGCATCATTTTGTTTCAGCTTTTCCACTTTCATGTTATTTTTATTTGTTAATGCAATACAAACTTAATAAAAAAAATATTAAATAAAATACTCTAAAAATCTATTAAGAATAACAACAAGAAAAATCTGTTCCGTTCTTTTGTTTGTGCGAAACGGATGTTTCGTTTTATTTAGGGTTGATCTGGCAAAACTATTACAGGTAGCTGATGTATTGATAGATTAGTTCAATTGTCATAAAGGGGAAAGTTGGCCAGAACTCTGAGAACTGTGAAAATAAAAACTAAAAAATAATGTTTCCTTTGTTATTATGTTTTTCAGAAACGATGTTGGCGAGTTGTTGCCGTAGCTGTACGCAGAATTTTTATGATGGCGTGGATCACAAAGTCAAATAATTGAATCTCTAAAAAAGAGAATAAAATATATACTGCTTTGTAAAATATAGACTAGCTAAGTGCAAAATAATGTAATATTTTGTTGAAATTTTAAAAATTTACATTCTACTTTTAAAATATTTCGACTGCAGCACATGAAAACATCCCTCTAGTGAATACGCTACTGTCTTTTCACTTTGTTAGAACTGCAGCCTAGTTCACAGCATTTGTAAGCAAAAAAGATTGGGGCCGAAGGCGAAGCCGCATTTCAAGCTAATAAGAAAAGGAAAATTTAGTTAAAATACGCAGAAATAAAGCTTAAATTTCAACTTATTTAAAGCGCTAAAGCAAAGGTATACTAAGTGTAAATTTCTTTAAAAGATAAAAAGTAAAGCGCTTCAAAAGTTGCCAAGTCATTTAAACCGAAAACGTACCAAGCAAATTCATTCTGATTGTTGTTTTTGTAATTCAAAGAGACAGACATGGATAACTATTTATTTGATGGAGGCCGCATTACTAAAATGGAGGTGGACTACACGCCAGCGTGTGACGAGAAAATTCCACTGGCCAAGAAGTTAGCCAAAGATAATCCGGACGCCTTTCACGAGTCCTTGGAAATGATGCTGCAATTGGAAAAGCAGACCCGACTGGTTAGTAAATTTGTTGAAGTGTAGTCAGAGTTAATTTTGTAATTTAATACCGATGCAAAACAGGGTGCCGATATGGTTTCCTGCTCGCGAGTGCTCGTCGCCATCTGCCAGATTTGCTTTGAAGCGAAGAATTGGAATGCACTCAATGAGTATGTCTCACTGTTGGTGCGTCGTCGTTCACAACTTAAGCAAGCCGTCTCAAAGATGATTCAAGAGTGCTATACCTATGTAGAGAAGACACCCGATAAGGAGACAAAATTGAAACTGATTGATACGCTACGATCGGTTACTGAGGGCAAGATCTACGTAGAAATTGAACGAGCACGTCTGACAAAAACATTAGCCGACATTAAAGAAGCTGATGGCGATATTATTGGCGCAGCGGCCGTCATGGAGGAGCTGCAGGTGGAAACCTATGGTTCGATGGACAAGCGCGAAAAGGTTAATAACTAAATAATTGTAAAGTTTTACAGATGAAATAATAATGCTGTATTTTTTAAGGTTGAACTTATTTTGGAGCAAATGCGTCTATGCTTGTTAAAGGAGGATTTCGTCTCTACACAGATTATTGCTAAGAAAATCAGCATTAAGTTTTTTGATGATCCCAAGCAACATGATTTGAAAATCAAATTCTATAATCTTATGATTCGTTTGGATCGGGACACTTCATTCTTGAAGACTTCACGTCATTATCAAGCAATTGCGGAGCCTGCACGTGCCGCGCCTGCCGTCACAGAACCATCAGCTGATGAGGAAGCGTCATCTTCAAAAAAAAAAGAGGAAGAAAAAAAGAAAAAAGAAGAGGAATCGAAGGCAGCACCTGCTACACCTGTGCCCGCAGTTGAACTTACTCCCGAGCAACAAAAGGAGCTCAAGGAAAAGCTTGTCTGCGCCGTTCTATATTGCGTTTTGGCGCCATACGACAATGAGCAAAGCGACATGATGGCGCACCTGTCCAAGAATAAGAAAATGGAGGAGATCCCTGTTTATAAGTGGGTTTTTTTTTAAATAATTTTGTATTAAATTATAATTTATTTTCACCCTACAGGGAAATTCTGCGTTTATTCATGTCCAAGGAGCTTATTAACTTTGAGACATTTAACGCCGATTTTGGCAGTGTTTTAGCTGAGAATGAGATGTTCCAAGAGAGCAGCAAGCATGGCAAAAAATGCATTATTGAACTCAAAGATCGTCTCATTGAACACGTACGTTTTCATTTAGGTCATCTTGATTTGCTAAATTTATTCTTATTTAAATTTTATTTTTTGTAGAATATTCGCATTATTGCATCCTATTACGCGCGCATTCAACTGCAGCGCATGAGCGAACTGCTGAATTTGCCCTCGAATCGTTGCGAAGAGTATCTTTCGAAGTTGGCCAATACCGATACCATACGCGTCAAAATCGATCGTCCTGCGGAAATTGTCTACTTCACGACCAAAAAGACGGCGTCTGACATACTCAACAACTGGGCCAACGATGTCAATCAGCTTATGTCTCTGGTGAACAAGACCTGTCACTTGATTAACAAAGAAGAGTGCATTCATTCGGTCATTGGCATCGCTGTCGAGGAATAGATTTAAGCAGTTTTTCTTTGAAATATATCATCCATTTTTATGTTGTATTATTCAATTTACTCAACATGTATTTGCAATGAACGGAGTTAACTTATTTTTATTCATTGATTGAATAATAATAAATTTGCTAAGATCTTAAAAGCTCGTTTGTTAAATAAAATTCCAAAAATCAAATGGACCAAAATACCACAAAAAAGTTCTTGAGGTTTTGAAAATTTAATGTAACATTTTTACATCTTATGCAGTATAAGACTATTAACAAAATCGGTCAACATCGCTTTTTATATTTTTTTTTGTTTGATTATTAGTTCTGGAAAAATACTAATTAATAATCTTACGAAATTTTTAAAGTTTTTGAATGTTTAATCTTTAAAACAAAATTTTTCTTTAAGTTTTTTTATAGTCACAAACAAAAACGTCATGCCTGCATTACTCTCAATTAATTCAAAAAATATCTCCTAACAGGAATTTCAACTTATATTAAAATTAGTAAAAGAATTACCTTTGTCCATGTAGGACCTCAATTATCCTACGCTATTGTAATGACACCAACAAATGCCTATATTATAAGTGGACGTCTTTCATATCCAATCATGCCCAGTTTACGTCAGTAGTTTTGTGTTACTACAGAAATTTTATACATCGAATTAAAATTTTTTATCAGCACCGCAAACTAATTTTTTTCCATAGAAAGAGGGTATGAATGGGGAGTAATTTAAGTCCAATCTTCCTCATCTTAAAACTTTATCTTTGCTTGGAGAATACAAGCTGACATACCAAATTTCATAATTCCGATACCTTGCAAGCTATATCTGTGATTGGCGGGACATACAGACGGACGACCATCGTTAAATCGATAAAAATTCGATACTGATATATATATATACTTTTTTACCTACCACTCCCCCGTATGTCCATTAAAATTAGAAGAACAAGCTCAATATACCCTACAGTTCATTCTTGCGTAGGGTATAAAAATATCCCAAAATAAAAATTTCCTTAAGCCGCCGACGACACGAAAAAAATTACTAAAGATTTTGCAACTTTAGCAGCGGCCGACGATAATGATCGGCTAGTAACTGCCGACAAAAATTTTTGTTCGGCTATATTCTCTATAGCGTACACGAGGTGCGCGCAACAAAATAAAACATTTTTTTTAATATCGAGTTAATAATAACTAAAGTAAAAACAAATTAAAAATGGGTAAAGCGAAAAGAAAGAAGGTCCACCCAAAGACGCGTACCGCTGCTTTCAAGGACAAAGAACCTTCGGAACTTGTCGAAGCACCGCATTCGTTTATCATTCATCGCGGTCTCTCCTGTCCCTACATCACTGATCTTACGGTGGACTTTCGTAAGATTATGGAACCTTTTACGGCGTTAAATTTACGCGAGAAAAAAATGAATCGAATTAAGGATTTCGTAAGCATGAGTGGTTTCTTTCATGTCTCCCATATGGGCATCTTTAACAAGGCTGCAACGCAATTGTCCTTCAAGGTGCTGCGCATGCCACGCGGACCAACTCTGACGTTTAAGGTGAGACACAAGTGGTTCTTATAATCTTGTTGATTTATTTAATTGTTATAATTTACCTTACCTTATAGGTGCATGCATTCACATTGGCGCGAGATGTTCTTTCTGCCAGCAAACGTCAGATGGTCGACGATGAAATATTCAAGCATTCACCGTTGGTGGTCATGAATAACTTTACTGGTGATGGGAAACATCTAAAGCTGATGGCAAACACCTTTCAAAATATGTTTCCTGCAATAAATTTAGCACAGGTGCGTCCTTTATAAAGCAAAAAATCAAACAAAATAAACCACTCAAGACACAAGTGGGCAAATTTTTGTATAACTAAAACAATAATTTGATTGACTTTTTGAACAGGTAAACATAGCTACCATACGACGTTGTGTGCTGTATTCTTACAGTCCACAAACAAATCTCGTCGAAATGCGTCACTATGCCATTCAAGTTGTGCCTGTCGGATTGACGCGTGGAGTTAAAAAATTGGTCATGGGCAAAATTCCAAATTTAGCAAAATGCGAGGACATTGCCGACTTTATAATGCAGTACGTTTTCAATCTATTTCATAGAAAAAAATAAAAACAACCAATATTTTTATAATTTTTTTTTTCCTTCACAGAGATGGTGCCGCATCTGAGTCGGAAGCGGAAGACGATGAAAACTCACAAGTGGTGCTGCCGCAAACTCTAAAACGCAAAGGCAACCTGGAAAACAACAAATCCGCTGTACAATTGCACGAAATCGGACCACGTCTTACGTTGCAATTGATTAAAATCGAGGATGGATTGCTTACCGGCGAGGTACTCTATCACGATCACATTGTCAAAACCGAGGACGAAAAGGAAGCAATGCGTAAAATGGTCGAAAAGAAACAAAAGCTCAAGGAACAACGCAAAAAGGAGCAAACAGCAAATCGTGAACGCAATTTGAAGGCGAAGCAGGATGCTAAAAAACAGAAGCAACGCATTGAGGCAAGAGGCGAGGACAGTGAGCCGGAAGATGATACAGAGTACTACAAGGAGGAAGTGGGCGAGGAACCAGATGAAGGTATATTTTTAATCAACTTCTACGTAACCTATTTCTCTATTAATATATTTTTATATTTACAGAATTGTTTAAAACGACAGAGAAGCCTTCACGGAAACGCCCCAATCTGCCACACAGCATGAAGTTTAAGAATAAAAAGGCCAAGGTGGACAAACCTAATAAAACCAAGAAGAAGTAGATAGATTTTTTGTACTAAAATTTCCAAAAATATTGATGTTAAAATGTTTTTAAATTTTATAAAAGTAAGTGGAAGGAATAATGCGTTATTTTTTTACAAAAAAAAAAAATGCTTTATCGTAATAAAAAACTTTTACAATAATTAGATTTAAAAAAATCGTGTTGGTTTAAATTCTTTGGTTAAAATTAAATTTAAAGAATGAACTCTTTAGTTTCTTCGTCATGAGTGAATTTATTGTTACTAATAAACGACTGGTTCAATATAAACATATACATACACCCGTCCACAGCTAGTTGAACATGCGCTGCACCAGTGTCTTGTAGCGATCATTGCTCGCTTTCCAACTCTCGGCAATGCGCTTCTGCAAACTGACAAATTCCTGTTTCTCCTGATAGTTGTCTACCTTTTCGATGGTGCGTTGCGCCGCCTCAAACTCCTTTAAATTAAAATATGCAACGGCGCGACGATAAATGCTCTTTTCGGTAGCAGCAGCTTGTTGCGACTCTACCGATTGTGTCTGATAGAGCACATCGTCGTAACGCTGCTCGGCTAGCAGACAGGCGGCCAAATTCGTTTGAACTGTTGTGAAGAGTGCTTGCAATGTGGCAGGCGCAATACCATCTGTTGCGAGGGTAAGCTTTTCAAAGGGTTTGTACGAGATAAGACATTTAGCGGCGCGTGCAAAATAGTCGTGCGCAAAACGTGGATGCACTTTGAACATGACAACTCCGGCCTCCTTGTAACGCAACGCCAGTGCGTACATTTCGCATGCGGTCAACGCATGTATTTGACGTGTTTCGAGTATGTGCTCCAGCGTTAGTTCGAATATGATGACGTTTTCGTCATGGTCGTTGTCTTCGTCAAAAGCACCATTCTCCTCTGATTCTTTTCCCCGTCCACTACCACTCGTTTGTATGTAGCAGCGCGCCCGTTCGCCAACAAGCATTTGCCGCACGAACCGTTCCACATAGCAGTCGACTGGCGTTAGCGCTGTTCCCATTTCCATTGTTTGCTCCTCACCGGCATGCTCTGGCGACAAATATCGGCTTGGTCGTTCGTTGAGTTGATGCACGGAATCGGGGCTGATGCGTATAAGCACTTTCGCTATTTCGTGTGGCTTCTCGAGACTTTGGAATTTAAGCGCGAGCACCTGCTTGCGTAGACCCTTACTCTTCTGTTTCCACTCGCTGCCAATGTACCAATCCATATTGTTTTCTTTTCCGACGTATGCCGTGTATATTCTTTTTTTTTTCTTTTTAACCGAATCCAATTTTTGTTTTTATTTCCAAATGTAAATCTATCTTCTTCTTCTTTTTATTTCTGTTATTCACAATAATTTTGTCGTTTGCCTTCAGCAAGCAGTGGCGGAATTTAATTTTTACTCTAATATTCTGTCGAGCGGAAGCCGATATCGTGATAGCAAAGTAACCGTTAGTAATTAAGCGTAACCAGATTCATGAATTTTTAAAAAATAAAATATTTTTGGCGCCTGATGGAGGTCTTCTTTGCAGACATCGAAAAAACATATTTTTCAATAGGGTTAAAAAAGATAGAGCATCGTTGGGTCGAGCTAAAATTAGACTATGTTGAGGAATAAAAAGCAACTTTTCCAAAATTATCTATCTCTTTTGTAGGCTAATTACTTATCGAACCACCCTCGTATACCGTTCTAAGTACGAGCGTTTTCATGACAAGTTTTTAATCTAAGAAGATACGCCAAAAGCTTGCTGAGGGAGAGACGGTCACGCAGAAATATTTTTTTTCCATGAAAATCGAACCTAGGACTTTGGTCAATAAACCAACCATTGAGGTCAAATTTTAAATTTTGCTTAGTCCATTATTTTTCTCACTTTGTGTGTATGGGTCCGAAAACACTTCTTTTAAACTTTATTGATTTTTTTGAGCATACATATATAATATATAAATATTTCTCTTCAAAAATATACTCTTGGAATTATTACGAGGCTTAAAACACGTCGGCTAATTAAAAAAATGCATTTTGCCTATACAAACATAAAATAATAAAAGGTTTTTCTTGTATTTTTTTTTTTTGGTATATATTTTAAATTTTATTTGATTTCTTTAGTTTTGGCTTATTTGCTCCACAATTCAATTTGGGCTTGTTTTTATTTTGTTTTTCTTTCTTTTTTATCGTTTTGTTGGTTTCTATTTTTTGCTTAAATAAATGAACATTTTTGTTAATTTTGTTTTTTCATTTTCCGTTTTCCGTTTTTCTATAATTAAGTAACTTCAAACTGCAAATCGTTTTGACATTTTGATAAAATTGCATAACTTAATCATGATGACGTCTATATGCATTAATAATTAAAAATATAATAAGTATATATGTGTGTATTTATGTATGTATGTACGGTTGTATGTATGTATTTTAGTATTTTATAAATAGGTTCGTATCTATCGTTATATGATTTAAATAAGTACGCGCATGTATGTCGCCTGTAAGTATGCAATTGCAATTGTATAAAGTTCAATATAAAAAATGAATAATTATAATAATAGTTGGCTTCAATTTGTTGGCTTAACAACAGCAACAACAACATTGCGTCTTGCTGCTGTTGGCTTTGTCAAATTATTGTTTTTAATTACATTCTTAGGTAAGTTTTATATTTGTCTTCATTATATCTTAATTAGATATTTTTGTAGTATTATTATTAATATTATACGCTCCAATTGGCAATTATCTAACCGCAAATGTTGTATCTGTGTGAACGACTATGTGTGTGTTAGTGTGTATATTTGATATATAATACATCAAATAAGTCTTTTCTTCTATATAAGTTAGTATGAATTTATCTTTCGTTTAGTTTAACATTATTTTTTTTATTTTTTATTATTATAATTAACACGCCTAAAAGTTTACCTAGTTTAAGTTTAAAATTTGCATTAAAATAGCGTATGTGTGTGTGTGTGTGTGTGTGTGCGAGCGAGCGAAAAATGCAATTCCCTTTTTTTATGTGTGTATTTTGATATTAAAACTTGAGCGATTTAGTGTGGTGTTTTTTTCTTCTTCTTTTTTTTTATTTTTTTCTTTTCTTCATAATTCGTTGACTAGAAATAAAATATATAACTAAAGTGTATGTAAAAATGTTAAAACAAAGAGAAAAATTAAATTAAGGCTTTTAAATACATATTATTGTGGGCTTATACATTATACATACGAATATTTGTTATAATCAGACCTTGCTTCTTGCTTTTCTATTTCTTTTTCATATTCAATAAAAACATAAAAAGCCAATTCAAGAAATTTCAATTGTTGTAAAACCTTTTCCGGTTTCTGACTTGAATTTAAATGAAAATGCAATGTTTAAAATCAACAGTTGAACTAACTTTGCATTTGTGCTGATTTTCTTGTTGCCTCTGCCAACACCAAAAAGTGCGCCAAAGCTACGTTGTTGTTGGTTTTTGTCAATAATTATGTATGTGCTTACTTATTTTCATTTAATATGTATGTACCTATTTGTATATATATAAATGTTTTTTTGTTTTTTTTTTTGTTTGTTTGTTTGTTTTTGTTTGCATCTTTTAATTGAGGTTTCGCTAATAATCTCGCTTGTGAAAAACTTATGCAAATATAAAGTACAATTTAAAATTACGTTTTAATAGTTTTTCTTCGCTTTTCGGTTTTCGGCAAAACTTAGAAATTAAAAGTAATTTATACCTTAAAGGCACATCTTGTGTTATAGCAAAGGAAAAGTAATGTGTATTTGTTTTCTAAAAAATTTCATTTCAACAGCAAAATCATGAATTTCTTCGTACTGCCTAAATGTATGCTAAATAATAATTTTAACAAACATTTCATTAATCGAAACGGAATTTTAGCACCAAAACGATTACGTTAATCTTTTCTGTTCAATTAAACAAATTCTGCACAAACAAAAACTGTTAAAATTCTTGATCATTGTTTTAATTAAAACTTTCATTAAATACAGGCGCATGCATTGATAACATTTATGTGGGGATAAGGGCGAATAAAAAATACTTTGGTTTACTATACTGCTTACGGAATACAAATGCTTACACAACTAGTAAAGAGTAGCAACTCCGGTTTTTAGTTTTTTTTTTTTTGTGGTATTCACTTCATACAATTGATGAAATTAATAAGTTAATTTTAACAATGTTCGCGATATAATACAATTTATAATGTAAACTTAAAAATATATCTATATATATAACTAAAAATACAGCATAGGAATACTCAATTTATATAGGTATGTCATGGGAGGAGAGGGGTTAATCGCATATATAGTATACGTCAAAGAAATTAGGATTTTACAAAATATATAAAATAATTACAATAAAATCACAAATTTAGAATATTTTGCTGCACAATCTTTGCATTTTAATGTTGCTGCTGTTGTGGTTTTTCTTTTCTCTCGATAATATTTATATTGCTATTAAAATAGTTTTTATAATACGAATTTATCATTTTAAAATGTATTTGCTGCTTTTTTTATTCTAAACTTTAGTCATAAGTGTTTTATTTATCAAGTGGACAAATGCCTTTCGGTTTGTTTTCTTTTTCTGGATTCTAGTATTTATTATCTGAACTTGTTTTGGCTTGCCTATAACAATTAATTAGTTTTAAAATTGCGAGTTAATTGTATCGTTTACTATTTGTTTAAATTTTTAGTTTGTTAAGTTTCTTGAAGAGAGTTTTGCGTAAACTTAACTTTTTGCATGTTTCAAGGACGACAGGACAGGAAACTGAAACGCTTCCCAAACTGCTGCAAACTATTGCTTTGTGATGTGTCTGTTGTTGTTGATGTTGTTGTTGTAATTGGAGTATAGTCATTTCAGGCGTGACCGTTCATGTGGTATAGGTGCGTATAACATCGCGTATGACTGCTCGGCATAGCGGACATTGGCCACCGCCCACACCGCGCCATTGTTCGATGGCGCAATCGTAGCACATGCACATGTGGCCGCACATGTACAGTACCGAATCTATTTGATTCTCGTAACAGATCGTACACTCGGCACCGGCGGAATTTGTGTCCGCGTTGTGGTGATCGACAGTATCCTTCCACTTGTTCAAATTGTTGCCATTGGTGATAGAGGAAATTGGCTGCAAGTACAAAAACAGTAAATTAGTAATTAAATTAATGATCATTTAATTTAATTTAATTTAATTTATGAATATATTTTATCTTTAGTTAGGCTCACAATTTGAAATATCTGTGATTCTTGATTAATCTTTGCACATTAATGTATGGCGTATGTATTTCAGCTAATTTATCTGGCCAAGAACTTTTAACAATCTACAAATTAGCAAAACGCTGCGTCTTCAATATTAAATTGTATTTTTAAAATACAAACAAAAAACTGAAAACAAAATTTGAAATCAATTAAAAAAACGCACCTCAATATATTGACTGCTTGAGACGCCGCTGCTGCCGAGGCCACTTGAACAGGCGCCGGGCAGTACACCCGACGACGCCACCGTTGGCTGGCTAATACGCGCCTGACTCATTGACAATACGCCATTCAGCTCGTGCGTCGTTCCGCTGGTATGCAATGATGAAGACGACGAAGCAGGAGGCAGATTGACAACGAGCACGGTGCCGCCGCCATTTGGTTGGATTTGAATCATGTCACCGCCGTTGGAGGGCATGCTAATCATGCGGCTGGTGGCAGTGTTCGAGTGGGAGTTGTTGGCGTTGGGATGAGACTGATGTTGGTGGTGGGAGACAACGGCAGCACAACCATTCATGGCGGCAGCACAACCGCCGCCGCTAATATTGTTCGATGACTGCATGGAGGCGAGCGTGGACGAGGAAGTGGCGATACTGCTGTGTGTAACATTGAGCTGAGACGGATGCAGCGACGACGTTGTCGCCATTTTGCGCGCCTCCGAAATTTGACTGTTCAGGCTATTCATCGACTCGGAGACGGGCAGGTGATGACGTGATGAGGCGGCCGCAACGGCTGCAGCCATTTGCTGCGGATATGCAGCGACCATGTTGGGCAGTTGTTGGCGGAACATGCGCACCGATTGCGTCGAACCGTAAACGTCGAGGAATGCCCACAGCTGCAGCGATTGATCGACATGCATGACCACAACCGCTGGACCATTATTCTTGCTAATCGTCACTTCGCCGTTGGGGGCGACAAAGAAGGCGATTTCATCGCCTCGCTGAGGCGCCGATGCTATGTCCTTGCTAACGACCCAATATTCGGGCCGATCGAGTAGGAAATCCGAATCGTTCGGTAGATCGGACGGCTGTAGTGTAGCGGGATTGCACGAGGTGAGACCGAGCGCCAAAGCGCCCACATACATTTGCTCGGTTTTGAGTATTTGCACGATCACCTTCTCGCCGATGCGTATGGGACGTGCGGTAAAGACATAACCTTGACAAAAATCGGATTCAGTGCGTGAGGCAATAAAGCGGTCATGCGAGAGGCGCACATTGCGTCCTTTCGTCAGATGAAATGGGACGGGTATGAGACGGCCATTAGCGTTGTAACGCAACGGCGGCAGACCATTAGCCAAATCAGCAGCGATCGCTGCATGATCGGCGGCAGTAATACCGGCAATATTTAAAGATTGCATCGACGGCATTAAATGACGTTCCATGTCGGGATCGATGCCACCGCCAGTTGCGGGCAGCGAACGTCGCGACTGCTGATGCGGATGATGAGGATTAAGCGACGATGAGGAGGATGCAGTCGTAGTATTGGCAGCCATTTGTGGACCGGGTAGCGTACTCAAAGTCATGGTGCCAGCCGTACCGCCCGCCGATCCCTGTTGATACATATAAATGCGCGAATCGAGAAACTCAATGCCCGTACAATTGCCATAGATGTCAATGATCGTCCACAGCAGCGTGCGCGTATCGATGCCCGACAGTATGACACCCTTCTCCTCGTTATTAATGCCATAGATGACATCGCCCGCCGTATTCACATAGTAGTACAGTATGTTATCCTTTTCGCAGTATTGTTCGTGCAGCGCTTTTGCCCAGAAACCGGGTCGATTCGTTAGATCCGGACAGGCGTATTTGGGCAGTGAACCCTCGAGCGAGGCGGGATCGTTGCTCGTGAAACCAAAGCGTATGCCACCATTCCAATTATTGGAGATTTCGGCAAATTTTACGCAAATGCGTTCGTTAATGCGCACCGGCCGCGCTGAGAAGGTAATGGCACGACAAAAGCTCTCAAAACGGCGCGCCAGCGTGCCATCGCGCGAGATGCGTATATTGTCGCCATGTACGCTGTGAAATTGCAGCGGTGGCAGGTTATTCGGTCCGGGGCAGGAGGACGGTGAGCGACGTACTATAAGAGCAAAAACAAAAAAAAATTGAATTAAAATTTATTTAGTCTTATCTAAAAGATTCAGTCGCTATCAGATTATAGTCAAAATATAATAGAATCATACGAAATCGACATAAATATATCTAGTGGAAACCGAAAATTAGAAAAATTCACCAGGGCGTATTTATTAATCAAGTAATCGGTTAAATATAAATATTTGCATATTGTATTCAGATTTAGAATTTTTCGATATTTATCTTTATATGTGACCAAAAACTAAAAATAAGCAAAACCGCGTATTTCCAAACTTTTAAGTAATATTATAAAACAAACTTTTAAAGTTACCGAAATCGTCAATGGCTTCTTCTATCCGAATACTTCTCAAAACGAATAATTAAATGTAAGCTTAAACCGCAAAAATGTCTTTAAGGGTGCCAAAATAAGTTTTTTAAATTTTTTCACTTGCGCGTTTTTAGCATATGTCGGTCGCAGTTTGTCTTAAGAAAAAATATGAATTCGAAAAAATAAAAGATCGAAATGACGATTGCGGTTAAAAATATTTCAACAGCAGCAGCAGTTCAATGATAAGATGCCATAAAAAAGGGCAGAAGGCAGTTTAACAACAACAACAAACAGTTGCTAATTTCGGCACACAAAAACCATGCGTCAACAATTCATACGCATAATTACTGGCGGCATTTGCAACATCGTCGTAGTCGTCGTCGTCGTCATCGTCGGCAACATGCCGCTGATGACTTATGGACAACAGCAACCAGCCAGTAAGCATTCGCAGAGGGGGTAAAAGAATTCATAAAAATACCAGCAGCAGTTGCTGCTGCAGCGACGACAAAAATAGGTCTCTATCTCCAGAAACCAGATCATGCCGACAGACAGACAAACAGACAGACAAGACAACAACGCTTAAGATGTAGATGACGCTGAACACGGTAACGACGACATAAGGACGATACCAGACGCGTGCCACTTTCGAAAATAAAAGCAAAAAATAAAAAAAAAATTAAATAAATAACGATTGCAGACAGACATTTCAGAGGCATGTGGTACGAAGCAAACAACGCGCAGCAGGGTGTATAGGATCGGATCAAAGATGTTGGTTTAAAATTGGATGGAAATAGGCATGTGCCAGCTGCCTTTTAATGGTACCAAGGTGGTAGTAGTAGTAGTATCCTTTAAAGTATAATAAGAAAATGAAACGAGGGAGAGGACAAAGACAGCGATCAAGGAAGAGAAGAAGTATTCAGTTCGACACAAAGAAGCAGGTACTTCGGCAACGGTGCAACAGGATCGATAAGAAACACCACATAGCGAGAATACTACAAAAGAGAAAAAGAGATAAATAGGTAAGAAGAAGAAAAATGAGACGCGTTGCAACCCCTAAATTTACTTTTTTTCAGTCGATAAAGCGTTACGATGCGCGTTAAGCGACATATACAAAAATCGAAGGAACTGCATTTGAACTGCAGTTGGACGATGAGCGGTGACTTGACGCGATTCATTTCGAATTTGGGGTAGTTTTGAGCGAATAGCAAGCGAACAAAAAACGAAAAAAAACAAGAAAAAAACGACAGATGTTCAAATTTCCAAAAAAATATTGAGTACCAAAAAAGTATATAATATAAAACCTACATATATACTTATGCGCAGTTTTGAATTGAAAGCCGATAAATATATTCGAAAAATACTTTTTGTAATTTTTTGATAATATTTTATTTAGAACAAGGATCAGCGACTCTTTTGAAAATCAAACAGCATTGCGGAAAATCTTTGAAAGAAATTGAAAATATCCTTAAAATAAATCATCAGTTTGATTTTCAAAATTTTCGATTAACCATAAAAATTTCAAAATTGTATGCAAAATTAAAAACCAAAACGATTAACCAAAGTAAAACTATTTTAAAAAGATATTAGGGAACCTAATAAATTTGTTGTTTGTGTTTTTTTTTTCTCGGATATATCAGTTTTGTATTTAAAGCTCCTCATTGCAAAGTATCTTTGAGAAAGCACATCACATACAGGCGAACGAACACGCAACCAATTTACTATGCACAAAAGCGGGGTTACTGCGCCATTGTCTTGGCGATACAAAATCCGGGCTTAGAGACAGACAAACGAAATTCGATACGGTCGAAGGATGTGACTTGGATAAATCTTTTACGAGGGCGCACTTCTCATCAGACAGACGACGGACGTACGGACGGACGAATGGACAAACATACATATGTAAATATGTATTTGATTTTTTTTTTTTTTTTTTTTGAGCGTGTATATTAAGAATACATCCGGTTTTCAAGTTGGCGCAAAGGAAAAAAGAGCTCACGAAATCGCTTCAGCTTCCGGTTTCTGCTTTCGAAGGCGATAAAGAAAATATAATATAATGCATTCAACTGATTGCAGAGCAGAGTTATGAATGAATGGATAGAAGAAACAGCTGCATAAATTATTAAAACAGCGAAGATGGCGCGACAAACAAAAGTTTCTTGGAGTTTGAGTTTGGCGGCTAAGTTTGTTACTTGTTTATTGTGGTTGGTAGTTTTACTATAGTTCGTTGGTTGGTTGGTTGGTTGGTTGGTAGAAATGAACAAGATTCATTGAAATGCAGCTTGTGTCGCGGTTTTAACACACGACGACAACACGATCACAACAACAACAACAACAACAACAACAACGACAACAACTTTAATAACAAATTTCTACGCATGTTCGTTTGATCAGAAATTAAAGAATTCATTCAACAACATTAGACACTGGCCTGAAGAAATGAGGAAGGAAATCACGTTTTTTTTTTCTTCATTCGGCTTCTTCTAATTCGTAATTTGTATTTAAAGGATGTCGTAGACGCAGACAGACGAGACACGTCTAAGCATTTACCAACATCCGACGCCACGGCATTTAAACGGTTTTTCAAGATACCAACTGAACTAACGTTTAAATACTTTGTATTAGTTTCCGTAATTATAATTGGCAATGGTGATGATCTTGTCTCGCTAACGAACGTTACGTTGCTGATGGCAATCAATGGCGATAATAATGATTGCATTGATTTCCGTGTGAATTCTTGAAATGTATAAAGATTTGCTAAACGATTGTGTTTAGTTTTGTTGTTTGTTTGTTTGTTTGTTTTCAAACGAACACATTAGTAAGTGATTGTTTTATTTAAAGAGATTGTTTAGTGTACACGCTAAAGACTGTCGGATTTATCAAAACGCTTTTAAGTTTAAAATATAAATTTAATATTATTTAATACTGCATTAACGTGCTTTAAATGTCAGACAGAAATTTAAAGTAGTTCTTGGTAAAATAAATTTGTACATCAATTTTTACAAAGAAAAAGTTTGGAGTGTATCTCAGTGTAGCCGCTCTGCTGCAAATGCTTATGCGACGAACAATGCTTGGGAAACTTCTCTTTTTTTTGCACTTAAGTACATTTAATTAGTCACGAAATATTGTTAAGATCCGTTACACTCCTGCATGGGCGCTTTTTACTTTATGTTGTAGGCAACAACAAAAATAATGTATCTTTGAAGTTGAAAATTTTGCATTTGAGCTGATATTTCTTTAATGTTGCAAAAGGTAAGATTTTACCATTTTAGTGTGCACAGCATTGATGCAAATGTTTATTTTAAACAAGTTTATTGAATCTAAAATTTGGCAAATAGAACTATTTTGGAAAAATCTTTTAGATTGTTTTCGAGGTTTGTCTACAAGAATAAATGTTTGTTTAAATTTTATTACTTAAAGCAAAGTATTAATTGAAATTGTAGATGTTTATACTCATACATATTTCCTGTATCCATCCACTCGTGTGTAACTCGAGTAATATCTTTACTCTTACTATTTCGCCTCGATTTCAAGTCGCACGGAAATCATTTTCAAAATAATACAAACAAACAAATATCGAATTACCTCACAGCTTAACCCTTTAAAGTTCATCCAGCTCTGGCATTTATTTATGTTTCGCCTTTTGTACAGAACAAACCAAATAAATAATCAGTTTTTTACATTTGGAGAATTAGTAAATAGAATTCTTTCTTTTGGAAGCCTATTCCCTAGAATTAATCCACATTTTAAATTTTTTAGTTGTGTTAAAGCAAGGGAAACATGGAAAAAATATATTTTTGGGGTGACAAGATATATCCAAAGCCATCGATCAATTGTTATTAGCTCGAAAGCAGAACACTTTTTCCTGGCAGGCCGACTTTGAAGCAAATAATTGAGTTTCAAATTACGCAACTAAAAATAAGAATAATTTTTAATTGTTTAAATTAAAAAGTTCAAACCACCTTAACACCTTAATACAAAAATAATGCCGCCACATTTCTTAATTGATCACACGTAAGTAAGAGTCATTTAAATAGAGTCAAAAGGTTTGCGCTTAATTTTATTGGTGCCACACGCCTTTAGCGACGCAAATGAATTTTGATTTTCCAAAGTCGGCATACGTCGACTCTCAACAATACCGAGTCAGCCAGCTTGTTGCGGCTCGCGTGTGCATCGGCTGGTCTTTCAACTCAACTGCAGCCAGCCAATCGACACGTGACCTAAGCAACACGCTTGCAAAGTGGGCGCACAACGCAACGCGTCGCCGTCGACCTACACGAAACACCAACGGCAAACCACGTAAAGTGCATAAATTAGCAGCAAATAATGAGCGTTATTGTGATTTGATTATAATTTAATTTGAGTCTATTATTCCGAGAGCAAAACTTTTACATGCTGCTCAATCAGATTGTCTGCAATGAATCCAAGATCGGATTTGTAATATCTATCATATTTTTTTGTAATTTCCAAATGACTTTGGTTGAAATTTTAAGATTTTTCTTTAATAATAAAGAGAAAAAATTGTGCGTTCCACTTGAAACTCGCATCGTTTCGATCTTTAGCGTGTAATTAACACAGCAGCAGCTGCTCGGTGGCCCACACTTTATTAAGTCCATGTTTTTGCTGCTGTGTGCTGCTGCCTAAGGTTGAAAACAATTTTCTCCGCTTATTTATAAAACTTTACACGCACTCCCGCCCCAATACCGCTCGCCGGCCTCTGCGCATTCACGACACTTGGGTGCACCTAAGGCCAGCCGCCATCTTTTTGGATTTCCGCGCAGCACTCAAGCATGCGACCCCTTCTAAGAAATCCATCCACAAATACACGCAGTCAAGCAAGCAGGCAATGCACAGCGCAGTGCAGAGCAGGGCAGGGCAGGGCATTCATTCCATTTTATTTCAAGCAGCAGTAGATAAGTTATTTTTACCGCGCTTGTTTATCGAAGCGTTGAAATTTTAGATACTAACGAAACAAAAATTTTATGATTTCAAATTAAAAAATTGAACATTGCATTTTTACACTCAACACAATGTTGAGGATGATGATGAGTTGCGTTGTGCAGTCGCAGTCTCAGTCTCAGTTCCGAAACTATTATTACATTCTTGTTGGTATCTACAAGATACGAGGAAATATACTATATTATTTTATATTTAAACATTCATAATGCATAAAGCATTTATAAGCACATATAATGATGTTAAGGCTTATATTACATATCTACCATTGGTCTTTTAAATTAAAATGTTCAAAATTTTTAACATTTTTTAATGTTAATGAACACATCATTAATTCAAGATTATGATTATTCCACTTTGACTTTATGTCAGTTTTTTCATATTCTCTAATAGCTTTCTCGAGTGTGTTTGTAAGTCTTGAAGTAATGGGCCCCCCTCTTCTATTTGCATACTCCACTTTCTTTCCAACGCGGTGTGTTATATGCAAAGTGTGCTGCGCGTCGTTGGCTTGTGTACTTGGCTTCATTTTCAAAAGACTTTGTTTTTCTTTGTAATCTTTCGTAATTACGCTCTTCAACAACTTGTGTTTCAATTCTTTTGCAACTGTGAAATTGTGTACAAAGCGTGACCATTTCCCCCGACATGTCTTCTCGCTGACCATTGTGGTTTTTATTTAGCGTTTGGTTTTTTATTCATGTATAAATTTTTTACGAAGCATCTCATATTTCTTTTAATCGTACAAAGTACATTGGACTCGTACTTCGAATTGACCTTAGTTTAACTCTAGCTCGGCGTTGTTATTGTTGTGGTTGTTGTGCAATTATTGTTTGTTGTTTTAGTTTGTTATTTTTGTGTTTGTTTTTTTTTTTGACTTGTCCAAAGCTATTATCAAATGTGATAAAATTAACGAGTTCTTTACAGCGCGCACAGCAGAAGCGGAAATGTCGGGGACCAGCCTACTATGACAGATTAAAAATGCTTGGCTAGAGGAAGCCTTTGGAAAATTGCAATTGAAATCGAGTGAAACGACGCGTTGCGATTTTGTGCGGTTTCAGCATGCAGTTTCACAGAAGCGGAAGTTCATTGCAAATGAAAAAAAAAACATAAAAAATTAAGATGATGATGAAGATGATAGTCTGATATGAGACTGTTTTCTTGGGAACTCTGCGTTTCAGAGTTTCCCGAACAGTGTGTCATGGTACCAAGGTGAATTGTCAATATTTTGTATTCATAAATGTTTATCAAATTGTTTTTTCTTTGGATAACACTTGTTCAATTCTTATTATGATTATAGATTACTCCGTGTATAAAGAATGAAAGAGAAACGTCCTCTCACACTCTTTCAAAATCGACACAATGACCCCAGCTGACCACACGCCGCTTAACTTACCACACCAAACTAAAAACCAAAACTCGGACAAGCACCCACATTTTTTTTCGAAAAGTTATCAATAAAAGTAAACAAATACCAAAACATAAAAGTTCAAAAATCGAATGGAACTACCCACATGAGTGCGTGGAAAACAAATTACGTACGCACGCCCATATTCAAAAGCGATACTGATGAATAATAAAAAATAAAATAACAACAAATTACAAAAACATATGAAAAAGTCTGGTGGGTGAAATTACGAAGCGCGACAATGTTTCCAACAACCAACCAACCAACCTAGTAGACAGGTTTATAGCTAACTGACTTAATGAGAAACGGAAGTGAATGAAAATTGCATAAATGCCAAATGGTGTAACAAAAAATGTAACAAAACGGAAGAAGACGAAATTAAAAAGTTTTGTTAGCTAAACAAAATATTTAAAAGTTTATAGAACAAATAGCAAAATGTTTATTTTCAAACTTTAGTCAAAATTTAAATAAATAACACATTTATTAAGCGATCTTCCCACAATGTTAAATGATAAACCACATGTCTGGCTCTTAGAAAATCCATGCTAATTAATGCTAAATACACACCGAATACAAATTGACAAAAGAGAAAAGAATAAAGTGTTAATTACTGAGAAAAATAAAGAAAAAACATAACTGAAAATACAAAAAAAAAATAAAACAATAACAAAAACAAAAACAGCGACGCTTTTGACATATGTCAATGCTGACACCTAATAAATGCCAATTAACAAATAAAGCTCGCCGACAAAGCCTTGACAGCGCCAACAACAATTCAAATTGATAACAATAAAAAAAAATGATAAACAAAATTTGTTTAATTAAATTCAAACAATTTCAATTAATAAAAAAAAAAAATGGAATTTGCGCAATTTTAAAATCGAAAATAAATCGAATGAGTTCAAAAGGTTGCGCTTTCAAGTGGCGACGAGAAAACTTCTCTTTATGGCAGGCAGCAAACGATAAATCCAATAAAATAAAATAGAAGTAATCAAGCAGTATGCGAAAAACCTGATTTACCGTTTAGCGCACATTTTTCCCACGCTTCGAAAGCTACGCGCAGGCGCAATGCCGTCATGGAAGCGCTACAATTCAGCTTTGCAAAAACTTGAGAAATAACAAAAAGTAACAACAACAAACACAAAATACAAATAAAAAACAAACCAAGTCGAATCGAAAATCAAATAAAATTCCCACGACACCAAATTTGTATATATCGAGAAAAAAAATATAAAAAATAAAATAAAAGTATGTACGAGTGCAGAAAAATGGCTAAGAAAAAAATACAAATACAAATACAAAATTTAACCTGTAACAACGTAATTGCCTCAATGCGGCAACATGCGATGCAAACTGAATCTCGACAACGACGACGACTGACTACCAAAAATTCAAATCGACCAACAAAGCGATGCGAGAAGCTGCAATAACAAGCACCAACATGAGCGCATCATATGACGGCGGCGGCTGCAATTTTCAAACCGTTTTCCAACTAACAACAACAACAACGATGCCGACGACGATGCCGATAGAGCGGCAATTGTTCGCTATAGAAGGAAAATGTTGTCATTGACAAGCCAAGATGTTCAACTTAATTTCAAAGAACTTTAAAATGTATTTTAGAAAATTTTAACTTTATCTTAAATTTGCTTGAAATTGCAACAAGTTGAGTTAATCAATTTTGATTCTAACAGCTAAACGAAAAGCGTGCAAGTGTCATTGCAGACATACGAGTACTTCTTTTTCTATTTTCCTTCCTCTATGGTAAGGGACTAAGAACTTTGTATCTAACAACGCTGATAATTTACTCGTACCAAGCAAGAGACAAAGAGCCAAGCCAAAGTAAGTCCAATGACACAAACTTCATATCGCATTAAACGGCGAGTAATGATATCATTCGATTTGACTTATCTATAATTTTTTTAAATAATAATTTTAAGCAAAAATGTTAAAAATGTTAACATATCTTTCAAATGAAAAAACAAAAACACAAAAACCAAGCACAACAAACGGCCGAGATAATGACTGGAGTTTGAGGCGAGCAACCTCGGCGGCAAGTTTGTGAACAAAATGTTAAAAATGTGCGGGAAATCGTGTTGGTGCCACAGGTACGAGCAGTTGCACCAATTGTGCAGCAGAAAGAATTGAAAATGAAACAGCAAGTACACGCGGGTTGTGCTCGTACAAGAATTTGAGCATTATTTTTCAAAATGGGAAAAACAAAATCATATGCCGGCCTAAATACAGGGGGTCTGGTTTGGTCGGGTCTGGTCTGGTCTGGTCTGAAGCAGCTGCTTCTTTTTCCTTGCGCACACAATTATTTACAATTACGTTTTGCACCGACGCAGGCAAGCGTGATTTTTTGTTTGTTTGTTACTCTATAAAATAGTTCACGGCTGGTTTAGCATACTCGTATAATATCCTAAGCCAGCGAGCGATGGATTGACTGAGTGCAAGCACGTTGCCAACCGATTACAAAAGTCCAAATGCAAGCCCAAGCCGTTCAAGAATTTCAATCACAAAAAATGTTGTACTATAGAGTGAAATTCGTACGGGTTGCATGCTTCGAAAACCTACGTTCGAAATACTCAGCTTAGGCGTATTTTAAAAGTTAGTCAAATCCAGTTTAACACAAATTGATAATTTTATGCCGTAAGAAATTATAACAAAAAAATGTGTGGCTAAGATGTAAGCGTGCTCGTAAATTAAGGCAATTAGTGAAACCAGATCTTGTGCGGCAATATGAAAGAGTAACAAACAGTGGCCTATTGGAATTGAAGACAAACCTAAACATATGTATGGAAATTTGTGTACCACAAGACGTTCCGCGGCTGTTCATGTTCAGCCTGTAAGCGTTTATAAGACGAGATATTTACAATTAGATATGCTTCGTTGGGTTTCAAACCTTGATAAATCTAACGATGTGAACTTTTATGAGAACTGCGGGGAGGGAACTATTTCATAATAAGTTAAGAGTCAGACATTGTAAGATAATTTTACCTATTACAATATGTTTTCCCTAGTCTACATAGTCATAGAAACTTATAGGAAATTTCTTTTCTTAGAGTCATGCCACCAAAACATTGACTTTTTATGTTAAACTTAAGCCTTATCATAAAATACGAAACAACTCATATAAGAGGACTTAATACAGACCAACTGATTTACAATTCGGTCTTATCTCTCCCAATTTCAACTACGAAACTCCCAAACGACAAACAAGCAAACAAAAAATCCCCTATTCTAAACCAAGTACTGCTTTGCATGATGGCCATAATCGCGGTGAACTTTTTTTGGACTATAATTGTGTGCGGTTTGGTTGGTATGACGCATACGCAACAACAATAACAACAACAACGGCGAAAAGAAACCAAACAAAATTGTTTAAATATAGCAGGTAAATGTAGTTATAAGCTGAGAGAAGCCAAGCAAACAATCGAGAGAGAGAGAGGGAGAGACCTTTGAATAAACAAATAACAACAAACATTTAAATTGGGGAATTTCTCTTTCAAATCCCGAAGAATAAACGAAGCGCCACGAAGTCAAAATGAAATAATAATAACAATAACAAAAACAAAAACAAAAGCCACACAAAAGGCTTAAAAGTAAACCGTGAGAAGGAAAGGCATTACGATAAATTGTTTGACTTTATTAGGCAAGAAATAGTTGTTATTATTTTGGAATAATCAGCAGAAGGAAGAGCAGCAGCAGCTGCTAATGATGTTGTTGTTGTTGTTTTTGTTGTGCATCGTTGTTATAGTTGTATTCGAAATTGAGCGCACAAAAACAACAACACCAAAGTGCACATTGATTTCTGATGAGAGATACAAGCAAAGCCGCGGCGGCGCAAGGCATTTGATATATCGTTTGAAACGTTGTACCATAATCAATCTCGTACGTGTAAGTTAACGCAATTGTGCGCATCTCACGTAGAAATGTTTAAACGTTAACGAAGAAGAAGAAAAACGTTAACGAACAATTCGAAATTCAAGCGAAAAGAGGCGGGGAGAACTGTACACAAAGGAAAAAAGTTTAACAAGTCCGAGTACGAGTACGAGTACAAGTCCAAGAGGCAAGAGGATCGCCACGCTGCCGCTATCTAAGAGGAGGTGGTATAAAAAACCACAAGACATAAAGCAGAAGAGTTCGGTGTGATTGAAGAGACACAATGAACTTTGTTGGTTTCCCACTATTATTGAGCCGACGTGAGTAAGTGAATTGAATGAATGAAACGCAGTCGACGGGTTTTTTTATGGCATGGAGGCAAGCAGGCAGGCAGACAGACATCAACCAACCAACAAACAAAACATATGAGTTTAAAGGCAGACAAAAAATGTTCCCAGCGCCACCAGGCAGCAACACCGCCATACAAAAACAATTCAAGCAAACGACCGCGTCCAAAGCGAATGAAAAGTAAAAAAAAAAACAACAACAACCAACCAACAACTTCAAATAGAAGCGTCTTGTGTGTACGTCGTGCACACAGAAAACAAATTAATTGTTTGTTAAAATCAAATTTGTTATTGTTGTTGCAACAACAATTTATCAATATTTTGATATAATTATATTTGGTTGTTATTACAAAAGTTTAAAATTGCTTTACATTAACTTCGCCAACAATGCGAAAATATGGGCAAGATTGTTTCTCTGAGTGCACGTTTGTTTCTTGGAAACGTTTTGTTGTTATTGTTGTTGGTGTTGTTATTGTGGTCGTGTTGTAGAGGTTTTCATTTATTGTTTTATTTAGTTAAAATGTTTATTTATACATATTTCGCTAATGTATGCAAGTGTACGCGCGTTTTAATTTTGATCGTTTTATTGTGTATTTCTTTTTCCATTTAATTGTTAATTTGGCATTAGATGGAAATATGTTAATTTTGTATTATGTGGGATAATTTTGTGTCGTTTTGTTGTTTTGTGTGTTCGGCAAGATAACACACAAACATGCAAATTTCCTATTGTATGTAGTTGCAATTAATAATATCTAGGCGGGAGGTTTAATTAGCTTTATTAAAATACCAACGGATACATGGATCTGCATTTTACTGTAACCGTAATTAAAGCGTGTATCCAAGCGATACATTATATTCCGAATGCATAAAATATGAGGTGCACCTTTATTCAAACCGTTAACCAAACAGCGATTACATTGAAAATGCAACTCTAAAAGCTTAATTCGCACATGCGTCTTTTTATATGTAGGTAAGAATGATGAATTTGGCTTCAAATTATTTGTAAAATTGTTGGGGAACATTTTTTCAATTCTAATTTTAGAACTGTGCAAAATATTCGACATACTTTTGCAATATTCGCACTTTAATTCCGATAACTTTAAAATTTTTCATAAATGCTCGAATAAGACTTTTAACAGATTTCAAATTCTTAAGGTTAATAGTAAGTATCTGGAATATATACCAACCTAATTTTTTAATCTTCTTCAAGATATGCATTTTCTTTTTCTTGCTTGATAATTTATCCTTATGCTCCATGACAACAACATGACCACCAGCGTTTTGTGACATATAGTCGACGGGCATTTCAGATAAGCCCATTTTGCTCTTTGATTTTATTGTTGCAGTGATTTTAGCAAAAAGCTGTTATAGTTAAACTATAAAAAAATTGCAACTTTTTAACTATGAAACTAAGTAAGGGTGACACTTAAAATTTGGTTAAACTAAACAAGAGTTTCATGTGTTTAATACATTTTGTTGGTGTTTTTTTAGCTTTGTTTTTTTGTTTTGTTTATGTTAATTAGGCACGGCACAAATTGCAAAGTTATGATCGGATTTGATTTATTAATATTCCTTGAAGGCGCGCGCTCTAGAAACTAAACTAAAAAACGACTGCTTCCTGTCTCTCTTTTAACCGCAGAAAAAAAAAAGAGTGTACCGCGATTACGATTGAAGCGACCGAACAAACGTGCGACGGAGCAAACCGATCTGAACAGTCTGACGTAAAAAATATAACTGAACCCTGTGTGAGCCTCAAGCGGCCTCAACTATCTGAAAAATTTAGCAGCCGCAGCAGCAAGCAACGGAACGAAGCACCACCACAATACTCGATAAACGACGAAACGAAACGTTGCGAAGAATGGACGAATGAGGCAGGCGCAAAATATGCACAGTATTTGAATGTAGAACAAAAATTAAGTAAAAGTCAATATGACCACGTTAATAAGAAATTCAAAATTTCTAGAGCTTGTCTTTCGAACAAAAATGTTATCAGTTTGTCTAATCTAACGTTTTAACAAAAAATGTTACTAGAGAGAATATGGCTAGATCAAACTGAGCTTTTGAGACCTGTCTAATATCTTGAGTATTTCTTAACATCTAACACAAAACGTCTTTGACGCATTTTGACTTTAAATAGCATAATACAATCGGTCTATCCAGTCGTCCTGAAGACGAAAATGTTAAAAAAAAAACTATTTCAGTTTTAAATTATTAAATTTTTTTAATACATAAACAAAGAGCTCTTGAACGAAGCAGAATGATCTCCAAAACCTTACAATATTTCAGGGACGAGCTTTACATATGAGGAACGATCATATGATTTAAAGAACATCATCCGTAGGAATCTTTAACTCAAAATAGGTTTTTAAAACAAGCACCAATTTTTATTACTTTTTTTCTATTCCATAAAGCACTGTGAGACAAGAGAACTGAACTCAATGTATCCGAGATATGTGCACGACGCATTGCAACCTGAATACAGTACTCCGAAGGCTCAGGGCAGTCAGTCAGTTAGTTAGTTTGTCCGTCCGACTGTCCGTCTGAACATAGGTAAGCTGCGGGCAGCTGTTTCTTATTTACCATCGTCTTCTCTTCATAACTCGATTTCGTCGTGTCGTGTTAGCCTCCCTTATAATATGGTAGTTTGCTGTTGCAGTTGTAAATTTTGTTGTTTTTGTTAGAGTTATTCGTTGTGGCAGAAGGCGCTGGTAAAAGCAAAAATTGCTGCTAAGTTAGTGAGCGAGTTGAGCGCCTTTTGGCATTTTTATTTTTGTTGTTTTTCGTTTTACGCGCAGTTGGTGTCTGATGGTTTTTATTTGGGATTTGAATAGTTCAGCTAAGGTTAATCAAGGTACAATGGGTAAAATTTCAATTTCGTAGATATAAAAACAAATACTTTTTAAAAAGTTGTATCTTTATATTTAATAAACTGTCTGAGATACAGAATACAAAAACAATTTTTAAATTCAAAATTTAGTCCGTTCTATCACCTTGTGACAACAGTTTTTCGACATGGAAAAATAAGTACAGACGGGTTAAAGAAGTTGGAGCATCGTTGGGCCAAATGTATCGAGCTAAAAGGAGACTATGTTGAGAATTAAATAGTAAATTTTCCAAAATTTTAGTTTGTCTTTTGCAGGTTAAGTACTTATCGGATCATCGTAGAATTGCATCCTTAGTTTTTCATTTTCTACTGTTCCTTTTTAAAGGATTCAAAATTTTCGAAATTTGTTGAAATTTTCATCACTTTTTAAAAACTTATACATGTCAATGTTAAAAATATGGGTATCAAATGAATGAGTTCTTAAAAAGTGTTGTATTTTTTATTATACTATAAACTTTGGTTTAGGTCAAGTATAAAACCACCCACATCCACAAAAAATGTTATTCGACTTCTTTTAACGGAAGACAATTTTTGATACCAACAAGAGCTCGGTCACTCGAGAAAAATTAATGTTTGTGCCACTGTACCGCAAAATGCGCCAAGAAGAGGAAGAAGATTCGCTGTCTGAAGTACACTGCGCATATCAGTTGTAGTTTGTAGTCGAAAAAGAAAACGAGAAAGCAACAAAAGACGAAGTGGAAGACCCAAAGGAACGCAGTTGTAGTAAAATAAGTAAGCAGATGTTTAAAATGTGGGAGTGTGTGTGTGTGTGTGTGAGTGTGTTTGTGGATAAAAATGTGTGCGACTGTGATCGTCCAGAAGCAACAACAGCAACAACAACGAAGATGGATAAAATAAATACATATGCAAGACAACAAATTCAGAAAGACGGAATAGAAGAAGCCACAGCGAAATAAGACGGTGGATGATGTGTGCTTGGTGTTGTTGCTGTTGCACTACACAGCGCCTTGTGGCAGGATAACTACAAGAACAACAACAACAATAGCGAATAAGCTAAATTTAAATAAAAATTGCAAATTCTGTTTACAACAACTGCAAATTTCGCTGGGGGGTATTTTGAATTTGATTTTTTTGTAAACAAACTCGGCAGCTTAATTCATAATTCGCGTATTTAATAACCGCAAATAACGAATTAAAGAGACCTCCACTTCAGTCCATTCCACCGCTTGACGTAACCCTTCGTACAATCAACCGATTCGTTGCACCCAACCGCTCAACCGCGGCGGTGCTCTACTTTGGCATATTTTTGTCAAATTTTTTAAATGTCATTTCGAATTCGATCACTTCGAAATCGAATCGAAAACAAATACAGAACAGCCGCACACGTCTGGCGGCAGGCACGAACGGTCGACTTAAATTCCTACTGTTGTTCGTTCGTTGTTGTTGTTGTTGTTGTTGTGTCTGTTTGTTTTGTCAACTCAGAATTAAAACTCTTTTTTATATTTATTTTGTTTGTCGAAAAATAAATTTACACCTGGAATTTGCAAATATTCCAATTTAATGCAGCGCACACTGGGATTAAAACGAGTACTGAACTGTTTGCATACAAAACTTCGAAGAATCAAAGACTTCTATTCTAAATTTGGTAATATTGAATAAAAAAAAATAGTTGATTTAGTATGAAAAGCACAAAATACTAAAAACATTCTTTTTCCAAATTTTTAAACATTATCGACTGCAGGATAAAATCCACTTTCAACCTACTGTGCGGTGCACAGATGGATTGATGGGGGTAAGCGAGCTACGCTCTTTGAATTTTACTTCAAGGTGGAATAAAAACAGCAACAAAAAAGAGCGACTGCTTGCAAATTTAAGTTGTTGTTGTTGTTGTTGCTGTTGATTGTCCTTTATTTATCACGTTTTTTTTTTCTTTGTGCTGTTTCGCCAGGCAGGCAAACCGGGTAAACCGAGCCAGCTGGAGGCGGCTGCTACTGCTGTTGCTGTTGCTTTTGCCAGGATGCAGCCAGAACATGAATATGCATTTCCATTTTAATATCGAAATTTAAATGGGTTTTATTAAAATTGTCAAGAGCACCAACCACGAAAAGCATCTGCACGCGTCGTTGCAATTATCCACAGCAGCCGCTATTCGAAAGGACTTCGCACGTTGGTAACTGCTACAACAACAGCAGTTTTCATATGACTGAAGAAAGAAGAAACACATTTCAATTGCTCAGCTAAGTATTATATATAGCTGCATTTAAAATTTGGAATTAACTTCGTTGTGGAGCTTTTTTACTATAGTATTGAAAACAAAGTAATTTGTTGGGCATATACTATTGTCAAACATTTTACAATACTTTCCATATATCTTAAACCCTAAAGTTTTTCTAGCTTTAAAAGGTTTTTGTGAAACTGAAACTGATCAACAACATTGTATGTATGTAAGTATGTTTATATATATTACATATATACATTTTTTTTTCAATCATAATGCTGTTTTGTTTTTCTTTGTCAAAAAATTATTGCGAAATAAACTCACTAGACTGACTTTCTTAGAAATAACAATTAAAAATTAAAAAAAAAATCCCATAATTCTTAACGATTACTACAAACGAGCGATCGAACCGATGGACGGACAGTACTTGTGCAATTAAAGCGTTATCAATTACCAACTTAAATGAGTAAATAAAATTTGCAATAGTTAGCAATAAATATCAACACGCGAATTTAAGACAAAAGAACTTAACTAGTTCTTATCGTCTTCATTGCCTAAAATATGTATGTATACAAAAAAATTGATAAGAGTGAAATGTGAATAAAACAAAAATAAACTCTAAAATCAATTCACGCTGTCACTGAACTCACAAAAAACCGCTTTAAAAGAAAGTATTTATTAAAAATCGTTTTGCTAATAAATTCAGTTACTTGATTCGTATTTTTCTCTACGCCCTAGAATTTCTGGCTTATAAAAAGAAAATTTTTCATTCGCAATACTAAAGCGACTTAATCGGCTTTTGTCTCATTTTTGTGGTGTACTCGTATATTAGGAACTGCAGTCTATGATGTAAGAAGAAAAATCAGGACTCTCAATAACGACTCAAGGCACTTTATCTTTTTTAGAACAAAAGGGATGCTACAGCAAAGTACCTGTTACAATATTAACCTTTTTTTTTCTTGGAGTATATAAGAACACAAATGTTTAGAGATCTCAGTAGCGGATCTAACTAAGAAACAAAACAGAAAATGCTTTGAAAAAAATATTAGTTTCAATTAAAAAAGTAAGAGTAAATATATAAAAATGCTTCGAACTTAAAAAATTTAAATAAATTTCAATATCAAAAAATTTTTGTGTCGAAAATTAACAATTACTTACATCCAGTTATAGTTATTAAAATATTAGTATTTAAAAATATTTAAAGTATGATGTTGTTAGAGTCCAAAAAGCGTTTAGACTTCATACAGAAACCATGAAGATGTCAACCTTTTAGCAACAATTTTACAAATGAGGTTTAGTCTTTATTCCTAAACATGTTTTAAATTTTATTTTTTGGTTAAAGGGACTGAAGACATACCGACATACATAGGCTAATAATTGTTATTAATATTTATTTTACGTTACTTGGTATTTTATTTTTTGCTTCGCGAATAATTTTTCAAGATCCACTACCGTGGTACAAAATAAAATTGACTTTAAAAAATATGCCCGCATTGTTCTTCGTTTGAAACATAAAAATTATCAAAGTGCATTCAATGTTACAGAGAGGAACAATTTATTGCAATGATTTTTTCACATAAATTTCAAAAATCGAAAATGTGTTTTGTGTAACACGAAAGAAGATCCCAATAAGTAAATGCACGTGAATGTACGTTCCTTCCAAAAAAACAAAACTGAATAAGATTTCAAGGAACTTTTAAGAAATTGCAGGTAAAAAGGTGTATGTACATACATAACGATAACATCGTCCTGTGTGCACTTCGGTTCTGTCTGTCCAACTGGTATCCTTGAGCAGGTAAGAAATCAGCATGAAATAAAAATCGACAAAGAAAAATTTCACAAAAAAAAAAAAAAAACTTTTATATATAAGAAAAAAATGCCCACAAACTGACCCGACATGTGTGTTTCTTAAAAATTCCAAAATTACTTTGGCCGGTTTTTTGAGGGGGGACAAAAAAGGGAAATTACGTGAAAACATCAAATCATATCCTTCGGGTTTTCGTTTTCTAAGTGTGCTCTGTGCCGTTAGATCGACGAGGAATTTATTTCGTTAAATACATATGTACATATGGATGTGTCGATATTTGTTTGGGCGCACCATGTGTTGAACAGCCGTAGAAGTAGAATACTGTATTTTGGAATTTCATATTTGAATAGCGTTTCGCGTTTCGCGCTTTGCGTTTTTCTGATCATCAATGTTGATGGCGGAAAAGAAAGACGGAAAAAGAAGACGGATACTATCGTTAGATTTGAATCGTTTGCCAACAACTGCGGCTGGGGGAAATTTCAAAAAACAAACACCACATTTGTACACAATGGCAATGCAACTTAGGTACAGGATATAATATATTAACACACAAAAAAAGTAAAACAAGAACAAGATCCTTTTTGGACATTTCTACATGCACATGTATTTACAAAAGCATGTGCTAAAGTATGTAAATACGCTGCAGTTGTTTCGTGGCGCTCATTGTGGATTATGCAATGTATCGTTCGTTCGATGAAGCCGTCTACAAGAATTAATCGTAAATTAAGATAGGTGGAGTAGTTTCTATGTGTAGCATGACAACAGGATCAGGACCACAACAAGCATCAGATGTTGCTCAAAATTTTAAATTTTTACATACCAAAGATTTCTTAAATTATTTATACTTGACGACAAATTTTTCATGATTTTTCAAAACTATTGGCGCTAAAATTAATGAAAAAAAATTCTGAAATACATAAAAAATTAAAAGATAAAGAATTCTGCAAAACCGGTTAAATTTTATGCTTTCAGAATTTTGTTAAAACCGAATTTGCAAACCATTTATTAATCAAAAGTAAATTAAAAATATCTTTTTATTGGAAGATATCAATTTTTGTTCTTTAAAAGTTAAAAATAAAAAGCAAACAATTTTTGATAAAAATCATCGCAGCTAAAATACACAAAACCCCAACCAACATTTTTTTTAAAACACGTTTTTGACAGTTTTTGGTAGCTTATAATCCAAATGCACCTCCTTACAAAAAATTATAAACTTTAGGCAAAAATTAACGAATTTAAAGCTAATACAAAAAAGTCATATCTTTTACTTTTGATCACACTTTATGTTACTTAGCTTTTCCTGTACACAAAATGTAAAGTCGATGGATAACAAAGAATTTTTAGTTTTTTGTTACTAAGTGAGGGAATCGCACCTCAGGACGGCAAAGGCCCTTCTCATTTATTAATATCGTAACTAAATATTTCACAAACATCAAACCGAAGCGGCAGTTTTATATTAAAAATGCATGCACTGAAACTTCCTTACCCCACCCAAATTCACTTTTCTTTCCTATCAAGCAAGTAGCTTGCGGCATTCGCTATTGTCAATTCTAATTGGAATCTTTTGACACTGCAAGGTAGAGGGAATCTATTTTGTAGCAATAATCGTTAATTTGTTGATGGGCAAATTTCGTTTTTCCTACAAAAACGTTTTTAGTTTTATTTGTTAGGGCGGTGGGTGGCGCATGTGTTTTCCTCGGGCAATATTAAATGAGGATATTTAAACTGGAATAAGTAAAACAATTCGTAAAAAAAACGTACCGATTTTTCCAGCCGATTGACCCATGAGGATTAACTGCAATCACGTTTTCAAATAGCTTGTTCGGTCGTAATTCACAACTTTTTCCAAGTGTTCATGTTTTCTCGTTCATTTTTCATGCAAAACAATTGTGTAAATTTTATGAATTTCTGCATTGCTGCACACTTTTTCCCAATCACACAATTTTGACACTTCTATTTACTCTTTTTATACCGTCTCCTTATACATGACATTTGTCATACAAATGTTATTAAAAAGAGAATCAGTGATGAATTCCATTTTCTAAAATTGAGTTGGTTATGTTTAGTGTTTGTATGGAAATAATATTCGTCCAGTAAAAATTTTAAATGAACAAAGAATAGTTTAGTTTCATTCATTTGATTTGTTTATGTGTCTAACAAATCTTTGCTAGCGAAAAAGAAGCTTTTTTTTTCATTTCCAGCAAAAATTGTTACGCCTTATTTAATCGTCCGTAATCCTTTACATTTGTCTTCCAAGAGTCCCATAATGATTCCACCCAAATTTGGCATATTTTGTCATCTGGAATTGATGATAGGATTACTTCGATATCCTTGTTTCGTAGTCATTATGAACTAACACGCCTTTACCCTAAAATTATATTGATAAAATAAACAAAGCCAACAAACAAACTGCTAAACACGAAGACGGCAATAGCTGTCAAATGAAAGGGCAACGAGAAAAACAGTGCGACAATAAGAAAAAGTGGACAATTGTGAAAATTTATTAAAAAAAATATACTGCTCAAGTATTTAAAAATTGCTGCTGCTACGCACTTTTTTCGCGTTTCGAAAGTATCTAGGAGCTTGAGATAAGACAAAAAGTCTAACGCAGAAACTGGGAAAAACCACAAGGCTTGCAGTAAGATGGCGGACCCGTTAAGTTTACTGCGCCAATACAACATAAACAAAAAAGAAATCATCGAACGCGATAGCCAGATCATTTTTGGCGAATTTTCATGGCCGAAAAATGTGAAAACAAATTACTTGAAATATGGGTACGTAAATCGGACTGGCTGAAATTAGACAATAAATTTAATGCGTATTGGTTTTTCTTGCATGCTTCTTTCGCCCGCTTGCAGCTCTGGTAAGAAGGGAGCGCCACGCGAATATTACACGCTGGAATGTCTGCTTTATCTCCTCAAAAATGTTATGCTCCAGCACTCGGTATACGTGCGCCAGTGTGCGGTAAGATTTTTTTTGTAGTATCCACTTTCATATTGAAAATTGTTTAATATTAAAACCAATTGCCACTCCCATTTACCCTGCTAGGCGGAGGATATACCCGCCGTAAATCGACCCGATCGCAAAGAGCTGCTCGCTTACCTCAACGGAGACTCGACGCAATGCGCCAGCATCGACAAAAGTGCACCGCTTGAAATTCCAACACAGGTTAAACGTCCCGCTGATGGCGATTCTGCCGGCGGTGATGTGGTCGCCAAGAAGGCACGTTTCGAGGAGACACAAGTGCAAAAGGTGCGTGAACAGTTGGCTGCGCGTTGGGACGTTAACAAAAAGGAGACCGCCGTCAATATTGACAACATAAAATCACTCTCGGAGACCATGTCGGTGGAGAAGATTGCCGCCATCAAGGCGAAACGTCTCGCCAACAAACGTACAACAATTAAACGTACCGACAACGAGGACGCCATGGCCACTGATCTTCGCGCCATTCTCGATTTTGATGTAGACTCGACGAAGGATATTATAAGTCGCGAGCGCCAGTGGCGTACGCGTACTACGATTCTTCAGAGTACGGGCAAATTGTTTGCCAAGAATATTCTAGCCATTTTGCAGGGCATTAAAGCACGCGAGGAGGGTCGCAATCGGCCGACTACTCAGAATCCGATTAAGCTTCCTGAACCTGCAGCAGCGGCGCGTATCGCCAAGCCGCCGGCACAGCTGACGCAGTACAATCGTTACGATCAGGAACGGTTTAATCGACAGAAAGAAGGTTGGTGTCGCGTTTATTAAAAACCTTTAAATTTATATTAATTTAATTAAAATGAATAATGCTCTGCAGAAACTGAGGGCTTTAAAATCGACACCATGGGTACATATCACGGCATGTCACTCAAGTCCGTGACCGAGGGCTCTTTGGCTCAGCAACGCAAGGCAAATATGGCAGCACCGCAGATTGGTAAGCATCGTTTTAATTAAAAAAAAAACAAATTTGTTTCATTATATTAAATAACATAAGTGGAACTTAAAATATTTAATTTTTTCTAATTAATTTAATTATATTTCTCGCTTTAGCCGGTCGTCCCAAGGAGCTTTTGCCGACAGCTCAAGCGCGTCAAGTGCCGCAAAGTTCGCAGAAGCGTACATCACGCACACCCATCATCATTATACCGTCTGCCAATACCAGCCTAATTACCATGTACAATACCAAGGATATATTGCAGGATCTAAAGTTTATGTCGACCGAAGAGAAGAAACGTCAGGGCAGCCAACGCGACAATGAGGTGCTCTTGCAACGGAAGAAGAACAACACCACTGTGCCGTATCGTGTTATTGATAATCCACAAAAGCTATCGGCACAGGATTGGCAGCGTGTCGTAGCGGTGTTTGTAATGGGACCCGCTTGGCAATTCAAAGGCTGGCCATGGGATGGCAATCCTGTGGAAATATTCTCGAAAAGTAATGTTAAATATATTATTTTTTCTTTTTAATTAATCTCTGAAAATAATTTCAATACTTTTGCTTTTAGTTTGCGCCTTTCATTTACGATTTAGCGAGCTGAAGTTGGACGCCAACGTAGCCAAGTGGTCGGTGACATTGCTGAATCTTTCGCAGACCAAACGACATTTGGATCGCGCAGTGTTAATGACATTTTGGGAGACATTGGACAAGTAAGTTGCCCGATGTCAATTTAAATACGAGGAGTTAAATTAATTGAAAACTTTTGTCTCATCAGGTACATGTTAAAATACAAACCCGAGCTGAGGTTCTGAGCAGACACATAACATTGGCACCGTTTATGGACGAATATAAATATTTTTTTCTTTGAATTCTTCACTTTGAACAATATCAATTTAGTTTCACTAGTAGAATTGCAAAACAAAAAAGCAAAAAAAAAATACACACAGTTTTGTTACTTACTCGTATAAAAAATTGATCTTAACACGCAACAACTCTTTAAGCCGCGTTGACTTCTGATTTTTTGTTTGCTATTGTTTAATTATCACAATTCTTTTGTATACTATTTAGTAGTTGGTTTAACAAAATTTGAGTTTTTAAGCAGTTAAATAAAAATTATCACGAAAATCTTTATAAACTTATTTTACTTGTCTTTAATTTGTAAAATTAGTTTGAATTAAAAACATAATTTTGTCTTTTTATTTCTTCTTTATCTGTGAAAAAAAAACTAAGAAAGGATGAAACCTTTTCAATGCGGCCCCGACCGACCAGGACCACTTGAGTCCTAAAAGATTTGACCTTCCTTTGGAATGTAACTAAATAGCTAAAAATTTATTAATTTTAAAATTTTAATGATTGCGAATATACGAACGAACAAAATTACTACAACATACAAAAGAGTGAATTGAATTTCAATTCAATTGATATTTTTCCAACACTTTTAAACCGCACCTATTTGCAATATGGGCAAAAATAATTTATATGCTTTTTCGATTTGTTGCTGCGCAACAATTAGCTCTGCAAACAGTGTGCTGATGTGCGTCTTGGTCAACTCACTGTCGTTATTCTCTGCGGCGGCAGTGCTGCTGTTCAGTGTTGAAGCATATCGATGTGTCAGTCCCACTAGATGAGAATAAAACTGCTTGCACAGTTGGACAATAGCGTCGACCTCATTTGCGGTGCTATGATGCTCCTTGACCAGCAAGAGCTCGGCGATTTTATGCAGCTTATTCATTTCAAATGCGCATGTCTGTGCCAATGCGTTAATGCCGTTAGCAAACACAGACTGTGCATCGGCGGTTGCGGCATCAGTTTTGATCCAGGTTAGTGACTGCGTCCAAGTGCTATATTAAAAGTTTTATTAAAATCAAATTGATAAAGAATCTCATCGAAATGTGTTTTGTATACTTGACAATTTCATCGAAATTAATTTGTAAATCGGCGTCCTCGATTGCGGCCCACAATTTTTCATTTAACTCGCTGCCATCATAGTCACCCTCACTGTCATCACAGTCCGAGACGGTTAAGTCCAACAGTTCAGTCACTTCGTCGATGGTTTGGCGCATCTCAGTCAGCGCATTACCGCTTACTGAATCCAACAGAGTTTGAAGTTTCAATGTCGATTCCTTGGAGAGTATTTCCAGTGCCTCGAGATGCACAAGTCCGCAATTGTTCTCGAAGAGCATTTCGAAACGCAACAGCTCTTTGGATTTTTCAATTTTCAACTCTTTAAGTCTACTTTCCAACTGGTCTGCGTCTTTTTTAGCGGCTTGAAGCGTCTTAAGAGCAAAATTTACATTAACAATTGAAAACAACAACAAACAAACAAACAAAAATATTACCTCGCTAAGATTGGGTCGTTCCTGTTCGAAACCCAACATCTTACGCTTATTTTTCAACAGTGGATCGTTTTCCTGCAGAATATGCATCGTTTTCTTACCAATGCCTTCTAAAGTATCCAAACCGGTGTTAAGCACCTTCGAACCGAGCGTTGTCACCAAACCCAAACCAAAAACAGGTGCTGTCAAGGTATCATCTGTCGGCTCTTCTACACAATTATCCGTTGATTTTGGTTGTTCTTTTTTAGCATTATTGACGACATCCTGCGGATGCGATTCTTTTGCTTCCTCTGCGGCATTCATTCGAGCTAACTCTTCTGGTCCAGGTACTCCAATAACTTGATTCAAACTCTGACTTACGGATGAGCTAATATTTCCCAGTCCTTCAGTGGCCGTTGACAGCACCGATGAGATGCCGCCCCATAGTCCCCAGGATGAGGTGCTCTTGGGTGGTTGCTCTGCTGCTGTTGTTGTAGCAGACGTGAAGTTTTTAGCTGCAGTGAACTTTTGGTCGGAATCAGCTGTAGTTGTCTTCTTTGAATTGTTGTCTATTTCATTGCTATCGTTGTTGCACTTGGATTCGTGTTCTTCCACTGCATCGCCCCAATCATCCCAGTTTTCTCCATCGTCATCATCCCAATCGTTTTTTGGTGTTTCTGGTTTATTCATCTTTTGCTTTTGTTGCACATCAAACTTGGAGCTCATTTTTGTTAAATTATGTTGCAAAATTATTCTTTTTTCACTATCTTTCGCAAACTTTTCTTTACGTGTCGAAACGACGATGCCACCCGAACAGAAAAACTTCCGCAGAAGATGGTGTAAGGAGAATACGCCACCGGAGGAGCTGGTGCTAGTACTAACAGATTTAAGCTCGGTTTGCAAGTTTATTTAAATTTTTCTTGTTTAATACATTTAATTGTATTTATTGTATTAAAATTGATTAAATTTTAATTGTGTTTGGAGGTTGCTGGAATATGACCACACTGAGCAGATATCAGATTTTAAATCGTCAACTTAAAAATGTTTGTATATTCACCATACATAAATACAATTTTATAGATCTTGGGAGGATATACATTAGTTTATATCGACAGTACAGCCGAACGTGTACCCCTCATCATGTCGCTTTTATCGTTTAGAGAGTTTAGAGTTGATGCAGTATGGGATCATAGCTCTTAGTCCTCAGGATAGTGTCGAAATAACAAGGTAGAGATATAGAAATGAAGTATTTTGATGGGATACTAGAATAGAGGTTTAAACGCTATTCTCCAAATTTTTTTTTTGTTTCACGAAATAACTTTATAAGATTAAGGGTAGGAAGAGTACGATTTTTATTCATACTCAACACATCACCACACAGTATCAGCAGTCTCGCTCTTACAAAAGCCGGACACATACAAAAGGTAATGCTCTGTAGTGTCAACGCTCGTAAGGTAGGACTGACAAATTGTCATATCAGTTCTTTAAGGTCATACCATTTAAGTTTAATTGCCTAGTGTAAAATGAGTTTAACACAAAGAACAACTACTTAGAACAAAAAATATTAATTTAAAAATTTGAAAATTGTCTTTTAATGAAATGTTTTGAATTTATTTTCATTTCTGAATTTTTCTTCATCAAAATTATTCCACATAAAAATTTGGCTTTTCTATTCTTAAATTAATAACACACAATTTTGCAAACATAAAACACATCCGAAAACAGACGAACGCTAAACACAGCTCAACCTAGCGAAGAAAAACTACGCAACGCAAACGATATTCTTAACGACGCAAATTGAACGAAGCCTGCTCGCCATCTTCGGCCATTTTTTCGTTCTTTCTGACGGCGTTCGTGAATCTGTGCAAGTTTTTTTTAACTCATCTTGTTAAAATTAATTAACAAATAACTGCAGAAAACATTTAATACTGCAGCCAGTATTAAACAAAGACAATTATAGACATTTTAATCGCGTTATATATTGCGAGAAAGAAGAACATTTTCAAACGCATAAATTTTTTTCTCGTTCGTGTGGAAAAAATAGTGAAAAAAGTTGGCGAAGATTTCCTAAACGGAAAGAAAGAAAAAACCAGCATCTGATTGGAGGGTAATATGAGTAATGCTATTAACCAAAATGGCACAGGTCTAGAGCAGCAGGTAATTTTCTTATTGTTTTAATTGGCACGAAGGAACATTTTTATTGTTTAATTTAAACTTTTGTTCGAAAGATCTCTTATTATATTTTCGGAAAAATTATTGATTTCATAACTTGCAGCGTTGCCACCGCATTTCACATTCAGTTTCTCTTTGTGTGCGGATCTTGCCCAGGTTCGCATGTTTTACACCGATTGGTGTATAGAAGAAAAAAAAACTACGTCGGTTCCCCTCACCATTTAGTGTAGTCTCAAATGAAAATGTCAAATTCAAGCTCAGAAAAAAAAAGAATTTCCCCGCACGCGCACCCCTCCCGTACTATTAAAAACAATCGGTCTTCGTTTCTGCGTCATGTTCTCCGCGTGCAATAGTTCTCCCCTGTTTGTGGGGAATTTTCGAGAACGTGGCAACTCTAACAACACGTTTTTTGTTAGATTCTTTTTACAGTTGCTATATTTTCTCTCTCTTTCGCACTAGCTGCCTGCTTGCGTTTTGCCTTTCTTATGATTTTGCCGCTGGCTGCGATTTTTCATATTTTTTTTTCAACAACGCAAAACTCGAGTTTTGAGTGGAGTGACTGACGAAATTTGAGTCTGTTGAAAAAGAAAAAGTTAACAAATAAAAACTCAATAAAACAGTATAAATAAAAATAAATACATTTTTTAACATATTTCTATAATTTACATTATAAAATTAAATTTAGTTTTGTTTTAAAATACAATACTTTTGTCGTTCAATGGTAACTTGAGTTGTGATTGTTTTCTTTTATTCGATTAAGGTATTAGGAACAAAATTGTTCTTATAATTGTTTCTTAATGTTGCATTGTAATACAATATTTGCAATGTAAAAAGAGGAAATAACTAAAAAAAAACTTATACACCAATAAGAAATAACAATTAAATTTGCAGTTAACTCGAAACAACTTGCGAAAATTATACTCTTTTTCATAAGACTGCAGACTTCTCAAAGCTTAAAAGGGAATATATTCGAATTTATTAGAATTATTGAAAGATGTAGAATACAAAAGAAAGATTAATAACTCACTTTTATATTAATAACAAAAAACAATTCAAAAAAATTGTCGTCATAACCAAGAGTAAATGACTTAATGGATTTGAATGGTAGGCGGGAAAGGGCGGGATTCGCCCATTTTTTCACAATTTGGGCCTTTATTTCATATTGATCTAATTTAATTACTTTATCTGGAACGTGTTCCACACTGACAAAGACTATAAGACAATTTATGTAGTCTTAACATGCCCATTTTTTGTATAGTATAATTTAAAACCAATATCATACAAGATAAATGCTATTATAAATTAGCTTGTTTGTGGGCGCAATACCCCTATTTTTATTTTATTGTTAATGTACATCAAGTCTACTAAAAAGATATGTTTTTGTTTATATGAAATTCACACACAGTGCTTTGTATCTATCTGAACATATCCTTTGCACTTGCCCAGTCGTGGCAATACACAGATTTAACTACCTATGCAGTCAGATTCAAGTTCCACATAGTAAAAATAGAAAAAATTATGTCTACAACAATTGCAAGATTAATGAATAGTCTAGAATTGTGTTTATAGGGCATCAAGACTGTGCAATAGATCTTATATGTCGCAGTGTTTCTATAGCCTTTTAGTAATAATAATATCTCGTACTCCCCTAAAACAGGTTAAGAAAGTTACACATTGATATTTTAATGTACTTTAAATTGAAAGGTTTTTAAACTACAGATTAACAAGCGTTTTGAAATAAAACTAACTGAATGATTTTTATTTTTGCTTTAAAATAAAAGTCAGTCACTAATTATTATTGTATATTCTAAAAGCCTATTAGTTATTTTTATAAAATTGAAATAATATTTCAAAAGTAAAAAAAAAACATCAGGCTACCTTTTTTTAAACTATAAAATAATTCTTATATTGTATTTTAAATATTTATTTAATAAAAATGATTCAAAGTTATTTAGGTTTATACTCGTTTAAGCTCGTATCCCACACAAAGAAATCATTTATAACTTTAAAATTGCTGATGTACCAAAATATTCTTTAGTTTTTAATTGATATTTTATATAAAAAAAAGTCGAAATAGTTTTCTTAAAGGTGGCAACACTGCGATTCCCTTCCAATAAATTGATTTTTGACCTTTTTAATCTTAAAAGATTTGTTATTTTTTGTTTCGTTATTACACCATTTCAACGAATGATTCGAATTTGTTTTATTTATTTGTATTTCTGTTTTTATATTTCCCTTTTTTTCTCACTATTCCTAATTCGCTAATAGGTTGCTGGTCTGGACTTGAATGGCGGCAAAGCTAACAATAGCAGCCCCATAACAACCAAGAATCAATCTAATTCCGGATCCGGCGTTTATGTCCCTCCGCATTTAAGAGGTGGCGGCAACAATAACGCTGACTTGGATAATCGCGACGAGAGAGGCTCATCAGCGAAGCCAGACAACAGGGAACAGCGCAGCAGCGGTAGCGGCAGCGGCGAGTTTCGCAGAGGAGGAGGCGGCGGCGGAGGTAGTCGTGGTTATAACAATCGTGATCGTCAGAGCGGAGACTTTGGCAGCTTTGGTGGCGGTCGTCGTGGAGGCGGCGGCGGTGGCAGATACGAGGACAATTACAACGGTATGTTTTCTATTATGTGAAAGAAAATATCATTTGGAATGCACTCTATGACGAACAAACAAACAAATTTTACATATCTACATACTGCAACTTGAGCTATTTTTCGTACTTGGTTTTCTTGCAAACATTATTAGGTTTTTATTTTTAGTTAAGTAGCATTAGCATCAATCTGTTATATTTTATTTTTCCCGGCGTTGCCTGGATTTTATTTTGAATATATTTTATCGCTATCGGTTCATGGTTTAAACACGCATAGTGGACAATGAAATATAGAAAGAAAGAAGTAGGCATTATTCTGTATATATGATGAGGTTATAATAATAATGATATAAGATTTTTTTTATGAAAAAAAAAACGTTTTCTAGATTCTAAATATAATAATTTTAGTTGTAGTTAAAATTTAAATATGGATACTAAGCAATAACCTTCAGTACAATATTAATGTTTTAAAACATATTTATTAAACATTGACTCTAAGGAAAAAAGGGTTTAAAGCTAAAATCGCAAACTAAGATGGTATTAGAACAATTTAAAAATAAAGTAAAAGTGAACAAAACTAGACTTAAGCTTTAGAAGTTGTGGAATGTTCCAAATCCGAAAATCCATTAAATGCACCGAGAGAGAACATTTTTAATTATAAAATAATAAAAAACTTAAGGTTCGAAAACGTTTCCAAATAATTTATCGGTTTTTTATTCTACTGGTTCTTAATTTATATTTTAGAATAAAAAGATTAATATTCTAAATAATCTTATAAAATCGTCCACTTTTCTATTTATTAAGTAATTTTGTTATTTTGACTATTTACAGGCGAAGAATCGCGTCGCGGAGGAGAAGATTGGAATCGAGGCGGTGGCGGACGAGGTTCGCAAAACAATCGCAATTTTGATCGACGTGAAGACGGTGGTGGCTTTCGCGGAGGACGCGGCGGCGGTGATCGGGGTGGTGCCCCACGTGTTAGCGGCGGCAGTGAACAGGGTGACGATGTGCAGCAACAACAACCACGCAATGATCGCTGGCAAGAGCCAGAACGCCGTCCTGAGGATGGCCAACAGCAGCAGAGGAATGAACGCGGTGGACGAGAGGGCGGCAACTATGGCGGCCGCTGGAAGGAGGATCGCCGCGGCGATATTGATTTCACGAAACTGGGACCGCGTGACGAGCGCGTCGAAACCGAATTGTTCGGCATCGGTAATACTGGCATCAATTTCGACAAATACGAGGATATTCCCGTGGAGGCGACGGGCCAAACAGTGCCGCCGAACATCACAACGTTCGATGACGTCCAGCTGACGGAGATCATTAAGAACAACGTGCTGCTGGCACGGTACGACAAACCGACTCCGGTACAAAAGTACGCAATCCCAATTATCATAAACGGACGCGATCTGATGGCTTGCGCCCAGACCGGTTCGGGCAAAACGGCTGCTTTTCTGTTGCCCATACTCAACCAGATGTATGAGCACGGCATTACACAGCCGCCACAAAATAATCGCCAATTCAGTCGGCGCAAGCAATTTCCGCTGGGTTTGGTGTTGGCACCAACGCGCGAACTTGCGACACAAATTTTCGAGGAAGCCAAGAAGTTCGCCTATCGCTCACGCATGCGTCCTGCTGTACTTTATGGCGGCAACAATACAAGCGAGCAGATGCGCGAACTGGATCGCGGCTGCCATTTGATTGTGGCCACGCCCGGTCGCCTTGAGGACATGATAACGCGTGGTAAAGTAGGTCTCGACAACATTCGCTTTCTGGTGTTGGACGAAGCCGATCGTATGCTGGACATGGGTTTCGAACCACAAATTCGACGCATTGTCGAGCAGTCGAATATGCCGCCGACCGGCCAACGGCAGACGCTCATGTTCTCCGCCACATTTCCGAAGCAAATTCAGGAGCTTGCCTCCGATTTTCTCAGCAATTATATCTTTTTGGCTGTGGGCCGTGTCGGCTCTACGTCCGAAAACATTACACAAACGATTTTGTGGGTTTACGAGCAGGATAAACGTTCCTATCTGCTCGATTTGTTATCGTCGATACGCGATGGGCCGGAATATTCGAAGGAATCGCTTACGTTGATTTTCGTCGAGACAAAGAAGGGTGCCGACTCGCTGGAGGAGTTCCTCTATCAGTGCAATCATCCGGTGACGAGCATTCACGGTGATCGTACACAAAAGGAGCGTGAGGAGGCGTTGCGCTGTTTCCGTTCGGGCGATTGTCCGATTTTGGTGGCGACAGCAGTGGCAGCGCGTGGCCTGGACATTCCGCATGTGAAGCACGTTATCAATTTCGATTTGCCCTCCGACGTTGAGGAGTATGTGCATCGAATTGGTCGTACCGGTCGCATGGGCAATTTGGGTGTGGCCACTTCGTTCTTTAACGAGAAGAATCGCAACATTTGCTCTGAGCTGTTGGAGCTCTTGATCGAAACGAAGCAAGAGGTTCCCAACTTTTTGGAAGATATGATGTCGTCGGATCGCGGTCATGGCGCTGGTAAACGTCGCGGCGGTGGAGGCGGCAACGCACGCTATGGCGGCGGTTTTGGTTCACGCGATTATCGTCAGTCGTCTGGAGGCGGTGGTAGCGGCGGCGGCGGTCCGCGTAGTGGTCCGCCACGCTCAAACGGCGGTGGAAGTTCTGGCGCCGGCGGTGGTGGATCCTACCGCAGCAATGGTAATTCGTATGGTGAGGGGAAGAAAATATCATTTTCATTACATAAAATTATCAAACGTTTAAATTAGTTCTCAGTCTTTTTGTCTAATCAATTTTCCACTCCGCTTTACTCAACTTATTTTTTTTTAATTTAAATGATTAAATAAATTCCTCTTTTATGTTTTTTCTTTAATCAATTTTAATTTCATTAATGTGTGATATATTTTCTTTTCTTTAATCAATACATTTTGTGTTTCTTGTTTTCTATTTTTACCTTATATATAAATTGTTTTCTGTCCACAGGTGGTAACTCCGGCGGTTATTACGGTGGTGGTGGCGGTGGCGGCGGCGGCTCCTATGGAGGCTCTTATGGCGGCGCAGCCCATGCCAGCAACTCATCCGGCGGTGGTCCCGACTGGTGGACAAATTAAATGAGGCAATCCGAATTCCTTCTGATTTAAAAATGCGAAAGCGATAATAGCAACAAGAAAAAGAAAACAAAAAAAAAACAAAAAGAAGAAGTAAGAGAGTGCGAATAATAACACATAAATTACAACAAAACAAAAAATGGAAAAAAATGAAAAATTTAAATATATATAAAAATATATTATCATTATTTATGTATAGATTATTAATTTTATAACATACACATATACGAAAACACCAGCAACAACAACAACAACAACTACAACAAACCTAACACACCATACACACACTCACATCTAAACATATTTACCTATACAAATACAAATGAATGTCTCACATTTACAGACAAAAAATGAAATGTTTTAAATTAAATTTAAAAATAATAAAAAAAATGGCAAATTAAATAAAACGAAAAACAAAAAGTTTAAATTAGCAAAAACAAAAATGCATTAAACAAGTAAACGTTTGCCAACTTACTTACCAAAAGGAAGGCACAATTGAAGAATATCATTGGACAGAAGAAATTGGCAGATAAGAAAGAGGCAAAATTTATTGTATTTGAGCGTAAATGTCTTTTGTTTGTGTAAAATGAACCCTTAAGAATATTGAAATTGAAAAAATAAATAATAACAAAAACAAAACAGGAAAAAAAAACCAAGACAAACAAACAAGCAAAATCATCATACCGAATTCTATTACTAATTTAAAACAAAAATAAAAAAATATATAAAACTCGGCAATTAATTTCAAATAGTAAAATACAGCAACAACAGAAAACTTAACAAAAATTTGCTAATAAATGTATTTTTAGCAAGTAAAAATTTGAGTGTTTTATTTTTAAGGTTGAGTGTTTTTTCTTTTCTTTTTTGAGGTCTTTGTGTTTTGTTTACATCCTTGATTGAACGACAAGAGTCGCTAAATTTCTCTTTCTCTTCACGGGACCATTCGCATTGGTAACGATTCACAACATCTCTAAACGGCTGGCTGTAATTGTGTGGCGGTAGGCGTCAAATAAATCTAAGCACGCATATAACACAACACGAAACTTTTTGTATTATTTAAGTTTAAATGTTACAGACAGTAAATTCGTATTTTTGTTTGAAATCAAGTATGAATAAATTCGGAATAAAGAGAAAAGTCAAATTATATCTTCCGAATGCTCTATACTATTCTTTACGAGTATTCTGCTTTCTAGTCCAGTGATTAAGCAAATGCGTCTTAAAATATATCATGTTTCCCGACACATATTTACACTGGTTGCACGACAAGAGTTCTGTTCCGAAGAGGCTCTCAACTTCTGCCGGGTGCAATCTGTCGAATCTGCCACGTGACAGGATCGTTTCATACAAATCTAAAAAGCATATTGAAGTTACAAAACATTTGTATACATATATTTTTTCGGTGCATAATAGTAACCGTTAAATGGCAAAAAGAGTTTCGTGTGGAAACTGTTCCAGATCGCTTTATTGTGCATATGCTTGGATACGAAATCTATAGAGACGACATGTAAATGCAGTCGTTGCATTGTCGGTTCGGCATGAAATCCAATAATAAAACCTTCAAGGTAGAGTTGTTTTACTGTTATCAGTTTTATCGCCAGTCGATTTAGCTCCTCCAACAGTGGGAGGTGTTCTTTTCGCAACTGTAAAGTACGTTTTAGTTTTAAATCATTTAGCTTTTAACATTACTGGGTAACAGTTTACATTGAATATTGCTTCGATGTCCGCTTTTGGCAGCACAAGGAAGTGGTATTTGGCCTTGGGATATTTGTCGTTGATAGCCACAGCAACGCTTGATTCAATTAAAATATTTTCTGGAATGCTGATATCTTTTATTAGGCTCGTGGTGTCCTTTTTCACAACTTTCCTTTGAGCCATCGCGCACAATCGGCCGATAACTTGAAACTATTGCTGGAAAAAAATGATGAAACAGATCACTAAATTTTGTTTCGGGGATTTCCCTTTACTTTGTTTAAGAAAAACAAAAAAAGAAAGAAATAGAATTGATGACAGTGACCAGGGCTCGAACCAGAGAATTTTTGAGATTAACTTTACATCCTCGATTTGCAGATTATAACCAAAATTGCTTGGAAGATTTTTTACAACTTGGTGGCATGGTCGTTACTATTTTGAATTACCAAAAACACTTGCATAAGAAGAAGAAGACAACTGCAACTGTCGCATCATCTGTTTTGTGTTTAATTGTAAAATAAATAAAATATTTGACAAAAGTTGGTTAAATTTCCACAAGCAATATACAAATAATTGTCGCCGTCTGTCGCACAATGAAGGCGGGAACATTCCGCAACACGCAATGGGATCCCATTTTGCTCATCTCACAAATAATTTCGATGCAATTTTGCGTTTACTTTTCACTGGGCCTGCTCGTCTGGATCGCAAACATCATTGCTGGCGACAACTACACGCTAGACAATATATTCGAGTATCATGTAAGCACTGTCATAGACACACAGTTTTCCTTGTTCCAATATTTAATAAATGCGTTTGCAGGAAATACACATTTCGGACGTGGGCGGACGCCTGTTGATCTGTGCTTTCGTGACTAATTCTTTTGTCGCATCGCTGGCGTTGTGGTGTATAGTGCGGCGGGCCAAACTGTGTTTGGATTTTAGGTAAGTTTTTAAATGAATTTTTTTCTATTTGAAGAGTACAATGAAAATTATTTTGTTTCTGTCCAATCGCTCCAGTTGTACATTCCATCTGCTGCACTTACTCTTCTGCTGGTGGTACAATTCGTCTTTTCCCGCGAATATCTCTTGGTGGCTTTTAAATGCCGTTACGGCGACAATCATGTGCATCGGTGGCGAGTTCCTGTGCCTCAAGTCGGAGCTGAAAGAGATTCCAGTTGGCTATGCGGCGCTAAATCAGAAATCGGACGTTTAATCAAGACAGGATAGTAGGACGAAATTGAAACGATAGCTAGCGATTTGCTGTTTTAATTGTGTTCTAAATTTATTTGTGCATATTAGTTTGTAAACGATTATTTATATTACGCGATAAATAAGAAAAATATTAAAAACGAGTTTTTTTCGAATAAGTGTTGTAAAAAGAGAATCGTTACCACTCTTCTAGCAGCGCTTTTATTTACCCAAATATGGAATACAGGAACGTTCTTGGATAATTTTGTGAAAGCTTAGGTAAGTTCGTGAAGTATTCAAATCAAACGTTTTCATCAGGAATTTAAATCAGGTAATCAATTTTGTTTTGCTTTTTAATATATTTCATCAAAAAAATATATGATAACTATATCAAAATTAAAAAAAATCGTATTCGAACGGACATGGACTGAATTGAACAGATCTAGTCAATATAATTAGTACCGTCCCTCTCTCTCTCTCTTTGTTCGTTCGTTTGACTATCTGTGCGAAAATCTGACTCGATATTAAGCTCAAGTTTTACACAGTTCAGTAAGTGGATTCTACAGTGCTGGTGTACAATGAGTAGTTTTTAAATAGTTAATAAGGTGTTAAAGATCAAATTGAGATATCAGGAGTCAGGCGAAAATTTATTGCCGATGTCATACATCTGATAAATTGAATAACATATGTGACACCAGTAAGACCGAATATTTTTTGCATTTTTTTTTTAATTTTTAATTTGAAATTTACGATCTAAAAAGGTGGCAACATAATAAATTATTGTGATCTGCCACAAAAAATTAAATTTTAAGAAAATCTGGAGTTAAGATTTTCAATATTTTTTAAAAGTAAAAAAACTGTCAGATGCTTCAAATTTAAAAAATCCATGAAATCATTTATTTAGACACTACTTTCCAACTTGAGTTAAGTCATTATCTGTTATTAACGCAACTACGAGTAAACTAACCAAAATAGTCGAAAACTCAAGAAAAATAAATTATCAGATCAGTTTATTTCAAAATGACAAAAATGTGGGCGACTGGCCTTATTAAAGAAATTAGTGATCCAAAAAATATTATCATTTCGACGAGTGCCGCAGTGGTGATACATGACAAATATCCCAAGGCGAAACATCACTTTCTGGTCCTACCAACGGCAGACATACCCACAATATTCAACGTGAGTAACACAGAATTAGCGTAAATCAAAGATATTATTTAAAACTACATAACCACTTTACAGTTGCGAAAAGAACACCTGCCTTTGTTGGAGGAACTGCATCTGTTGGCGCTAAATGTCGTTGAGGTGAAACGTCTACGTTGGGAAAATTTTAAAGTTGGATTTCACGCACAACCCAGTATGCAGCGTCTGCATTTACATGTGATCTCCAAAGATTTTGTATCCGATAGTCTAAAAACGAAAAAGCATTGGAATAGTTTCAACACGTGCCTTTTCATTCCATATGATGGTTAGTAACATTTTTTTTTTAATTCAATATTTGCATATTTAGAAAACACTGCTTTTTAGATTTATATGGGACTCTTCAGACAGAGGGTGGCATAACACGACTGGGCGTGGAAGAAGTTAAACGGCTAAGTGGCGGCGATTTGGTTTGCAACCAATGTAAGCTGGTTGCGAAGAATATGCCACAGTTGAAGGCGCATTTGCTTGAGCACTTGAACAGCAACGAATGATGCACAAGACAAAAAGTAATTTTATAAAAATAGAAGCTAAATCAGTTTAGAGGGTCAGGGATATGTGGGAAAAAAGCTAATTTTCAAAGGACTTGAAAACTAAATTGACATTAATTTAAAAAACGTTTTGTTTGTAGTTACTTTTTACATATTAACTTATTTATATATTCAGTAATGTAAAAGTTAAGAAACGATTTCTAAAAGAGAATGCGATGATTTGTTTATTTTTTATATTTTATTACAATCAATAAATATTTCAATTGAAATTTGATTGTGATTTTCGAAACTAACAATTTGCCTTTGATTCGAAAGCGAATCGGCTGGTTTCACTCAATTAACAAACATTTATTTTTAACAGAACAGAAACAAACCCCGGCTCGAACAGCGTAGACGGGCTCAAACGGGGTGCAATAATTTTTTTATTGAATAAAATTTGCAACTATTGCAATACATTACAATAATATTAATAATACATAATTTACACAGTTAGTAAACAGCTTTAGCAGAAGTTGCCGTTTGTATTTCCTTTTTCAATATTTAAAATTTGTTATACTTTTCCTTTAATACATTTTGTTTGGATTTAACGAATTTGAGTGTCTTGTGTATGTGGTGGGGGGCCAGAGAAGAATGATAAAATGGATTTAGCAGTGTTTATGTTATTTTGTGTTTACAATCAAATTCAAGACGAGACGAGACGAAACTGCACATTTAAGTGTACCACTAATTTAGGTTTTGTTTTAATTTTATTCAATGGAATTCTTTCAAGCGGCCTTCAAATTTACAATTACGTATGAATGGGACTGGAAGGAGTGTTTTACTTCTTAACATAGTTTTTGTGCATTTCAGGCGTAATGTTGTTGACCAACTGCAGGACTTGCTGAATGACAGGCTCCTTGCGAGTACCAATCGCACGGTCCATGTCGTCCAGTTTTACACGAGTATCAGCATCGATTTTGGCGGCGACACCTTCGCGCGAACCCATGTGCTGCAATTAGAAAATACATAAAAATAGAGATTAGCAAGTGACTTTAAAGTTATTGAAGAGTTAAAACTACATATACATAATATTTAATGCAAAATATTATTCGAACACTTCTTTTTGTTCGTTTTAATATTAAACGATTATTGTTAATCTATATAAAACAAAGTTCAACTGCATCCTACAAAGGTTATGGTTTATTTTACGAGGAACTAGAGTACACAAAATTTCATTTTAGTTGAAATTTGGCATGTAACATTCTCTCAAGCTCTAAGATCACAAGATCAGACAAAAACTATTTCACATTCTTCTTTTGCGTAAAAATATTTAAAAAAAAGTTGCTGTGCAGGTAAAAACTTTAAATTTAGTATTAAAAATCAATTTTTGTTTCTAAAATGCTGTAAGGTACTTGAGTCGAAGAAACTGCTCTATTATTTTTTAATTAGTTGTGTCACAAGGTTGAAGAACTGCATTTTAGAGAGAGTTAGTATTGTTTTCTGTTAAAAGAAACGTTTTACTGGTATTTCGTTTGCTTTTTAGAAGAAAATAAAGTTGTGGGAGAAAGCGAAAGTTACATTTTTGTCGAATTAAAAAAGCAAATATACATAATTCACATTTGTATACCTGTTCTCTGTAAAAACCCATCCCAATTTAAAAATGGTAACTTATAAAGAGCTAAATAGTAAAAATTGCTTCAAATGTCATATGACAATCCGCGCACTCTTTATAGTTTTAAAGCCAAGAATTAAAAAAAATAAAATTAAATTAAATTAAAGGGCTTAAATTTTTTTCGCTTGTTGATTGCTACCCAATCACCACTTTTTCTTACCTTGGCTTCAAATTCCTTGAACTGGCGTTCCCTCTCTTGACGATATTTCTCAATCTCCTCGGTGGCCTCATCCTTGGCTTGCTTCAATCTCCTTGCCTTGCCTATAAATTAAGAATAATTCCAATTAGCCATAAAATTCCAATGAGAAAATAAATGTACTGAATTGTAAGTTCACATTATTTTCGCTTATCATGTGACCGAACCTCAGCCAAGTCAGCCAAAATGGTTGGTAGTTTTTGTTTTTAATTCCAATTGGAATTCAATTAGCCTTGGTCACTTACGTTTTCTTGCTTCTGCTACCTTCTCGGCCGCCTTCTTTTCAGCTGCCAACAATTGTTGGATTCCCTGCGTTTGGCTGGTCATTTCTGCTACGGATCTGGAGTTCGAGATGGAAAAAAATTGCAAATGTTCACAAGACAAGAAGAAAATTCCAAGTGACGACGAATGGTGTCTACAGAGTGTGGACTGTGAAAAATGTCATATGACACATAAAAAAAAATATTGATTAAAATTGCAGCGAGTCTCGTTTCTCGAGATTGGATGGCGAGTTTTGGATCGTAACTGTGAAGGCGTGTTCAATGTTACGGTTCGTAGCGTGACTAACACAATAGAAATAAACATAGCCAACTTCTTATTAGATTTTGTTGCCCAGCAACGCTAGGGCGCTTGTTTATTTGGAAACGCCGCCGAAAATTTTCACTCGGCTTTATTCTCTGATTTATATTGACCATTTTTGACCAATTTCCAATTCAGAGAGAAATAAAGGAAACAGGAAAAGAAAAGTTCTTCACAAAATTTTCGTTTTAGATAAATATAAATAATTCATTCGCAGAGACCGTCAAATGGATAAAGGAGCAAAGAATAAAAAGGATGCTAAAGATGAAAAGCAAGATCAAAAATTCGAAGCAGAGGTAAATTGGATAAAATTAAAATAAATAGAAACCCGAAATGAGGTTAGACAGAACCGGCGAAGTACAAGTCTAAATAACTTCCATATTTTTGCAGTTGCTGAAATCGCTTGAGGAAGCTGCAGCGCCAGAGGACAAACTAAAATTATTGCTTCGCAAGCATGTCGACATCGAGAAGGGCCAGCGCCGCAGTCGACTGGAACTTAAAGCTCAAGAGAAACAGCTGGAGGCAGTGTTACGCGAAAAGGAGAATCTGCAGCGCGAATATAACAAAAGCGTACTCATGCGGTAAGACGGCAATGGGCGTGACATTTTTGCATTTCTCAATTGATTTCTCCTTTTTAGCGACAAATTGCAGGAGGTGTGCCGCGAGCAGCAGAAACTCATCAAATCTGTAAAAAACGAAAGCATGCAAAAGATACGCGAAGAAGAGGAGCGCCGCAAGGAAAGTCAAACTAAATTCCAGGCCTCGTTAAATGACATCACACAATCGTTGTCCAAGAACAATGAGGAGAATCTCAAGCTACGCGATCACAACATCGAAATGACCAAAAAGTGAGTGTACCCAACCGGTTGATGGGAGTGGTTATGGCGTCGCAGGTGTGAATTTGAAATGAATGTCACAGCGCCACATGTGCAACACAGACGGGCGTACAAATGCGTCTATTTTTAGGCTGCGTGCCGCCATCGTTGCGTCGCACTTTTTCTTTTTATTTTGATTTCATATTTATATTCTAAATTTAGAATTTTCCGTTGTAGTCTGACTCGGTAGCAATTGCTCGCACCTACATACGTGATTGGAGCATTTTTATGCTCTTTAAACAAATATTTCTTTTAATTGTTTTACCTGCGCAGCTGTTAATGTGATAATCATTGAGAATTGTTTTCCTCTACATATTTTAACATTTAATTTGAATAATATTTTGTTTAATATTGAAGTGTTAGCAAATTCATTTGAGAACCATTTTATTAATACGGTTTTTTTTATTTACTTATAAGACTTCGATGCATTGTATTTGGAATAGGTTGTACTCAAACAGTAAAACATGGCTTTAATTGCTCACAGCTGAGCCCGAGAATGTATCGAAATAAAACATTTTTCATTTAATTTCAGGCTTAAATTTCTCGCCGAGCAGTATCACACACGCGAACAGCAATTGGAAAAGTTAAATGAACAAGTCCAGTTGGAATCGCAATTGCACCAGGCCAAACTAAGCAAAGTGCAGGTGGAAGCGGCAATGGAAAAGGAGATTCTTATTAAGTAAGCAGCAGCAATTAATTTTTGTTCTTGTTGTAACTTTAATATATCTATAAATGTTTTTATTAATTTACAGGGAGAAACTCATTGTAGTTGAAAAACTGAATCAAGCGCAGAAATTGCTTAAGGAGCTAACCGAACGCGAAGTTGCGCTCAAGGAGCAGCTGCATCTATACACTGCCAAATACGATGACTTCCAGAATTCACTGCAGAAATCCAACGACATCTTCGCTACATATAAAGTTGAATTGGAAAAGGTTTGTTTGGTTTTTGTTTTATTAATTTTATTAAAGTTGTTGGCGTTTAACACTAGAGAGCAACTCTAAACCTATTAAGTATAAATTAGCAAGTTCTCTTAAAAGGGTTTACAAAATGATTTTCTCTCTTTTCTTGGCACAGATGGCGAAGAACTCCAAAAAACTCGAAAAAGAATCGTTTGAATGGAAACGTAAATGGGAACGAAGCAATGCCAGCCTCATCGAATTGGCAACCGAAAAGAAGGAACGCGACGATCATGCGTTGCGCTGCAACAAACAAGTTGACCAGCTGCAGAAGCTTTTACGTGCTCTTCAAAACGAACGCAGTCACCTGTACAAAGTGATGCGCGAGCACAATGTCGAATGCCCACCAATGCCAGCACTGCCACCAGAGCCAGAGCCACTGAAGACCGCACCAATTGTCAGCAACGTTAGCGCAGACAAGGATAAAATGGAAATGATGTCGAAGAATTGTGCCGAACTGAAGCAGACGCTCGCCAATTTGCAGAACCAAATGAAATATCTGAATTTAAAGGGCGCCGAAGCGGAGGCACAGGCCAAACAGCTGCAGCAGCAGGAGGACGCGATAAAGAAACGCCAAAACAACAACAACAAAAAGAAACAAAAATCTAAGAGCAATAAAAATGCCGCTGCTGCCGCCGCCGCTGCTGTAGTCGCCAAGGAGTCTTCGCCCGCCGACTCAATTAGCTCCTCGTCGAACAATGCCGAAGTAAATACTGTGTCGGAGGGTTCGGAAGAGACAGCAGCAGTATCAGCGATTCCAGCAGATACTGAAGGAGCCGTCGGAGGCGAACTTGCAGAAGTACCAATTGCCGCTGAGAAAGCTGCCGAAATCTCTAAACAAGAAGCAGTGCCAGAGAATGCCGAAACAAAAGTTGAACCGACACAGCAACAAGCAGAAGTTGCTGCTGCTGCTCCTGCAACGCCGCCAGCAGTTGAGCCCGTGCCAAATTGATTTACTTTATTTAAAAAATATTACAACAACAAAAAAAAAATCGACTTCAATTCATTATCATGGCTAATCATTTAATTTAGCTCTCGACACCGTTTTGTGTTCTTGAGAGGACATTTTCGATATTAATATTCACATAACATCGCATTATCATATTTCGAATACGATTTCTGTTTCAAATTAATTTATTTCAAAATCAGCGAAAAAAAAAAACAAAAAAAAATAAATCATTTTTATAAATTAAAAAACGTTTTTGCAAATATCAAAAACTCGTTAGTTGCTTTTTTGTATTGTAGTTGTGGTAAAACGTTTTTTAATTCTTACCCAAATGTTCCGGTATTCGAATCGAAAAAACATTAGAACTTGGGAAAACAACAACAGTTAAAAAATAATAATTAAGAAACAGTTAAGAAAAAAATAATTAAGTAATTAGGCTTGTTTTACCATGCATCACTCACTCGGTGAAGTATTTTGTATTTGGGTAGAAGTTTGTATCATTAAGAAATACGCAAGATATATATAGACATATATACAACAATGGTCCGATAAATACTTAGCCTCCGATGGAGATATACTTTGCAGACCTCGAGAAAACATATTTTTCAGACGGGTTAAAGAAGTTGGAGCATCGCTGGTTCGAGTGTATCGACCTAAAAGGAGAATGAGAGAATATGTTGAGAATAAAATAGCCATTTTCCAAAATTTTCTCTTTTTTGTAGGTTAATTACTTATCGGACCACTTTCATATAAATATTTATGTATATATATTGTATGTATGTATTCATGAAAAATCTAAAACTGAGTCGATCTCTGTCCGTCCGTAGGTCTTCATTCTTGTTAAAGCAATAGAGGAAAAACCAGTTGAGACATTTAGGTGAGATTTTTAATTATGTCTTAGACGATCTGATTAGATTTTGAAGGTAATCGATTTATGACCACGCCCTCTATTGCAATAAATAACTGTTGTTACGTTATCTTGAGAACCATTAAAGATATGAGAAATGGAAATTTTGTACAAAGCTTTCTGTACTGCTTAAGAAAAACTGTTTAAATTTTGAAAACGATCGTGTTGACGTTTCATTTATAATTTTAAACGATTTTTTTTGTGGGATACAAACGTTCTACAAAAATTACTTAAGACACAAACTTTTTTATTGTTACAACAAAAAATGTTTATTTCGAAAACGAATTACATTTACTAGTGAATAGATGAATGCCATGTCGGCAATCCGTGCGTATGATTGATAATTGCACAAGCGAAATAATCACGTATACGCACGGCGCACCGCACCGTATCGCCGAAGACCATTGCTGCACTTCAGCGCCAAATGAAGCCATTAAAAAACACAACAACACAACAGAACAGAACTGACTTAATAAAATTAATTTAAATTACAAAAAGCTTTAATAAAATATAAAAGTAAACCTCCTTAATAAACACACACCAACACAAACACGGACCCACTCATGCAGGCGGCGCACACTTGAGCGAGCTTTTATTTAAGCAAGGTAATATGGGCGCGCGGTGAGTGAGTGGCACGTATTAAGCAGCAACAAGAGCTGCTTAAGAGCAAACGGCAACAACAAGAACAACAACAATAACAACAACGATAACAACGACAACGACAATAACACTTGTAATTTACAAAAGCAAAAGGCAAGCTAAAGCTGCAGCCACAGACACACAGCTGTGCATAATATCGTACATTGCTGTTGTTGCACTTTTTTGTCTGGGGTTCCATAACGACTCATTTCGGGAAATATTTCCCTTTTTTGTTTAATTTAAAAACTCCATTAAAAATACAAAAAATTATCGCAAGTTCCACTAGGTTCGCTCTAGTACTCTGGAGCGCCTCTCATCTTTAATTTGATAAAAATTTAAATCGCAGTCTTCATACCTCAAAATGTAGAGTAGGGACAAGACTTTAGTGCACTGAATAGACAAAATAGATTGGTTGCATTGAATGGTCTAAAAGAGCTGAAAGCACTGAATGGAAAACAGAAGCACGATTGAGTGAATGGGCTGAATGGATTGATGGATTACAATTCCAATTCCAAAATCAATATGTTTTAGTGGGGATGTACTTTGATAGTAATTTATTTAAGGAAAACTATTAATAAGTAATAAAAGCAGTTTAGGCTATGAGTACATCTATAGTGGGGGTATCTAACCCGTCGAGTGTCCATTTCGTGATGGATATGCATTAACGAATAACGAAGTGTGCAAACGAAGCGCGAAGACCGCCATATAGAAAAAGCTCTCTCGAGAGTAGTTAAAACACGACGAGCCGAGCACAAAATGAGATTACGATGGATGAAAAGGACACTGAAGTAAAAGCCCGCCGCCGACAACTAACGACGATGACAACGACGGGGGTGGCTTCGGCAAATAACAACAACAACAACAACAAATAAACAACAAAAAAACAAAAATAAAAAACGACGAAGAAGAGGAAGCAACTAGCAGCACCCGTAGACAAAGTGGAGTTTCTCAAAACGTATTGAATCAGTTGTGTATAGATTTTTCGCAAGCGTTCGTCGTCCGTCGTCGTTGTCCCTCCGTTGTTGTTGCTGGTAGACCGAACGACAGACAGACAGACAGACCGACCGACAGAAAGGACAGACTGATACGCTGATAGACAAAGCTGCTTGCTACCCAGATCTCAAAAGATACACTTTTTGTGTCTCCCATTTTTTCGGGCTCCTTTTCGGTTTCCTTTTTTTCGTATTTTCGTTTGTAGTTCGTGTGTGCGTGCGTGCGTATCCGTGTGTGTGTGTGGAAGCTGCTGATGAGCATGTTTTACAAAGAGGAGGCCGCAGCAGACTTTTAGGCAAATAATTTGATAATAAAAATGGAAAAATGGCAAATTTCGTGCAAATTTCAATAACTAAAGAAATAACAAAAATGTTAAATTGTGCAAAAAGTGGAAGTGAAAAAAAATACCCTTCAGAAGAAAATATTAAATAGCACCACAGAAATAGAAGAAGCAGTAATACAAAAAAAAAAAAAGAAAAGAAAATACCCAAAACGAGAAATTGAAGCCAAATGAAGCTTAATTACAGGAATTTCAACGAGACCACTTCACCTCAGCAGAGCACCACCATCATTATCACCAGCACAACTACCCTTCGAACCCCTCCGCGACGTCTAGGTATCCAAGTACAAGTTCAAGCCAACTACCAAAAAAACCAAAAAAGAAAATCAACAAATTCGCGCAAAAACCACAGAAAAAGCCAAAAAACCAAAAACCAAAAAAAGAAAAAAACAAAATCAACAACGCATTAAATAAATTAATAAGAAAATTTGTGGTCTAAATTAGGGCTAGCACGCAAAGTGCTAAGTGTAAAAACGACTCCTCCTCGAAGCAAGCAACTCAACTCCAAAAAAGAATAAAAAACAAAAAAATATATATGAAAAATAGAAAAAAACCAAAATCACACACAATCAAAACCAACGAACGTGGCGAAAGAAAGGAAAAGCCAAAAATCGCTGGCAATGATTTAACAAGCGCCCAAAAAAACAGCAACAACAACAACAAAAATAACAGCATATAAGGCGACAGTCGCAGTAGCGCGCGGAAGCGTTGCAGCAGCAGCGGAAGCAGCAAAAACGGAAGTCGCCACAGCGCTCTTGCAGTGAAAAAGTTAAAATTCGAGCGCTAGCAAAACAGGTAAAAAATGTTAGCGAAAACAAAATTAAAAAAAATAAATAAAAAAACAAAGAAACAACTAATTTCTAGTGTTGAAAAGCCCACTCCGAAAAATGCCAGGTTCCTTTGCTAAACACAAATCGATGTTTAAGACATTCCAAATATCGTTCGAAAACGAACAAAGCAATTCTTTCATTGTTTTGTCAACGTTAGTTCGTGCATTTCACTCAGTGGTCAGTGGCGTAGACACAAAAATTTGTAATTGATAAAAAATGTAAAAAACAAATGGCGTTGAAAAAATTCAACTGAAACTCAGAAAATATATTGAAATTTAATAAAAAACTAATTGAATATTTGAAAGTGTCATTAAATTATTTATATTGACAAGTATTCACGTCTACCTAAAAAAAGTTTAAAATGTTAAAATTAATCAAAGAACACTTTTAAAAAAGAACGTATCAAATATTGTATACAATATTTACCTAGTCTATCTAATTATTATTAATGAAAGGCTATAGAAGCACTGCGACCTGAAAGATCTATTGTGCAGCCTCGTTGCCCTACAAACACAATTCTACACTATTTAAAAATCTTGTTATCGTTGTGGGCTTAATTTTACCTATGTGATTTGGAACTAGAATTCCACTGCCTAGGTTGTTAAATCTGCATCTTGCCACCGTTGGACAAATACAAAGAACATGTTAAACCGTTTCCTGCTCCTCTTGGCAGAGGCGGCATGAATCATTTTCCACCACTCCTATTTTCTTCAAATAGTGACTGAGTTTACAGTGTCTTTTTAATAGTTCAGTGTAGAGTTCAATGTCCTTTATGCTAAGGTTTAGAATAGTTTCTGGTTCAATGCGTCTTCTTGACTGCCGCTTGACTGTTTGGGCTCTCTAATGCTCAGGTAGACTTTGTTTTTCCCATATACGTATCAAGTTAATTATGAAGCTACTGTTTACCCCACAGGAGGGCTCTGCACATTTCTTTGCGCGAGAGTCCATCTAATTCAGTTTTTAATTATTTTTGTAAGATAAATCTGATTAACTTCCTGAAGCTTGATGTTTCCAAATTAAAGTGTTTAAATCGTTTTTATATATTTTACTTTAAATTATGCCTCTTTAATAATTCAATAATTTCAACCACGCCACTGGCTGCACTTCGTTGCATGCAATAAAGTGGCATTGCATATCCTAACCTCCTGCACCAATGCCAATTGGTAATTGCATGCAGGAGGCGTAATTAAAATAAATGTGCGAAAAGTGTTTTCTGCTCGCCCGTCAGCTATTTTGTTGTTTTATTTATTTTACTTTATGCGATTTTATTCGTCTCTGTTTTTGTGCCATTGCTGATCAATTCAAAGAAAATGTTGGTTAATAAAGGGGCACGGGGAGGTTATCTTACTTGCTCATGTGTGCGTTACGTACTACCAAACACACACTCACATATAGGATCAGAAACTCAATTGAACACGCACTTTTGTACGCACAAATGCAATTACGAGAATATCCTTCAATTTCGATATTTTTGTGAATATTCTACCATGTCGGAAAAAAAACATTTAAAAAAAAATTTTAAATAGATAAAAAATTTATTAGGTAATGAATTTGAAATTAATTACAATATTGATAACTGAGTTATGCTGTTTTTTCTTATTGCCTAAGAAATAATTTTTTCTTTGTGCCAATTTGGATTTAGATGAAAACGGAAATAAAGAAACGAAATTGTTTTCTATATACCGTCCCAGTCGACATTGTCGTTAGTGCTTCTTAGACAAAGCCCTTCTGACTTTCCTTCTAGAAAAGGCGTGGTGGTAGGTCTAACTTAAAATGGCTTCTGGTGCAAAGCAATTTAAGTCGGCGACGGCGTCGAAATGCGTAAATCTTCGATTGGTTTGTTGTTCATTAGACAAGTGCGTAAAAAAAGTGTGAAAAAAGAAATAACAAGAGAAAATTAAAAAAATAATAATAATAGGCTTCTAAACCAATTACGTTTATGCAGAAGTGTGTGCCAACCAAAACAAAGAATTGGTAGTTTCAGAGATACAGACGGTGAAAGAAGCATGGAATAATAATGAGCTTCTAGGCTTACTTCTCGAAAATAATCTTCTAGAAGTACCCCTTAAAGAAAGCCAAGTAACAGCCCTTCTTATGAAAAGTAATAAAGTAGGCCTTGAAAAGTGGGACATTTCATACAAAACAAAACTGAGTATGGAGTATTCTTTGTAAGAAAGGTCTTTTAGAAGCGCTATTTACCCCTGAAATTGTCGACTGGGGTCAGACGCATGTGTGTCGTGTATTTGTCATGTATGTATGTGTGCAGTGCTGCCACCCAGTAAAACATATAAGAATAAAATATATTAACTAATACATTGAAAAAGAACGTTTTTCCTTTGAGTTCTAAAATATTCGTGTTTCAATTGTATTTTGGAATAACATTTCAAAAACTCATAAATCATAATCCTGAAAAGTGAGATTTTTTGATATTGCTTCTTCTTTTTTTATAATTCTCAAAACTCTTGCTGTTGTTGTACCAATTTTACTCATTGCAAATTCGCTCCTAACCTAGGTCAATAAAACCATAAACTGGACTCAGTAAACGATAGCGCCTTCTGCGTTGGCTGATTTATTTTTTGTACATATATTCACTTATATGTACGTAATTTTGCTTGTTTTTTAGCGGTTTTAGTGGCTATACTTGACGCTTCGCGACAGATTATAATTTCGAAATATTTTCTTCAGAATTTTATCTTTCGTTGTTTATCGATCCACTGCTTCTCTGCTTGGCTTTAAGGTAATTTTCCATAAACACGTTTAGGAGTCTAAGATTAAAGACACATAATAAACACACAAATCGCTAAAATTTAGGAGGGTGCTCACAATGCAATATAAAGTTAGGAAAGTAGAAATGAGAACGCAAACTGAGCGAACCCGCCTCGATTTCTGCCTTATTTTTCGGCTTTATTGAGAAGTTTATTTTTTATTTCTGACAAGAAACCTGATAATTTTGTAGCAACCATGGCTACATTTTTTCAAAGAGAGAAACAATATCGAGGTGAAGAGGTAAAATTTTCTACTTTCCTCACCACATATTTATTAAACATTGATTACAATTACGAGCGCTCCGGATTTGGTTTGCTGGTCAGTAGAAAATAAACTTATTTTAATAACGGAAGAAATTGCACAGAAGTCATAATCGTTTAACTATTCCGCTCCCGCTCAATTAAACTCAATGAAATCATAAACTCTTTTTTAAGCGAATAAAAACTTAATTATTATCTTGCGGTCTGCATCGTACACAATCAAAAAGGTGCTTCTATGATTGAGCAGATTTTAATTAAAATTTTATTTAATTTCTCAGGAATCGTTGCGGATTTCATAGAAACAGGATTTTGTTTCCGGTAGGGAATTGTTTATCAAAGAAGTTAATATTTTTATTTGTTGAATAGAGAAAATGTTATTAAAACCAAATTATTTAAATTATGAATATTTTTTCGAAATACTTAGATTCAAACATAGACATCAAAAGCATAGAACATTCTCAGCAATAAGCCTCTGAACTACTGACCAGGATTGTGTTAGTTTTAATTATGAACTTGTATAATAAATATGTAAAAGGGTTGCCAAGACTTGAGCTTAATGTTTATTATGATTTTATTCATATTCACCGGGTCATGTCGGTCCTTTGATTAAACACATTAAATAAATCAACTCCTTGAATTGTAATTGAAAAGGTGTGGCAAGGTTGTGTGTAGCATTATTAAGACAACAACATCACTAATAATACTAGAAACAACAACTACAACAATTGCTCAATGCAAACAACAAGGTTTTCCCGTTAGCATTTTTCTCTCTACCAAAGCCATTTCCTGTTTTATACAAAAATAAAATACGCAACATTTGGGCGCGTTTCTTGGCCCAGTTGAGTTCAGTTCAGTTCAGTTCGGTTCGCTTTGGTTTGGTTTGCTTTGGTCGTTTATGCAAGCTTTAAGCCAAAAACTTTTTTTTTACAAACAGCAGAAATAGCAACAACAACGACAACGACAACAATGTCAGAGTTCATTACTTTTTAGGCTTGATTCGACTTAATTTATGGCTTTGTTTAATTTATTTCCGCCTTTAAATAAATCACCCGTAGTGCGGCTCTTCTTCTGCTTCTGCCGGCCAAAAGTCCAAACTGGTTAGGAGGAGTGGACACAGAGGCGCATGTAAAATGGATTTGTTTTCCGTTCTTCAAAGTTAAAAGATGGCGACTTATTTTTTAATTTGACCATTGATTTGTTTCTAGTGATAACCAGGTTTGACATTCTCGTAATTGGAAGAGCTGGCAGGATTCAAGTTTTCCATAAATGCATATTTTAAGATTACATAAAACAATCTTAATAAATGCATATATTGCATAAATGTAGTTAAATTTATATTTTTTAAGAGCATTATCACTTGACCTCAAAAAAATCCTCCATTTATACGCCCTTGTTTGGCAAATGTCTATTGTTGTTATTGTTTCTATATAAATAGGTCCATTTTTTTTGGTTTGTCTTATTTTTAAGATCAACTTAGCGCGTCTATTGGCCGCGTTAAGTTTAATACTGCATATTTGCATTTGCCAAAAATTTCATGTTTTTTTTGTATTTTGTTACAAAATGTGCCGATCTAACTAAACTAAAAAAAATACACTTCCTGACAAAATCTAGCCATAATTGGCGTTGATTTTCCATTGTCTTTTCGACTGATGGTAGTTTCTGTCCTTGCCAAAAATTCAATTGTGCATTTGTGACGTTCGCTTTTTTTGGGAGTTGCCGCAATTTGCTGCCAAAGTGCGGTTCTAAATTGGCATGAGCGTGTTGGTGTATCTGTGTGTGAGTGTATATGTGTATGTGAGTGTATATGCCTGTGTGTTTTTAAGTGTTTGTGGTGTGGTTGCAAAGCGTCGGGCGGTGGTGTTGGCATGTTGGCACTCCTTATAAAAATCGTTGCATGACAACGAACTGCATGCAAGCATTGCTCTTGTTCTTCTTGTTGTTGTCGTTTTGTGGTTGTCTCGCATGCTGCAATGCTATTTTGGAATTTTGGAGCTACTTATGCAGAGCCGCGCGCGCGCGCGTTTAAATGGCTTTTTACATCTTAGAGTTTGGCGTCAGGATATATCACAAAAGACATGCACAATGATAAGGAACACGACAAGACACAACACAACACAACATAACACAACAACAACACAACAACAACGCATCACGATTTTTTCACGGAACACAAAAATTGCACAATACATTACATTTTCATATTAAGAGATTTTCTTTCTGGCCAGATTAATTACTCGAACACATCAAAGAGAAAACTTTGAAAGTGGTAGAAAACTAAACACTAGACCGTGAGGTGGAGAGATCAAATTGAGTTTTACTGGTTGTATGATTTAAGGAAAGGGTGAATTTTCTTTCAGATTCCAAATTGGGTTCGGAAAGGGTAATCACTGGAACTGTGTTAACGAAGATTTTTTTCTATTATTGTCGAAATGAACACATTCAGTTTAAAAATGTGAGATCGTAATTCGTGGTGAGGAGTTGCAATGCTGACAAACGGGGATTGAGAGAACTTTTGTCTATGATATGTGAATGTGTCAATCTGGTATGGCCTAGTCCATAGTTGCATGTGATAACCCAAAACAAATTTAAATTTAAGAGTGCAGTTCTTCACACTTCCGTTTGTATTAAATCTTCGTTTCTTTTAAGCTTGACAGCAGATCGCAGGAAGTTTGGCATTATTTTCGTTTAACTCTCATGAGTCTATTGCATGCAATATCTACAAATTTAGAGGCGTTGTGTGCTTTTCTTCGAACTTTTATGGCCGACACTTAACTGCTTGCTGTCTAAATTCAATCGGAAAAATACATTTCTAACGTTTTTGTTTTTGTTCTTTTTTCGCTTTGTTTTTAGCTATAGCTCACATGGTCTTGTGACCAAAATAGCAAAATACTCGTATACCCCGGAAGAGAAAGAATAGAAAATTAAAACACCGTACACCGCCGAAATAATAAAGTTAACAGAATAAACCACAGCAGCCGAATTAAAAGTTAAAAAAGACAAAATACAACAAAAAAATATATATTTAAAAAAAAATAAAATTTAAGCGAATTTAACCTCAACTAAAGGCCAACACCAAGATCAACAACAATAACAACAACAACAACAACCAAACACTTAAGATCTACAATAACAGTAATCATCAGCAGCAACAATAACAGCACGATACAAATACAAAGAAGATGGCTTCGCCACCGGAGAGCCCCATCGAAGAGGTGGTCTATGAATTGGAAACAACACGAGTGCCTAAGCCAATACCAGTGGCTCTGGAAGATTTGTGCCGTCAAACAAAATTCACAAAACAGGAAATCCGCGTCATGTACAGAGGCTTTAAAACGGTAAGTGTCGATGTTAGATTTTAAATAATTTTCTAATTTAGGTATCAAAGAAAAAGATACTAAAATAGTTATTAACATTAATTAATTAAGAATTTAACTTTGTCAATACAAGAAAAGTTAATCAAAAAATTAACTTCGTTAAGTTAATTTTGTAAATCTCGTTCAAAAGTTAACTTCTTAAAAAATTTATCGCAAAAGTTAAAATTTCTATAGCAAAAACTCTAACTAAAAGTTTGCACTCAGTTTTTTATTTTTATATTTAACTAGCTTGAATTAACGGAAGATATTTAACGCGAGTTAATTTACTTTTTAGTGGTTTTCAAAATGAACGGGAAAGTTAAAAATTAGCAGAAAATGTACTTTTAACTTCTTAACTAGTTCGTGTCCAGCTTTGGTTATTGATTACAAACTATTATAAATGGTGTTAATAAAGCCACAAGCGAGATTTCGGTGCAAGTGTGAGGTCGTAAGAGCAGGATTGCGATCGATAGAAAAAGCAAGACTAGATTAAGATTTCAAGAACAAGATCTATAATACATTATTTCTAACCTGACTTTAAATTTGTTTGTATAAACTAACAAAATTTAGTTAATTACAATACAATTGTCTTAAGTTTAACAAATACATATTCACAAATAAATATATTCATAAATGCATATGTTGCATAAATTCGCTTTAATAAATCATAATATGCATTTATTTATTTTTAAAAGAACTCTCATTAAACTGAAGTATACTAAATGTAACTTTCAGTTATTTTTAGTTTAACATTTTTTTTAAATAGTAAGTCGCTGTTTGGCGTGCTTTCATATTTTAATGGTTGTAATCTGATCTAATGGAACATACTAACATGCGATTTATAAACTTGCAGGAATGTCCCGAGGGTGTTGTGCACGAGGATTGTTTTAAGGACATTTACGCAAAGTTTTTTCCGCACGGCAGTAAGTGTTGATGAATGAATGCAGCGTACTGCATTCCAGTTTAGTTTGACCAAATATTTTACAAATTCCGACAATTTCAGACTCCAGTTTATATGCTCATTATGTGTTCAAAGCGTTCGATGTTAATTGCAATGGCGCCATTAGTTTTCGAGTAAGTTTATTGTGATTTTTGTAAGATTATTTTAAATTAACTTAAATTGTTATATTTTTCGTATGATAGGACTTACTAGTCACACTGTCCACGCTGCTGCGAGGTTCCGTATATGAACGCTTGCGTTGGACCTTTAAGCTGTACGATTTGAATGGCGATGGTCGCATCAGTCGCAGCGAACTAAGTGAAATAGTTTTGGCCATACACGAGCTTATGGGACGGAGACCGCACCAGCCAGAGGACGACCGTAAAGCCAGAGATCAGGTAAGACGCCGCTACGTATGAGTTATATTCATCCGAACATAGCCACTTATACATACATATATAAATTACTTTAAAAAATTACATTAGTTAATTGGACTTCTTGTAGTTATGGCAATAGCTTATAAACCTAACTATTCAATATCCAACCGCTTCTATGGCGTAAGGGTATAAACGCTGAAAAGGCGATAAATCACCAAAAATTTCCTACTAATGAAAATTGTATATGTATGCGAAATGAACACATTTACGATTACTACTCGATTTTTCCTTTAAGTCACTAGCATTGTTTGCTTAAACTTTTACTTGTGTGAACAAGAGATGTAAAAGTACTGTGACCTAAATATATATTTGAAGCCCTCTGCTAGTATAGAGGATCCCTAAAAAAACCTAGTCCAGTTCAGATCGTTGGCTAGATTTAACCTTGTGAGTGCATTTCCTTTTATTATACAAGATGCTAATGTGCAAGGTTGCCCCAATCTCACGATAAGTTCCATGACTATCTTACAGTACTCGTATCAGTTCACGCACAAAGTCGATACACACAGCGTTCGTATGTCAAAACGTTCTGAGTACGAATGTTGTCAAAATGTCAAACTTTACTATAGAAACGCCAGTCGGCGGATGGCAGAAGTACAAATCTTCATCAAATATTTTATATAATTGCATTCATTCTTTAAAGCATACTTTATCATATTTTTTTTTTAAATATTTTTCAAGGTTGATCGTGTCTTTCGCAAATTGGATTTGAATCAGGATGGCATCATAACGATTGAGGAATTTTTGGAAGCATGCCTTAAGGATGACCTCGTTACCAGATCGTTACAAATTTTCGACAATGACCTTTGATGACCCGCAGAACCGGAACAGGAAATACGAAATAATAAAAACGCAATATCGCTTATAGATCTCTAGATTTTCTTTTGTTAATAAGTGTAAACGTGCGAATAAGGGCATTCAGTGGACACCAGTTGAAAAATTAACAAACAAACAAACAAACAAAGTAAAAAATATTTAAAAAAATTATAAAAAAAAAATAATTAATAATAATAATTGTAGGAACTACGTTTAGTCTTACTATAATATATTGTAATTGTAATATGAATTTCTAATTTAGGCAGCTACAAATTTGAAATTAACAAAGCAAACAAAAACAACAACAACAACAAAATTATTTAATAATAATTATAAATAAATTTAAAATAATAAATTTAAAAAAAAAATAATTAAGAATTTAATCCTGCCGTAAAGCGAATTGGAATTACCAAACCAAACTAAAAGATGGAATTTTAGTTAAAAGATAATATTTAACTAACAACAACAACATAATAATAACAACAACAACAACAACAAAATTATTTAATAATAATTATAAATAAATTTAAAATAATAAATTTAAAAAAAAAATAATTAAGAATTTAATCCTGCCGTAAAGCGAATTGGAATTACCAAACCAAACTAAAAGATGGAATTTTAGTTAAAAGATAATATTTAACTAACAACAACAACATAATAATAAAAACAACAACAACAATTGCAGAACTAGACCACCAAATAAAATGAAATTAGTTCATTGAAAAAATACAAAACTGAAAAATGTTTAAAAGGAATTGTGAAATGTCAAACAAAACAAAAGAAAACAAAACAAAAACCAAAAGCAAACAAAAATAAAAAGAAAAAGAAATACTATTTATTAAAAAGCAAAAACAAATTGCATAACCGGAATGTGAAAATTACTTTACTAAAAATATTAGCAAACAAAAACCAAAAAGAAAAAAACCAAGTATCTATTAAATATGTGTAATTTAATTTTGTAATGCTAAACTAAGGTTTTTGTTTTTGTTTTTGTTTTTGTTAACAATTTAACAACATTTATTTGAACTAAACTCGAAAAGCAAAAAAGAAAAGAACGAAGTTCACGTTTTGTTTTGAAACGCGTTGCCCAACGCTTCGAAAGCAATTGAAATGCGCTTCCCGCAACTGGATAACACATTAACGAAATTCACAAAGTGTCTTACGCAGGTGTTGCACTTCCCAACTGCCGCATTTTAGGAGCTACTTCTGACTCGCCCATTCTACAACAATAAACCAAGTGTGGTTAAAAGTGTACGACAATTGTGGTCTAACTTTTGGTTGTAATATTTTAATATTCGTACAGTATATATGTACATATGTATGTATTACCTACCTTACTATTTTATTAATATTCAAAAATCAATTTAATATTAACTATTACTTTTCGATAAAAATGGTTAATTAATATTTAATAGCATTAAATGTTGTATACGTTTGACGAAATAGTTACTAGGGAACACCCTTAAACGCGACATCTGAAAAACTCGAAAAGCCCGAACAGTTTCGAGCCTCTTTTCGGTTATGCACCTTTTCGCGACCTCGAAAACTTGTGGTAAATTCAGCAATTTAACAGTTCAGTCAGGGTTTCCTTTGCGTTTATTGATTTTTGCATATGTAACTTTCGTATTGAAGTCTTTCGAGGCAAGCGAAAACTATGCTTCATATGATTTTTGATAGTTCTTTTTCGAGAGTCAAAGAGTATCGAGGTTTTTAGGATATTTTCGAGAGTCAAAGAGTATCGAGGTTTTTAGGATATTTTCGAGAGTCAAAGAGTATCGAGGTTTTTAGGATATTTTCGGCTTGAAGGAAATTTCCTTTCGATATTAATTGTAATTGTAAATATTCAACTTTATACACGAGCCAGAATTGTCTAAAGAACAATTATTTTCCCATATGACAAGCAAAAGTAAGATTTATCAAGTTGGCAATCAAGTTAGAAATTTCAAAAATACGTTAAGTTTAAATTTGAATAATTAAAAATATGTATTGTAAAAAACTAAAAAGCTTCGAAAAACTATTTTTATGCTTGAATTGTCGTAGAATACATAAATTAAAAGACCCAATTATAATTCTTCATTTTTCAATTGTTCGTTTTGTTTTGATGAGCCTGGGCAGAAGTTTTCCTGATAGCGACTCTGGTAAATACCCGGACAATTAACGTGCACGTTTTAACTCAAATCGTGAACGACGTCATTACGTTTTGTTTTTTTAAATTGCGCTGTAAATACAAAAACAAAAAATTATACATATATATTTCTTATACATATTTACTTTTGACATTTAAGAAAATAAATACAAGCGATTCAAAGTTGTTGTTTTACCTTAGCATAATTAATTTGAATGAATACTTTAACCTGCCCTCCTACCCATCCCATCCCCTTGCATTGCATTGCATTGTTACTCACAACTCACTTCACCTATTTGAATACTAATCGAAGCTGAAAATTTTAATTATAAATTATATCCAAGAAGAAAACTTCATGGTTCAAAATCAAGCGCAATAATATTTTGTATTTCTGGTCAATTAGTGAACAAAATATACATGCATATAGTACATACATACACACATACATGCATGCATGTATATGTATAACTCAAAGTAAACATATAAAATTGACATTAACAAATTCCCAATCGATGTGAAATTTAACAAACGAAAAAAAAAGAAAAACATTTAAATTTGTATAACTTTTCTTATTAAGTTCAGAGTATAATCCCAAAAAGAAAAACGAAAAAAAAAAGGATTTAGTTGGTTCGGATCGCGGTCGCAAAATTAGGTTTTGATTTAAACAAAAACAAACAAACAAACATACAAACAAATAAACAAAGTTAGTATTTTTGCTATATATAAAATTGTATTTAGATAATGTTTTGAGTCAAAAACCACCGAAGTAAACAAATCACAGTTGTATTTTGAAACACGTTTTAAATTTTTTCATTCAAATACTTTTCCGTTCTTATTATTTAGCGTCGTGCACAGTGCGTCGTTTAGCTAAAGGAAATTCGCAAAATCAAATTTTGTTTCTAGATATAAAAAAGAGTTCTTTTCGGCCTCTCTTGAATTTTTATATTTCTTCTCTTATTTGCATATACTCGTATGTAATACTTCCAAATGGGCACTAACTTATTTGGTCAACGTGCTAGGCTAGAATTCCAAGAAGTCACAAGAAGCCAGTATATGAAAAATATTAAATTTTAATATAATTGTACCTGTAATAAACATACTAGTATATAACTGTCACATCATTCCAGGAGCGGTGTAAACAAATTTTTACTTTATAAATTTGTATTTACTTATTTATATAAACCTATTTTTGGAGTCGCAACTCCTAGTAGACTTCATTAGGTTCTGTCATGCATTACTTATTGGCATGCTCAATGGGATTGGCTCCAGAAAAGACTATATAACTTCCACATTACTAAATATAATTTCTTTACAGTTTATAGTAGTTTTAAGGATGAAATCGAAACGCTTTATAGGTAACTCCGCCCTTCTAACTATTTAGAGTTTTACTTTAAATAGAAGTAAGAAAACTTTCACTTAATTGTGGGCGTTGCAGATTTAATATAGCCTATTATTATTTTCAGGCGTTTCCTTATATACATTTCACTTAATTGTAGGAGTGGCAGAATTTTTTTTATCTAAGTACTTGACTACCCACTAATGAACATTTTAAAATTCCTCAACAATTCAGGATGGCTCCAGCATTGATCCCTCCCCGCCCCTTCAGGAGATCGTGGTAACAAAACGGCATTAATTATGCTACTTGTACTGGTGGAGTTCCACTAGTTTTCTCGCCACTTATACTACTACTACTTAGCTTACAAAAGAAAAACGACAATTTTGGAAAAGTGGTTATTTATTTAGTCTCCTTTTAGCTCGATACACTTGACCCAGCGATGCTAAAACTTCTTTAATCCGTCTGAAAAATGCGTTTTCTCGAAAACTGCAAAGTAGGCCTCCATCGGGCGGTGAAGCTTAATACTTATCGAACCACCTACGTATATACTTGTAGATGTTTACATTGCCGCTCCTGATTTTCGTTTCAACTGTCATTTCAAGTACTTTCGTTTATCGGTTTTCTCGCCCATTAACTTTATATCTGTGCTACGAGTACTCGCATAATGTTTGGTGAATGAATTGAATGGTCAGTAGCAATTTAGGAAGTATTTAAAGTATGCTTATTTGATTTTCGCAATTGGCAAATGTATATTTTATTAAAAACTACTTTGGAAAGTTTTGTCAATCAACTAAAGTAATTGGTGAGACTTTTATTGCTCTGTTCCCGTACCTACTCTAAATTATTCGAATAAGTTTTGTTCGGTTTTGTTTTGCAGTAATCACGGGAGAAGAGCTTTTATAATTATTATTCTTTATTTCTTAACTACCAAATCAGCTAAACTGTGTAAAAATAATTGATTTAAATTACAAATTTCTCTTCATTGATCAACAACATAAGTTGTTAAACTTTGTTTTTTGTAACCCTGTTTATTTTTTCGAATACCCATTGAGTTTAGGTTTATATATTCTTGAGTTTTCTGCCATTTAACTTGATATCAAATTGTGCAACTATTTACAGAACATTTCTTATTAAATAGCAGAGTCGACAATCAAAGCGGGCTTTAATTTCCTCTTTCCGAATTTTACCAACAAAATCTATTTTAACCCTAAAACTTAAACCTTAAACTAATGTAAACTTATTTTAAAATTGTAACTAAACTAAACTTAACTAAACGATAACAAACTAACTTGTCCTTCCATTGATGAAAAATGAAAATCTAAAATGAAAAACTAAAACGAAAACTAAAATTAAAAAAAAAAAAAAATGAAAAGAAATTGAATTGAATTCTTCCACAGAATTGAGCAAATCTACGTAGACGAAGGACAGTATTGCGGGTTCAAAACCCACGGGTAACATTTTCTTTGAAGTGTTGAATGGATTCTGGGCGAAGGTACTACCTGTACACACATTACCATGTCGATGCAAAAGCAAAGCAAAATACTCGTATTCTAAGAAATTCGAATGATTTACGCTTATACTCTTAAGTGTAGATAAGTTGGAAAAAGTCGCATCTCCATTTATGCAAATAAGTTTCTTTAAGGTTTCCCCACTACTACCAAAAGGTAAACAAAACCCAATCACGCTATTGAAAATGAAAAGGTCAGAGACGAGTCATGGAGATGGATCTTTACTATTTTTTTTTGTTTTAAATAATTGATTATGTATGATAAGTTTGCATTTGGCAAAGTAAGTTCTGACACTGTTTGGATGTTAGAAAAATGTAAAATAAATACAAATCGAGAGATACATACATTGGCATAGGACAGACAAACTGGCTTAATTTATATATAATTGTTTTGGTTTATCGCAATTTAAAATTGCGCTTAAAACGCTTAAAAATTGTACAGATTCGTTGGCGAACGAAAATGTACCAATTACCCGTGTACTCGGAAGTATACAATCAAAAACAGTTGAAGTTGTTTTTTGAATTTGAGTTTTGGTTTTGTTGTGAGATACAAAATATAACCACAATAGAATGTTTAAATCTCGTGAACTCCAGCAGCTATCGGCAAAAGAAACGTTACTGTCGGGTATAGGTAGCCGGCGGTTATTGGTATATTTTCGTACCTAGTATCAAAAAAAAATTGAAAAAAAAAAATCCAAAATTTTTGTTGGCCAACTAAAAAAAGCAACTAACTGTCTAAACTTACTTTAAAACTATGCCAAGAGTAGTTCAAGAAATGCCTAAAATAACGGAAACAACAAAAAAACTCAAAAAAAAAATAAAAAATAAAAATTTGGTTAGACCTATTCTAAGTATTAGCAAACTAAAAGTATTGAAAAAACAAACTATGAGAAACAAAATTATAAATGTATGTGCGTAGCTAGAGAAACCCACAATTGAATTTTTATTGCTACACTCAAAAAAAAAAAATTACTAATACTAATAATAATAAATGAAAATAAAAAATAGCAATAATGTTTTAAATAATTTTAATTATTATAAAAAATGACAAATTTGCATATTAATTTTAAATTGATATCTACAATTTGTTCTGCCATTTCGATATGATTTAATGTATTCCCAACATTCTTATCTAATTGATATTAAAACTCAGTTATTAACATTAATTCATATTAAATTTACATTGCGTCATGTTGCTTTTTGAATTACCGTTGCTCTAACACGATTTCGATGTTTGTTTGTATTCGATTAACAATTCAATAAGAAGTTTCAGATACGGAAAAATACAAAAATAGTCAAACTTTTCGACGATTGTAAAAAACTTAAAAAACAGCTGATTTCATGTTAAAACGATGAAAAATTTAAGTAAATAAAAAAAAAATGTCCGTCTAAATGTAAATTCACATTTATTAAAACGTTTCGTTTTAGTTGAGTTCCTTAAAATATATTTTAACAAACAAAAAAAAGAATCTAGTTTATATCTGCTAATATGTCCAGGCAGTTATAACATAATACTAACGATTTTTTTTTTGAGTGTAGCAATAAAGTGCATTTTTTTTACTTATCTCAATTGTTTTTGTGTTTATGTTTTCAACTTTTGAAGTCAATCAAAATGTACCTTACCTTTCCAATGTAAATTACGATAATAATTTCCACACATTTGTACTAACTTAATTACATACAAACACACACACACACACATAAACAAACAAACAAACAAACAAACATACAAACAAACCTAAGCAACTGCTTTCAAATGTCCATTCAATTTAAATTTATATAAAAAATTTGGATTAAAATTAAAAAAAAATATATAAATTTTTTTCACATTAAAATAATTGTAATTTATACATTAATTTAATAAAATAGCTTAATTAATTGATAACAAAAACAACAAAAATAAATAAAAAAAATTAAAACTTAAAAAAAAAAAAACGACGAGAAGACATGTTACAACAACAAAGAGAACAAACAAAAAACAAAACAACAACAACAACAATGTGGTTAGTGATTGGAATGTTTAAGTGTAAACAAAATAAACAAAACAACAAAACAAAAACGAATTAAAATATTTGTTATTTAACTTGAATTGAAGACAAATGAAATTTGTTAAATAAAAAACCAAATAAAAATTAAAGTAAATTAAAAAAGAAAGAAAGAAAACCTTCAACCGAAAACAAGAAAAATGCCAATTTCCATTTTGTACATTTCTTTCGGGTGTGTTTCGGCTGCGTTTTTCCTACTGTGTATAATTTTTGCATGCCGTGTGGCCACTGTGCGTCGCATCGCGTCGCGTCACGCTACACACGGCATTTAAGTGCATGTCTAATGTTTCTATTCAATAACTAAAGTATTTGTTTACAAAAAAATGTTGTTTATAATTATTATCATTATTATTATTTCATAATTGAGTAAAATTAATTTTGATTTAAGTGAAGAAGTGTTTAAAATATTTGTTACTATTTTTCTTATGCATAAAATAATAAATTTAATAAAATTTAAATTACATAAAAAACGATTCCTCTTGTTTTATCTCAAGGACGACAGTAACCACACGAACTCAGAAACAAAATCCAAAATTGTTTGGTTCAATATTAGCAAAGTAATCTTATATTTTCATTTAATTAAACAAATTGTTGGCGTAATAAGTGGGCGTGGCAGGTTCTGTGTGCCCATGTTATTCCTTACTGTATAGCGTGCAAGTAGGCGTAAAATTGATCCAACCTTTTTTTATAAGTGGGCGTTAAATTGACGTCGACAATACTCATATACACTCGGATACAAAATTCCAGATTTTTTAGGAGCAACATAAGCGAAATAATCGAATATTTGTACTTAGTTTAACAAATTGTGAGCGTAATAGGTGGGCGTGGCAATCGGATAATGGTTTCGACGCGCCTATGGTATAAAGAAAGATAGAAGAAAAGAAAGATACATTCATATATATATAGACTAAAATTACTTAACAATTCAGCACTGATCTAAGCTATTTTATTTCGTGGTAATAAAACGGCAGTAATTGTGCGTCTCACCAGTCTCCACTACTACTACTATGACATGAGTCTCCCTTCATTTCCCACTTTTCTATCCTTTACTACTAACATATTCAATTATTTCGCTAATATTGCTTCAAAAAATCTGAAATTTGGTATCTGAATTTGTATAGGCACTGTGGACCGGGAAGTTCCGCTAACAGTTTTATTTTTTGTAAGTGGCATTCCAACGCAGGCCGGGCATTCGCTAGTATGCTATATAATCGTGTCATGTTATTAGTAGAAGAAACAATTTAGAGAGCAGAAACTGAGAGAAGTGTTATTCCTTTTAACCTTAGCAAGCTCTTAAAAAATGGGTCTCATAGAATTTTTGTTCTAGGACATCCTTTCAAATTTGTGGAATAAAACAGAATCGAGTTCAGGAACTTAAGAGGTTCTAACTTTGTTTTACATTAGAACAAATATTTTTTAGTCTTAAAAATACAAAAGATGGCTTCAATATGTCTACTAGAGAGAATAATTGTTAGACAATGAGAGCCCTTTTTTGGGATCGCTCACTTTTTTATTGACGTTGAGAAAAACTCTCTCTTATTGGCTTAATTTCTTATCCGCTAGTTCAGCAGAAATCTATCAAAAAAATAAAGGAAAACTACAAATTTGAAAGAAGAAAAAAGACAGCAAAGTTGTTTGGTTTAAATTTTTTATTAATTAATTTGTATTAATCAATGGTTATTTTTTGTTGTTTTTTTTTTATTTGTAGAATGTGGCTTCTACGGTTCGTTTGTGTTGAACACTTGTTCTTGTTGTTGTTGCTGATCTTAATACAACAACATTACAAATAAGATTGTTATTAAGTTTTTAAAAATGTATTACTTTTAGTATGTAGAAGAAATAACTCTTACATTTTAGGTTCAATGCTCGATAATGGCGAGCTCACTACAGCATTTCCTTCCAAATAATTAAGTATATTTTGTTTGTGTTTTTCTTTATTATTGTTATTATTTTTTTAATTATTTTTAATCTTAAATGCATAACTGCTAAATATGATGAGAGTTACATCAAAAAGTTTTGGTATTCAATTGCATCAATTGTACGTTTGTTTATGAGTTTTATCGAGAGCGAGATAGAAATTGTTTTCTTATTTCTTTTGTTTTCTTTTCCAGCAAACCATACGTCGAGACTTTAGATTTGTTTATAAATTAAGAATTAATAATAGATTTATTAATATAAAAACAAAACAAAAATTATATAAAAAACTGTTTACATTAAAGCATCTTTCAAAAGTCTTTAAGTATAGTAATCGCTTAGTGCTCATTTATGACTGACATTTGCGCTCATAGAGAGGATCCACTTTTGTTTTGTAAAAGCCATGGTTGAATAATAAGGTGAGGAAAGCAGAAATGATGAGCAAACTCACCTCGATTTATGAATTATTTTTCTACCATATTTTGGAGTTTTATTTTTTGTAGTTTTGATAACAAACTACGTTATTGTATTTATTTACTTAATGTTTTTGTAGCAATCATGGCAACTGCACAAAGATTCACTTTTCAAACAGAGAAACTAATCAAGCTGGAGAGCGAAAGTTTTCTACTTTCCTCACCTTATATTTATTACACCATGGTAAAAACCATGTTTGAATAGTAAGGTGAGGTAAGTAGAAATAAAAACGCGAATTGAGCGAACTCACCTCGATTTCTGAATTATTTATCTACCATATTTTGAAGTTTTTGTTTTCTTTTTGACAACAAACTTACGTTGTTGTTTTTATTTACTTGTGAATTTTTTGGCAACCATGGCAACTGCACAAACATTAAATTTTCAAGTAGGGAAATAATATCGAGGTGGAGAGAAACAATTTTCTACTTTCCTCACCTTATATTTATTACACCATGGTAAAAACCATGTTTGAATAATAAGGTGAGGTAAGTAGAAATAAAAACGCAAATTGAGCGAACTCACCTCGATTTCTGAATTATTTATCTACCATATTTTGAAGTTTTTGTTTTCTTTTTGAAAACAAACTTACGTTGTTGTTTTATTTACTTGTTAATTTTGTGGCAACCATGGCAACTGCACAAACATTAAATTTTCAAGGAGAGAAATAATATCGAGGTGGAGAGAAACAATTTTCTACTTTCCTCACCTTATACTTATTAAACCGTGGTAAAAATGCTTTTTATTTTATAGAATTTTAATAGAGGCCAAAAGTTAATTAGAAACATTTAATTATGGTTTGCTGGTTTCATGTGCTTGTATGGCGGTGTGCGTTTATGTTTGTCTGTCTCTGTACAAAAATGCATTTTCGTATGTTATTGCACTAAAAATTGTTTTACATTTTCATTTTTTAAAGTATTTTGCTATTCTCGTTTACGTACAAAGTACTTTTTTTCTCAGTTATCGTTTTTGTTTTTTTTAAAGTAATTTTAATTTTTAAATAATTTTTAAGTTTTTATTGAAGTATTCAGTTGACTTCTAAAATTCTTTTAAAGTGTGACACGAATTTGAGCATTCTTAAATTGCATAGAAATATTCTTAATTATTGCTTGTTTCTTCCGTGTTTCCGTTTTTCTGTTTTGTTTTCTGTTTTGTTTGTTTTTTAAATGTTTTAATATTGAATTAAATTATTTGTTTATAATGTTTGATGGTAACAATATTCATGCTTAAGTGTTTAGGTTTTATGAAGATTTCGATTTCGGGTTTTCAGCGGGGCTTACTAACTAGGTTCAGATTTATATTGAATTGAGCGCTTTGTTGTCGTGAGTCAAATTTAATTCGCTCTTTAATAAGTTCTCAGTTGAACTTAAAATATGTTTAAATTTAAGCCATTAGGAAAATAACAATTATTTAAAGCAATTACTTTGAGCTAAACTTCGGATCAAGGCATTGAAATATTGAAAACAATTTCTGAATCGGTTTGGTTGCTTAATTGTTAGTCAAAGATCTTTAAAAATTTGAATAAGACCTTCTCTGAACTCATGCGATAATAATCCGAAACAATCATTTACATTTTCCATATATTTTCAAAATTATTATTAAAATATAATCAATAAAAAATAGAGGAGAGTAGACGAAATTTAATTTCAAGTTTTACTTAAATTTTTAAGTATTTATTAGAACTGTTCACTCCACCTAGTTAATGTACCCCGTGTGTGTGTGTGTGTGTGTGTGTGTGTGTGTGTGTGTGTGTGTGTGTGTGTGTGTGAGATTTTTTTATCATTATTACAATGTATTAATTTACTAAGTATGTCGGAAAGTGCTTGATGCGTACATTTCCTTACTAAAACTTACTTACTTGGCTACTAGAAATGTAAATAACTTATTTTGTTTATAAATTTTAAATATAAATTTAATTTACTCTTCTCTTTGTGGTGTATATTTCATTTAAAAAGGGATTCTTCTTCGTTTGCACGCTCAACTAACAAAATTAATGTATAACAACAAGTTTTACGTTTACGATTTTTTCTTTTTTTTCTTCTAAATATTATGTTTAATGAAGATTTATAAAAAAATAGACATTAAATTAAGAATACGAATATAAATATGATGTATGTATATGCTTTGTTTTCTTTTTGTTTTCATTTTCTTGTGTATAAATAAAATTTAATGCAGGTAAGTAGACTCGAAAACATTTTGATTTCGATTTTGTTTAATTGTTTTTTTTTTTATTCTTTTCATATGCTACTTTGTATGTGGTTGAATGAGAGGACAGAGCTGGAGAAGAATAAGATCTTTGGAATTGCGTTGATGAGTTTTTTTAATGGGTTAATTGGCTCTGGTAATAATGACATATAAACAAGTTGATAAAGTAACAACGTCGACTTATCGAATGGGAAAATTTGTTTAAGTTTCTTATTTCGAGTTGAAAAATCTGTAAGCGTTATTACCAAGAGCCAAGATTGTGTTCTTTAACAGCTCTGGAATGAATGGTGCGTGAGTACAAAATATAAAAATAACAAAATATATGACAGTTTATGTGTATGTATGTATAAAATTTGAAATTCGAAGTGTGCGTATGTAGGTACTCGAACTAAGTTGCGCTAAACGTAAAAAAAAGGGAGATTCGAGTGTTAGTCGTCCGAAGTCGTTTTGGTTGTTCTTTCAAAATGATTGAAATAAATTTTGGCATAGTGGATATTCTTCATAAAATATTTTGCTAAAAGCTAAAAACACATATTAACCTAAAAATTGTATTTTGACGATTTTCGCAAACCAACATTTGTTATTAGAGCTTGCATTTTTTTTTGTTAAAGTTTTTTTTTTTTTTTTTTTTGGTTGACATTCAAGAAAAATATATTTGTATGTAATTTGGCAAAACATTTTGTTAAACTTGTTAATTTGTTCGGTATTTGGTTTAAAGTTGTAGAGGAACAGAGGATGTGTGTATGTGTATGTGTGTGTGCTCGTGTTTGTGTGCGTTTTAAAACAACATCACCAATATTTTCATATCTTTCTCATGGAATGTCAATTTTAATATTTCGAAATTTTTTTTTGTTTTGTTTAGTTTTGGCGTTTTGTGAAATAAATTTGTTGTAGCATTCGAGTTACGATTCGCGGAAGACGCAAAATATTAAATGGAAATATTTGTGTTTTATGTTTACATCAAATAAACACAAAGTACAACAACAATGTCAAAATTAATTCAAATTTGAGCTTATGTCTAAAGGTCTGCAATGCAAATCTGCTGCGCTGCGCTGCGCTGCGTTTCACTTTACTTTTAACTATGCTAAACAATTATTTATGGCAATTGATTTGATTTGATTTGATTTAAGTTGATTAATTTGATGAATTTTTCTATGTTTTGTGGTTTATGACTTAATTCTTTACTCTTTTCATTGCATTTGCATTTGCAGTTGCTTTGCTTTGCTTTGCTTTTTTTTTGTATTGTTAAATCATTTTTTTTCTTTTTCTATTTACAACACTCAGGTCGAACACATTTGATTTTAAACTATTACTTACGACTTTTCTCCTCAATATAATTTTTCTTCGTTTACTCTTCTTTTCTTTTATTTGCTCCAGCAGTTTGCTTTAACATTTAGCTTAATGCTGCTTTGTCCAAAGTTCTTTTTTGTCAATTTCTGTCCTTTTTGAATTCTTTTTGTTTTTAAATAATTATTTATCATTTCGTCGCTGTATTTCTTAGTGATTATATTGGTTTTGAGATTGTTAGTACTTTTCATCGTCGTTTATTTCCCTTTGGGAATTCTGTAACTCTCAGGCTTTGTAGTGCTGGTTTCGCACCGCACAGCAGAGGCTCAATGAGAAGGTCAACGCCAACAGCTCGAGCAAAATAACAGCTGCAGTGATGCCGAAGAGCAGCACCCAATTATCGTAGATCAATTCGATTAGTTTGTCAACGCAGCCCTAGAAAAAAAATTATTGCATATTTTTAGGCATTCTTTTAAAAAAATTACATTATCTTAATTAAGTTGAACCAACTAAATTAATTTAACGGATCAATTGATTTAAATCATTTTAAATTTATTTAATTATGTATATCAAAATCTAATTTTCGAACTCACCTGCTGATAGATAGCCGCATTCAAAGGTCCACCAAATTTCAGTTTTCGCGACATTTCACAGACATTATCTTTAAGTTCGTCCTTGCAGCACGATTCGGGTATATTATAGAAGACATTCATCGAGGAGATCGCAATATCGACAATATTTCCACGATCGACATTATTGAAGCGACTCGTAGCCCAATCGCCAGGTCCATCGGCACCGCAGCACTTTAACTGCAAAGTAAAAAGGAAAAATAACATTATCTCATGTACGACAAGAGTAAAAAATAAAATAACAAAGAAGTAACAGCGCCTACATTCTTCTGTATGGTGTCGAAAGTGACTGTGCGCGAACTCATGCTCGACTGTCCGTACTCCTCCTGCACCGAATACTTCACGGAGGCGCGTACAATATCGTCGAGTTTGTCTTTGTTGTGGAAGGCCCAAGCGCCGGCAGCGATTTGTGCGACCATAACGACCAGAATAACGCAGAAAAACTGCAAAACGAGACAAGACGTAAAATAAGTTAATGTAAACAAAAACAATATTTTTTTTTTCAAATACAAAACAAAAAACAAAAGAATACATTTAATGCGCAAATTTATGGCTGCATTTGACGCTGTTGTATTTATTGCGTTAACAAAAATTTGCAACTTCAATTTTCGCTGCGAAAGAAGATCGCTAGTGGGCGTTGAAGTTATGGCGTAGGCTTCACTTGAGTTTCAATTTCAAAAATAAAAGCATACGACGACAAAGAACAAATTTAAATGATCCTCTTAGAATTATTTTAAGCATTTGTTTTTTTAATAGAGCGCGCCAAAATGGCACAAATAATAAAAAATTAATAACGTCGATATATAATATTAAGTTATGTATAAATAAATATATAAAATTGTCCTTCATAATTTATGAATTGGCAAAAAAAGGCCTCGTAATTGTTTTAGTTTTACACTTACCGAAACGAGCAAACACTGCGATTCCTTAACGACGCCGCAGCATCCAAAGAAAGCGCCGATGGTGATCAGGATGCCAATGCCAAGGAAAACATACAAAGCGATGTGGTAGTGATTGTAAGACTGCGTCATGGAGAGCACAAACGTCGGATCGGTAAGCATCCAAACAGACGCTACCACAATGATCAAACCGATAATCTATAAAAATATCGAAAAAGTAAAATTCGTATTAAGTATTTTCAAATATTTATTCCAGTAATAATAGAGAAAAATAAACATGAACAATGGATTTTGAAATAGCTTGCATATGCTCATAATTCAACGAGACGCTCAGTTAATGGTGTGTGAGTCTGTCTGTCTGTCTGATCTGTGAAAAGTTGCTAAATGTGTAAATTATGATGTCAGCGCATTTTCACTTTGTCTAAAAATGTGAAAATGTTCATTTAAATATTTTTTTGCGCCATAAGTAAAACTTATCGTCTTAATTATAGCGTATGTGGTAGAGGGGCAAGAACGGCGATTGGAGGGAAAGCACGCAGGGGCGGTATGTAAGTGTGGTAGTTTATTCATTTAAGTGTGACGTTATTTTTTGTTGCTAATGGTGATAATTTCTATTTTGTGTACGTAATTATTTTAGTTTATCGGAATGTACAAAATTTCATATTTTTAGTTTTCTAATTAAGTATGGAATTTTTGTTTGTATAATATGTGAAAGGAAATGGTGAGTAAATGGGCGGATTAGTCATGTTGCAAGTGTCCAACTCGCACAAACCTTTGTAAAATTCTTAAAAATTGTTATAAATAAATGAATAAGATTTCCTTCAAACAGTTGGCATTTAAAAAAAATTCAAAAAAAAGCTGATAAGAGGCGTGACTACTCCAACGAATTTCGGATTAATTAAGATTTTGTATAAAATGAAGAGTTTTTTCTATTCTCTTTCTTCATTTTACACATGCTTATTTACTCAAAATATTTCAAAAGATAATTTAGATAAAAGTTAATGTTCTTATTTATATTTTCCACAATACGAGTATGTCAAAATAATCTAAACAGAGTTACAAGATTTTTCATTTATTCTTTCTACAAAAACAAACTTTACAAATAAATTTAAATTGCACCAACTCGTAATGGTAGGGCAGACTTTATGCATTTCGGAGGTCGCCACACCATCCTCATTAGTAAATAGTCTTTTGCAAGTTTTTAAAGTCCTTTAAAGCTCATTTTGAAATGAAATTGGAACAAAATATCAAAAGTACAAAGGAAAATACAAAAATTTGCAGCACATTTCCATTAGTTGTTGTTGCAATGCAGTATTTCTATAAAAAAAACTAAAGTTCGTGTCGAATTCAAACTACTTCATAAATCAAAAAAAAAGTTTTTTACAAAGTTCTAAGGAGTAGTTAAAATTTAACACTTACGCCAAATGAACTACGTTATTCATAAAAATTGTGGATTGTATTTTCCCATAAAAATAAACTACTAAAAACGGAAATATAAAAATAGCTACAGTCCAAAAACTACTTCGACCATATTGCATCACGTATTTCTACATAGGTGTACGAGTATAAAAAAATGCATATAAAAAACAATAACTGCTCAAAAAGAAGCAGCTAACAAACAAACAAACAAACAACAAAAAATACAAAAAGAAACAATGAAAACAACAAACAAAACACGCAAATCGAGTCGAGTCGAGTCGACTTGTGAAATATGCAACATGGCTGCAAATTGCATTTACTACGACTGCGACGACCCACAACGACGAACGACGACTGCAAATCAATGAAAAGGAGGCAGCTGCGGTTACGGCAGCGACGACGGCGTGTTAAAAGCGAAGGACGTCAGCATCGGTGGCGGGGAAGAAGGGGAGTTGGGGGAGAAGGCGTATCGGGCGGTCATGGAAAAGTATGCCAAAATGCCAATAAAAGAGCAAAGCCCTTAGCGCACTGACCTACTTGCAAAAAAAAAACAACACAAACAAACAAACAAAAACAAAAACGTTACGTTCGAATCATTTAAAGGCAGACTTAAAAAAGAGTAAGTCACAAAAAATGCACTGACCGACCACACCTACGAGCACAAATAAATAACGACAGCAAATTGCAAATGAAATACAGTTTCGTTTAATTTCAATTAACGAACTTTTTTTTTCTTATTCGAAATTGATTCGAATTTTATTTGAATACAAAAAAGTTATTAATAACTCATTACGGTCGCAAGCAAACAGCGAGCGGCGGGCGTCATCGTGTTTGGAATACAATTAAAAAAATAAACAACAAATAGAAAAACTTAATATTTTCTTCAGGGAAAATTAAGAATTCAAAAGCAAATAATAATAATAATAATAATAAATTGAGAGGAATCAAAATAATAATAAATTAAAGTCAAATTGTATGTTGAAATGAGGCGAAGAGGAATGAATGAGAAAATGTTTGGGATGCGCGACGGATGAAATGCGATGTGAATGCGAAATACATATGTATGTGTGTGTACACAGAAACTATATCAACAACAACAAAAGCATCATCCAAAACAACTACAACAACCACATGTATTGATATTCGAAAATAGAACTTGACTAATAAATGGTCTTACTATACTATAGCGTATTCGAAAGATTAGAGAATTAAGTCGAACCAAGTCAAACCAAATGTATATAGAAAACAGCATCTTTGCGGGAGTTGATTGCTATCGGACACAGCTGGACAGAGAAACACTTTTAGCACGGACAGACTGACAGACAGACAGCTGCTTCGTCGATTTTAATGCACTTGAAAGTTATGAAACCGTAAATAAGCGATTTTTGCATTTGAAATTATGCAACAAAAATTTTGTTTGTTTCAAAGGGAATTTCTTGTGTGAGAATTATTTAATAACTTAAAAATCAAAATATGCTTTTGGACAATAATAAATAATTGAATGAATTACTTTCGAAGGTTGTCCGCTAAAAAAATCTTTTATGAACCTAAAAAAATAACATTCAGTTTATCACAATTAGGCTATGTAGAAAACATTTCCTAACTGGATTCATGTTGTATTTTTTTTTTCTGTTCATCGAGCAATGTTTAAAGTTAAAGTGAATATGAATTATTTTTTGTCTGTCTGTCTGTCTGCGTTCCTATAACATTCATCTGACTGCAATGAGACTTGGTGAAGTTGTTGAGCACCCACCCACAAAGCATGCACTATACACTTTATAAACTTCAATCAAGTAAATAAATAACGCCTAGACGTTTCTATTTAAGAATCTGAGCAACGCCGTCTACTTCAATCAAAGTATTGGTATAAATTAAAAAAAATTAATTAGACACTTATAAAACTAAGAACAAGAGTTTTTGCGAATACTTTGAGGAAGTTATAGAATTATAAACAAAAACATTAAACAATTTATAATTTCAATTAAAATGTGATAAAATCTAAAAATGTAAACTTGAATAGTCCACTTGTTTATGTACGAGGGTGGTTCGATAAGTACTTAGTCTACAAAGGAAAATTCTGGAAGAGGTATTTATTTATCAACGTAAAAGAAGACTCCTTTAAGCTCGATACACTTGACGATGCGATGCTCCAACTACTTTAACCCGTCTGAACTCGACCACACTTTTCTAGAGTGGTTGCACCAAGTTTTACTTGTAAGGAGTTTCACAAAAAAACTGGTATTTCCTACTTGAACTGCTCCTGAGTTTACTTAATGGTAGTTTTCAAATTACTCTTCAAATCGTATTTTATATTGACATATAAATAAATATAAAAAACCGAATGTTTTAATTGGTACATAATTGGGACAAAATGTATGGGACAGAATAAACTTTAAATGAAAAGATTTTTGATTAATTTATAATTTTATGCTATAATATATTAATTTTAAATATATTAATAGGAACCCTGTATATGATGTAACTAAAAGTTGAATGCTAATACTTAGAAACTCTATTATTCGCTCCCTAAATATTTCCGTTCTTCTTCCTCCAAAGAAAAAAATGTAGAGTATACATGAATGAGAAGTAGGAGAAAATAGAGTTGCTTCCGTGTGCGCCACAAACACGGCGGGCGCACAGTAAATTTTTTGTTGTAGATAAGAAAAGCGAGAAAAACATAAAAAACAACAATGTAGCAAAAAAAGAAGAGGAAGACAGACGAATCATAAGAGACGACGAGGAGGCACCAGCCAGCATAAAAGTATACTAAACTATGTAATGGGGCAGGCGTGGATAAACGGGCATGCAGTGTGGGAGGAAAGGGCATACAAAAAATTATTAGGAGCAGAGTAGTCAGCAAACATCGACAACGGATGTCGAGTCTCCATGTGTGTATGTGTTTGTGTGTGTGCGTGTGTACGTATTAAAGCTGCAAGTAGGTAGCAAAGCCCAACACTGGAATCTCTCTTGTTTTAATTATAATTTATACACATACCCAAAATAAAATGTTTATCAGCACCATCAAATATTTCACACATGAACAGCATCCGTTAAGCCCCATTTTGGAAGGAAGTTGCAGCCGCAGTCGCCCTTTTCTCTTTCAATTTTTTCGTTTTCGTGTTGTTTTTTTCCGCCCGACTTTCGAATTGCACTCGCGCTGCGTTTAAATAATTTATTTGATTGCTAATTTTTTCTTAATTTACACTTTTCATTTACTTTTTTTCAATAAAGTGATAAATAACTTTTCAATCAACTTTATTCCTGTGTTGTTTTTTTTTGTGTGATAATTTTATTCGCTGCTCCGCGACCAGTGTTCGGACCTTTCTCCGATCGGAGTATATTTGCTACGCTTTTCGAAAAATTTTAAAATCTGCTCCGCCACTCCGCTTATTGCATTTCCATACTGTATCAAAGAAGAAGAGTATTGCCAGCATAAAGTGTTTGTTTCCTCTTTTTCGTCTTCCAAATTTTCCAAATTTCTCTCGCTGCAACTTTTGTACTCTTTGCAACTATTTCTAAAAAAAGTTGCAATGAGTACAAAAGTTGCAGCGAGAGACGACGGACGGGAGAGAAATATGAAAATTTGGATAATTCCGTCCGTCCGTCGCACTTTTCCCACTTTTTTTACTGCGGAAATTTAAGATTTAATACGTTTTTTTTCATCATTCACTATGCCAGCGGAATGCTATGATGGTCCGAACCCTGTCCGCGACAAAAGTCGTCTCACTCGTCGCTCTCGATTTTGTTGTTTTAATTGGTGAGCAGTGAGCCAAGTGGAAACTTTCGACGGCTAGTCGGCGATAAATTGCTAACGGCCGACTGAAGCCGAAGGTATACATTTTTTCGTCAACTGGCAGAACTCACTTAATAAGATATCATACCTGCAGCTGATTTGTTTTTATTCATGTTGTCTAATTTTTAGATTGTCAAAATCAACCAATAGCAGCATTGTTTACATGTTTTGACAATCGAAATTTTGTTACTCTAAACGAAATTCGTAGCCAGGGCAAATACGGGTTCAAATGCCCGTGAAGATTTCCAATACAATTTTTGTTTCCTAAATTCGTTTTTCATAGGCTTACATACAAATAACATAATTTTATAATATTTCATATCAGACTGGACCTTCGTTGAGTGTTATTTCGAAGGAGACCGACGAAATTTACTGAAAATAAATGATTTAAACTTTGTTTGTATCACTGGGAACAATCCCCCAGAAATAATTCTGGCTACGGTCTTGCTCTGAACTAGGTTGTCAAAGTGGCAATCTAAAAACGAAAACCAAAAACAACATGCATGTGTTTGTTGTAGAAATTTTGTTTTTTAAGTTATGCTATAACCTTCTTAAGTGAGCTCTGGTCAACTGGCTAAATTTTATTTAAAGTCAATTAACCCCTCGTTGATATATATAAATTTACAGCGACTTAGCTAAAATTTGTCGGCTTTGCTGTTAGTAAATATTTTAGCCGACATCATCGGTATGAGTGCGGCTGGGAGATTTAAAAGCGTAAATAATTTACGCCTGAGCCAGAAATTACTATTTTACCTTATTCCAAACAACGCCACACAGTGTTGCCGAACTGTTCGATATTTTCATTTAGTGGCACCTCTATTTGAATTCGCCAATTCTTGTTCTTAGTCTCGTCAAAAAACAGTTTTGTAATAAATATAAGTTGGAATTTTATTTAAGTGTTGCGGAGTGGTTATGAAGTTGCAAGTTCGGCGACGGTGTAAGTAGCAGAAGTGGAAACAAAACTAGTGCAATGCAGGAGAGTCCATCAACGACCCCACCAATCGCCCGGATGGATGTGGTGTGCGCCATCGATACATCGACACTGGCCGGAAACCTAGAGAGTCGTCAGGCGGCTCTGGAAGAGGTTAAGCTGGCAATATCGGCGGTCGGCGCTAATTTCCAACGAGTGCAGGTTACATTTGAATTGCAATTAGAAATGCTATTCTAATTGAGTAATATATGCAAATGCAATTGCAGTTCGACAAACTGGACTTTGGCGAAACGAACACTTTGGAGACGTTCTACAATGCGGATGTGGCGATTATCGATTTGAGCATATCGGCGCAACAGCGACCGCTATCCTATCATTTGGGTGTGCGCGAGAGCTTTGGCATGAAGGAGAATATTCTGATTTACAATGATATACACTCCAAGCAGACGCTGTCTATTAAGGTGCGTGTGCGTGGGTGGGCATTTGATTAGTAAGGTGGGTAATGCGAAGCAATTGGCAAATAAAACACTCAAAATATTTCGAAAATCAAAGTTCGTTTTGATAAGGTATACATTTTAAAAACTTAGAAGGAAATTTTAATTAACTTAAATTGAATCTACGAATCGAATCAATTAGTCTAATTTCAACCATTTTGTTATGTTAATTCAGTTATATGCATTGTTGTTGTTGTTGTTGTTGCTGTTCTGATTGCACATATATTTATTTGTACATGTTTGTGTGTGTGCGATGGCGCCCACACAAACAACAACAACAATTAGAACGGTGGTCAGCAAAAAACCGTTCACCTTAATTTCCATACGCAGGCGGCAGTTTCAGCAGGCCTACATAAGCCATGCTGATACTGTGCCTGTGGCATATGTGGGCAAACGGGTTTTGTTATTGTTACGTTTTGTTTATTTGCTGCTTTTGTTTTTGTTATATGGCGCATGTTGTTTATTTTGGTTTGTTTTGTGCTTATCTTTGTCGTTTCTCTTTTTCGTAGTGCTCTTGCTCCGATTATACTTTTCTGCAATACACATTGAACGCCGAGACGGGGACTTGTAATTTGACCAGTATCAAGGATCAGATCGTTGACACCAAAGTGCCTACGCTAGTAACACGCTTAAAGCGTCTACTGCAAGATGTCGAAATTCAATCAAAGTACGTGTTAGATTTAAAAAATAGCGAAACATCGTAAATTTTAATTCAAGTTATTTTCATCTACTTTAATTTAATTTTTTTCAGAGCACATATGCGCGAAAAGTTCCTTTCCGATTTGCGGGCAGCACGTGATGAATTTTCCACAAATGCCACTAAAATGCAAAATGTTCTACAAGGCATGCGTCGGCGACTCGACGATTCGCATGTACTCTCCGGCGAAGTTGTTCACAGTTTTATGTGTTCACTGCGCGACGTTCAGGACTATGATGCAATGGTGAAGCTGGTCAACGACCTCAAGAATATACCAAATACTCGCAAATATGTCGAGACGGGCAACATGGCTTTCCTTTACGCGTTTGCGTTAAATAGACGTAATCGTAAGGGCGATCGCGAAAAGGCGCTCGAGTCGTCGCTGAAAGCGCTCGAAAAGAAAGAAAACGAATTTCCCGACATGTTATGCCTGTGCGGCCGCATTTACAAGGACATTTTCGTTGAGTCGGACTACACGGACACGGCGAGTCTGCGCAACGCTATCAAATGGTATCGTCAGAGTTTTGAAGTACAACAGAACGAGTACGCCGGCATTAATTTGGCTACGCTGCTTGTTATCGATGGCAAAGAGTTCGGCAATACAGAAGAACTGCAACACATTGGCATGTCATTGAATAATCTAATTGGCAAAAAGGGCAGTCTAGCATCGCTTACGGAATATTGGGATGTGGCGACATTCTTTGAGATATCCGTACTTGCTGAGGATTATGCAAAGGCTATACAAGCGGCCGAGTGTATGTTTCGGTTGAAACCACCAAATTGGTATTTAAAGTCGACGATTGGTAATATTTCGCTGATACATCGCTTTCGCAAAAAGGGCGAAGATTATGTACAAACAATCGAGGAGCAAATTTTTCAATTTTGGATGGACTTTTTTCTGATGGCGACCAATACGGATGAGATCAATAACATCCGGTTTCCAATATTGGTGAGAGTTTGGAAATAGTTTTTTGTGATAACATTTTGTGTAAATCATTTTATTTGTATTATTAATAATTTATAATACAATTTGAATTTTCTTGCAGATTTTAGAGCCTCAAAAAATCTTCATGCCCAGCTATGTGAACATCAACATGAACGCCGATGAGAAGTCCATACAAATTATAAATCTTTGTCTCTCACATGCAAAAAGCACGTGCAAAAAGGTGCACGATTTCGTATTCACTGCCTCGCAGATTAAATCTGTTAGTTTATACAAACGCGACGAACGTTGCGCCTATCTGTACGTTCATTACAATTCGGATGATTTTCAAATGTATTTTCCATCCAGCGAAGGTCGCCAGAGATTCTATGATTTAATATTGGAAATGGCCGCCGATCAGGAGGTCTTTGTTAATTTGGATGTCGATGAGGCGCATCAAATTGAGGTCGACTATCTATTTTTTTGTTTGCGTCTGCGACTTCTTAATTGATTGTAATTGAATTTATTTATTGCACTTTCAGTACGAGTACGACTACGACGATCAGAATCGCAAATGTGTGCTGGGCAAGGGCACGTATGGTACAGTGTATGCGGCACGTGACAAACATACGCAGGTGCGCATTGCCATCAAAGAGGTGCCGGAGAAGAACTCCCAAGACGTTCAACCGCTGCACGAGGAAATTAAATTACACTCGCAACTGCGACATAGAAATATTGTGCAGGTTAGAAAAAACGCAATTTTTAATAGAATATATGAACTAAATAGTTTTGTTAACTTAAAAAAAAATAAGTTTTGGTTTTTTCGCGTTTGTAAAGATTTTTGTTTTCTATTCGTAACGCTTACGTAGTCTACAAAATCTGGAACAAGGGTGAATATCGTTAATACAAATAGATACAAAAAAGTTTCGATGTAGATTTGAAATACGTATTGATGTGTATAATAAAAGAACTTTACCCAAGCAATAGTAAAAATGTTTGTAAAAAAGTACACATATGCACACGTGTGTATATATAATCAACTTGCTTCTAAAATATTGATTAGGCAGATAAATAAAATACAATCAGTATTCATAATATACCGATTTTAGTCATTTGGTATTTAGGCAGTATCGATGTTTTTTAAATGTCATAATTTGATAAAAAATTTAAGATATTAAGATTTTAGAGTGGTTCTATAAAACTCTCGATAAATTATTAAATTTTTAAACATGTTCCTGTATTAATTTTATAAACAGTCGTTATATAAATAATTCGTTTACTATATCAAGCATGGTTAAATAATAAGGTTAGGAAAGTACAAATAAGAACTCAAATTGAGCGAAGTCACCACGATGGCTGCCTTTTTTTGCCTTTGACAACAAACGTCTTTGTTGTTTTTACCTCCTTAATGTTAATGTTAGCAACTGCACAACAATTTAATTTTCAAAGATAGATAATATCGAGGTGGAGGAAGATGTTTTTCTACTTTCCTTTTCTTATATTTGTGATGAAAAAATTGTTAAATTCATATAAAATAAATAAATCCAGACAATATAAATAAAATTAGACAAATTACTACAAAATTCTACGAAACCTTATCAATTTTTAATTATTAAATATGTATCTCTCTTTCCGTCAGTATCTGGGCTCTCTCTCCGAAGATGGTTTCTTTAAAATTTTCATGGAGCAAGTACCCGGTGGCTCACTTTCAGATCTACTGGAAAAAAAGTGGGGTCCGCTTAAGGACAGCGAATCGACCATGGCATTCTACTCGAAACAAATACTCGAAGGTCTTCAATATTTGCACGAGCAAAAGATCGTACATCGCGACATCAAGGGCGATAATGTGCTTGTGAACACCTACAGTGGTGTGGTGAAAATTTCCGATTTTGGCACATCAAAACGTCTGGCGGGCATTAATCCAATGGCGGATACCTTTACGGGTACTTTGCAATATATGGCGCCCGAAGTGATTGATCAGGGTTTTCGCGGCTATGGGCCAGCAGCTGATATTTGGTCGTTTGGCTGCACAAATGTTGAAATGGCTACGGGCAAGCCGCCTTTTATAGAGCTCGGTTGTGCACAGGCGGCCATGTTTAAGGTTGGCTTCTACAAGAGTCATCCGATCATACCGGATGAGTTGTCGGAAAGTGCTCGAAATTTCATATTGCGTTGTTTCGAAATCAGCGTAGATCAGCGATCGTCTGCAGCGCAATTGCTGGAGGATCCATTTCTGAACGAGTGCGTATTTTGATTTACTTGTTTTTTATTTTTTTTAAATTCCGTTTTGAATTTTTGAAAAGTAATTTTTCATTTACATATTTTATAATGAAGTATTTATATAATTATAATTTTTTTTGTTTCAAAATTTAAGGAAACCACGAAAAATACGTGTGCCAACGCCAAATCCAACAGACTATGCACGCAGTGTCTCAGTGCCTGCACCAAAATCTCAAAATCCCCAACTTGTGAGCTATGCCAGTACCACTTGTTCTCCCACCACTCCAGAATTAGAGTACGTCCTTGTTTAGAATTTGTCTCTGAACATTAAAAAAAGTTATTGTTTTCCTTAGTGCAAATCCGAGCGCATCCGTTGATAATGATGCAGTGTCAAAACCTCAATTTGCACTGGAACGTCGGAACTCTTCTGGTTTTCTCATGTCGCCCGAAATCGAAGTTTCAACGCCATCGCTGCGCACTAGCACTACAACAGTCGGCGAAGCACCGAGTGAAAACGACGGATTCTATCGTCTTAAAAAGGATTCACAGCGACGCGTAACGCTTTCGAAGGTGCTCGAGATTGATGAGGAGAAAATCTGCAGTCTTTGGATGGATAAAATTGAAACTGATCACAAGATTAGCATGTCAGTTAAGATGTCCCATTTGAAAGTACTGATTTGCGGCCTTAAGGACTATATTGTTAGTTCAAAGAAGAAACATCTGGAGGAAGCGATCGATGAAGTTAAAAGAAGTCTTAATTATGATGCGGTGGCGATCGATCATCTTCACTTGGCAGTGTACTCGTTTCAGGACGCTGTCATCTCTGTGCTGCGTTCGCATTACATCAAACCGCATTGGATGTTTGCTCTCGACAATTTGGTGAAGAGCGCCGTTCAGGCGTGCGTTACAATTCTCTCGCCAGGTTCGCAAAAAAATATGTTTAACACGGCTACGAGAGTATTTTTTGTTTTGCTTCAGCTTTTATTTAGCAGTGACAACAAATTTAAGCAACACGAAAAGTTCTTTTGTTTTAATACATGTATACATATAATTATTTTTCGAATTTCGAAAGAAAATATATTTTACTCTTTACGACTTGAGCTTGTGATTTGATTTAAAACTATTATTTTTTTGCAGAACTTGGAGCTAATCTTGCCGGTAAGGAGTATTCCAGCCATGACGACGATAGCAATCTTCCGCAGACCTCAACTGATAGTCCGGACAAAATCACAGATCCGATGGCTACTGCTGCCGTAACACCATTCCCAGATGATGAACCACATTTTGGCTCAACCGCTGAAATAGTGAACTCACTGAATGAACTTAAGGACAGCAACAAGCACTACCAACGTCAAATTATTGAACAACAGAAACTGCAGCTGAGAGTGATGCAAAGTATAAGCAGAGAATTGGGTCGTATGAATGTTGTTGGGCGCCAGCCGACAAGGTCAGTTACTACAATTTCGTGTCACATAAATATGTTATATTAAACGTGTTTAAGCTAATGCAATTACTTTTTTTTTATTTTCTATTAGGCGCTTTAGTAAAAAGTTCATTCGATCTGCGCGCAAAAAGAATGTTAAGCGTAATCTCGCCGTGACTGGTGATTTAAATTTGCCCGAAGTGGACGAGCAGCTGGAGCAGTGGCTCTCAGACCATAATATTGATGAGTTCACTAAGAGTCTTATACTGAACGAGGGCTTTGGCTACGAAGATTTTATTTATAACATGGAGAAACTTGATCTTATGAGATTACAATTGCGGTAAGTTTTGTCCGATTGAATTATAAATCGTTTTTTTTTTCGCAAATTTTGTAAAAGTAAATATTAAATTAAATATTTTTCAGTGTGGGCACTGAAGTCAGACTTTGGAAACTCATTTGTGACGCTCGTAAAAGCATCGACCAAGTCGATTTAGATGATGGTCCCAGTTGCAGCAGTTCTATTCAAGTCTTACCACTCGCCTTAAGCAGCCTGCTCAAAGGCAACAAACAGTTTTGTGTGAATCCCGTTGAAAGCGAATATAGTTCGTGTAATGAGGAATCTTGATATTTTGTGTTTTTGTTAATTATTAAGATTGTTCGTTTTTTGTAACAAGAATATTTTGGAAAACAGCAAAAAAAAAACAAACAAATTGAATTATTAAGTAATAAAAAAAGTGTTGAAATTTTAAAATAGTTTTTTTGATTATTTTTAATAATGAAAGAAAATTATTTTTGTTATATTTGAAAAGTGAAAAACCTCAGAAAACGACAGCTTAGAAACGAAAAATTAAACTCGAATTAATTTTTTTTTTGTAATAACTTTTTAAGTTCGTTTGCTCTTTATTTTTTTTTGTTTTGATTATTTTTAGTCTTTGATGACGTTGCATTTTGTTAAATAATAAGTAAATTTTTTTGTTTTTCTATATAAATTCGAAAGCGTTTCGTTCTGTTGCTGCAGTTGTTCTTGTTGTTGTTGTGTTCGCTGTTGTTGTTGCTGTTGTTGTTGTTTTTGTTTTTGGTATTGCTGTTGATGCTTTTGCTGTCGCTGCGCTTTAAGCCATTTAAGCCTTGGACTCCGCTTCGCTTGCGGTGGCCTGCGATGTGGCATCGCTCGATTTGCCATCGTCGACCTTGCCGAAGACACAGCACGGACACTTCTCCTTCAGCGCCAGACGGTACTTTGGATGACTGATACCGTAGACGATGGGATTGTAGCATGCAGCCGACTTGGCAAAGCATGCACCCCAGATTGTGTTCAGCGGTGTCAAGCCCTCGAACTTGAAGAGGCCCATGCAGTTGATGACCAAATATGGTGTCCACGCCATGAACCACAGCGAAATGGTGACAAGAGCAACTTTGGCCAGTTTGCCCTCAGCGCTCTTCTCGGCATCCTCAGAGGAACGCAGAGATTTGACATTCATTTTCTTTGCTTGCTCGCGCATAGCCTTCTCGTGAGCTGATACGGCCTGTGGGTGGAGAAATTATATATATTTAATAAATTGATTGAATATAATTTTGATTAGATTAGCTGGAAAAGTTGTGTCGTGCGATTTAAAATTTGGGAAACAAATTATGTCATGCGAGTAGGAATCTCATACAAAATGAAAAGCTTCAATGACCCATGATATGTGCAATAAATGCCATACTCACAGCAATAATGAACCAGTAGGAGTAGCAGATCAAGAACAATGGAATATAGTAGACGAAGATCGAGTAGAAGATCAGGTATGAGCGTGGATTCCAGTCGCGTTCCAAATAGTCAATTCCGCACGATGTCAGGTTGCCCTCTGGCACATACCTTTATAAAATCAATTAGTTTAATTTATACAATAGATTGAAGGTTTGTTAAGCAAGCATTCATGAACCGACCTGCTCCAGCCGAACACAGGCGCCAATGTCCAAATGCTGCTCATCGCCCAGATGAAGGCGATCTTCATCAGCGCCAGTTTAATGGTCATTGGACGACCGGCCATACCTTTTACGATGACTTGATAACGATCCAGCGAAATCATGCACATCGACCAGATCGATGAGCAGCCAAAGGCCGAACCCAATCCAGCATAAATATCGCACATCATTGGGCCCAATACCCAAGTCTAAAGTTTAGTTGATTAAATTTTAAACATTCGGTTTTTTTTTTCTTCAGAAAATTGCATAAAGTCATACCTCAAAGTACAGATTGATGCCCATCATTGGTGTATTTGTAATCATAATACCGAAATCAGAGAGCGCCAGATTGATGACCAGCAAATTAGCGGGTGTGCGCAGCGATTTCGTTGTCGCGAATATATAAATGACGACGCCATTTCCACACCATGAAATCATGCCGATCATGATCATGTACGCTGTCAGGATTTTAGCCCATTTCGGTTCCATGGCGGGAAATTGATTCCAATACGGCGAGATCAAGTGAGCCATATCGGGTGTGACCTAAAAAGGAAAGATAGATAGATAGATAGATAGATAGATAGATAGATAGATAGATAGATAGAAAAGAATTTGCATTATCTGTGTATAAAAGTTTTTGGATATCTATACAAAACTATATTTGATAGCTTTTATTTAATTAGTTAAAGAGATTCTCTATTTTGTTGTTATTTTTATGATTTTTTTTAATAATTACTTATGATAGTTTAAATATATGTATAGAAAAAAACATATACTACTATACCCCAGTGTAGTAGTTCCTTCAATATAGGACAACGCCCTAGAAAATGAGCAACATCTTCTGTATTCTTTCTTTCTTTGATCTTATCACAGTGATACAATATTTAAATATTGTTGTTATCTCGGAAATGCTGTATTAATCATTGTGGTAGTTGTTAAATGGCAAATTAACAGAGCCTCCAGAGATTTTACAACAAGGTAACAACTTAATTAAATTATTGTAGTTAAAAACATTTTTGTAGCATGACAATATTTTCTATGACATATGAAGTGAGAAATATCGCATGTGAGAACTAACCAAATTATATCATTAAGCCAAATCAAAAGTTTATTGTTTAATAGTAAATACATTTTTTTTGAAAGCTGTATTAACTAAAATAAATTTATATATTATCATATTAATGCTTAATCAAAGTGATAACTAAAAAAATATAATATTAAACATTATTATCACCACTTTTATTTCTATGCAATTTCTCATTTCAATCAGCGATCTTATTTTGTCAGGTAACTCACCTTGTCCACGACTGATCCATTGGACAGTGCGGCATAGTGTGGGCCCAGAGGTAATGCTGAGAAACTGCATTTGTAAAATTATAAAAAAAAAACATTTTTCTTTTGTTTTTGAAAACTTCTTTTGAAAAAATCACTGTGATGTTCGTTCGTACCTCTCCATTTCGTTATGATATCACACACACACGTATATCCCAATGTGCTTCCAAAAGTAAAGTTTCAATTTACATAAAAAGCAGCAAATTAAAAATTAAATCTCATTTCTTTTTTAAGTAAATCAATTGTTGTTTTTGTTCTTGTTCACCGTTGTGGACTGTTCGCGGCGATTTGGACTTGGAACCTGCAAGCGGGCCAACGCTTAGCCTGGTTTTTATAGTTTGAGCAAAGGCCGAAATGGCGGTTAAATGCCAAATTAAATTAAACTAAACCGAAAAGGCAGGCCGAGAAGACGCGCACATTCTGCGCAGTTCGTCCAAAGGCAAATCTCACTAAGCGCCGACTGCATAAGTGCATACTTTTGTTGTTGTTGTTGTCGTTCTTTGCAGTATTTATAACATAAAGAATAGTTATATTATTTATTTATGTATTTATTTCAATATTTGTGTGTCGAGTGCAGCAGAACCAATGTCAATATTTCATTTCAAAGGCTTCGTCGAAGCGAACTAAACTAAAATATGAAATTCCAATTTGCTATAAGAAAAGATTGCGACATGGCAAATACCAACTAAGACAGATTTGTATAACGATTTTCCCACAAAATGTATTAAAGAGCTAAATGGGTCTTAGTTTGGATGAAAGTGCATTTGCATTTGCCTGGTAGTGCATTTACATCGTACGAAATGTGGCCCATATAATGTGCTCCGGTTCTAATTATTTCTTTATTTCTATACTATAATCGATTTGAGAGAAATCTTATAAAATTATGTCTTTTATTGTTAATAATTAAAAATGGTTGAATTTTTATGTTTATTTACTCACTCATTGAATACTCGGATTTCTAAACAAAAGTGCAACATAACGTTTCGAGGTTATTTGAGTAGAGCACGGTGGAGTTGTGCCTGGGATCCTTTGCTTATCTGAAGGTAGTCAAAGCGGGATTAATCTTGAGTATTAGGTTTATGGTTAGCTTATAGTCTTGACGCTGCATTTGGCTACGATATTTCGGGTAAAGGTCCTATTTAATAAAATCACTTTGTTTGTCTTATATTGCCCAATCATGGACGTCATATCCCTAAAATTGAAGAAAAACTCGCGCTGACGAGAACCGCAACACAGTAACTTCAATAGACTGAATAAAAAATGTAAATATCGAATTTCAGATATTCTGGAGTAATATAAACGGAAGAATCGAATATGTTTACTTAGTTTTACAAATTGTGAGCGTAATAGGTGGGCGTGGCAATTTTTATTCACCCCTCGGCGTAAATACAGCAATTCTCCAAAATTTCATCGCAATCGGATGAATGATTTATACGCGCAGAGGGTACAAAGATAGAAATAAAAATTTAATGAACGATAGAAAAAGAGATACATTTATGTTTATATATAGATATATATAGATTTGATTTCGTTGAGCATAATACAAATATTAACTTAACTATGAAATTTTTCGCGGTGTGTATTTAAAAGCCACATCAAAAGATGCATCGTAATTGCTTATCGCATGCGATAAAATAGTCAACAACAACCGAAAAAATTAAAAAAAAAAAATCAAACACGCGGTAATTGAAATTACGAGATCAAACAGTCCGTACGGTGGCAGAACACCAGAAAGAGAAGCAATTAAGAAGAAAAATAAACAATTTTTGCAAAAGTAAAATGCAATAAATCAAGTGGCTGACTAAAAAAAGACCCCACCAATTGAGTAGGTGTACCTCGAATACGTCCGAATGAGAGAGAGAGAGCAAAAGAGCAAAAGCTGCGATGAGAATAACACGAAAATTTCACTCCAGAAATACTCACAGAAGCAACCAAAATTTTCGAATTTCAGAGAGAGAGATAAAACACCGAAAATCTCTAAATAGATACAACAATTGGTAAAAAAAAACAACAACAAAAAGTAATTAAATGCATACGATTTTATTTCGGCGTGGCGTACAAGGAGCAAAATTGTGCTGGTTGTACTGGCGCTGAATCATTACTTTCGCAGGCGCAGAAGCTGTGATACTCTCGCACAGCGAGCGGAAGAACTATTCGCAGACGATCATTTAGAAAACTATTGCATATTAGAGTACTAACAGTGTTAAGAGAAGTGCCAACAGCTAACACAGTGCCAGATGATAATCGAGCGACACTCATCGTTTTCGACGATCCACTACGAGAGGCTCAATCTGTTCATCACACTCGCTAATATCGCTCTCTCGAAAGAGTTCGAGAATACTTTCAAATAGATTTTTCCCGCTGAATACACAAGATTTTCGAAATGTTATTTTCAGATTAATGAACGAACAGAAAAACAAACTGAAAGAACGTTTATTTTGAAAAATGAGAGCACAGATCGTCGGGAAATTCGACGTAGGAAAAACAGAAAACAAGAAACGGCAACGGCGGGAGCAGCGGAGGCAGCACCAGCACCAGCAGCAGTTGAACTAAAATTATTTCAGAGGGAATAAGATTTAATTCAAGCGAAAGACTAGCGCGCGCGTGTGTTTTTCTTTTCTTCTCGGCGAGGAAAAAGAGTCCGAAGCAGATTTACGGAAACGTTTCTTCTTACTATATAAAATTTAAACAAATCAGTTCGGTGCTCGGTTCTGTTCTCATGAAATTAAATAAATGGAATAATTTCCAAACAAAAAATAAAAATTTAAATGCGAACTCGAAAAGGTGGAAATCACAATACGATTTCAGTAATTATTTATTTCAAAAGAAAATTGCATAAAATCTAAAGCTAAAGCTGAAGCGAAAGAAACGGCACAAAAAATCGTCTACAAATTAGGAAAATTCATATTTAAAAATAGATTTGCTACACGACGAAGCAACGAAGAAGTATTGAGGAGGCAAAATGTAAAGAACTGTGTCGGACAAGTGGGAATGGAAGTGAATTGAATTGAAAATTTCGCCAGATCACCGATCACCTCGCGCTGAAAGTGCATGGAGCAAAAAAGCGTGAAATTTTCAAAAATCTCATAATTCAATTCGAAAATAAAGATAATAATAAAAAAAAAATATTGTTACTTAATCGTATTTGGAAAAAAAATAAAAAATAAAAACGGTGAAATATGCAAGCAACATCCTCGTCATCGAAAACAACAACCCACCCCGTCACACGAGCAACAACAAGTACAACATCACCGAGCGGCACACAAAAATCCCCCAAATCCCCAAAATCACCCACACACCATCTTACACACGCAGTGACCACCAGCGCAAGCGTTAGCATCGCCTCAGATTCGAACAGCGAAATCGAGGAGATTTCGAAAAAGATTTCCGAACATGCAGACGCCATATATCGCACCTGGAAGTGTCGTGGTCTAGCGCCCACGGAGCTGTTGGAATTTTACACAAGTACAGCGGCGGCGTCGGTAACCGAGGCAACGGCTACGTCGTCAACAACAGCCGCTGCCGCCGGCATGAGTGGCAGTGATTTATTGCTGCAGAGTGACAACGGCTCGACGGAGGGTCTACAGAAGTTGGTCAACTCGTTCGTGATCAAGGATAAAGAACAAAGAGGCGTCAAAATCACTTCAGCCAGCGGCGGCGGCGGCTCCAACAAAAGTCAAATAAAAATAGCGGCGAAAAATGCGGAAGTCGTCGCAACGTCCACAACAAATAATATGGCGAACAAAACGTCGACACAGAAGAGCAGCAATTTGGAAATGATCAAACAGCAACAGTCGCCGAAATCGCCAATTTCGCTCACGCATGACGTAAATCAAAATGCGACAAAGAACCCAACGACGACGACGACGACGACGACGACTCTCAAAAAAAGCAATACCGCTGCCACTACAAAAACAACGCGAACAGCGTCTATAACGGCGAGCGAAAAAAATAACGCATGCGTTAAAACTTTCAACGATAATGCTGGTGATCACAAAACGGCGCCGTCAACGACATCGCTGCTCTATGGCAAAAAAGCAACAGGCGGGACTACGGTGAAATCAAAAATGCTAACAAAGGAAAGCGAAGTGCCGCTTAAGTTGGGTCTGGATCTGGAGCTGAATAGTCTGAATCTGACACAGACGCAAAATTTGCGCAAGATCAAAGAGTTGCTGCAGCAGGAGGAGACGAACAACAACAGTAGCCCAGGCACAGAAACAATTCCAGCGACCGTCAAAGTAAAAAAGAGCAGCAGGACGTCAAAAGTGGAAGCGTCTAAATTGGAGTCGTCAAATAACGTCACAATAACGCCGGCAACGACAACGACGACGACGACAGCAACAAAGCAATTGCAGCGCACTGATAACAACAGCGACAACAATCGGAAAACATTTGGCAAGAGCAACAATTTGGGAGGCAATATCAGCAGCAGCAGAGATTTGACGGATGTGGCGACGACTGATGTCGCCAACCATATTAACACTGATAAAAATAGTGGCGGCGGCAATAAGCGTACAACAACGAAAGTGAATGCGAAAACCTTGCACGATGCAACACAGCAACCGCAATCGCAGCAGCAGCAGCAGCAACAATCGACTGCAATCAGTAAAGTAACGAGAGAGGACGTTAAATCAACAGCAGCATCAGCAGCAGCGGCCAACGCGAAAAGTACTAATAAAGTTGTTAAATCGACTACGAAAGAGAGTGGAGTTATAAATACCGGTAAAACCGTGAGAGCCGATAAACCTGCCGCAGAGAAACTAACAACATCATCTTCTGCAACTGCAACTGCATCTGCATCTGCATCACCCTCAGAGAAAAAGGACTCGAAATCGTCAGTCGGTGCGGAAACGGTTATGGAAGTGGCTCGCAGCAGCATGCCCGCGCCAACAAAAGTGAAATCGGCACGTCCGCTTACCAATGGACTGGATAAAAATCGTAATTTACAACAAAAGTTTCAATAGCATTTTTTTTTAAGTTTTTTATGAAATAATTTCAAGCTAAAAATTTCTATTTAAAAACTCAGTGGGTCGACCTATATTGACGAGAGGGTCCGTCGCTGAGCGTGTGATGCTCTTCGAGAAGTGCCCCGACATTCGAACATCGTTTTTGAACATCAAACGACCCGATCCAGTCGATGCCGTGCCAAAGGTCCCAATAAAGGTGAGTCTGTGGAAAGGAATTATGATCAAGTTTTCGGTTTTTTTCTCAAAAAATTTTTTTTTAAACGCTTATACCAAGTGAAAAGGCCATTTTCAAAACACCCCAAAATAAATAATTCAATTTCGATCGTGTTATCTAACCGCAGAAGCGCATGAAAACTGAAAATTCGCGAAGAAAAAAAAGAAACAAAAAAAAAAAACGAAAATGGTGCTGAAACTAAAAAAACAACAACAACAACAATCAGTGAAATACAATGAAATTAAAGTATAGAACGCTAAACGCCAACGGAGTGGCTGGCGGGGCAGGGCGAGACAGGGCAGACACTTTGATTGATTTCGAATTTAAGGTTCGAAACTTATGCCAAAACGTGCGTTTCTATTTTTCTGTGATTTTTCGTTTGTCATTTTGTTTTGATTGCTTTAATTTGCTAAGACTCGAACTACGTATAAATTTAATTAGTTTTCGGTTTGTTGCTTTAGTTTCGAAACGAACGAGATCAGCACGAAACCGAGAAGTCGCAATTTAATTTAATAAAACAAATTACATGAAATTGAATTTAAATGTAGTTTTCAAAAATCTATTCTGTTTTTCAAAATTCTACAAATTCAAAAACATATTTGAGGAGCTTTAAATCAAAAACCGATTAATCCAAGAAAAGAACCAGAAACAAAAAACTGATAACGACCTCGAATATAACATAGAACTAGTGAGAGAAATATCTTCATATACCGTCTAACATTTCAGTGAGACCAAAATGTGCTTCTTTTCTGTATTATAAGTGGGCTTTGTTCTAATCGGATCACGCCCCTTTTTGGTTTGTAGTTTTATGTTACTACCAAACTATTAAATACCGAATTTGAACTGTTTATATATACGGTAACTATTTTTAATAATTTTTTTATCCACAAAAAAAATGTAGTTTGTATCAGAGGTGGGCGTTGTTCTTATCCCATCACACCCATTTTTTGCCAGTAGCTTTGCGTTACCTATTTATATAGGAGGGGATAGTAGTTTTGGTCTATTTTGCCTCCGATCAAACTCAATATTCGGTAACTGCACTTCACCTAATGAAGGGTATTAGTTTGAATTTATATTAGGGACTCTTAAAGCTTTAGGCAAAACCCATTTGAAACTATTTTTACAGTGACGATTTTTTACGTTTCCAAAGGAATCGAAATTTTTCGTTTTATAATTTAATTAAAATATCAAATTGTCCATTGTTGAATAATAAGGTTTTAAATTAAAAATGATGAGCGAACTCAACTCGATTTCTGCCTTATTTCGAAGTTATTTATATTTTGATTTTTGACAACAAACTACGTTGTTGTTGTTGTTTTTATTTACTTAATGGTTTTATAGCAACCATGGGAACTGCACAAAAATTAAATTTTCAAAGAGCGAAACAATATCGAGGTGAAGAGCGACATTTTCCTACTCTCCTCACCTTATATTTAATACACCATAGGTTTATCGGTTTTTGATTGAAATATCTTCATTTCCAAATTTTGGACAACAAATTTTCTCAAATGTTGTTGTTTTTTCTTATATTGACAACCGAATTTTCCAATTTGCATAAATAAATGCTTCATCCGCCCACAATTAATTTACGTGATTTTACGCAAGTTTACACATAAAAAATTTCATAATCTGTCTGCCTTAAATTTATTATTGCGTTTTTTTTTCCTGCCATAAAGAAATTGCTTTTCTTTTTTTCACTTTTTTCACGATCCCAACAGGTAAATTGACTAAATTCAGAGAAATATTTTGGGAAAATGTTTATTTGCTCTTCTTCTTCTCGCACGTACGCGCAGCAGAGTAAACAAATCGCATGCGAGATCGAAATATTCGCAATTAATTAAATGTTTCATTTTGTACTATAGTTTAGATTTTGTTGTTGTTGTTGTTGTTTTCGGTGGGGTCTTCAACCGTGTGTCTTGTGGCTATTTAAAGAGTTCATAATTTCATGGAAATTATGATTTCCTTTCATTAAAATTGCACCTGACATATTCCGATTTGTTTGTGTAAATAGGCTCACTCCGTATTCTATTTTCGGTCAAACGTTTTTCGAATCAAGCTTTTCTCAAGTTTTTGTGTTGTTGCGTTTTCTGCTCAAACGTTTTGCGTTGTGTACATTCGTTCGTTGTTCAATTCAAACAAGTGGCAACATTGTGTAAACAATTAAAATATTTTCCACAATTTATTGAGTGGCGCGGCGGCGCTCCTTTGTTTATAAAACGAATCGAAATTTGTAAATTTTGTGAGCGTTTAGGAGCGGAGGCTGACGTTTTTTAAAGGTTGCATAGGCAATTAAATTTTTGTTTTTTGATTTCCAGAAAATAAATGATTTCAAATTTTGCAGGCATATGGCAATGATTTAACTTGAAAATTGAATATATCAAAAATTTTAGAAATAAGTAAAGAGATAAAATAATTTTGTTGAACAATAAATATTTTGAGAAAAATATTGTGTGACATACTTTTGTCACACAATACATTTAAACAATTTGTATAATATATACCATTTATTATACAATATTTAAAATGCAATATTTTCATTTATGCATTATTACTAGAGGAAATAATAAAATACAAAACTTTTTTGTATCTGATTAAAAAAAAATTCTTGTTCATGATCAAATTTTAAAATTTGCATCATGCGAGAGATTAGCAATTTTCTAAATTTCAAATACGTTAAGAAATTTATGTTTTTTTTTAATTTTTTCTACGTTTTCAAAGTTAATAACAAAATTTGTGGAATGCATATCGTGTGTGTTCTTCTTTAATGTCACATTTTTAAACTTACTTACATGTATTAGTCATACTCGTAATAGATTTGTTGTAATTCACACCAACACTTTAATAACTTCTTGTAATATCAAGAGTATTTAACATTTTTCAATTGGAACATGTTTAAATTTAGTCACGTTCACTTAGTTCCTGAGCTATCGGGGTGAGCGTTAAGTTGATGCAAATACGTCCACCTAAATTGATCTAACCACGCCTAATTTTGGTAAAGCTATCGACAGTGATCATAACATATCATCTCGAATACCAAATTTTCGATTTTTAGCATAAATAATTGCGAAATAATCGAATATTTAAAATATAACTTTTGGCTATTTTAACCGTGATCACATCTACAAATCTCTTCCTCTGTGTCATTTGAAGGGTTTGACACCCAGAAGGCAAAGGAAACCAAACTTTTGTATCAGTAAAAAAAAGTGACCACATTGTTAGGCCCTTTGCTAATGCCAATAGAAATATTTGCCAAAACAAAATATTTCAAAGTTGTACCACTTGGCTCTAGTCAAACTCTAATTGACCGCACCCACCACGATATGTTGTTAGCCTTCCTTAATGCCATTGACATTCAATCAAGAAAGGGCGTTACGTTCTTATAAGAACATAATTCTTTATCCAAGCAGTGGACAACGCGAGAACAGATCAAAGTCTGTTAGAAAGGTGTTAAAATAACTTGAGTGTTAACCATAAGTGATTACGAGCACTGTGACCATTAAAGATCGTTTGCACTCAAAGCCCAATCACGACACTAGAATCTCTTCTACCTTCCTTATGAAGGATAGGATAGACGATGTCGAGCCTTTCATGATTGAAGCTGGTGCTGTAAAACTATGCTGAAAATATTTCTGACGAAGTCTGGCCAATGTCTGACATTCGTGTCTTTGATAGTCTGAAAAGAAAATATTTGTAAAATTGCTTTATGCAAAGTTTATAAAAAAATTGTCTAATGTGAAAAATGTTAACAATTTGTTTTGCTTTGTAGAGCTTAGAATAAATGTTCGATAGTTTAATGTCCTTTAAAAAATTATCCATTAACAAATTGTGTGATAATATTCTGTATTGTCCGTTACATTTGTAAACCGAATAAGAGAAAAGTAAGCGATTGCAGTTTCTAATAACGTCTCTCGTAAAATGTCCAAAATGATTTATAACAATTATGTAGTCTGTTGTGTGTCTCCTAAAGTAGCGCACCAATGCAAAATTTATGCCAAGATATGTAAAAACACATTTACAGGTTAAATTACATGCAACACCCCCACAGCCACCAGAACAAAACTCACTTCAGCGGGAGATTCGATCAACCAAAAGCGTCTACATCCCAAGGTAAAACAATGAATTGATTTGAATTTTAAATTTACAAAAAAAAATTGAATTTCTTTCGTTAGGTTCTACTTCCCACATGGTAAACCGCAACCACAGATTGCACTTGAGCGCACATTGCGTGGCATACTTTCCGCCTTTGATTCGTTTCCGAACAACCAGGTGACGAAGGATGAATTGCCGCGCATACTTAAACTCTGCGGCCTGCCATTCTACTGGCGCATGCCAGTGATGGTCTTCTGTCAGCAACACAATTCCGGTCTAGTGGAGCGTCAGCGTTTCGTTGAGTTCTGGAAGCAGTAAGTTTAACATATGTATATCTATATAATAGTAATCCTTGATATCCAAGTATATTGCATACTTTAATTTGGTTTAATCATGTATCTTAAAGAATGAATGTCTATTGCCACGAAGATGCGTCGCGATTTGTGTACATTTTGTCGCGTGGGCAACGTTTTCGTTCGTATATACTGCCAGAAGATTTTGCGCCGTTGGTGCAGGATGTCGTCGAAACCCATCCGGGTTTGGCGTTCCTCAAGGAAGCCACCGAGTTTCATTCCAGATATGTGCATACGGTCATAGCGAGAATTTTCTACTCGGTGAATCGCAGTTGGTCTGGCAAAATCTCAATTGCGGAATTGAAGAAGTCCGATTTGCTGGAGGTAAGCTTATGATCAAAAAAGAATCACATCTGATAAACAAAATCTCTCTTTGAATTAAATAAACAATTTACATATTCTACAGATTATATCTTTGCTCGAAGATGAGGATGACATCAATCAGGTTTTGGCCTTCTTCAGTTATGAACACTTTTACGTTATCTATTGCAAATTCTGGGAATTGGACAAAGATCATGATTTGCTCATCAATCAGGGTATAAATTCATATTAAGTATTAGAAAATTATTTAAATTTCATTTAATGTCTACAGAGGATCTGGCACGTCATAGCGATCATGCGCTCTCGACGCGCATCGTTGAGCGAATATTCTCTGGCTGTGTAACGCGCGGCGATAAACAAAAGAGCACCGACGACGAACCGAAAATGTCGTATACGGACTTTGTTTGGTTCCTGCTCTCCGAGGAGGACAAACGCACGCCGACCGCCATCGAGTATTGGTTCCGCTGTATGGACGTGGACGGTGATGGTGTACTCTCAATGTACGAACTGGAATATTTCTATGAAGAGCAGCAGCAGCGCATGGAATCGATTGGCATTGAAACGCTGCCATTTGAGGATTGCCTATGTCAGGTGAGTGAGTGGGGTGCAGAAATTTTGTTGTTTCAATATAAATTAAAAATTTGTGTTTTTGATTTTTTATTTTATTTAAAAATTTGTAATATTATTTTAAACTGTTTTTTTAATTTCTAGATGCTCGATATGATAAAACCGCAGCGGCGTGACTGCGTTTCGTTGGGCGATCTAAAACGCTGCAAAATGACGCACGTCTTCTTCGATACCTTTTTCAATTTGGAAAAATATTTAGATCATGAACAACGCGATCCTTTCGCATCACAACGAGACGAATATGTGAGTAGAGCGAAATTTATAAATTTTTGTCTTTTTTTTCATATCGAAGTAGTAAGTTTTTAAAGGTGAAAATATAATAAAAAAAATAGATATATAGATAGATAGATAGATAGATAGATAGATAGATAGATAGATAGATAGATAGATAGATAAGTAAATATAAATATAGAAAGTTTGAAACAAACAATAATTTTTATATATTGAAGCTTCACCATGATCATATTTTCTCCTTGTTCAAAACCTGAACCTGGAATTAAAAACTTTTTGTTAAGTTTAATTTCAATTTATAATTATTACAAATCTTTTGTTAATTAATTTAATAACAATTTTAAACTTTAAATTTATCTCGTTAAAATTAAAAAAAAATTGTTCCAATTGCAGTCATCGGATTGGGATCGTTTTGCGGCACAGGAATACGAGCTGCTAATTACAGAGGAAAACGAATAAACGACGATTCAAAAAAATAAAAACAACAAAAAAACTTAACAAAATCAACAAATCAAAACAAAACAAAAAAATCTTTTTATACAAATTTATATACAAAATAACAGTCCTTTTTAATTGTAGATTATGAGTGCAATAAAAATTGCTAATGCAAAAAACTTTACTAGGAAGATGTACCCACAAGCCTTTCCACGCTACCTTATCCTGTTCAACCTCCATTATATCGTATCACACAAACCTACCTAAGCATATTGGGACGGACACAACTGAGTAGTGCAATCAATTATAAATTAATGCAATTAAGTGAATTTGATTTTCGCAAAACATTTTAATTTACTTTATTTATTTATCTGCCGATAGATCGAACGATTTCTAACATATGAAATTTAATTTTAAAAGTCCCAGTGTGTATGTTGTTATTTTATTTATTATATTTTAAAATTTCTTTTTATAAAATACGCTATTTAAATAAAACACTTGACACTATTACAATATTTTTCTTTGTTAACGCTCTATGTATGTAAAAAAAAAAAGAACAAACAAAATTAATTTGAAAATACAAATCGTCTTAATTTAGATGTTTCGAAATTACTATTATAGCATACGTCACAATGTATGCTTTTGCCATGCCTTTCGCAGCAACATTTAAATAACTATTCTGTTTTGCTTTTGCTTTTGCTTTTCTTTTCTTTTTTATTTTGTTTTGTTTATTTCAAAATAAAACTAAAAATATACATAATTATCATTTAATAAAATTTTTGTTGTTTGATTTTTTCTTCTTTTTCTTTGTTTTTGTTTGTTGGTGTGTTTTTTCTTCATCTTTTTCTGTATAGAATTAAATAAAAGGCAAACGTAACGCTAACATAAATACGTATTTTGCGAAATTTACTGCGTCAGGCGGACTTTAGCACTTTCGCTATCTTCGTAATTTTTACTCTCGGTCTCATCTTTGGCCACCTCTTCCGTCGATACGTCTTCGTCATTCCTGATGTAGGTAGGCGGCGCCGTACCTTTTACACAGTCGGATGTGATGTGAACGCCCTTGATATCGGAACCGGGCACAACAAACATGGGATCGAGCAGGAGTTGTTCCTAAGGAGAAGACAATTTAATTAATACACTAATTACTTTCTCTTTTTTCTAACTAAAATTCTATACTAAAAAAGACGCCCAAAAATAATAATAAAAAAATTGATATTTTTTTTTGTAAATGGAATAAAAATTAAAAAAAAAATTGATTTGATCTAAATTTGTACCATAATTGAACGCAAACCACGCGCGCCAGTTTGACGCTCCTGTGCCAACGTGGCAATAGATTTGATGGCATTCTGCGTAAAGGTCAGCGCCACTTGATCCATGCCAATAAGCGCCTTGTATTGCGGAATAAGCGCATTCTTCGGTTCGGTCAGAATGCGCACCAACATGCTAACGTTGAGACTGTGAAATGGCACGATGACGGGAAAACGGCCAACGAATTCCTATTTTTGAGCAAAAATTAATAAGAATACAACTCAAAACTATTTTAGTTATATTTAAGTCGCACCGGTATCATGCCAAATTCAACGAGATCACGCGCTTGCACTTTCGTCAAGCACTTGTCGCGCTCCTCCTGATCGTTGTCCATAGGCGAGGCGGATGATTGCGCCGCACGACGGCCCGAGGAGCCTGATGATGGTGCGCCAAAGCCTAAATACTGTGAAAATGGAAAATGTTAACAATTTCATTTTGTTAGGGTGAAAATTAAGTTAAATTAAGGAAGATATAAATACAAATTATTTAAGGCACCTTTTCGTTTAGCCTTCGGGCAATTAAGCGATCCAGACCCGTATATGCGCCTGATGCAACAAACAGAATATTTGTGGTGTCCACTTGAACAGTCTCGCCGCGCAGCTTACGTGGCGAATTACGTTCGGGCACATTAACGATGGTGCCTTCGAGCATTTTCAACATGCCCTGTTGGACGCCCTCGCCACCAACGTCGCGCAGTTGATGGATGCCAGGCACAGCGCCAATTTTATCGACCTCGTCGAGAAAAACGATCCCGGTTTGAGCGCGCTCAACGCTGAAAAGGAATAACATTAAATACCAGTTATTTTAAAATACAAACTAAATAAAATTCAGTTAAATTTTTTATAGACCGACCACAAAAAAAAATAATTTACATATAAAAAGTATGAAATAAAGTTTATATTTTAATTGAATCCTTCTTATAAAATAAATTAAATTATGTAAAATTACTCTGATTTCTTACTTGTAGTTAGCATCCTGTAGCAATTTCGAGATTACACTCTCGATATCTTCGCCGACATAGCCGGCCTGCGTCAAAGTGGTGCAGTCACAGATCGCAAACGGCACATCCAAGCAACGGGCAATTGTCTGAGCGATAAGCGTTTTACCCGAGCCAGTTGGGCCTAGCATTAAAATATTGCTTTTCTCCAGTTTCACGTCGTAATTTTGTTTTTCGAGAATTTCCGAACCGGTATCAGCGTGCGAATGCGTTGAGCTTCCAGAGCCAGACGCATTATTCGATTTTTGCGGCAGTTCTGTACCTGATGTATTCGTAATCGTATGCCCAATACCAGAGATGTGCAGCAAATCGGTGCGTTCCATATTTGAGCCTGATGATCCGGAGGACATTGGCGCCGATTGCGCGTGTGGATTGTGTTGTGGCAAATTGTGATGGATGCGCTTGTAGTGATTGTAGACGGCAACGGAGAGCACTTTCTTGGAGAATTCCTGCCCGACAACGTGACGATCGAGATATTCCATGATTTTTTGGGGCGGCGGCGGTGGTTTGCGTTGATTTTTCGGTTCCTCTTTGAGGTTCTTTTTCGACTCGACCTCGGAGAGCACGACAAAGAAGTGATTGCACTTGGCGCACTTGACAAAGCGAGTCGAACTGACGAAAGTCTCGACTTGGGTGCATGCGTTGCCACATTTCGGACACGAAAGGAAATTCTTATCGTTTGGCGGTTCACCGGACGATGATGAGGAGCTGCCGCTACCCGACGCTGCTGAAGAACCACCACCACTGCTGCTGCCAGCCGAATTACCACCGGAACTGTTGCCTGCGCCTGTACTGCCCGCAGATGAGGAGCAGGTAGGAGAGACGCTACTTCTGCTGACGACAATGTCTAGGTGCATGCAACGCGCCTGATTGAGCGTAATGTACTTTGTTTGTATGTAGCTGGTGCAGCAAGCTCCTGAAAACAAGTAAAATTGTTCAAGATAAGTGAAAAATTTATTTTAAAATTAAACTAAAACTGACATTAATTTAAAAACTGGTGCACAAGGTTCAACGATTTCTGGAATTTTGAATTTTTTAAAAGCTTCGACAAAATGAGTGTGCAAACAAAAAATGACAAAAACAAATAAATAATTATATACACAACGAAATGAAGCATTGACCTCATGCGACGAGAAATTTTGACAATCGAAAATGCACCCACAAACAATAAACAACAACAAAACAAAGAAAATGTGCGGCAACAAAGAAAGATTTGGTCTTATAGCTACAGCATCTTTAAAAAGACGGTTTAAATAAATACAAATTATTTCTATAAAAAATTAAACAAAAGCAATTATTTTTTGTTTTTTTAAACTACTTTGACAATATTTTATAAATACATTAGAAAATGTTAAGTGTTGCGTCTCGCAAATTAATAACAAACAAACTCAAATAAAACTCGAAATGTATGATAACGAAATGCCTCAACGTTCATTCATGGTTTTTGTATTTTTAGCGCATTTAATTTCTCACGTAGTTTAAGATTAGATTAATTTATATTAGATTAATAAATTGACAATACGATTATGGATAAAAAAGAAGAAGATCCACCTTATTTAGAATGAAGTTGGTTGGGTTGAAAATTTGGACATTAAATAATATGTACATACATTTACATTTGTTGTTGTAAAATCATTAAATATTGTATATGTTGCCTTTGAGCTTGTAAATAAAATGAAAGACTTTTTCATAATTTGTCTATTCAATTATCTGTTTATTTCGGAGATATTTACCATATAAGAACAACTTTGGGGAACAAATGTAATAGTATACGACTTTTAATGGCCACGAGTATTGTATATAGTAATTAGGACTGTAGATAATTTAAGAGTTATCTACGACCGCCCCAGAATTTATTGATCGCTCTACTTTAATTCAATTCGATGGAGGCCTTTTTTGCAGATCTCGAGAAAACGTATTTTTCAGACGGGTTAAAGAAGCTGGAGCATCGCTGGGTCAAGTGTTTTGGCATACCAAAGAAATTTTAAGTACCTTTTAATTGATATATGTAAATATATACTTAAATAACATATAGAAATCATTTCGGAACTTAATAAGTTAAATTATTTGTGTTATGCCTTTACCATATATCCCTACACTACTCTAACAAAATTGAAGTTTTATCGGATGATCAATTACCAAAAAAGTGCAAATTAAAATAATAACAAAAACAGTTGTTCAAGATCAGTTTCCACAAAATAAAAACAAATGCCGGCAGCGAGCGACAGCTCAAAAAGCTGTTCTTAATAAAAAAAATGCAATCGCATAGTGAAGGGAACAGAAAGGAAAGTGTAGAAAGAGGGGCGTTAAGTAGGCATACAAAAGTGTTCCTAGCGTGAGATAAGCCGACTGACGCGTAAATTGATTTCGTAAGCAGCACATTAATGTTAAGTAGAGGAAATCAAATCAAGGGCGAGGGGGCTCACAACGAGGCATGTGAAAGACGCATCTCGCAGCAGTTAAATAAAAACATTTACTTTGTTTTGCATTAATTTATTTAACTTATTATTCTGAAATCTTAGTGCAATGATGCATTCTATTTGATTGTTAATTAAAATAAGTACTTAATTTTTAAATGAAATTTTTAGGCTTAAATTTATAATATATACAAATACTTAAATTATGCCGATTTTAATTTTGAATTAATTAAGCTGTTAACTTCCTAATACTGCCGAGTATTCTGATAGGAAATATTCAAACGCTTTAATGCAAAGGTGAAGCATCGAGCAACGCTATGAAATCAAAACGCAAAGCAAAACAAAAAAGACCTTAAAACGTACACAAATTCAAGTTCAACATGAAGAAACAGAAACAAAATACATACATACATACATACATACATACATACATATATCAAAATCAAATCATAACGCTTATAAAAAATTTCAAACTGGAAATAAAATAAAAAATCCAAATGTAAAATGAAAATGCGGTTGGCCTTCATAGGGGCGGACAGAAGCGCAATGGCAGGTAGTCAGTCAGAGACGGAGGTCGAAGCAAATTCGATAAAAAAAATGAACGTCACGAAGAATATTTTTGGAACATTTAAACCAAACAAAAGATTAAAAATACAAAAAAAAAAATCACCGAGAAAAAAAACATCGAAAGGAAAAATTATAACAAAGGAAAACAAAATTGATTAAATAAGAAGCAGCAGCAATTTGCAGCAAAAGCAAAAACAATAACCGAAACGTAAAAGCAAACGTTGAGAAGCCAGCAACGCAGGGACAGACGGCAGAGTTTTCGTGACGACGGACATGCAGAAGAAATGGATGCATGAAGCTGAAGCGTTCGAGATACAAATTTTGAACAATATAATTAGTATTTTGAATGCTAGGTTAATATAGAAAAGAAAAGGAAAATTCCAAAAATAAAAAAAATGAGTACACGTAATCTTTAAACAAGCTTTGAAAACGAAATGCACGAACGAAGCTGCTTCTAGAAGCGCAGGGTCACATAAAATCGCTTAAAATGGCAAGTCCTACCTTTAAGCCAGAAGTGAGCTCCATATCTGGGCAACTGCGATAGCAGCACAATGTGACGCACCACACTCATGGTTTAAGTGGTTCCGGGTGCCCGCTCGAAATCGTTTCTCTCGGGACTGGGCGCTGGGGTGCTCCTTCAACTTTTATTGGATTTGTTTTTGAATTTTTTTTATAACTTTTTTGTCAGTGTTTGCGCGTGCAAGATTTATTACAAAAAAATGGTTTTATTTATTGCTTTTGTACAGCGTACGGCGCAATTTAAATACTTTTGACAAAATAAAATAATCTTCTATTCTTTTTCGTTTCTCTTTTTCTTGTTCACTTGTTTTGCACTTGCGTTAGAAGTTCATGGTGTTTTTTCAACGGCAGACGGGACGACACTTCGTTTGTGGTTTGTAGAAAGTAAAGAGTAATAAGAAAAATATGAACTCGACAGAAAAGAAAATCTCGATTGGTCTGTTCAGTGGCCGTAACCGACGGCTGTCAGTTTTGACAAAGGCTGTCAAGCTTAAGCGATCAGCTGCTTATCGCGCCGCAACTGCGCACAGTGGGAGGCGATATATTTTGCTTAATAATTTTGAAATAAATTTTTAAAATTTTCTAATATAATTTGAGTTTTAGATCTTGTGTTAAAAATGCTATCAACAAAAACAAAAAACTGCAGGTATAATTTCGTACAGTGAATTTTGTATCACTAGCTGATTTGGTAATATTTGATATATTTAAAATACTCAAAAATATGTTAGAAAGCCAAAGAATAAGAAAATTGTATTAGGAATTTATGATCTTTTTGTTAGCTTAATTCAGAGACTTAAACATATTTTGTTGTAACATTTTCTTTGGGTTCAAAAACATCTATTTCACTTGTAAGTCAAATTTTAAACTCCGATACCCAACTGAAGCCGATCACTTTCAATATATTAAATCTTATTAGCCTACATCACATTGGTTCAGTCCCTCGAATTTCCATTTATAAAACATTTTTGTATATCCTCTGTGCCGCCCTGTCTTTAATGTAACCTTTGTTTAATACACTGCACCACCATTGATAAAAAGTATTATCAATTGTCCAATTGATACTAAATTTTATAATAGCAGTATTTGAGAATTAAAATATTAAACAGAGTTCTTAACTGTATCTATTTAGAAATGATTTATTACACTTCTAACTCATTTATACCACTATATTAAAAATAAAATATACATTTATAACAACTTTTGTGTTTAAAATTTTTTGTTTATTAAAACCACCTGCTTTAGAAACCCGGTATAACTCGGCCCTTTTTCGACATTTTCTTAAGTTTTCTATTTTTCGTGTCCTTGTTGCGTTTATCGATGTTCTCCTGTCGTTTCTTCTGTCGCTGTTGTATACCCGACTCCACCTTATCCTTGCGATCCTGCCACTGCTTCTTCGATTTCTTCTTTTCGTCCTTGTGCTTCTTGATGGCCTTGTACAGCAGCTTCGGATCGTCTTTCACTGTCTTGCCATCGGTCTTGTCGAATGCCTTCTTCCACGCGATTTCAGATTTCAACTCTGCCGCCTTCTCTGTGTCGCCCTGCTCCTTAAGTTCGCTGATTTTCTTTCCAGTCTCTTTGATCTTTTTGAGAATTTCGCGAGGATTCTGGTGTGATTTTTTTACCCTGGCGCCAGGATGAGCGGCAAAATCGAATTTGGAAAATACAATTTTGCCCTCTTCGTTGAAAACAGGTTTTGGCAATATCGGTTTAATGTCCTTCTTGCTTTCCTTGTTATCGCCATCGGTATTATTCAGTTTTTGGTTTTCGTTTTTGATAGATTTCGCGGCCGAGACGAGCACCTTTTTGAACTCTTTGTTTTTCTTCATTTTTTTCATCTCCCGTTTCTTTTGTGCACGCTCCGACATTGGGCGCTTCTTTGATTTCATTTTGTTTTTGATTATGTTGAGCCGATCTTGCAGTTCGTCGATGGGAGTGGCATTTCGTGTGGCGGTGGCATTTTTCGCAACAGTCTTGTCATTTTGCAGCAAGTAGTTGTCGCAGTCAAGATCTATCGTAAGAACATATTTAATAATGGAAAACATTTCATATGCGAGTTGTACTCACCGTCGACAGACTCGGGCACATTGAATGTGAGCAGCAAATCCAGTATGTGCTCGTTTTCTGTGCGCATTAGGTTCATAAGACCCTTCTTATCCAGTTGTATGGTCATCTTGTGTGTTTATTTTATTATATTCTAGTCAAATTGAGTTTAATTTTATTTAATATTTTTTAACACAAACACACGTGGAGGTGCAAAAAAAACAGTCAACAATAGAAACGTCAAAAATGTATTGGGTACGTTCAGTAAAACCAAAATAGGGCTGGTTGAACTAATGAAGAAGGTAGGAGAAGGAAAACCAATCGAATTTCTGTGGAGGAGTTTGGAATTTTTAAATTTTTCGCTAGTTGTATTTGTCCTAAGAAATATTTTCCAGCGCCGTCCAAAAATTCCGCGTACTCTGTACTCTGGAAAAAATAAATTCACTTAACAGACCCTTTGCCGAATGTCAAACGTCAAATTGGAATTGAACACACCGACAGTATTCGTTCAGCAATCATTATTGGAGGATGGATGACTAATTTCTATGTTTACAAAAACACTCAAATTCCATTAAAAAATTACCTAATTTTGCCAAAAACAACAAAAAAATAAGTTATTAGAAAAAAAAAACATAAAAACAAAATAAAGCTGGAAGAAAAGCGAAGGTCAACAAAATGAAGAAACAATTCGCAAAAATCAAAATCGCGGCGGAAAATCTATCAAGGTTAGTGCGTTTAGTCAGGGAAGGGGCGCAGACAAAGATGGCCCAACATTCGTCGACGATTCCAAAGGAATTATTACTGCAGAAGGAGGAGGAGGAGAAGGGAAACCGAAAACAAGAAGCAGTTGGACACAGATAGCTTAGGGATTAATAAATTTGATTAAATTTTATTTTTTTTTTATGTCTATCAACTCTGCGTCAGGTCCACTAAGCCATCAAGAAAGGATTGCGAATTGGACTCAATCGAGAAGCATGTGGAAAAATATCGTGATGTACTGGAGAAAATGGTGCGCAAAATGCCCGCCGTCAGCAGCTCAACGGATGAGCAGGAGCGTGACAAGCGCATCAAAAAGAACATTCATTATAAAGTCGGACAAAGTCTGGAGGAGTCGACAAAGGATTTGTCCAGCGACTCAACGCTGCAAGATGTTTTGGCGAATTGTGGTGCGTATGTAGAACGGTTGTAAAGGGTGGAGGGGGAAGCGCAGAAATTCCACAACAAAAGCAAATCGTATAAAAAGATAGGATCAGGCTGGAAAAGGGAGTGGTAGCTGGGGTAGGGTGGCTTGGCATTTGCTGATAAGGGTTGGGTTGTGGTAGTTTGAGCCGCTGCTGCTACTGTTTGGCATTTTATGGTCGCATGGCCTCGCCTTGCTCGCAGCGGCTGACCTTGTCGCTGCTGTTTTTTTTCTGATTTGTGTTTTTACTTCTATTTTTCTTTCGTGTGTGTCGGTACTATTTAAGTCGTTTGTTTTTGTTTTTATTTTAGTTTTTGAGATTTGCGTCTATTTGTAATCATGTTTGCATATTTTTTGTTTGTTTGTAATATTCAGAAAACATCTTTTTTTTGTTTTTATTGATGTAAAGGCGCCGCCTTTCTTATTTAATAGTTTCTTTTATGGATTTTTGGTTGCGTTTTTGTTGTTGTTGTTTTTATATTCTGCTGCGAGAGAAGAAAGAAGAAGTCCATTTAAATGTAGAGCAAATATAACGGTGAATATGTGTTTCTCCTTAATAAAATAAATGTGATTTAATTTTCATTGGAAAATTTTGTGATGCAAAATAAAATCAGATTAAATGTAAAGTCAATAAATTTCTCATATTTGATATCTAAAATATAAAATAATAATTAAAATTTTATTGTTTTCCAGATATATGCAATCTATAATTTTAATTAATTTACATTTAATTTTTAAAAAGTAATTTTTAATTTAAAAGCCAATTTAAAAAACTAATAGGTTCTGCAATTTCATTATTGAGTCCTGAGTCAATTATTGGTATAAGTTCAGCAGAAGTTATGCGTTGGATTAGCGACAACATGGACTTGATTCATGGTAGAAGTTGGTCCGACCTTGCAACATCACCAAGTGCGTCGTGAAACAACCGAATATGAAATTAGCATACCTTCTTCTAAGAAGGTATAACCTAAAAGTACTGATTGGTGTAATCACTGTGCATAATACATGTGGAGCGATGACACTACAGAGCATCATTTCTGTATGAGTCCGACTTTTTCCAAGAGCGAGACTGCAGATACTGGATGGTGATATGTTGAGTATGAATAACAATCATACTCTCCCTATCCCTAATCTTCTGAAATTCATTTCCTCATTCCAACACTATCCTGGATACAGCGCAATGATTCATGAGCACTCAGAGTTATGATCCCATATCAGCTCACATCAACTCTAAACTAAACTCTACTAATGATGATAAAATCTCGTAAATGCGAAATACAACATTATAAAAAGCATTAAAAATATTTAAATGTTTGCACTATTTTTAAGCTTTATTGAAGAATAAGAAATTAAAGTTTCTTAACGATCCTTAAAGTTTCTGTTTTATTTTCGAAAATATTAGCAAAACTAATTTTTTACCAAGCACCTTCGAGTTGAAATTAATACCAAATTACATTTTGTTCTGTTTCGTAAATCATAAGTAAGTTAATGTACTCAAAAACAAAAACAAAAAACGATTTCGCGATTTCGAAAAAAGAAAAAAGAAAACCTCTGTCATTTCTCGCAATACGGTGGGAAAATGAGTTTGTCTGTATTTTTACACATTATCGCCTTTTTAATTGTTTTGAATTTAATTTAATTTTTGCCTTTGTGTTGTGGTTTTTGTTGTGCTCTTATTACTCATATTGTTTTGCGTCTATTTTTGCTGATTATGTTTTTGTTGTAATCGTTTTTTTTTTATTAATATATTTTTTACTATTTATTCGCAGGCGAACTGCAAAAGGCGCTCGCCGAATGCACCGTCGACTGCGATTCGCTAATTGAAAACGATGTGGTGCGACGTCTGAAAAGTCTTTTGGACTCCGAAGTCCAAAAGATCTCGGCACTCAAGCGAACTGTTTCGCGTACGCTCCAGGAATTCGTATCGCTCAAGCGCAGCTATGAGGTATTGTACAAATCATTCATTTCCAAAACTAGTTTGTTTTTGTTGTTGTTGTGATTTTTAGTTGAAACGCTTGAGGGCAAATCAATGTTTAAGTTTAAAGATTAAAATACGCTGCCTCCATTTGGTGGGCGTGGACAACAACAACTTGTTTGAAAAGAGCCAAATTTATTTTTAAAATAGCGTTACGCGAGTCATCGCGACAGTTTTTGGCAATATTTGCCAATAAAACAGAAGAAAAAAAAACGTTTGTCCAACAGTTTGTTGAAACGGTTTTGGTATGACAGCAACAAGAAGAACAACAACAATAACAAAAGCAAACATCCATAATAAAATCAACAATAATAACAACAACAACAGCACCTGAAGTGCCACACTAATCAAAATTTACACTTCTCGATTACTTTTCTTTATTTTTTCATCATTATTTCTTTTGAATAATTTTTCGCGCAAAAGAGATTACGACGGTCGACAAATTGCGGGAACGCGTTCTAATTCAGCGGAATTGCTTTTGGAATTGTTTGCTACTGTTGTTGTTGTTGTTGTTGTTGTTGTTGCTGCTGCTTATTATAGCTCCTCAATTTAACTGTTGTCGTTCGCGCGTCAATTTTTGTCATTGATGTTTGGTTTTCTATTACTGCTGCCGTCTTTCCGCTGTCTGTCCGTTCATCCGTTCGCTCGTTCGTTCGTTCGTTCGTTCGTTCGTTCGTTCGCTCGTCTTGACTTGATTTGACTTTGATTACGTTATAAGGTTTTTCTGTGGAAATTCTTCTGCTGCTTCTGCCGTCTTGTCTGTCTGTTTGTCTGCCTCATTGAATAATGTTGCAAATAAGTTTTTATTATTACTATTATTAGTTTTTAAGCTTGCGAAGGTTAAACGCAAATTAGATATAAGTGTGAGGTGTAACTAACACTTGGCTGTTATAATTGTTTTTGCTGCAATTCTAAAATATTTATTATGAGAATTATGTTTTTTAATTTAAATTATTATTATAATAAATTAACGATTTTTCGAATTTATAAGTTCAAGTAATTTCGAAAAGAAATTAAAATATATTTCTTGAATACAAATTAAGATGGGTTTAGAAACTAGAAGAATAAATAAATGTGTTGAGTTTTATTTTTAAATTTGGTTAAAATTTATTGACCTTTTTGTTTGGGACAAAGTTAACAAAAAATCAGTCATCTTAATATTCTAACATTTTAATTAGAGAATTAAAGTGTTTGCCCCACTGTTTGTAAATATTATTTACAATTTAGCCATCAAAAATCACTTTCAATTCTAATTACTGTATTGAGCCTTTACTTTTATCTGAGTCATTTGCTTTCAGTATTTTTACTGGATATAATTACGCTGCTTATCAGCGTGAAATACAAGCTTATTAAATTGATTCGAACAAAACAAGAGAATCACTGACACGGATGACAAGAATACTCCATTCGTACTCGTACTCGTATTTGTATCAACGTTTGAACAACGATAAGCAAAAGAAAATAAACTCTAGCGTCGCGTCTGTAAGGGGCAATGACACAATTTGGTTTTGGAACTAAGTGAAATGACTTGCTCTTGAAACAAAGGATTTGGGTCAGTGTACTTACGCTCTTAAGAAGCTTTGACAGCATAACAACATGACATTCTAATATTGAAATTTAATTTGGTGTAAAAGCTTAGGGTTTAAATATTGTTTTTAAATGATAACTTATCATATACGAAATAAAATCTATAAATTATAATAATTAGTTGTTCAATTACAATTACAAGTATAAATATTTTATTATTTTTAATAAATTGTTTAAAACAATGTAATTATAATATTTGTCCTGTCTACTTTCAGGCTGCCTTACGCCTCGAGGAGCCACAGTCGAAAATCAACCAACTGAAGGATCAGCAGGAGCAGTGCGAGGTAAAGTTGGAAAAGGACCGCGACTCGTGGGCGGCCCAAATGTTTGAACTTATCGCTAAAGAGGACGAAATCGTGGAATGTGTACGTGACTATGTGCTGAATCAACGCAACTACCACGAACAGGCGCTTGCCAAGGTCAATAGTTCGCTGGAACACATTCAGATGCGCATAATGACGACTGAAAAATCACGCTTCGGCACTGCGTTAAAAGATCACCTCGAAGCAGGAAATCGTGAAATAGCATACATAATTGAGTTGTGCTGCTGTTGCCTGCTGGAGAATGGCCTATACGAAGAAGGACTGCTGCGCATAAATTGTGCGAATACCAAATTGCGTCGCATGAAACACGCTCTGGAGGCGAAATATATTAAGACGCCACTGCCGCTCGACTATCAAGATCTGCATGTGATTGGGTCCATTTTAAAGTTGTATTTGCGTGAGCTGCCCGAACCGCTGCTGACATATCGCTTTTATAAAGATTTTATGCGCGCCGCCGATCGTGCTAGTGATGCGGACCGCAAGTCAGATATCAAGGCGATTCTTGGCAAACTGCCTGCAGAAAATTATACCAATTTACGGTATCTTATGAAATTTTTGTGGCTTATTACGCAAAATGTCGACCAGAATAAAATGAATTCACAGAATTTGGCCATTGTTATGTCGCCGAATATTCTTTGGCCGCTCACCGACATTTCGAATCCGGCAGATTATCTAGGACAGGTGAACAGTACGACGGCGGGAAATGTCATTGTGGAGTTACTAATAAGTCAGTGGGATTATTTCTTTGATGGTGAGGTGGACTTTTTTGTGACACTGGCGCGTAATCGTTTGTTTGTGGAGGATAAGAGCAAATCAAATTCATCAAACGAGAATTTGGATCGAAACGACGGCGGTGTGTATTTTAATAAATAATTTTATAAATATAAATTATTTAAATATCATATTTTGTATTTCATAGATTTGCTCGAGAGTCCGCGTTACGGTACTATACGTCGACAAAAAGCCTGTGCACCCTCGCCGCCCGCCAAAACTAATGAAAAAGCAACGACTCCACAACAACAACCACTACAACAAAACAATGCAACAAACGATATCGCAGTCGCCGCCGCATCGTCACAGAAAAACGGCGAAGTGTACCATCATCGTCCCAAAGAACTTTTTGCGGCAACAGAGAAACCCGAAAAACCGCCTCTGCCAAAACAAATACAACAACAAGTACAAGCAGCGTCAATGCAAGAGCCATCACAACCACCAACAACTCCCAAACCGGTGCCCATGACACGAACTCAATTCTTCGGCCTCGATAATTTACCATCGCCGACAGCGGATCGCAAAAGTACCGACTCGACCAGTTCACTAACATTTAAACCAGATCTCCCGCAAAAGCCTAAAATACCAAAACGACCGACAATGGTTCTGCAGGGTTTAAATTCGCCAACTACCAATACAGCAAAAAGTGATGATGAGACGACGCCCACACAATCGAAAAGCAATTTATTCTTAGGTAACGGAGGCGGTAGCGTACGCGGTTCCACGGAAAAATTCCTCGATAAATTGCGTCAGGAAAATTGTGATAATGTCGCAACGACAACAACAACAACAGCAACTACAACCCGCGAGAATAATCATCAACAAAATCAGCAAAGACAATTGTTACTGTTATCGGACGCTGGCGGCATCGCAAATAATAATGTCAATGCAAACTCAAACTCAAATTCGAATTCAAATTCGAATTCAAATTCAAATTCAAACTCGAATGCTTCATCTGCTTCGAGTGCCGATAATAGAACAGCAACATTAGCCACACAAGAGCCGTCGCGTCTCACGCCAACCACGCCCATTTCACCAAATATGATTATTACTCCGAAGCGGCCGACGGTTCCTGCTCCGCCACCGCCAACGATTATAAAGAAGCAAGTCGATTAAAAATATTTGGCAGTTTAATTGCTTTTCAAGTGTGGAAACTTTTCAAATGAAAATTTTTAAATTCTCTTTCTTATTTTTTTGCTGTGCGGTAAAACTTACTTTAAAGCATATTTCTTTTATAATAAAAACGTGCTTTTAGTCGGGTACTTTTTGAGCAGTGTATAATTCGAAAATAGTTGGTGTTATTTTGCGAAAACAATTCGTTGTGCTGTAAATGAAATATTGATAAAAACAGGATCAGGAATAGTCATTAATTTAATTAAAAAAATAGCATAATTTCTGAGAAAAAAAAATTAAAAATCTTCAAATAGTTATAACATAAGATTCTAGGAAATTAAACAATTGTTTCGAAAACGATATATTTAACCTAAGTAATAATTCAATTTAGAATCTACATAAAAATCATATGCAACAAATTAACTACGCAACTAGTAAGTTATGCGCTAAACTGAGTCGAAAATCTTAAAAGAGCATTTTTTAAATTTGATAAACGTATTTAAATCAATCTCGATGTGAAAACATTCGACTCAACTTTAAGACGACTTGTGTAAGCGTGAAATGGAATGAAAGCTTCCTCATTTACAAATGTTCTCAATTTTTATTTAATTTATGCTAAACCCTGGACATTTAAAAAAAGTTGTACGCACAATTAAACTTAGAAACTTAAAGAAATATAAATTTGTTAATATATTCAAATACTTAACAATGAAACCGAAAAACTATCTTAGAGATTTACCGCACGCAAAGATTAATACTATTAAAAAGAAACACACACACATAGGTCGTATCGTTCAATATTAAAGATATTAAAGAGTAAAATAAAATCAAATAAACAAATATAACAGGAGATTCTTTGTGAACCATAGCAAGAGAGAAATGTATTTTGTAATTTAAAAATTCAAAATCATTATTTTTTGCGCGTATACTAATTGCATTTGTATTTGCATTCGATTTGTCAAGTTTATTGTAGCTTTCTTAGTCACACGCATACACACACACATTTATATATATGACCCACATATCTTTAGCGTATATTTAGCAGCTATACTATCACTAAAATTTACGATTTATGGAGTACATACGTCCTCTTTCTAGCGCCGCCCACTGTAAAATCAATTTCATTCAAAGTATTGTGCTAAAATTTTTGTATTTTCATTTGGTATTTAAACTTTTAATTTAAACGTTAGTTTTTAAGTTCTTTCAAAATGTGCTAAATTGATATTGATGCTCTAAAATTTAGTTGAAGAAGTTCTGTGTTTATTTATGTTGTATGAGTACTTTTGTTTCAAAATGGTTGTGAACCAAGGTTTGTGCTTCTTTATACATTTTTTAAAAACTATAACTACAAAAGACATTCAATGTGCTTAAATCTAATATAAACTATTTTCTTTTAATTTGTTGTTCTTTTGTAAAATTCACAGTTTCGGGCTAGTAAAATTTTCTCTCTTTGTTTTTAATCAAATTCTATTTAAATACATATTTATTTTTAGACATTACAATATTTACTCTTATGACATAAAATGTATTCAAAATGGCGTGTCTGATATGTTTTCCACTATTATTATTAATTAATTGATTACAAAAATATATTTGCTTTCCTTTGCGATTAAATGTTAGTTGCCTTTTACTCTAATTGCGATGTATATAGAATATCCACGCAATAACCAATCATACCTATTGTATTATTTTTTATGTTTCAAAAAAACAAATTTATATTTATAAAAAGAGAATAATAATAACAATAATTAAAAGCCACTCTCTCCCTTAAAAGAACCAATAAAAATGTGAGCATGATGTATGTACATTTAAAAGAAGATTCGATGATATATATTTTAATTATAATAAAAAATTAACCAAAAATATGATTATAAGAAAATGGTTTTTCTTTTTGAATTGTGTTGTAAAAGAGAGGAAATTGTTCAGTTTCAAATTAAAATTTGTAAAAATTGTATTTGATTTATATATGTATACTTTTATATACGAGGCTGATTCGATAAGTATGTACTTAGTCTCACCGCCCTATAGAGGCCTACTTTGAAGACCTCGAGAAAACATATTTTTCAGACGAGTCAAAGGAGTGGGAGCATAGCTGGGTCAAGTGGATCGAGCTAAAAGGAAAATATGTTGAGAAATTTCTTAAATTTTCGTTTTTCTTTTGTAGACTAAGTACTTATCGGACCACCCTCGTATATACTCGTATTCATATATAACTCATATTTTTATAAGCACGTTGTGCATTGCTTACAAATTATGCCAAAATATGCAATTTGTGGCAATTATATGCAAAAATAGTTGCAAACATATTTTTAATAATAAATGAATAAGTAAACAATTCAATTACAGTTTGCCAAACTTAATAAATTTAGGCTTATTTCCATGATATTTCTGGTTTCCCCTAAGAACTAGCCAATCTCCACTTTTACAGTGTACTCATTTAACTTAATTGTCTAATGTAGGTGTGCAGGTATTTGAACTAAATAAAATCAATGAATTCGAAGCCGTACAAATTTGCTGGTGTAAATCGAACAACTGCTGGAAATTTTAGTTGTCGGCGCGCATTCGGCAGAAGCGCTAATATGCCTAAATTATATTCAAGCGACTATAGATAAAATTCTGCTATGAAAGGTAAAAAATCGGCATTTGCGAATAGCTCCACCGGTTACGGCAAGTCTAAGCACGCATCCAATCAAAATCATAGCAGAAACTACGCCAGCAAAACTGCCAAAGCCTCCGCAAAGGATGCCAACAAAGCGGCGGATAAGCCTAAGACGGATTTAGTGCCGGAAGAAAATGATTTGAATTCGGGCTTTGGTGATTATTTGCGCTCACCGGAAGGTAAGTGGATCGATTGTAGAAACTTCAAATTAACTATTAAATACGATTTGTTTTTTTTTTTCGTTTGTTTAGCGATTGAAATGATGAAATTGTTCGTATTCGCAAATTCGATTATGCTCATTCTGACTATGGCCTGGCCGAATATTAAAGAACAGTACTACTGGCTGATGCACTGGCTGTATCAAGAGGAATGAAAAAAACAAAAACAAAAACAACAAAAAACAAAAACAGTAAAGCATTAATGTAGGATCATAAAATAAAATAGACATTTCAACATTATTAAATTTAATAAAACAAAACAAAAAGAAAACTTCACATATAAAAGTGTTAAATTGGCGACAGCAAGAGCGTCAAAGATGGTCGGACCCTTCATGCAGGGCATACTGCTCATGGGAATCATTTACTGGTATACCAAGGTACCTTAATTAATTTATGCAGAGTATCTCCTCTAAACCTAATCAAATCTCTTTACATATCAGGGCATGATGTCCATGATCAATGACTATTATCGCAGCGAATTTCAGCAGAAACTTAAACGCGAAGAACCGCGCAATGATACCCCATTTGATGTGGACGACTTTGACCGTTTGTTAAATATTGACGGAGGAGAACATTTCAATGGTTTGCCAACTGTTGAGGAGAAACAATTTGCCGGCGACATACCGGGTCAGACACGCGGTATTTGTTTAAAGCATACCGATTATGTAACTTTTATGAAGTTGGTTCAGAAATACCAATTTTGTTATGTAAATGAAGCGGAAAGCATAACGTGGTTAAATAGCATAAGTGTATAAGTTTATCTTTAATAGTAGTCGTTTTTAATCAAATACTTTCATATGTTACAAATAAATTTAAATATATTTCACACACTTTAAATATTAATCCAAGCATTTCATCAAAAATTCTCCATGAATTAAACCTAATAAGAAACCAAGATCAGAGTATACGACAACCCCAACCTTAAATTTATTGAAACAAAAAATTGTTTATTTGCCATAGCAATATTTGAGTTGCCTGTCAGATGGAAAATACAAACGTGAAGTAAAATAAACAAATCAGTAGAACAAATAACATTTGAAAATAATTAACTAACGAAAAGACTGAAAAAGCAAAATGACTACTCCGTGGTAAGTCAAACTAACCATTTTAAATATGTTATCAAATAAATGAAATCACCTAAACGTTGACCACAATTGTGGCGCTTTGTTTCCAACAGTTGGACCTCGTATACCAATCCAATGACGTTGATTAATGTCGGCATGGAAGTCGTCGCAATGCAATGTCACAATATGATTTGTTTCACCGACCTTAAGTCGAATACGAAATCCTTTTTCAAGGCCGATGAACCAAGCGTGGGCGCTGGCATTCTGCTTATCGCCGGCCACACACGTTTTCCGCTTTTTGCATTTGTCGAGGCGGTACTCCGACCATCGATACATGTTATGAAATATCCGGAATTAAAGGACTTTGTTGTTTTAACTTGTAAGTAGTTGATCGGATTGGTCTTTGTTTACCTTAGCTAGTAATCACCTTTATCTAAATCTAAATAATAGCTCCAAAGACCACCACCTACGTCGACATTCGATTTTCTGATTTCGATCATTTTGTTGCGCTTGGCGGCTTTCCCGACTACATGTTTCGCATTTGGAATTATCGCACGGGTCAACTGATCACCGAGTATAGCACAAATAAGCGGTGTATGACGCCATCGCTGCTCTGCTCCAGTGATAACATACCGACCGTTGTTCAGTTTTCGAAGTGGCACAAGGAAATTTCGGTTTGGGAGTTATGCTTTCAACAGAATAAAGTTTTCTTTAATGAGGTCACAAAGCTGACACTGGCTAAAGAATACTACGAGTCGGACATGCTCTCGATGAGCTTCGCGGAGGATGGCTGTTTTTATATTTGCAATGACTTTGGAACTGTGTCAAGTGTAGGTAGTGGTTTATTCTTTAGAAGAATAGATTTTTCTTGTGAAAATAAGCTCAGAATCGGAATCCTTTTATATTACTTTAGATCGAACTCGGTCAATTCTTCATGAAAATCCAGTGGCGCGTGCCGCTACCATCGAGTACACATGCCAGTACATTATCGAGTACAATCCCTAAACAGCGTCACTACGCGCTTACTGCTTTCAAGCAGGGCTTGGCGGTCTCTGACGGTAGGACTGTACACTATGTCAAAAAACGTGGTGTCGTCTGGCAAATTGATTGGGTGCTGGAAAACACCGCCGTGCAAATTGTTAAGATGATCACGAGTTGCAATGAATTGTATGCGGTGGATGCATTGGGCAACCTGTATCGCATCGACGCGAGCAAGGAGCCTACCGTACTAGTCGAAATCGATATTACGCATTTCGTAGTGCGCGACTATGTGCTCGTCAAGGGCATCAAGGAGGAGCCCATATTAATATTGACGGACAAATTTGATTTACGCTTGGGCGACATGTTGCGCAATAATCCATATTCGAAGCTTAACATCGAGAATGCACATACATTGACGGCACACCATTCCTATGCATTTGTAGCGGTAGGCACGACAACGGGTCAAATCCATTTCATCAGCTATGAGAAGGCACGCGTTCCCGTCATTGTTGCAGTCATCACAATTGAGGATTGCTTCATAAGCGACGTTGGTTTGCTCGATGGCTACAGTTTTGTGAAGGATGTTTTCAATGGCTTTCACATTTTACAATCGGACTTCAGGAAGAATAAATTCCAAATAATCGCCTCGTTAGACCGCGAAGTTCAGCAGCCGATTCATGTCGTCAAGTGCTTCGTGGTCGAGGAGAATTGTGCTCTGGTTTTTCTAACACACGATGTGGAGGAACAGATGCTCTATGCCACTGAGTTATGGTTCTATGAATGGTTTCCTGAGCGCGCCGAAGTTAAGACCAAAAAGTTTGACTTGCCCAACAAGTATCGTGACTTTTCGTTGGCTTCGGTCAATCGTCCGGATTTTATTGAGATAGTCGGCGTACGGCATAACGACAGAATCATCGATGTTCTCAACTTGTTGAAGAAGAATGCACTGGTTCTGGAGCTAAGTGTACGCACGAAGCACTTCAGCAACTTGAATGGCATTCTTGGTATGCGAAATATTGTGACCTGGGGCATGGACGGTGTGCTCTATCATTTCAAGTCACACAAGAAGTCCGCCAAGCCGTTCGTTATACTGCGCGTTATGCAAATGAGCTATGTACCGCGTTTGGTAAAACGTGCTGAGGAGTGCTTCAATGGAAAGTGAGTAAAACTGGATACCTATTATTTTAGAAACTTTATAAGCTAAAAATCAGAGAGCTTTATTTTCTGTTTACCTGGTCTGACACTAACATTTTCTCTTTTCACAATAAGATATTTGGTATTTTTATATGGCGAAGGATGCTTGAAAGTCTTTAAAATAACACAACAAGATAACTTGCGAGAGAATACCTTGCTGCCCATAGATACTAAACAAAGTGTTGCACCGAAGAGTGTCCAAGTCGTGGAACTTGCACAGGCGCGAAAGTTGCTCGAAAAGGTTGAAATCACACCGGAACAATTAAAGAAGCAAGAGCAGGTGATCATAAAGATTAGCGATCTCTCTGGCAAGGTGACCGAACTAATCGATTATGACATCTCGGTGACCGGCAAGACGCAGGGTATCTTTCGAAAATTCTGTCTTAATTACAAATGGCTGCGCATGCTGATGGATCAGGCGCGCATACTCTGCGATATCGAACGCAACTCACTGCTGGCCAGTGTTGCTGATCAGACCCGCATTAGGCAGTGGATATTAAATCTGATACAGAGTACCTGTCTCGATATTGTGATTAAAGTTCGGGCAATATTTTCCAATTCGTGTGTCGAAAATTATGCGAAGCGACAATCCATTCGGCAGTTTATCGAGAATTATGATTATTATCGCTTGTATGAAATGGAACCATTCGAAGAGGAGGATGTAAACGCAGATGATGAGGAACCGGAAGAGGAAGTCGATGATGTTGGACTTGGCAAGCCGCGTAAATTCTTTATTGTGCGGGGCAAAAGTGTCTATGATCATGTTATGTCGGCGGACTTTTTTGTGCAGGACAAGAACAGTGTAACGGCCAATCAGATGCATAACGCGAATGGAAAATTTAAGGTTTGTCGTCTGGTTTTTTTTTCAAGTGTTTAGAAACGTTGTTAAGTTACAAATACATTTTATCTGTAGATTACTATCAACGATGCACTAAAGGCGGAATTCAATAAGAAATTCGTTGAGATACAAAAACTGAAACAAGAAATAATGGACAACATCGTGTCGACCAATGCGACACTGACAAAGATTTATTCGAATATGAATTGCATGCTGTGCCTGTTGAAAATGGAGACATTCGTGCCAGAGGCACTTTCGGTGCCAGCGTGGATGAAGGATGAGATTTTGGAGCGAATTATGACGGTGAGTTGTTGTTATTGTTGTTGTCAAGAACTAATGTGTTTCTAATTTGTGTGTGTTCCGAAAAGGTCGATGATTCCGAGATTAAAGCCATTAATCGTCGCAAGGCTAAACAGCTTGTCTCCGCACACAAAGGCGGACGCATGTTACTCTGGGCTGTAGAGTTTTGGGTTCGTGCGTTAAATGTCATGATGGACGGCGTTTTAGAGAAGCTCTGGGAGGAAGAGATCAAAAAAGAAATTCCCATGCCGGAGTTTATGCTCAAGAAGCAGGTTCACGAGTTTTCGCTGGAAGATCAGAAACACTTGCGCGAATATGAAAATAAATTGAAATTATTGGCCGATGATCGACGCAAGTATTTGCGTATACTCAAGGAAAACGAGGAAAAAACTCTGATGCAAAAGAAGACCTACATACTTAAGCTGAATGAGAAATGCGCCGAGTTGGCGGTAACCAAATTGAAATACGATTTTGCCATTAAGCATTTCCGCATCCGACTGCTAAATACCAAACAGACGCATTTCGAGCGTATGGAATGGCGCAAACGTATGTTAATGTTACGGTAGGTATCAGTTTGTAGTAATTTATTTCAGACACTCGATTGTTCCTAAGTATAATCTTATTGGTCAAATATGCAGCGCGGATTTGGAAAAGATAACCGAGTACATTGCAAAATATGTCAAACTGTCCGATTTTTGGGAGAAATCTGTTGCCGATATTAAATCGAAATTGGAAGTGCAGCAGTCACGTGATAAAACTGTCGAGCGTCAGTTCAAGACTCAATATCTCAACACAATACCGAGCCATTTGGCCCATGAAATGAACAAACTTTTTAAGCGACGTCCCAAAATGCTGCAAAAATCCTTCACCTCGCCACTTGTGTGTCATGAGATGGCGAGTCGTGTCATTCAGAAGCATGCGCGCGTTGGCTTTCCACTACCCAACGAGATTATCGAATATATCAATACCCTGGAAGCCCTGGACGAAGTGCAAAACTGTCCCAATCAATTGGATAGCAAACACTGGGAACCGTTTGTAAAATTGCGTCGCCAGAAGATTGAGAGTGAACTAAGAATGAAGGGCATAGGCTATCAGATGTTGGATGCACAAAATCGTATGAATAAGTTTGTCAAGGATGTGGCGAATTTGAAGATCACCAAAATCGAAGCCGTCGATGTATTAGATTCTTCAATTGCAGAATATGTAAGAACTAGAACTGAACTGTAATTTAAATGCATATATAAGTGCATCTTTTAATCTGCAGATTAAATCGATACATAATCAGAAATTGCAAATAACACTTAACATGGGTCAGGTTGAGGTAGCGCTCATTGGTGCAATGTCCAACACAAGGAACAGTATTTTAATGAATTTAGACGATGTGAACGATGTCAATGATATGATCAGAGTGAGTTGGCTCTTACAATATGTTCTTCTAATAAATAACTTTAAATGCCGGTGTGCTATGCAGGAAGCGGGCACTAAGAAACTAAAGGCTATGCAAAGAGTCGCCTTCTTTCGACGTCAGGTTATCTATAAGGAATGGGAGCACAAGATGTTTCGGGCAAATATCGATTACCTGAAATATATGCTGCAAGTTATTGAGAAGTGTTCGGTAAATTTGAAGAATAACTTCGAATCGTTTTGAGTTAATAGTTTTAGGAAACAACATTTTTTTATCCAGGTCACCTATGAATTTTTGGAAATAATACGAAACTGGGACAAGGTTAAGGAGGCCAGAGAAAAAATAAACGTTGTCGGTCTTATCGAGCGCGTCATTGCGGAGAAGATAGCCGCTTTTCGTAAGAACCTGGAACGCATGTATGTATAAGTATAAAGCCGTAGGTCGAGTGTATATAAACAAAAATTTACTGGATTGATTTGAATGAATTTTTAGTAATGATAAAATCGAAATTTGCAAGAAAGCAATCGAAGAGATGAAACAACGAAATCAACAGGTCAACCGTCAAATCGATGACATCAAAATTGGTCTTGCCATAGCGACAGTGAATCGAGACGTTTTAGTGGAAGAAAAACGCACACGTGAACAGGAGGAGCGGTATGCTATCAATTCTAATGACCGACCATACTATATATACTTGAAATATTTAATTTTAACTTTTACGTTTGTTACAGAATGACCAAAATCAAAGCGCATCGTACCTTGGTCGATAACGTACGTCGCGATTATGCGCACATCCTAGAGCTATCCACCATATTAGAGCTACAACGTTTACGCACTTATCCCACTTTGGGCCCACCACCACCCGATTGTATTTAATACATGATTTGCGTTCTTTTTTTGAAATTCTGTTAATATTTGATTTTATTGGTTAATTAAAGGTATTTTAACTAGAATATGATAGCTTTGTTCTAAAGCAATATGTAAATGATAAGAAATATGCCGAGCAAATGCAGAAATATCCAGCTCCAATATAATCTGTCGGATAGAAATTAATTTAGAAAATTTTGCTATTAAAAAAAAAATGCTTTAGACGGATTTATACTTACCGGGTGATTTGAATTTTACTCGAGTCCTCGCGAAAGTTTTCCCGATGCAAATACTTCTGAATGCCGATAACAAATTCTCGTATATAAACATCGTAGTTGAGGTGCTCCAAGTTCCAATACAAGTTTGGAAATGTGCCGTTCTGCAGCAGTTCGTCATAATAATATCGGCTGCTATTTTTGAAAATCCACTCATTTAGCGAAAAGGTTCTTCCTATCGATTGAAAATGAATATCGAAATATTTTTTACCAAAGTTGCTATGACAAATGTTAAGAGGAACTCACCGGACAAACAAGCCTGTCTGAACTTTTTGGCAATCGGCAGCACGAATTTCTTCTTCCGCTGTAGAAAAGCGAAAATGTCCATTAGAATCGCCGGTACGTAGTGCAGTACGACCACTGCAATTTCGTGTTGTATGAAGCTCTTTCGATATTTGAAATTAGGATACAGAAGAACACGGTTCGTTGGATATATACGCGACCATTTCAGCGTCAGAGAACCGAGTTGTTGCCACGTTATGGGATTGGTAACACCCGAAGTGGAATTGGAGATATAAACTCTGGAATTAGTGTTCGGATAAATTATTATAAAAAGGGGCCGGCATATGCGAACTCCTTTAACCTACTTTCCACGTGTTGCACGCTGCGCTATCATAATCATCGAGTTGACAACAAAATCCACAGGAATAATATCGCAAATGATGTCCTTATCGCCAAGAATGCTGCTGATTGTTCCCTTTCCAATCTCCATCATAATGCCAGTGATACCCTGAATGTTATCGATCCACCCGGAATAGGGTTCGCGATGTGCGGCCGTTACAATTGACGGACGCACAATGACAATGGGCAACAAGTGCTTGTAGTCGTTGACAATTTGCTCAGCAATCGATTTGGTGAAAGTATAAGTGTTCGGATGCGGACCCTAAAATAATGCCAAACTCAACACTTTCTGCATATAACTTTAAGCATTAAAGAGATTTATAACCTTGATATAATTGGCCAAACTGTTAAAATACGCATCGGGTATTTTATTAGTGCAATCGACAAAGTTCTTCCAGTTGACCGGCGGCAAAGTGGGATATATCAGTTCGTCGACATATTTACGCCCCGGATTGCAGTAGGCCGTCGAAACATACACAAAGCTCTGCAAAATAAAATTTTAAAGCTCTTAAAATCAAAATTAAAATTAAATAATATTAGAGAACCTTTAGGAGCGGCATCTCGCGACACAATTCCAACAGATTCCAGGTGCCCACAGCATTAACGCGTGCGGCCACCTTCAGGCGTTCATTGAAACGTACCGTGGCGGCACTGTGAAATATAATATTCACCTGGGCACACAGCATCGTCTTATCGGCGGCACTTAAACCTAGTTTGATTTTTCGAAATATACACAAGTTAACCGGCTTCGTTCATTATGATGCTGCTGACTGCTGACAATTGGTCTTACCAAAGTTATCGCTTTCAATGTTGCCCATGAGATAGACAAGTTTGTGCAGACGCTTTGGGAAATTGAAGCGCAGACGCTCAAAGATTTTGTGCTGCACAAACTCACGATAGCGCTCGGCGACTGTTTTGCCATTTTTCTCTCGTATGAGTATGTAGATGCAACGCAATTGAGGGAAACTCCAAAGCAGTTTCTCCAAGAGTGTCTTGCCAACGAAACCAGTGGCACCTGGAAAATATTTGCAATACCTTTTTTTTATTGAAGTTGATAAAATGGAATTGGAATTTAAAAAAGTTTAAATAAATTAGGAAACAAGGCGTTAAAACCACTGGAACCTTATAATTTCGTTTAGTTTTGGGAGCTATTTTTCATCTTTTTTGTAGAATAGGAAATAAGTTGCAAATTCAACATACCCGTTACAAATATAACCGCATCTTCGTAAAAATTCCTTTCCATTTCCATACTTGAAACTTGATGAAACTCTAAGCAATTTCTTTGATTGGTATTCCTTTGTGTCCAGCAAGTGTTCATACCTTGGCGCCAAAAATTCAACTAAACTCGGCTTTGATCGAATGAAAGTGAAAAGCATTCGCATTCGAATGGCGAACAGCATCCGTCCGTAAGTCTGTCCGTCCGTCAGCCAGTCAGTCTGATGCATGCGCATGCGTCCTAGAAAAACAAGTTTCATAGTGCTGCCAAACAGTTAAGTGCTTTCTTTTTTGTTGCAATAACATTAGACAGACATTCAAGATGAGACAAGTGCGGGACTCGGTTGGAAGCTGATTTTTCATACATTCGTAATGTTTGGTTGAACGTGGATTTTCGCAAAGCTATGTACGAGTATGTGATATAACTTGTTGTTGTTGTTGTTTGTGGTCGATAGTCGGTGTGAATAAATACAATTGAGATACAAGTGCAAGATACAAGATACAAAATTTCAATTCATAAAAATATGAAGTTTGCAAAGTTTTTCATTAAGTTTTCATTTTATTAAACGATTGTGTTCTATAAAATTTAATAAATTTATTAGTTAGTAACGATTTTAAGTACAATATATAATATCATAACAGTTAAAAAATCTTAAATTATTTAATATCATAAGAGTAACCCTTTAAAATTGACCTATTATAAAATACAAAACACTTTCTAAATGGAATCATGCCTCTTCAATTCGACAAGTTTTCAAACTATTCTAATCACAGAAATATTCAAATATTTTTTATAGCCTTATCAAATAATTCGGTGTACCCAAAAGTAAGTACTTTTACATCACTAACGGCCTTGACATATCACTCATAGGCGCGTATTGTGCACATCTTCCTCAATCGTCCAGACAGCTGCGGCCAAAGGTGATTGCTCCTTTTTGCTCGCCTGCGGATCATTGACGACGGGTACGGCACTTCGCGGCGTCAGCAGCAGACACGTACATATGCCACCGAAAATACTGAGCGCACAATAGGCGCTGAGCGATAGCGCAACATCGACTTTCTTGAGAACATTGATGAAAGGCGCAATCAGCAGCCAAATGCGCGCCCACGTCACAACGGAAAACACGAATGGCATCTTCTTATTGGCCGGCATTAGCTCGTTCATGCAAGCCAGAATCATGGACTGAGCACAGGAAACACCTGCTTTGGGTATGGTAGCAATGATCATCCACAAGGTCACTTTGAGTGCAGAGTTCACTGTAAGTTAAAGCAATATTACGATTATTTTTTGAGAAAATTGTACGGAAAAGCTGCGGAAAAACTTACTGGAATCATTGCCACTAAATATCCAACCTAAGCAACCGATCAGACCTGCGATTATGTTTAGACCACCCGCCCATTGCCATTTCCATTTGTTGTGCTTAAGAGTAAAGTGAAGTGCCAGGAAGCAGCCGATTATTTCGCTAAAACCTGAAGAAAAAAAATTATATTATTATAAATATATATAATTATAAAATTGTTGATAGATATTTTTTATATACAGAAAATTTCATTCCGTTCTTGTTTTATTAAATTAATCAAATGAATATTTATTTAAAATCGATTCGATAGTTCATGAGCGTTTTTTTACAGCACATACAACATTGAGCACATACAAAAGTAAAATACGAGTACCTCCGGAACCACTTACCGAATATCCAGTAGTAAACTTTTTTTTTACATTTACGAGATGAAGGGAAGTCAAACTTTTACACCTTTGTATAACATTCGGAAACCTTTCATATAAGAGACTTACCCATTGCGATGGTATTCGGCACCAGATAATCCCTGCCAAATGATCGTATATTCAACAGCATGCCCATGAAGTTGATAATGAAAGCGGCCAGCGCCAGATGAACTGCGACCATGTGTGTCTTAGCACGATGTCCCCGCCACAATTGCAGCCAACTGGCGGGTGCCGCTTGTGACTTAAGCGATTCACGTAGTTTCACCAATTGCTGATGAAAGTCGGCCGGAATTTTGAAAGTACGATCGTTGATGACAGCTGCCTGGCGTATAATGTTCTCGACACGACCCACATCGTCGGTGTTCTTGAGCAACCAACGCGGTGATTCTGGTGTCCATTGCAGTAGCAGCATGAGGAGTAGCGTGGGAAAAGTAATACCCAGATAAATGTGTGTCCAGTGATTAAAGAACGAGGAAAGTCCGGGCAGTAGAATGACACCGATGGACCAAAAAGTGTCGTAGAGTATAATCGAGCCGAGACGGTAAGCGCCAGCGGTTATATCAACAACTGTGAAAGGGAGAGATAAGTTTTGATTGCATTCGTGGCATTTATATATACATATATATACTTACATATAGCTTGTCCAGATGTGAACATGATGGCGCAACAAACGGCTGAAAGACATCGGAAGGCACAATGGAGACTAAAGTCGCGTGCGTAACCTGTTCAAAGTTATGAATTAAAGAAAAATGAAGTCAGCTAAGAAGGATTCGATTGTCTGGTGTAATTGATCATACCTGTAACACAGCCGCAAATGATCTGGGCAACCATTCCGATCGCGTACGTGTTGCGCGGACTGATGCTATATAATATGAATGAAGATCTAAGATTAAATATTGAATATATTAACTCGAGTTTAGAATTACTTACAATAGCATCATTTTCGTACCGATCACGCCTCCCCACAGTACACCGAACAAATGCCAATACTGCGTCCATGCAACGAAAATATCACGCAAGCAGACCAAATCGAATTGCATGATCAGCGATTGGAAATCGTAGTTATACAGAAAGCGGGTACACTCTTCACGCTGTCCACTATTTGACTCCTGGACATAGCACTGATCCGCGGAGACGCTCTGATTGAGGCTAAGTTCACTTGCGTCACATTCGAATTCCTCGCGTGGATACAGTTCGGGCGCAGTGAATATGATGCATGCCATAAACCAGGCGGCGGGTATTTTGCACAGAAAGATGATGAGCACCGTGCGTAGTTGCCAGATGCCAAAGTCGCCAATAACGTTGCCGATAATATCGCTAGCGGGCGGTGGCGTGGGTGTTGGATTGGCGCTGGCATTGCTGGGCGGTGGTGTGGGCGTACTGGCGGCATAAACTTGTGCCATATTGCGTTGCGACATTTGTGGACTAGGCGTGCCAGGATTACTGCCACTTTTGGCGTGATTCAACATGTTTGTCTATGGTTATGACTGATAGCAGGTACTTTGGTTACTTTCGCGTTTAGACGCACATAATCTGGTGGGCCTCCAGAACGTGTTGTATTTTTCGGAGTGATCTGTAGGAAAATCAAACAATTTGAATAATTCAGTTTTTGAATATTTGAAAATGTATAAGAAATTTTTTTCAATAAGAAATTGTAAAACAGCTGTCCGACTTGTTTTTTTTTTGTATTGTTGTTGTTGTAGATATAAACAAAAAATATTTATCGTGAAAAGGACCTTGAGCTCGAATATAATAATTGATATTATTAATTGCAAACATTTTGAAAGTATTGCTGGCATCTTAACATTACTTTTTGTTATATAAGACTATTTTCTCACATATTATTTGTTCGAATTGAGTACATTTTGAATTACAGTCGTGTCTGGATATAGGGAACTTATTATTGTAAGGACTGTTCACTATACCCGGGTTGTTCACTCTTTCAAGGTGGACATTTGTTGTTCTTGAGAGTTTTTTTTCTGTGTTTTTTATTGCTATCCGCTTGAAGTTGCTTTCAATATTTTATTCACTAACCTCCAAATAGTGAAACAAATTTTGAAAAGCATTTCGATTATTCACTTTTTAGAGGATACCATGTACAAATGTGGGTGTTCGCTATAGCGAGGTGTTCAGTATATCAATACACTACCGTATCGTAGTAAATTTTTATAATAAATATTCCAATCGCTGTTGGTATAATTTTTCTTAAACTACTCAAATCTAAAGAACCTTCATCCAACAAATAATATTTCGATTTCACGAGTATCAACTAACTAATTTATTTGGCAGTACTAAAACTATTTTCTGAATTTACTTCGACTTTTATGTAAACAATTATATATTATATACACGTATACATATATAAACAAAATCATTTTTTTAACTAGAGCCAACATGTGCCTTCAGTACATTGAAGCTTTCGAGAGATATTGTACAAGGTGGCGCAAAAGGAATCACTCTATTGGAAGATGCTCTCATTTTAGCAATGGCCGCCAATGTCAAATCTGTTTTGACATTTGTGGACTAGACAGATACAGAATACAAGTGAATAAGCCATGGAGCGATACACTCCCCAAGAACGCGGAATAATTGTGTCTATTTTTTTGCGTAACAATTCGTCTGTGGTGTTGGCAAAAATCATAATGAGCGATGAGGCTCATTTTCACCTCAGCGGGTACGTGAACAAGCAAAATTATCGCTTCTGGGGAACCGAAAATCCGCGAGTGATGCACGAGAAACCATTACACCCGCTCAAAGTGACTGCGTGGTGCGCTGTTCACGCTGGAGGAGTCATCGGGCCGAACGCCGCGGGTCAAACGACAACAGTGGACGGTGCGCGCTATAGGGCAATGTTGACCGAGTTTTTTCTGCCCGAACTGGACGAATTAGGACTGGTGGACATATGGTTCCAACAGGACGGAGCAACAGCACACACTGCACTAGCCACAACCGACATTCTGAAGGCCGCGTTTCTCGTTTTGGCGATTTGCACTGGCCCGCCAGATCGCCCGATTTAACGGTCCCGGACTTCTTTTTATGGGGTTTTTTGAAGTCTCGTGTTTACATCAACAAGCCTGAGACCTTGGAAGCCCTCAAGGAAAATATCCGACACGAATGCGAGAATTTATCGCATCGAAACTCTCGCCGAAGTGATGGAAAATGCCATAAAACGAGCCCGTATGGCAATCAATTGTGACGGCGCCCATTTATCCGATATCATCTTCTCGACTTAACAAAATTAATTCTAAAGGTCTAAATAAACATAATCAAAAAACAGAATCGAAGTTTTTTATTTAGAAAAAAAATAAGAGCCAAACAACATCGGATGACTTCTTTTGCGCCCCCTTGTATATCAAGTGGTCCCCGAGTTATAGCAAATTAAAGTTGGTACTTTATATAAATCTGAAATTGTTTTCCGAAGTTATATTAAGTTTGTATGTATTCGTTTTGTGTTTTCAATTAGTACGAGTTGGTCGTTTAGATTAACATGTCGAAATTATATGTTAATGTTATTAAAACAATGCACAACTATAATAAATATATTAACAAAAAAGAGAAAAACTCCATTCCTAAAAAAAATTTCAATCACTTCTTGCACTGCACCCTTCGATAACTCGAAGAAGAAGAAGAAGAAGAAGTAGAAGAAATTGTTTCACACTTAATATAAATAAAATTTGTATCCAAACATTTCACATTTAATTAAGCTTAATTGAAGTACATTCGAGACAATTGATGAACCATACAAATTTTTTTAGAAACGTATGTATGTAGATAGCGTTGCGTGCATCACCGCAAGTCATACAAATAAATATGTACAAACACATGTACATACATATGTATGTTTATTTTCTCCCTTTAATTTCCGGACTTAAACATTTGAATGCAAACCTTTAATTTATGACTTCAATTTGGTTTAAATAGGTCCATTCAACCTGCATTGAAATATATGTAAATTTTTAGCCTTTTTTACCACGCCTCGTTTTTGAATTTTAAATCTATAAATCAAGAAGTTTAGATTTTATATGGTTTCCTTAATTTCAAGCGGATTTTTTTACATTTTTAAGCGTATCTAAACTTTATATTGTAGAAACCTTTTTCAAGTTCAGCTTTTGATCGCAATTCTGCTTTCATATCAGTTTCTTTATTTTGTTTAATTGTTTCAATAAACAAATAGAAAAACACAAAAAAAAACGTTTCAGTAAATCTTCCAGTTCGCGCAAATTATTCACTTTATCTGGTTACAGGCAGGCGGGCAGGCCCACTCGATTTGCTTTAATTAGCGCATAAATAAATAAAAAGATACATTTGTATCTAATAAAGTGAATATATATGTATATATATCAATGTATGCATATTTATATATATAATAGTAAGCACGAGCATATTTTAGACGTGCAAATTGGAGATTGTCATTTATCAACTTTTCCAGATATTGTGACGTTTTCAACGCCTCTGAGACATTTTGTTGTTGTTTTTTTTTTGTTTAATTAATACCTGAATTTTGAGAGAGCTTCTCAATTAAATCCATAAATGTTAATAATTTTCGCAAATAATCGCGTGGCGAAGTAATTAGTCAGTTTATGTATTCCGAGATTACAGCATTTCTCAATGGCTTTTAGAATTGTTACTTGGGATTGGAACATTCCAAGCGTGCACGTGTGTTTCGGCTTTAAGTGATGGAACCCTGAAAATCAACCGGGTTAATGGCATTTAAAAATAAAAGCTATAAATAATTTAATGAATTTATTAGCGAATTATGTTAGGAAAAGGGGTGTCGCTTAAAACTACGTTGGTAACCACTGATAACAAAATATAAACACAGAAATAACTGTAATAATTTTTTTTGTTTATTAAAAGGGGCAACACAAGTTTAAGAAAGTTTTATTTAGGTAAGTTTAATTTTATTAGACACATGCTCGTATACTTTAATTTTAGCTATGAAAAGTTTATTTGAATTTTTGAAGGAAAGTCAAAAAATAAATATTCAAATAAAAAACTAGTAACAGAATTATCTCGTATACCCTACACCATTTTAGCGTTGAAAGGGGGGTTTATATGTGAAGGAGTGGAAGTTTTGGTCTGATCTTGGCCATCTTAAAACTAAGAATAGGAGAATAGTAGCTGACATACCAAATTTCAACTCGATATCTTTTGAACTACGGCTGTAATCGCTGGGACAGATGGACAGAAAGACGGGCGGGCTCAAAATCGACTCAGAATCTGATGCTGGTCATTTTTGTATATACTTTGTCATACCACGTCTCCTTTTGGATGTTACAAATGGAAGAACAAACTTAATATATTTTTATCAAAAAAATTCTGTCGTTAGAATATTCTTAAGGTTTTGAAAATATCAGGAATATTTACAAACATGAATGTGTGAAGTATTTGAAGTAAAAATTGTAAACTTTTGAAAATCTCACGTATTTTGTGTTGTTGTAAATCTGTAAAAATCTGACCCATGATAGTGAATACCCCTATTACTAGTTATATTTGACCAAATATGGTTTTCAATGTATATTAGAGTATCCGAATATATTAGAGTTTAGAAAGGGTATGAGACCATAGCTCTCAGTCCATATGGACCATAGTGCTGTATCCAGAATAGGTTCGGAATAAGAAATTTGAGAAATATTATTGAAGTATTTAGATATACACTTGAATAAAATTTAAAATACAATATATGAAAATTTATTTATATCCAGTCAAAATTATGGAAGATGTCCTGATTGAATGGTCTAGGAATATAATTTTAAAAACGTTTTTTTAGTTTTGTTATATTTTTTAAAAAAAGTTTTTGAAGTTGGTTTTAAGACATATTATTCAATACGAAATTTGTGGGTTTATGATTTAATGAAGACCTTTTAGTAAAAAAAAGGGCTGCTTCAAAAATAGTTGAATACGCAAGAATAGAGAAGCAGATTATGGTATCAAATTGCAATTCTATATTATGAGCTTACGACGCCGTAATGTGAATACCCGAACTGTTAAAATCAACCAAGATTAAAATTGAATTTGAGTAAAATTAAAAAATTCGAATTCCTAAAATAACTTATTTCCGTTTTTTTTTTTTCAAATTTAGAATGCACCCAAGAATTTTTATGATCTGCTTTTGTGCTTCCTTAGATTTGCTTTACAATTGTACTTATTCTAAATAGCGCCTCACTCGCGACGCCGCTGAAGAGTCCACTTCAAGAAAACGAACAAAAATATACAAAAAAAAATTGGATCAAGTCCAACAATTGAGTGTCACTTAAATTAGTTCGAAAGAAATTGTCTACCTCTTACGAATTAATCAATCACAATAAATGAATAATTCACGCAATCGATTTGAAAAATAACGAACGAACTCTCGGAACGGATTTCGCACGGAACTAACGGAAACAGTTTACGAGTTTCTTTCCTTATTCTTTATTGGTTTTCTATTTTTTTAATTTTAATCTTTGATCGATCTTATCGCATATCAAAGAGAGCAGACGTCTGTCCCGATTGCTGTGCGATTTCAAACTGAATTCGAAAGGTTTGATCGAAAACGCTCGACAACTATTCTGATTCTGCAATGGCGACGCCGACGGCGACGGTACACGCGGAACATACGGACTATACGGACGAACTGAAAATATGTCGATAGTGTTCCCGGCTAGCCGAATCGACGACGGCATCGACGACGATGACTACGACGGCCGGCACTCAATTTGCCTAATGAATTTGCGATTTGTGCGATTGTTCTGCTTTGAGTGCACAATGCGGCAAATTGCTAACGCCAACAAAAAACAACAGCAGCGACGACCACACTTTGCTACCGGCTAGCTAGCTGTCTAGTCTGACCAGTTGGTGTCTTAGGGGCTGGTTGGCTGGCTGGTTGGTTGTGTTGGGTTAGAGTCTGGCGGTCATGTGCTCGCTCGCGCCTTTTCGTCTTTGCGTTGCTTATTAATTTGTGACAATTATTTTTCTTTTTTTTTGTATATTTGTTTGTTATTCTTTTTAGTTTATAATCAATGCGGCACGAGCGACAGCGCCACCGAAACAACTCCGGGGATGATCTTGAAGCTTAGGTGCGTAGACTTACCCCACGAGACAAAATTCATGAGTTCGATTTGACTTTGTTTAACAGTTAAAATGTAAGACTTGTAGAAATTTTTTTAATAAAAGTTTATTAATGAATTTTTTTTAAGTTTTATAAATTTTGAATTGTTTAAAATTTATAGTTCATCCGTTACTATGAGACTAATACTTAGTATGAGTGCTTTTAATAAATGTGTGCGTGTATGTAGGAAATGGTTATGGCGGTAATTACTTTTAATAAGGTGGTTGGTAAATTGATTTTTTTCTTGGAAAAACTTAAATAACTTTTTTTGTGCAACCACCCTAAAAGAGTGTAGGCTAAGCTATTTTTGAGCTTTGACAAGTTTAGATAAGGTCCATAAATGTGTAAGAATAAAAAAAATTCTGATTAAATTACCAAAAATTATTTCTGAATTTGGTTTTGTATATGGACCTATGTCAGGCTGATCCAAACAGGAGTAAGTATAATAATTATCTTAATGTTATGTTGTCTTGATCTTCTGGAAATGAAAAGACATTTAAACTAAAAGAAAGAAGGTTTTCTTAAAGCAATTGTTATTAGAGGCTAAAGACAGAAGGTATTCTGATTATTCTCCTATGGATGATATAACACCTGATCACTACTTTGAACAAATCAAAATGCTTGGGTGGAGTTCTGCGCCAATCGCAAAATGTGTAAATGCAAATTTTGAGAGAAAAAAAAAATTCTAGTATTATAGAATAAGATCTTTTGCTAAACTACTAGAGAAGCCCTTTTTCGATATAAACTAAATCGCAAAGTGTTTTCTCATTTGGAAACTTGTTTTTTTTAACTATTTATTTTTTTATAGATTCCTGTTACTCTATAGAAACCAAGGACCACCCTAATGTAAGTACTTTCAAAATAAACACAACTACAAGTGTCCATCCTTTTGTGTAATCGATATGCAATGTCCACAGTTGTCAATATTGAAAATGATCGCTTTTAAATGAATTATTAACCTTATTGAAACACTTTTGCTGCTTCCGTTTAAGTGACATAATTTTGTTGTTACCAATCTCATTAACACCTCGCAGTCGGCCTTAAGACTGACTGACCCATTCAGTCAGTCAGTCGAAGGCATCTTAACACACTTTCAATGAGCAAGTTATGACATCGAGTTGTTATAATACAACCGCTGGGAGACTACCAAAAATGTTAAAGGAATTTTGCATTAAATTTCGCCGGTCAACAAATTCATTGAACGATTTCGAAATAGTGAAAGATACGAAATAAATGTTGGCTTAAACTTCTTTAGTTAACTAGCCGACAAAGTCCTTAACTCTCAAAGTTTCTGTATGCCATTGCGGACACACCCATTCACCTTGAAGAAAGTTATTGACCACGAGAGGAGGAAGTCAGAATTGCTAATGATCAATATCAAATAAATACAAAATTTGCCGGTGGCTTTTTATTAACATTTTTGCACTAAACAATTTAATTGTATTAACATTTTATTAATCAAATTAATTTGTTATTAAATCTATTTTGGCAAACAAAAACAAAAACCAAATAAAAAACTACTACGCAGTGTCAGTTAGCATCTGGAATTAGCAAGACTATTTAAAGAAATACAAGTAGATTAAATTTGTATCTTCAAAGTCGATTGTTCGAAAGAGAATTCCTTAATTCTCAGTAGTTTATTTAAGAGTACAATTAAAAGCTGACATTTGCAACGATTTCTTTCACTTGAATATTGTTATTATAAAATTGTTGATTTAATAATGAGTTAAAAGTTGTTACTTTTACACTTGAAACAAACGAAAATCTATGCGCATAGAACATTTTCCTTATTAAAAAAAACGTGAAATTTTAATGAGGCGCTTTGTTCCCATCCTACTCGAACTTGTACTCACTCGTACATTAGGAGAGTACATTAAATGCTAATTCAGTAGTTAAAAACTAATGTGTACTTAATTAATTAAAAAAAAACAGGAAGAGAATTATCTTCGGCTACGCCAAAGCTCATATACCCTCCGCTATTTCAGTTAGCAGATAAGTGCTACCTGTCTCTATTATAAGTGGGCGTTATTCTCTTCGGATCACGCCCCTTTTTGGTTGGCAGTTTTGTGTTACTACCAAAGTGTTAAATATCAATTTTAAACTGGTTACATTGTAACTGTTTTTAATAATTGTTTATCTGCAATAAAGGGTAGTTTGTATGAGAGGTCGAATAAGAACCACGCCCATTTTTTGTGAGAACTATTATATTTTTTTTGTGTTACTATTAAAGTGCCAAATATTGAATATGAACTGAATATCTGCTCTGGTACTATATTAATTAATTTTTTTTCGCATGGAAGTGGGTGGTTTATATGGAAGGGGTAGTAGTTTTGCTCCGATCTTGCCCATCTCCGTTTGGAGAATATGTGCTCACATACCAGCTCGATAACTCCAACAAAGACGCTGCCCATTTCTATACAAACTTTGTCATACCTACCACGCCTATGCGTTACAAGAGGAAGAACAAACTAAATATATCCTTCGGTAAAAGAACTTTCACTTGGCGAAGGGTATAACAAAAACGTAATGTACTCGTAAACTAGTGAGGAAATATTCTACGCCATAATTGAATTGCATCGGTTTTTTTTCTAATGACTATCTGCAAAAATTATTATTTTACAATGGACGCAATAATTCATGTTTAATAAATGAGATTACACGAATTAGCTTAGGACTTACGCTTATTATTTCATATTGATTTTCGAACTATTTGTCTACTAGTATCTTCTGTCTTGGTGGACACCAAAAGCACTTCTTGGCTGCCGTCAATCCGTCAGGTTCTTTGCCACTAGCGCCAATCTAAGGTGACTGTTATTGTTTATAGATTGGAATGCGATAAAGTGTATGTGTGTGTGTTTGTGACCTGATATCTGTTTATAACTTAAGAATTGCTAGTGTTAAACTTCACAAGTACATCGCGGTATTATTTGCTTATTGACAGTTTAGTGCTAAATGCATTTGTCAACTGAGGCGCTTTAATTTACCTTAGAAGTATCTCGTCGGCTTTTTGTTGTTGTTGTTGTTGTTGTTGTTGTTGTTGTTGTTGTTGTTGTTGTTGTTGTTTTCTTATGCTGAAGAATTACTCAATTGCGAGTATACGAGTATTTATGCGTAGATGCCTTTAGAGTCTGTATGTATGTATGTATGTATGTATGTATGTATGTATGTATGTATGTATGTATGTATGTATGTATGTATGTATGTATGTATGTATGTATGTATGTATTTTGGTAAAATATTTTTTGCAAATAAAGTCGTTACTTTGATTCGATTCTTTCGCACTATTTAAGTTTGAAATTAACACGACGCGGCTTATTTATATACTTAGCTGAAATAAATTGACTACTGCAAACGTTGACTAATATATCTGGAAATGTGAGTTATGAGCAATGTTTAGTTTTTAAATGAATACAATTAATTGTATAAAAAGGAATAAACAACACTGTACGATGAAATATTAAGACATGTTTTATAAAGTAATTTTTTAATTCGTACCATGGTGCAATAAATGTAAGGTGAGGAGATTAGAAAATTGTCACTCGCCACCTCGATATTATTTGGCTCTTTGAAAATTTAATTTTTGTTCAATTGCCATGACTGCTACAAAACATTATGTAAATAAAAACAACAACGTAGTCTGTTGTCAAAAAAAAAAAAAAACTTCAAAATAAGGCCGACAAATAAGGCACACATCGTGGTGAGTTCGCTCAATTCGCGTTCTCATTTCGACTTTTCTAACCTTTTTATTTAACCATGATTGGTATCATTAAACTGCGTCTGGACTAACATTACCAAATTATCACTTCTTCTGACATGTTTAGTTAAGAAATATGTATGTATAAACATTTGAGAGAAGCTTCAAAACAAAAACCGATAAATGCATTTCTCGTTAAGTTACTAACTGACCGCATAAAAAGAATTTTCAGAAAATCCTATTAAGTTATCTAAACTCATAAATGATGAATTCTGTGGAAAACTTAAAAAATTGGATAGTCCATAAATCCTTTCGAAAAAGGTCAGTCTTTATAGTCTTATAGCTTCTATGAATCCTTACTTAATGAAATATGAAAAGCTCATATATAAATGTATTTAAACAAACAACTTTATTATAAAAAAATAATAAAAATAAAACACTTAAACATTTTTGTCGCATGGTGTAATAAGCGATTTAAAAAAAAACTATTTGCTTTAATTTCGAATAAAAGTAATCACGTGCGTCCATATTAATTAAGAGCTGACTGAATTACATTAAGAACTTGTAATTTTTTTATAAATTAACATTTTATTATGTACATTTCAAATATTTAGTAAGAAAATGTCAAGATTTTGCTGATCTGTGTGGTACGGCTTAATTTGAGTAGGGGATGCACCCACCTGCTGATTAGATAAAATAAAATTTGTATTTTCCTGTCGAATCCCGGGAAAAATCAAATAAACTTCAGACCTCGTGACATTTGAATTAATTAGGCAGTAAAACCTAATAAATAATATAAATAGTTTGCAATTATTTTTACCTTCAATTATTAGACGAAATGGAACAAGTTTTTATTTGTTGCAGTGATTTCGATTTATTACCATAATTGACCCTTTTTTGAAGCACCTTTAAGAACCCTTATCGGAACTATTTTGGTGTGTCTAGAGTTACTAAAATTACCAAAAAATTTGTTTATGAAATGTTAAATTTATGATTTACTGGTGTCCATTAAACAAACAAAAATTCTGATTATAAAGTCATAACATTATGACTAAAGAGAGCAGAGCAGTAGGTACAGATTCGTTTATAACCATGGTGTAATAAATATAAGGTGAGAAAAGTAGAAAAATGTCTCTTTCCACCTCGATATTGTTTCTCTCTTTGAAAATTTAATTTGTATGCAGTTGCCACGGTTGCTTAAGTTAAAATCAAATTGTGTCGCTCGAAAACAATATTTTATGGGCCTTGCCTATAATTTCCGAATCAAATGGCCTCAATATAAAAAAATTGTTGATTACATCGAAGTTTGCTAAAGATTCGTTTCCAAAGTTTGAGCTAGAATAGGAACTTCAGAATGGATAACAAACTATAAAAAAATGAGGCTTCATACGGAAGATATTCAAGAGGCTTTAAGACCTCATATACATGGTTCAAAAGAAATGCGCAATGATAAACATAATTTACAACTATTTAGCAATTGCTTAGCAATTACAATTGACTGTACTTTAGTTAAAAAAAGTTGACAACTCTGAATTGAATCTTGTTGCCAGACACTTGGCAGCTTAGAAGTATGCAACAAGTTGACATTTGTTTTTAATTACAATAAACAAAAAGTTATCTACAGATGGCAGCACGTTACGAGTAGTTAGCACGGCTATGAACCAAATGTATCGTTTACTATGTTTAATGATTAATTAATTACAACAAAATTTACGTTTTTATTAATGCAAAACAATAATATGAAAAAAAAAACTAAATTTAAAAATAATGTGAGAAAATTTCACAAACTAAATTTATCATTTAATTTTTGGTTTTAAAATTATTTTAAGAACTAGTTGAACAATATTTACAAAATACTAAATCCACTTGAACTAACTATCTCTGACGCTTTTGAAATTCTCCTTAACGTTTTCCGCCGTCACACTGCCATCCACCGAACTCTCGTACTCCTCGATGGTTCCAAACCGAGTCTCCAAATGCCACAAATCTGAAATGCTGATCGTAAGTGGATTATCATAGAAGCCATAATTGATCGTGCTTTCGGCATTCAGCTCAGAGTTAGCGGAACTATTCCTACGCAGCAAGACTATTGCAGAATTTCGACGATACGTATTCGGCGTTAGGACCTGTTCGACGTGTGGCTGCTCACTATTCCAAAAGCGTTGATTGAGGAAGCACATCAACGAACCGTTGAACAAGGCCAAAGTGGCGAATATCGTTATCGGAATAAGCGTGTGAAAGACAGTCAGTGTAGATATGAACGGGGCTATCAACAACCAGAAGCGACTAAAAATCGCAACGGAGAGCATGATCAGCGGACGTTGCTCGACGGACACCAGTTCTCCACTGCAGGTGGTTAAAACCGAAAGCGATGCTGAATTGGCGAGTTTGAGGATAATCCAAAATATCATTGAAAGCCCGACACGACGATTTTCTTTAACTAAAGGAAAGTAAGTAAAAAGAAAAAAGATAAACATAACTTAAAACAAACAACAAATTACAAAAACAACCCACTTGATTCTGGAACTAACCACACAAGATAGGTGAGTAAACCGGCTGCCAACATGATGTATCCAGCCCACAGCCAACGACGTCTGGTGTAGAGTATGAAGAACAATCCGACAAATACGCCCACCATCTCAGCAAAACCTAAAAAACATTGCGATAATTGATAGGATACAAATCCGTTAACTGCTACCTACCCAAACAAACGGTATTCACATGTATATGCTCCACGCCTAACGATCGTATCATCAGCAACATGACATTGTAGAGTACGGCCGCACCAACCCAAGCCCAATGAATGGAGACGAGAAACTTGCGTTTGGTTTTACCATCCCAGATCGACCAGTAGCCAGGTTGTTTTTTCGTCTGTAAATGTTTGGCATATGACGCCAATTGTGATCCAAGATTCAGAGGTATTTCACGATTATTGTATGCGGCCGATTCGAGCAGTATGGCGAGTGCTTTATCGATTTTATTGTGCCTCAAGAGCCAACGCGGGGAATCGGCAATCCATCTGGAATAAGAAGCTTTTATAAGGACATTTAACTTTTTAAAGGATTTTTGGAAATACCTGTGAAGAAACACCAAAACAATAACCGAGGACGATATGAAGACATAGAGATAACTCCAGTTGTCGAAAAAAATCGATATGCCCGGCAGTAAGATGAGTCCAATCGACCAGAACAGCTCGAACAATGTAGTGACTATGATTTTTGCCTTGCCATCCGTTATATCGGTTACTAAAATGGAGACGTTGGAACCTAATGGAAAAATAATCCATAGTATAAACACTCACATATAACCTGTCCGGAGGTATACATCAAGGCGCAAAACAGCGAAGTCAAACAACGGAAGTAGACATGGAGGTAAAAACTTGTGACCAAACCAGTCAAATTGCCACAAACAATTTGGAACAGCATACCGAACAACATCAGACGTCGTGGACTGGTGCTGTGGAACAAACAAACAAAACCGAGATGACGTCAATCTTCAGTAACATTTTACACCTTCTTGATTTGAACACTTTCAAATAAACGATCTACCAACCACCAAGCAACTTAACTGTTTCAGAGCCTTAACTGCCGCCAGTCCGCCAATTAAGGCGCCGAGTGCATGAAATGACTGCGTCACCGAGACGAGCAACTGGCGCGAACAAACCAAATCGAATTGCGTCACTAGCGAATTATAATCGGAGTTGTGTTCAAAGTGTTCGCACGGTATGACATTTAAGTTTCGTCCGCCAATGGACACAGCACTATTATCACCTGCCCCGACTGATGCCGATGGATGGAGCCGATTCGACGAGTAGTTGGCATAACGTGCGGCGAAGTTCTGCACCAAAGACTCTTCGTAAACGTTGCACACATCCAGCGGAAACTGGCGATCGGTGCTTTGTCGCTCTTCGGCGATGGGATTGGCAATGCGAATCCAACCTGACTGCTGATCAGCAGCGCTGGTATTATTAAACTGAGCTTGTGGCTTACAGTAGTAGTCGCCCTTTTGCGGCGTCGGTGCCGTGTAAATAATGCACGCCATGAACCAAGCGGACGGTATCTTACAGAGGAACACAAGTAAAATTGTGCGGAGTTGCCAGCGTCCGAACGGTCCAGTGATCTGGGCGACAATGTCATCACTTTGCGGAGTTAGTGTATGCGGCATTTGTGCAGACATTTTCTTTGGACTAAGTTCGTTTTGAGTATTTGGGCAGGTTGGACTATAGCAGTTAATATTGATCCGGTTAGCTTGAGAAGCGTTTTGCAAATGTTCTCCTAATCTAAGGGGGCGAATTTGTAAACGCTGCTTTTGGTCATTTTGTGTTTGTCCAAACGATTATCACCCAAACGGTGCGAATTGGTGTTTGGTCTAAGCGCCGATCTTCATATTTGTTTGCGTTCGTTCGAGTTGTCAACTCAATTTGTTAGACGCTTGTCTACTCTATGAATTAATTTAGTGGGCAAATGTTTTGATTTATTGTCGCGAATTTATTTTTAGCGAATCTGTGAAATGCGATGCTGGTGGAAAATTTTGTTCGCACAAAATCTGTTGGTATTAAAAATAGATCAATTGTTATTAGAGTAGATCGAACCGATGTGTGATAATCTGGAAGATACTTTTGTCTTCTATTAAGCAAATTTGTTCTATTCTTTGTTTCTTTAAGTTAAGGTTACAGGAGCCCTTTTCAATCTTAGTATACCTTTGCCCTTAAGTTTATTTTACTCTTCGCATACAGCTTGTGCCTCCATTTTTAACGACCATAAGGAGGCGTGTTTGGTATGACAATATTTATAAACGATCATTGTCGAATTATGAGTCGTTTTAACGATTTCATACATCTGTCTTTCTGTCTGTCTGTCTGTCAGTCTGTCTGTCAGTCTGTCTGTCTGTCTGTCAGTCCGTCCGTCTAAGCGATTACAGCCGTAGTTTAAGACATATCGAAAATTGGTATGTGAACTTATTTTCTCTAAGCGGAGGTTAAGTTCTCAGATGAGCAAGATCGGACGGAAGCTACTCCGCCTTTCATACAAACTATCACTTTTTTCATAGAAAATTAGTTGCAGTGCAGCTAAACAGTTCAAATCCATATTTTAATACTTCAGTAGTAAATCAAAAGTGCTCAGAAAAAATGGGCGTAATCGGATAAGAAAAACGCCTACTTATATAACATAGCTGGGCATCGTTAGTTAAGAATTTATCTTTGTTAATCCGAGAAAAGTTAACCAAACACTTAACTTCGAAAAGTTAACTTCGCTAAGTTAACTTCGTTAACTCGTTAAAAAGTTAAAGTCGGTAAAAATTTAACGTATATGTTAAAATTTCTACAAAAAAGACAAAAATACATTTTTGTTTAAAAACTCGACAAAAAAAATTAATAATCTTTTTATTTTTTTATTTATTTATTTATATAGATAACGCATATGTATTTAAGCAAGGGAAATAGAAAATCTTATTATCGTTAAATTTGTGAATCAGTTAATTTTTAGCCAAGGAGGAAGTTAATGTCAGCAAATTTTTCGATTCGCCCTAATTCAGTACCTAATTTTTCTTTTTTTGTTATTGATTTTACTTTTTCAATTTTTCGTTTTATATTTAACTAACTTGAATTAACGGAAGAAATTTAACGCGAGTTAATAAACTTTTTATTGGGTTTCAAAATGAAAGGGAAAATTAAAACTAGCAAAAAAATTTAACTTCTTTAATTAACTTTCAACTTTTTAAATTGTTCGTGCCCAGCTCAGCTTTTTAGAGGTTTTCATAATGAAAGGGAAAGTAAAAAAGAGAAAAAAAATTCAACTTCGTTAATTAACTTTTAACTAGTTCGTGTCCAGCTCTGGTTTTAGGTATAAATATTCCATTAAAAACTCTTTTTGCTTTTATATTTCGTAATAATTTATTATTATTATTATTTTAATTTGTTTATATGATACATAAGTAGTTTATTGTTTACTAAAATTTAGTTTATAAGATACTCAATAATTTAAAATACGAAAAATGATTTCATTACAATTTTGTTTGAAACTTGAATTGAATGACAAATGAGTTTTTTTTTGTTGTTTTTTTGCTAAACGTTATAAGTTAATTTGAGAAAAGTTCGTCTGTCGTTTAAACGCTAAACTGCGCGTTTAACTGGAATACATTTTGAAATAGAGAGAGCGCGAGACCCGGTAAACGTTACCCATCCAATTTGCTTGTTATATATGTATGTATGTATGTACGTATGTTATTATTGCGTCACTGCACGGCGTTTTTTTTAGAATTTTAAAGTATAATTTACAAACATTTACTGTCAAATTCTTCAAATGGAATGTGATTTTATTTCATATTATTATTATTATTATTATTAATTTTATTGTTATTGTTGTTTAAATGTATAAGTTAAGTTATTTTAATATGTTATATGTATGTATGTATGTACGATATTTTGTAGCGACTAGAAATTCAAGAATTCATTAATACAATAAGTATTTGCTAAAGTACATGCTAGAGAAATAGGAAACTTGATTTGTTTTCACTTAAGCCTATTTGCTAAATACCTTGTCGAAAATTTACAAACTACGTTCTAGCTTAATTGTAGTTAGCAGACGTGAGTGCAGTTACTGTCGGCACCAACTACGCTGCTGACATTAACCACGTATCGATTCTGGAGCAACAACCTTAAACAATTGCAATTCTGTGTGTATGATTAAAATTTAGTTGATATCTTCGTTTTTCTTTATCTTTTTGTTTGTTTGTTTGTTTGTTTGTTTGTTTGTTTACAATGTTATTTGTTAAATCTTTGGTTGAAACTACAACTTTTTTTGTTATCTATTTGAAGTCAAGTGTGGAAAGGAAATACAAATTTTACTACGTTATCATACGAAGAAAAAACAAAAACAAAATTTAAATAAAAACACAAAAAGAAAAACTGTTGAGCTTGACAGTGTTTTTTGTTTTGTTTAACTAAACTGATTGAATAAATTTTACACTCTGCTTGTAATGGATCACTGTGTAAACGTATAAATTGTTATTTTCGTTTGTTTGTTTAATTGTTTGTTTAATTGTAAAATCTTAATATTATCACAGAAAATGAAATACATGTTAAAACTTGGTTAAATAATAATAATAATAAACTGCGCTAGTTACTATTTACAATACATTTACATAGAAATTTTATATATTTTTTTTTTTTACTTTGTTGATTTGAATTAACGCGGATTTTTCTTTTTTCGTTTTTAAGCTGAAACTCTTGAGATTTTTTTTTTGGGATTAGGTGGTTTGTTTGGAGAAATTCAACTATAGTTTACGGTGCTTAGACGGTAGAAAAAGTTAGTAAATAATACTTTGTTGTTTAAGTTTTGAAACAGTTGAGAGTGGAAATTTGCGGGTTTGTTTGTTTTCTGGAGAAGGAGGAGGAGAGGAGGAAAGGGAAGGGTTGAAAAACATTACAATGAGATTTATTTGCTGTTATGTTTAATGTGAAATGAGGTTATGGAAGATACGATAGTCCATATTTTGGCAAAACGGTTGTTGTTGTTGTTGTTGTTGTTGTTCTTGTTTTTATGAGATACTAAACTGTTTTAGTTGGATGTTAACTGGAATTATTCGTTAAGTTTTTATTTTTTAGTTATTTTTATGTTAAGTTTAATTTTGAATTGTATAAATTGGAAATTTTAATATTTATATTAATTGTCGAAAATTTGAGTTTTATCGCAGTTAATTTAACTGCGTTATAATCTAAATTTAAATAATTTAATTTTAATTTAATTTTAATCAAAACTGCTTATCATTTCACTTTTTTTTGCATTATTTTATTAACTGACTTTGCAGTCAATTTAAACTGCAGTTGTAGTTAAGTTTAACTACATTCATACCAGCTGGTTAGTTAGTTTCAAAGCCGTTTAACTACAATTGCAGTTACTTTTTGTCTGTCACATTTGATGTCGTCGCTTTGTGTTTTTACTGATTCAACAGAGTGTTGGTCACCTCCGAGAAGGACAACAAAGGACTCCCGTCCGGCTGTTGATCACCGCCGCCGATGACATACGCATTGGGTGCATATGCGAGTGCTGTATGCGCGGTGATGTTGGCAATAGCGGCGGCGGCGCTGGCTGCTCCTGAACCAGCACCGATTGTGGCCGCTGAATGCAGGAGATGGTGGTTGTGGCCTGCAGCTGCGATGAGGTGATTGTGATCGCCGACGCCGCTTCCTCCTCCACCTCCAACTCCTCCACTGTTTCGATGGCTGTTGCGACCGCTGATGTGATGGCCGCTTGCGGCGCCGCTTCCACTGCCGATTGGCTGCAGTGCGGCAGCGAGTGGTATGGCGCCTCCGACAGCGTTGCTACCGCTGCCGTCATTGACAACAGCGGTCGATGTGATGACAATGGGTGATGCGATAATGGCGAGCTGATGGTAGGCTGTACTGTTTGCTCCATTGATGACAATGCTGCCGGCGCCACCGCCGAGTGATGCTGGCAGCTGTTGCTGTTGCTGGCCGGTTGTTGGTGAGGTACATGAGGGCGATGAACTGGATGAGGCCGTTGAGGCGCAGCCCGGTAACGGCTGCAGCTGGTTGACATAGTTGAGTTGATGCAGTTGATGTTGCTGCTGTTGCTGCTGGTGTTGTTGTTGGTGTTGCTGTTGTTGACCAAGTATGATCTAGGTTGGTTTCGGGGATTAGGAGAGGAAATTTATTTGTTAGTCGATATATTTGATATGAGATAAGCGGTTTTTACGGATTTACATTTTAGTCTATATTACAACAACAATATCAACATTTACTGCTATTTTGGTGTAAGGTGCGTGCTACATTTAGTTTGGCAACCGAGCGGCAACAAAAGTGAGGAAGCAAATGGTCGGGAACATCAAATGGATAAAAGGATACAAAAAGTTGAAGCGGTGCAAAAAAAAATAAATAAAAAACGATAATAATTTGCAGAAGCGAGCGTTTTCAAAGCGACGAATGAGCGTTTTTTTTAGCTCTAATGACAAGAATTTTATTCTGCCCACAAATTTCGTCTCTCAGGAATTTCTTATTTAATAAATTTACTCAAACGATTTTGAAGTCGACAAAACTTAATGCCAAGACTTCTGACAAAGAAGTTGAACATGAAAACTTTTTTATTTTCGGGTCATCTCTTGAAATTATATCTTTAGGATCTAGACTGGTTTTTAGTCAGTACTAAAATAATATTAACATATTTGTTAATATTTGCACATACACTTTAGATTATTGCTTGGATTACATTACTAAACGTGTTGCATAAAATTAACTACGTTTGAACCTATGACTGGATATTTAAATAGATTGAACTTTATAGATACATTTTCTTCTGGAACAAATTTCATCTTTATGTGTCACCACAGACAAATATTGCTTGATTTTTTGTATGTGTGTGTGAACTAGTCACCCGGAAAATATTGCAGAATTTTTTTTTTAATTAAGCTGTTTTATCAGATCCCAGCCAATTGCAGTTCAATGGACTTAAATATCGCTTAACTAGTCCCAAGAATAATTTTAAATACTTTAATTTTATTATATAGGATAACATCCGAGTTAATAAACTATCTAAGCAAGTACTCGTGCTTATCAAGGTATTATAAATCGACTAAGGGGCATTCAAAGTTACATGGAAGGTTCTTTTTTTTTTGGGGGCGGGGGAAATCACTTCTGTTGCGCCCGGACCTCACTTTTTTGCTTTGCTTTGCTTTGAAATGTCGACGTGACACTCACTGAGTGCTACTAGCGTGCGGAGTAGTAGAAGAAGTAGTTGTGGTGGCTTGGTGGTGGTGGTGATGGTGATAAGTGAAATACTGCGAATATTGCGAGTAGGACGCAGGACTCCATACCTCGCTGCCGTTGGCGTGATGATGATGGTGGTGATGCGGATGGTGCGGTGGATGCGGATGATGCGGGTGTGGATGGTGATGATGCGAATGCGCCGCAGTGCCGTGATGATGATGCGACGACGCAGTGTGCTGATGCTGAGGCGTGGCAGCGTGATGATGTGCCGCCGCACTGCCGTGATGATGCAGCGTGTGGTGCATGTGCGCTGCTGGTGAAGAGATCGAGGTGGCGCTAGTGGTGGCATGCAGCAGTGAGGATTCTGTGTGCTGTTGCTGCTGCTGCTGCTGGTGAGCATGGTGCGCAGACGTGGAATTTGAATGATGTTCAGCAACCGAATTGTGTGGCACGACGACATTGTTGCTGCCACCTCCGCCACCGCCGCTACTGCTACTCAGACGTTGATGGTGTTGCGGCGAAGTTGTGTGCGAGGAGGACGAATACAAGCCGGAGTCATCGTGCTGCAATTGGTAGCTATCGGGAGTAGTCGAATTTTTAACATCTTTCGCTCGAGCATTGCCATTCCATTTGGTTGATGGTGTAACGGTTTCATTCTCATTGTTGTTGTTGTTGTTGTTGTTGCTGTAGCTCAGACCGTTCGAGAGTGGCGTACTTTGTGGCGAGCGTTCGGCGCGACTACCGCCACTGCCGCTGATGCTATTTATGGGCACGCCGCTTGATTGTGTGCCCCACATGAGTACGGTTTGGCGTTCGTAGGGATCTTGCGGTGTTAGCTCTACTTTCGGAGTAACGCTGCCACCATTTGATGTGGAGTTGCTATTGGCAGTACTCACTTGGACCGAGTGTCCTCCAGCAGCGGCAGCAGCTGCCGCAGCAGCAGCAGCGGTTGAGCCACCGACCGGCGATGGTCCATCCGAGGAACAGGAGACCACTTCCATGATGTGTGGCGAAGACTTTGGCGTTTTTAGAGGAACTTGCTAAGAAAGAAACAAGTTACAAAGTTCAATAATCCTTCATAGACTTTGGTATTATTCCACTTAACATACCTGCGGTGTCGAAGTTGGACTGCCATAACCGCTGCTATACCCGCTGTAATATTTCCCCGTATCCTGCCACTTGTCATCCTTCGCAATAGCATACCCGTCATACGACAAAAACCCGTTGGCCACATAAGCGGAAGCAGGTGCACCCGAATGATGATAATCGGTATAGTAGCCGCCGACGCCCTGCAAACGATACTGATGGAAGAGATTTTCCGTAACTGGATAGAAATTTGTGGAATGCACCGAGGTGCCCATGTAGATGTTGTCCGCCGCAGTGGCATACGGCGAGGCGGTGTACATGGGATTGAGATTGGAGTAGGCAGCCGCAACGGCCACCGCCGGATCTGGAAGGTATTCAACGACGGGCGCAGGTGAGGTAACCTACAAAGCAACAGAACAAAATTCCATCAACTTCTATACTCGAATGAGATATTACTTAAGTATACGACCTGTCCCAATGGCGAGGTTTGTTGCGGCTGTTGTTGCATTTTACGTTTCGTGCGACACGTCGATAGAAAGTCTCGCAATTGCGTTTTGTAGCGTCGATTTGGCCGTGTTGGAGTTACTGGCGGAGGCAGTGCATTCGGCGAGCCGCTTGGTGGCACTACCAGCTGATCGGCTTCGGTAAAATACGTCGACGCGAGTCCCGTATCCAAATAGCTGACTTTAAAGTCCATTGTGCGTTTACCTAAGAGATCGTGACCCTCTTCGTCCATAAGCTGTCGATGTGTGCAGATGACAAAGTCAGGTTTGGAGTTTTTGTAGACCAGACGAGAACTATTTCGGATTGATTTGTGAAGAGTTAATTAACGTCAGACATGATGAGAAAACAAGTGACGTAAGTTACCTCGTCTGCAGCCACTGCCATTCGCCATCCTTCTTTTGGTATCTGTAGGCGATCATGCCGGAGGCGCCGGTTTTTAAAACTATAAATTTAAATGTGTTAATATTTTTATAAAAAAAAATTTAATTGTCAAGAAGAACTTTAAATAAAAAAAATGTGATCTTAAACTTACGTTCCTGGTGTGCGCTGGCCACATATGCCAAATCGTCGAAGTGTACCAGATCATAACCGCCCATATTGACTAGTTCGGCATCTGAGTAGCCCAGAATATGCTTGCCTCTGCAATGAAACACATTACTTTATTATATCTATCATAAAAAATGAACCCAAGACCTACCTTTGATCCATCGAGACCAATGAAAAGTCAAGTTTATGTTTCGACTTGAACATGTTCTCCTTGTGCGGTATCTCCAGCAGACTGGGCGGTCCAAATGGCGTGCAATAGGCAAACAGCGCCAATGGCGGCTCTTCGGTTTTGCGATTTTGCCCATGTAAGATCTTTATGCGTCCCCGAATGTCCAGTCGCAAGAACCCCGAGGTGTTGTCGAGCAAACAGCGAAAACGCACGGTGAAGCTGCGCTCCAAATAGAGCGCCTTATCGGGCGCCAGCGTTTCCGCTAATTGCATGCTGGACATATCGGCGGGAAGAAAGGAATTCCACAGTAACTGGCGTTGCAGTTCTTCGCGATCCTCGGAATGGACTAGTTCGTACACCGACTGGTGCACAATATCGGACTAAAAGAGAAGGAAACATTTGGTTGAGGTCAGTAAACTCGTTGAATTCTGAAGACACCTCTTCGAAGCGTTTGATCCACTAAGCGCTACAGCTGAAATTTCAATTTCTTATTTTCTGTTGTTGTTTGTTTTTTGATATTTTTGTTGGTTTTTTTTTTTTGGTTGCGCCACACATTTTATTGATTTCATATCGTGGTGCATAAATCATGCGGAGTCCGGCAAATTGAATGCCAGCTTCGATTTTTCGATTGGAAGCTTGTTGTGCCAAATTGAGACATAAATTTTGGAAGCATATGTTTTAATAATTGAAAAGGGTCAGCGGGAACAGTGTTGAGCAAAAGGAGACTTATATTAAATTGGGAGTTTACTTTAATAAGAGAAATGTAAAATATAAAACTTTAATTGTACTGAATGGATCGAATTATGTTTAATAGAATAATCAAAGGTGGTCATCGTTAATTAAAGATTTAACTTCGTTAATCCGTTGAAAAGTTAAAGTCGTTAAAAAATTAACGAACAAGTTAATTAAAAATGTCGTTAAATTTGTGATCCATTTAGTTTTGTTCTAATTTCAATTTATTTATTTATATCCAAGGAGGAAGTTTAAGTCATTAAATTATTCGATTCGCCCTAATTCAGTCTTTAATTTTTAATTTTTTGTTATTGATTTTACTTTTTCTTTTTTTCGTTTTATATTTAACTAACCTGAATTAACGAAAGAAATTTAACGCGAGTTGATTAACTTTTTAGTGGTTTTCGAATTAAACGTTAAAGTTAAAAATGAGCCAAAAATGTAACTTCGTTAATTAACTTTTACCTTTTTAACTAGTTCATGACCGGTTCTGATTTATCTATTGAGATGGAATGCCCAGATTAATTACTATCAACGATTACTTAAGATTCCTTTTAATTTGATTCTTATCCAAATAATTGAATAACAAATTCCGCCAATCGTAAGTATCGTCCATTGTCCTAAACACTTCCAATTACCACAGCGCAACCGATGTTTAACACAACACTTGTTCGCATCGCTCAGTTCCGCAGTGCCTCATATTAATTTGAATTGTCTGACGATGATCGTACACAGACGCGCATAAGCATGCGCGCATTCGTATCAATAAAGCAATTTGCCATTCCAGCAATACCAACAGACCAACGAAACGATCGGTGGATGCCCAATAAACAAATACACAACATGCCAACCCTATGTACGATCCCGATCCCGATTCCGACCCTGTCTCTTGTCTCTTACTTAAAAATACAATACAAAAAAAAGGACATCAGAAGGAAACCAACAAAAAATAACAACAACAAAACAATGCAAACAGAAATTATGACTTCACACACACAAACATACAAACACACAAACGGGGCCAGATCCAGTGTGAGTATTTGTAGTATTGGAAGACTATAAATAAAAATCAGATCAGCGGGAGGATTGCGCAATCGCGCAGCCAGAGTAGCAACAACAGGAATATGCAATAACCACAACAGCAACAATAACAACAACAACAATAACAACAAGAAGGCAAATACCCCTACTTGTGCTAAAGATGCAATCGCTGTGCCTGTATTGTACATTGACTCCAACCACGAGCAAACGGATTCATTGTTGATTTTTGCATTAGGGTATCCCTCACGTTTTTCTTTTTTGATGCTCGGCTCGGATCGTACATGCAAACAGGCGCATGCGCCGCGTCGTGCTTTGGCTGCGCAAGCGCTGCCTGCCGCCTGCCCACAGGGAAGGAGTGTACGCAATATTATTAACTTGTTGCGTTGTTTGTTCTGCACTAATATCGAGAAATGTGCGCCTCAATTGAAATGTGTGTAGTTTGTATAAATTTCACTGCAACATGATTTGGGTTGAGTCGCGCAGCGGATGCATCGCATCGCCAGTCGCAGCGGAGGCAGGTTGTTCTGTTTTTTATTTTCTTTCGTTGCTTTTTTGCATTGAATGGGCATTGAATTGAAATTGAAGTTGGTGTTATGTGTGGATGATTTTAATTTAGTTGTAAATGTGTAAAGCAGCACATGTTACGCCCATTCTGGCATCTCAATTAAAAATTAAGATATTGCAATGGGCGCATTTATGTACGTTTGGTATCGTTCGAGAGGAGGCAATACGCTTCGTAAGTACGTTTCGTTGCTTGATTAAAAATAACGCGATGCCGAGAAAGCGGTTCTATTGCCAAATTGTTTTTGAGCTTATAAACAAACAAAACAAACAACAACAACAACAACAACAACAACTATGCTTTTTGATGATATGGTAATTGCTTTTAGAACTAAGAGGCAGTGGCATTGCCTCGATTTGGCTATGAATCAACCAGGAAATTTTTATTTATTGATTTTCCTTTGGTTTCAAGTCATAAGATCTTGGATATAGAATCGACTGGAAATTTTACTAAAATATTTTTAAAAAAATTTATAAAAGTTAAAGCTTCCGTGGAGGTCTCAGACCACGTGATTTATGCCAAGCAAACTTCTTACAAAATAGGTAAAATTACATTAAAATGGCTTAAACCGACAAACCTCAACGCTGAGCGGCCTAATCGCATTTGGTAGCAAAATCGATAATGAGCACTCATTAAAAATCTGACAACCAACTAAATTACGAATCAAAATTATGGCCAGCAGACTTTCATTCATGAATGTGTCTAACCACAATCGAAATCCATCATAAAAACTAACACATACACATAAGAAACAAAAATAAGAAGAAAAAAAAACCGCTGAAACTTACCTGATGAAATCCCAGATAGCTCTCGATGCTGTGCGTCGCAAAGAAGACCTCGCCTTCGCAGGTGAGTATCATTAGGAAACCATTTAAAGCCTGGAAGTAAAAACGAAAAGAATACAAAATATGTAAATACATACATTCATACATATTCATATGTTAGATCTGAGTTCAAATTAAATGTTTGTCTATACAAATTTCTAGCTGTCAAATTGACATTTCTGAAAATTGATTTGGGTTGAAGCGCGCGAGACGTTGCCAAGTAGCAAATTATACACAGATATATACATACAATATATACATATACACATATACAATTATTTTTGATAGCAAAAAAGTCCAATTCCAAACACAGTAAAATTAAAATTAAAACCGACAGACAGACAGACAGACAGACGAATGGACACATACAGACAGACAAAAGACAAAATAATTGCCGTACCGCCAAAGCAGCTTCTGAACGCCGTCGCCGCCACCGATTGTTGTGAATGGATTAATCCATCATGTTAGGCTGTTGTTGGTTGGCTGACTGCCTGCTGCCTGCCTGCCTG